>JARJCN010000017.1:0-600000 GCA_029282135.1 Mycena belliarum
TAAAGGAGCACGGTTAGATGCCGGCGGGGAGAAAGACGCGACGCGACGCGACGTACGGATCGTGGGGTCCGCTCCTGCTGCGTTGACTGGAAGAAAGGGTGAGCCAAGGTCGACGTCGCAGTGAGCGGTAGACCTACCGAGAGGAGTGGGATCGAGGGGCTTGGTATGTCCGACGCTTTTCGCAGGATAGGCAAAGTCTCTGACTTTGATGCCTTGCTTAACCAGATCCTCGTGGATATCCTCTACCCACACAGTCGCGAGAATTGTCACGAAGCTGTTCTCGGCTGCGGGGGATGGCTGAGGGTCTCTGGGCATCGGAGGCACACTACGGAAAGGAAGGATTCCTTTGGTAGGAAGGTCGGAGTCGCTGTTCTTGCGCCGAACGATGAGGGTTCCCGAGACTTTGGTGGTCAAGAGGGTTTTGAGGCCTGCACCTATGAGTTTCAAGGTGCGCTGGGTGCGTCCTTTGACGGTGATAGGGATGGTGAACTCCATGGGTAAGATGGGTTGAGACGGTAGGGGCCATCCTCCTTATATATGGTCGGCCTCCATTGTTGCTCTTTGGTTATTGTTCCCGAGGTCCCGAGGGTCAAAGCGTCGACGGCAAGGGTCAAAGCGTCGACTTCGAGGGTCATCCTCGTGATGGCTGCTCTTGTCTTCGTCAAAGCGGCGCCAACAGAACCGGAGAACAGCATGACAGTATCAAAGCAGATCAAAGCACTCTGCGCGTGTTTCTGCGAAGCTTCAAGGACTGTACTTCAGAGTTAGACGGAAGCTCGAGCTCGAGCGCTGCGGAGTCTACAGTGAGCCCGGAGGTGACCGTCGGCCGCAGTGACTGCGCTTCAAGACGGGGCCAGAGGGGCTTGAAGGCGGAGGAGTCTATAGTTCTCAGTGATTGCTCAGTGATCTTGGCAGTGGGTGGAAGACTGCCCGGGCCGGATCCGGGCCGAAGTCGGCCGGTCATCGCCTCAGTTGTCGCCTCACTTTGTGGGCCGTTTGGCGCAAGCTTTCAAGTTAGCTCAACTCGAGCCCATTCGTTTTCTCAATCCACGTTTAGCTCAAACGTCATCCCCCGGACTCTGACAGAAGCTACGGGATTCTGCTACTTTGATTCTCCAGACTCTATTCCCTGGATTAATTCAGCTGGCTGATTTTCCGATGTGCAAACATCCAAACCGAGCCTCTGAGCTGAGAGCTCATTCGATTTCCGCACCGAAACAACGAAGCCCGAAACATGAGGATCTCAATGCTGAGGGGCATGCTGTTGGCTTGTCGCTGGATCCGACGCTTGAGGCGAACCGCATCTTGAAGAGGGTAGCTATCATCATAGCAGTCGGGCAGGATCGCGTACATGAGGTTTGCATGCATTGGGGTCCTAACGCTACGCTGGAAAGGCTACTTGCGCGCTCATCGTTGAAATGAATCCTCTGCGGGTATAAAATCTGCTCCAGACGATTATAAGTGCGTAACCTACATATGTTCCTATCCTATTGTCCGATGAATACTCGTAACTCAGAAGTCCAAGAGTCCGTGATCACAACACAACTACAGCGCTGACAAGTAGAGCGAGTACTGTTGCATCGAGCCCGGTGATTCTTACCGCAGCAGATGTGCCCTTGCCTGCGCCAGACCCCGCTGTGTTAGTCGTGCTCACACCCGTCGCCGCCACACCGCCCGCCAATGGCTGGTCCCACAGGAAGCTCGCGTCCGAAGCGTACTCCGGAAACGCCTTCGCGAGGAATGCGACGTACTTGCCGTCGGGGTCCCCGTGGGTCGCCGCGATCGCCGCGATGTTCGGGAAGATCTCGCCAACGGCGCGCGCCTCGCCGCTCGCATTGGGGTCTACCGTCATGGTCATGTCCATCGCGTCCTTAATCGTCGCGCCGGCCTTGGTCGTGCGGTTCCATGGATCCGATGTTGGATCCGCGTACTTGAGCAGCCGCGCGTTGGTCTGTGCATGCTATTCGGTTAGTCATTCATTAGGATTGCATCCCGACTGACGATCATCGCGGCGAGGTTGTAGTTCCGGTAATGATAAGGACGGGTGCGGGCCGCCTCGAAGGGCTGTGGCCGGGAGTGGTCAGCGCTACGCTAAGGACAAGGCAGCTTGGGTACATGCCTGTTCCCCGTTGGAATTGATCTGGTCCTGGTAGATACCATTGAAGAACTTGTCGCTAGCGGCCACTGAGCCTGGGACGTCGTTGACGAGCAGCTTCGCCGCAATCAGCTGGTTGTAGCAGAAGCTTCCGTGGTTGCTGCGCAGTCCCCCTGTCAGTGTACGTTTTCAAGCCCGGAGTCCACGAACTTTTTCGCAGCGCACTCAGCTACGCCAAGAGGGTTGGTTTCCAGCCATATGATGTATTTTTGCGTCCACGCATTCATCTTCGCGTCAATTTCGGCTGTCCAGTCGGTACACTTGCGCTTCCGCAAGATAAGGATGCCAGAAACGATTTTCACGAAGCTCTTCAAGTCTCTGCAAGCAAGTGAGCGGATGATCGTCTGGCGAGATTGAACTCACAACACGCCGGTATTTGTCCCTGCCGAGCGTGAGCACATCTAATGCACTTTCTAGATGCGGACCTACCTCCTTGGCCCGTTGGCCCACGCTGCATCTGCGCGTAATTCAAATTCGGGTTCATGCCCGTCTGGCTATCCAGGAACCATGTGTTCACGAATTTAGCTGCATGGCTCGTAAGTGGGATGGAGTACCAGGCTGGCAACGGGGTCACCGATATTTTGGGAATGCACGGAAGAGGACTTGTCCTGGAACGAGAATGCCAACGCGTTGTAGAGGACCGCGTCGGAGAGGTTGTAAAATGCGCCGATGTCGTTAATCGTGAGCCGGTCTGGATTGAACTGCCCGTCTCTGTTGACATATGGACAGGTCACCCAGACTGCATGAGTGAGCACAGACAGGAGCTCAACAACTATTGGGCGCACTTTGCTCTGGCGTCAACTCCGTGGTGTTTCCGACGCCCGTGCAATTTGGCCACCAGCTGGGAAAAATTGAGGAGGGAACTGAAGTAGCGGAGAGGGACGTGCTAGGGGGCCCAACTCATATAATCCTGCTTGCTCCCGCTCGGAGCGACCATCGGTTTATCGGTTACGCCTAGAGCACTGTGAGTACTTGCTTTCTGCTCATGAAGACCAACGCACTCCAGGGACCCGAAGCCGACAAATAATTCGCCCAAGATACGATCGAAGCCTTTGCTTCACCGGTTGTATTTGGAAATTTTCCGGCGACAATGTAATCGGGGTCGACAAAGTCGTTCGCGTAGCTGCTAAACCGGAGGACATCGGCGCGCGCAAGCTGGATTAGTGCAATGAAAAGGAGTGTGGGGGGTAGCATTTCGGAACGGGAATAGCGCCAATCATGCCCAGAATTATATAGGGCATTACAGCCCGCATTCTGATCAAGGTCCAATCAGCGCTCCTGAATGTAAGTCGCCAAGCCCCTTGAAGACGCCGAAATGAATGCCACGAAAGCATAGAAAAATAGCCCTCTTCCGCATGGCGCGGCCACTGCTCAACCATCCAAGGTGGCTATCACGGAGAACAATGAAATGCCGTCCAGGGGCGAATTGCCTTTTGTGGAACGTGGCGTTTCCTGTGTCAGGCGCCTTGCCACAACACAGCCAAATTTGATTACGGTAACCCTCTCAAACCCAACTTGCACCACTGCTAGTTCCAACGACTGGGCCTTTGACCGGTTTTCTCTCGTAGACCTCAATCTCAGCCCAGCATCGCTGCCCACCTTTCAGGTTCCTTTGGTCGATTTTGAAGTGTCAGCCTCTTTGAAGTTCCCAAGCTATGTGACCACTGTCATCCGCACAAAGGAAGAGTCGTGGCTTCCCAGCTACCGCTTGGACCTTGCAAATCGCCTTTCCTGGGACTTTCATAGGACTGGCATGCCACGGGCTATCAGCGTGCGTTGGCTTTGGCTTTGCTTTGGTGGCTACTATTTAAGACGCCCGGACGCGCTTTGAATGCCTACTCGTCTTGAACTCTAACCATAACCATCCTATTCATTCTATCTATCTCGTCTTGCCACCATCTTTCTCTCTTCTTCATTGCCGGTTGCTCGAGAAACTCACAATGTCGTCGCTTTCCAGTCTCCCAGTGCTTATCGTCACGTCCAATCCGTCGCTTGGAAGTCTAGGGGAGCGTCCAGATGAACGGGAAATTGACCGCCGCGCACTCATCGACATCTCCCCGGACCGAGAGGAACTGTTTGCCAGCAGGAAGCCGACAGACGAGATTCGCCAGGCGCTGAAGCTTCGGACTGGGCCAACGGCAGGGTGCGTGCAAGGAATAAGCATTCTCCAGCTGAGCTGACCTTGTGGCATCGTCAGCCACTGGCTGTACCAGACCAAGCGACGTGCAAATGTCAATTTTCGAGATGCCACCGCGCGGACCTCGACGTTAATCCATCGCGTGAGCAACGATGAGAACAAGCCTGGGGAGGGAGCCAATATCATCCGACGCGTGCTTTCATCGGCCTCCCTCCCCCGGTCAAGGAGGCCTGTCCCAATGGCTCTAATCGAGAATGGTATGCCAGTCGGGCGCGAAGGCAGTGGGGTGACTGTGTGGGGGTCGTTTGTCCTAAGCACGCCGCATAAGCTCATATCGCCGCGACCACTGGGTCCGACGCACATTCTCGTGGTGCACACCGCCCCATTGTCCGTGTCCAAGTTGGGCAAGGCCACCGTACCGCGCTCAAGCAGAGGCGATGCCACCAAGTCCTTCCCGAATATGGACATTCCGATCAACGACCTGCTCTTCCTCCTCAATGTGCCCAATCTGGTGACGCCGGACGGCCGTTGTCCGCTCCCGCGCCGTCTCCATAAGGAGCTGCCCCGTGCGCTTTTGCGTGTCCCGCATTTGGAGACTATCCACGAGCTCATTGTCTACCTCCACACAATGAACCAGGCGGAGCTGTTCCGGAAGCTCGTCCCGGAGTGGATGCGCGACCTCATCCACCCTCTCCCCGTCGCCGCGCCGGCGCCAGTGCCGACCCCCCAAAAGGACTCCGCGTCCATCTTCTCCCCTAAGAAGACGCGCAGCACCGCCTCCATCTTCGCCCTGATCGCGCCGGTCAAGCTCGTCAGTTCCGCGAGCTCGACGTACAGCATTGAAACGCTCGCGTCCGCACTATCAGGCCACTCCAGCGAGCTGCCCCCTGTCCAAGAGCGTACGGCGGACTCCATCGCGCGGGACATCGTCGAAAGCCTGCCGTTCTTCGCCGAGGCGGACCCTGGGAAGGACGAGCTCGTGTCTACGCTGGCGACTCTCAATGCGCTCAAGGCCAACCTCGAGTTCCTCGGCTACTTTGGTAAGGCTGTCTGGGACGAGCTCGACGCCATCGTCTCGATCCTCATTCGCGCCCTCGTGCGCCGCGCTGCCGTGGCCCCGTTGCAGGAGGCAGACAACTAAAAGCAGCACATGTATGTACCTGCGCTTCTTGGACAATGAAACACCAGTAGTAAGTAGCTTTTGTAGCAATGTATCGATATCTCGACGCAGAATCTTTGATGATCCAAATACTATGAAGATCAAGAATCGGTGTTGTGCTGCCATGAACTTGTGGCCATCCTGACCGAGAAACCCGTTCAATTTCGAATAGGGCTCCAACCACTGGCATTTCCATCTGTAAGCTGTTCAAAACGGCTCTAGCTGTTTCCGTTTTGTGTGAACCGGGGCTCAAACGGTAAACAAACAGTATGAAGTAACTGTTCTTAGTTGACGGAAGTAAATTCGACCTTGTCCTATGTAGGTGTTCCTGATTGCACTACTTGCTTACTTATGACTGCCGCTTGCAAGCCGCTTGTCCAAATCGACCTCATCATCTCTCTCCGTGTCTGTGCCCCTCCGTGTCTGTGCCCCGCCGCTTCAATTCGCCGGTCACCGCAACCTTCAAAATCACATGAATGCCAGTGGACCCCGGCAATTATCGTTATTATGGTATCCTGTAGTGCGGTTTTCTTTGGGGGTTATGAATAAAATGTCTTACAACCCCCCCTCTAGATCTCCGTCCACTGCTTTTCCATCCAAAGTTTGAATCCGTGCACCGCCCCTATCTGTCATAATTTTGCCGTGTGACTACATGTGACACCCGCACGGCGCACGCTGTCTACGACTCGGAGTCGCGCTTGCTCTGCTCGCTCAAAGCTCGGTCCAAGGCTCAAGTTCTTCCATGGACACCATACGCTCCTGCCTATCGCTTTGCTGGCCTTTCACCTCGCGTGCAACCCAGTATGAACGTATTTCGCAGTGGGACCTCGATGCGGGCACAGCGCGATTGTCCGACGAGCAAGAGCTTGTGATTTTCGAGGACGGGAACCAGATCAGCTTAACCATCCTCGAAAATGGACTCCGAGTTGTAATATCGGAGAGATGTAGGCGCGACCAGACTCTTTGAATTTCCGATAAACGATTTGCAGCGGCAGGACCATTTTCTCGGAATTCGCGTACGACCATCTTCGTTTATGGGCACGTCAAACTAACAAAAGCAATAGAACCACACGTTGAAGTCGTTCCTTATGTCCAAGTTTTGCTAGCGAGCGTGTCGTTCACGCCGGGGGGGCGCAGCCTCGTGGACTTTTCGTATCTCTCCGCAGCCGCAAGTAAACTCCAGCTGCGCCAGGTATCGGCGGACGTGTCCCTCATCCCGGGCACCGCAATGCTCAAATGGGTGGCGGATGTGCAGGCGAGAGCATACCAGGGTAAGTCAATGAATGTATCTGAGGCAGCTCGCTTTCATACGGGAGACAGGCGTCACCCCCCGTCGGCGCTTCCTAGTCGTGATTAACCCCCATGGCGGCCAGGGGAAAGCCAAGAAACTATGGAAAGAGACCGTTGAGCCTATATTCGCGGCCGCGGGCTGCGTAGTCTACGTCCAATGTGCGTACCTGTTCCCCGCTCCGACACGTGTATTGAGCCGTCCGTCTAGATACCGGGCCCGCTGGATCTCCCACTAACGCAGCTACTATCGCCCGGAACGTCGATCTCGAAGCTTACGACGCACTGGTGCCGGTTTCTGGCGACGGCATCTCCAACGAGCTTCTGAACGGCCTGGCCAGCCGCCCCGACGCGCTCTGTGCTCTCCGCATGCCAATCGCGCCGATTCCGGCCGGGAGCGGAAACGCGCTGTCGGTGAATATCATGGGCCCAGTGAAGGTGCTAGATGGCGCCTACGCCGCCATGAACGCAATCAAAGGCGCGCACGCGGCTCCGTACAGAGATGTGGATGTCCACTGACTGTTATTCAGGCCAGCCGATTCCCCTGGACATAAGCTCGGTCTCGCAAGGCGACACCCGCATATACAGTTTCCTCTCGCAGGCCTTTGGGTTGCTCGCGGACCTCGATATGGGCACAGAATGGATCCGGTGAGCGGGCCGTCCCCCCTCCCCCGGCCCTGCTCTGACACGCACCAGCTGGGTGGGCGGCATCCGCTTCGTGCTCGGGTACCTCTACGGCGTGCTGACCGGCTGCCGGTACGAGGTGGAGATCACGATGAAGGTCGTCGCGAGCGACAAGCACGCGATGGTGGCCGAGTACAACACCCACCAGCAGGCGCTCGAGCCCGCCGCAGAGGGCAAGGTCACCGCGCGCGACGTGCGCATGCCCCCGCTCGTGTTTGGCACCACCGACTCCCCGTTCCCGCGCGGGGTGGTGCACGAGCGGCTCGAGGCGCCGGTCGCGCCCGGCTGGCACACGTTCCGCACGCCCCTGCAGTTCATCTGCGCGGGGCGGCTCCCGTGGCTGTCGCGCGAGAGCATGACGCTCCCGCTCGTGCACAACGACGGCCTCGTGGACGTGATGCTCGTCCCACCGCGCTCCGCGCTCGACAGCTTCAAGGTGCGTGTCCTGCATGCCCGTCCGGAGCCCGCGCGCGCGCTGAGTCGTCCGCAGAGCATCGACGGGCAGGAGGAGGGCAGGTTCCTCCGGGAGCAGGACTGCTACTACTACAAGGTCGAGGCGTACCGGTGCACGCCGCTGGAGCGCACGGGGTATATAAGTATTGACGGTGCGTCTTTGCGTAGGGCATATCGATGGTGGCTTGATGCGTTTTTCGCAGGAGAGAGCATCCCGTACAAGGTGTTCCAGGTAGAGAATCACCCGCGACTTGCGCGGGTAATGAGCATGGAGACGCGGTTGAAGGGGCCTGACCGGATAACACTCGGACCGTAGGGACAGTTCTTGTCCACCGTATAGATTTTTTTGAGACGCCAAAGTCTAGCTTGTATTGCACTGCTCAAACGACCGATAAACCCGACGCGTTTCCAGGTCGGAGCGGCGTTCGGACATATGTGGACTTTCCCTCCGGCCCGTGCATTCCACCCCAAATCAATGTCGGCTCAGTCGTGACCACGTTGAGGGAGAGGGTATACCTTCGGTCCGGGATTTCTTCACGCACCTTCCCCGTACGTTACCCCAGGCAAGCTTTGGCTTCCATGCCCCAGGTCCTCGAGCACCATGCCCGCCATGTCCGAATTGTCGATTGTGCAGTCGCGCCAGATCTTGCCAGCTGAGGCCATGCTCCCCGGGGCGCAGCTGCAGGCGAACGCTGGTGCCACTGTGACGAGGGAGAAGAGCTCGCTGGGCACGCGCGAGGACGTCTCTACAGACGACGGCGAGTGGACGTATCCCGACGGCGGGCTTCGCGCCTGGCTCGTTGTGCTCGGCTGCTTCACGATGGCCGCCACATGCATGTACGTCGTCACGGTGTCGCTGCTCCTGGCACTGTGCTTATTGCTTTTTCAGGGGATGGGGGCTGGTCTGGGGCGTGTTCCAGGACTATTATCACTCGAATAGGTTCTCCGGGACGAGTCTGAGCACTCTGAGTCTCGTCGGCGGGTTGTTCTCCTTCGTAATGCTCGCCTCTCCGCATTCACCTCCATCGCTGAGAGCCTCATTCTAGTCCATGAACTGCGCCGCGTACCTCTTTGGGGGCATCGGCGACAGACAGTGAGATTTTCTATCTTTTCCCCATGTTTTCACGTTACTAAACGCACGTGACGCACGGCAGTGGCTACAAGGTTCCTTCCAGCCTCCGACCGGGTGTTCTCACCTAATTTTTTCTTCTAGAAAATGATAGCTCTGAGCTGCTTCCTCGGCTACCTCTGCCTCATGGCTTCAGCCTTTGCCACGAAGCTCTACCAGCTCTTTCTATTCCAGGGATGTCTGCTTGGCATATCGTTTGGAATCTCTATGCCGCTGTACATGGCTCTCCCCTCTCAGTGGTTCCTCCGCCGACGCGGGCTAGCCACGGGCATCGCGGTCGCGGGCTCTGGCATTGGAGGCGGCATCGAATCTCTTTTTGTTCGAACCCTGTGAGTATCCCACCATTCAATTCTTCTCCTTGCTGATACACAGCTAGTCTATCCAACTTGGGCTACAGGAACACAATGCTTATCTACAGCAACATATGCGCCGCCCTGTGGATTGCTGCGTGGTTCATGATGGCGGAACGTCGGTGTCCCGGAACTGAACATATCAAGAAGCGCTGGCTTCCTTCCACCATTGGTCCGGAGTTTTACAGCATCGCTCTAAGCGTATTTGTCGGCATTTTCGGCTTTCTGGTATATCCACCTTGTTTTTGGATGTCCAGCGGTGCTTACACTGTGTTTAGAGCCCTTATTATTTTATCACGACGTACGTCAAGAGCCAGGTTCCGTCGCTCGATCCCAAGTCACTCCTGGTGGTCGTTCCACTGGTGGTGATGAACATCTCTGGTACGTGGTTATTCTCCTTTTGCTCCCCTGGCTTCTCACCGCTATTTTGAACCAGGCGGAATTGGCAGAGTACGTGCCGAACTTTACCTCCGAGCTTTACCTCCGACTTCGCCGCCTCATCATCGCACAGATTCTCGCCGGCCGCCTAGCCGACCGCTTTGGCCCGATCAACATGTTCTTCGCGAGCTTTTTCCTAGGCGGCCTCTCGCAGCTCCTCATCTGGACCTTCGCGCATTCGTACGCCGCGGTAATTGCCTTCAGTGTGATCTACGGCCTTGTCGGCTGCTGGTTCCTCGGCCTCTTGCCTGTTGTGTGCGCGCAGCTGTTTGGCTTGAACGACCTTGCCACGATTACCGGCTTCATGGTCTTGGCAAATTCCCCCGGTCAGCTCGTTTCCGGCCATCTGGGAGTCACAACTGACGTACGCACGTCCAGGCCAGTTAGCTGGTGCCTCCATCGGCGGAGCGGTGTTCTCGGGGTCAGGCAAGAACTGGGTTGCCGTATCATTGTATGCGGGATGCATGATGTTGGTGGGGTCCTTGATTGTCTTGTACGGTAAGCATTCTGCTTCACACCTGCTCAAACCTTTCATCTATCGGTCTCTGCGTAGCGCGTTTCTCGTACGACAAGCGCATATGGGCGAAGGCTTAGAGTTGCGATTTTTTTTGATTACATGAACTAACGCACATCGGTTCCACAAACTTAGAAGGAACCGAATTGGATGTCAATTTTTATGAGCCGGTTATGTCTTTATTACGGAGGGATGGCGAAGATGGATGGATTCTCATAGATCGAATCCAACGGATATGGTATCATATCCTGTTCTCGTTCAGCGCGATAGGGGCCAGAGGTCACTGGTCAGTGGTAAGATTTGTCCGAAGTCACGATTGAGCGCTCAGAGCACAGAAGATATCGAGATCTGCCACCCCGGCGAGCATTACTTGAAGCCACTCTGTAGCCAATATCAAGTAATAAGTATGACGATATCTTTCCCAAGTTCAAGTTCTGGCCTGGAGCTTCAGCTTGAAGCTTACACAAACAACCGCCGAAAACCCAATTAGGCGATTGTGGGGCTGCTGGCCTTCGGGGCGGAAATTGATGCGACCCGATAATCAGGTAGGGTTGGGGGTGGGGTGGGGTGGAGTGGGCAACTCTATCTAGGGCAATGCTTTTCTTGCATTCGTCTCCCAGTTCGACGATGTATCTACATCTTGATCCGACCTCCACAGTAGGAGTGCGGGGCTGCCGCGATTATTTCCGACCGGACGTGCGGTGAGTAGCACGGAACTCCGGTCAACGACGACAGGCGATACTTGACCATAAAGCATGAAGCCAGAGGACGCGAAAGCGGAAACTTGAACATCGTCGAGGCAGATCTGAGATGCAGATAGGTCGGTAGAGGTCTTTTGAGAGGCTTGCTGATTGCAACACTACTCTGTAGAACATCGATCCCGAAAAGCACAAAATATTCGAAACGGTCGAAGAGATTTTTCTCGAGGTATGTGTTGGAGGACATGCGACATAGTGTATGCGATGATGTATGTGGCCGCTATGAGAGGACTTGCAACATGATGATATCGGTGGCGGATTGTATGCTTCAAGGACATTGGTTGAGGCTTGAAATGCGAAGCTTCGAGGAAAGGGAGCCTGGAGAGCAAAAAAGTTCGGAGGCCGGCGGCCGTAAAGACACCTGTGCACGAGATGGCAGCACCACTGTATATCCGATCAGTCGTCGAATCGCCGAGCGAGGTACCGGTGCGACCCACCAACAGTGGAACCAACACCCCCATTGCGAAACATGCAATCTGACAGTCCCGGCCGTCGTGAGTAGCCGCAGAGCGTTATGTGTGTTGTTGCTGTTCTCGTTCAGTATGGATTTCCCGCGCGTTACACCCGGAAGGCAAACGGGACTTGGAAGGGACTTGGAACGGCAACCCGTCAAGCTTCAAGCTTCAAGATTGGATGCTAAAGCCGGTCGTTAATCAGTGGCCCAGCTGTCAGTAACGGAATCTCTCAGATCTCGCTCCCCATACCCTCCTGGCCGCCCCCGCCCTCCTCGCCCTCCCACTGCCAATACCTACGGAATCCCCCTCCCTCCTCCCAATCCTCGCCATCGCCCAGCCCGGGCATCCCGACCAGCCCGCGCCCGACCCGAAACCTGACGCCCGGCAGCGCGGCGCGGTAGCGCTCGACGGGGCGCACGGGGTCGCCGATGCAGACCGTGTGCGGCGCGCGGTCGGAGCGCGCTACGAGGGCCGTGAGCGCCGCGACGGGGTCCGGCTCGAGCACCCGCTCGGTCGCGTCGAGGGTGCGCAGCGCGGGGAGCGTGAGGAGGCCGATGAGCGGGAGGGGCGCGCCGTGCGTGGGGCTGAGCAACGCGAGGGACGCGAGGTGCGGGAGGGTTATGGCGGGGAACCTTGGAGCCGGGGTGAGTACGCGGAAGTTATGTAGAGAGGGGAATACCGCACGTCAGGCCGACGTCGGGGAGCCACGCGCGGAGGGTGAAGCGGCAGTGCACGAGGTGCGGCGCGCGGGCGAGGACGGCGTGGCAGCCGTGCAGCGGGATCTGGTCGACGGTGAGCGCGGTGAGCTGCGCCCACGGCAGGACGCCGGCGTAGATGTCGGAGTACGAGGACAGGGCCGCACTACGCAGGAGCGGGGCCGCGCGGAAGGCGGCGGTCAGGGGCTCCCCACCAGTCTGGACGTGGTAGAGCGAGGCGAGCGATACAGTGCGGAGCAGCGGCAGCGGGCCGTGGAGGGCGCTGAGCGATTCGAGCGACCCGCAGAGGCTGAGGTGCTCGAGGCGCGCACGATGCGGCGCGAGGGTGTGGAAGAACGGCGAGAGCGGCAATGGGGAGTTGTGGCGCGGGACGACGTTGCACTCCAGGCGGAGCGACAGCGGATGGGACCCCGACCGCGCGAGCGCCAGCTCCATGTAATGCGGCTTCTCCGCGACCGCGCGTGCGGTGTTGAGGCGCAGCGTGAACGCGCACCAGAGCGCGGGCGTGGCTAAAGCTAGCTCGCGCCAGGCGCGGCAGATCTGGCAGAGGAGCATCGGGTTCGGGGATGCGACGCTGGACAGGGCCGCTGGGCGCGTTGGGTACGTGGGGAGGAAATACTCGAAGATTTCTGACACGATTTCCGGGGGCAGGGTCAGCACCGGGTAGGTGTATGCGGCGAGGCGGCTCTGGACCTGATACCGCTCCATCTTGAAGAGCCGAAGAGACCTTTCGCACTCCAATATGCGGGCCTCCAGTTCGACGAGACGAGCCCTATCGGTCGCTCTCTCCGCAACAGCCGTAGTTGCAGATTTTTGCGAGGTGGGTTCGCAGGATATGCCTGCAGTTTTGAATGGTCATTAGCGAGAGTGTAGCAGTCTTCTTCACTCACTCATGTTCGCGGTGGTTCAAAGTTCAACGTTCACGTTCAGGCCTTCAGGCCTTCAGGTTGAATGTAGTGAAAGACGTATTTGAAGCTTGCTCACGGCAGTGCAGGTGCTGAATCAGGCGGTTCCAGGCGGTTCCGCGTTTGGACGTTCATGGCCCTTTGCTCAGATTGCCTCTTGTCCTCCCCGCCCTCGCTGCTTGCTTCTCACTGATATTAAGCTTGCCCTGCGCGCGACACTCTGGTCATTCTTCTGAGGGAAAGCAAGCGCTGCTGCAAGAACCCTGCTTAACCTGCCACTACCGCGCTGCGCTCAACACACGTGCAATGGCGCAGGCACCTGGACCGTCGACACGGGTGGCCAGCTCGAATTTGACATCGGGTGGAACGGATGAGGACAAGGAGCTTCGGCCGTATGTAATTGACAGAGAAATCGGCAAGGGTAGTTTCGCGACCGTCTACAAGGGCTACAATGAGGTACGGCATTTCTTCTCGCGATTGCTCTGCCATTTACTGCCTTGTAGGAAAGCCACCAGGCGGTCGCAATCAAGACCGTCCTGCGCCAGAAACTCTCCGCGAAACTATTCGAGAATCTCCAAAGCGAGATCCAAATCCTCAAATCGCTCTCCCACAGACACATCACCAAGCTCATCGATATTGTTGTATGTCGCTCCCAGCGGTCCCTCCTATAGTCTCTGACGCGCCGCTAGCGTACCGAACGCAACATATACTTGATCATGGAGTACTGCGCCGGGGGTGATTTGACCAACTACATCAAGAAACGCGGCCGCGTCGAGAGCCTTGAATACATACCCTCGGAGGGCGCCGCGCCTCAGTACTACCCCCACCCGCGGACAGGTGGCCTCGACGAAATAGTGGTCCGGAGCTTTCTCAGGCAACTGGGTGTGTGTCAGATAAGCTTTGTTGCGCCTCTTCGTACTGATCCCCTTCTTAGCACGAGCCCTCAAGTTCCTGCGGCATCGGAACCTCATCCATCGGGACGTCAAGCCACAGAACCTGTTACTGAATGCCGCACCGCCTGAAGAGCTCGCCCGTGGCCATCCTCTCGGTGTCCCAATTCTCAAGGTCGCTGACTTTGGATTCGCCCGCTCGCTACCGAATGCCATGATGGCAGAAACGTTGTGCGGATCTCCGTGAGTTCCTTTGCGGTTGACGCGCTCTCAAAAACCTAAATTTCCAGTCTCTACATGGCTCCCGAAATCCTGAACTATCATAAATACGACGCTAAGGCGGATCTCTGGTCCGTCGGGGCGGTACTCTATGAGATGGCTGTGGGCAAGCCACCGTTTCGCGCGGCAAACCATATCGAGCTGCTCAAGAAAATTGAGTCCTCCAAGGGTATCAAGTTCCCCGACGAAGATCCCAAAGCGAACTCGTCGCGTACAGGCGGCGGCGGTAGCAAGGAGCTTCCCGTCCCACCAGACGTCAAGAAGCTCATCCGTATGCTGCTCATGCAGAACCCCGCTGAGCGCGCGAGCTTTGACGAGTTCTTCGGCAGCACCGCGCTCGCCAAAAGCAAGTTTCCGCGCCCGACCGCCCCGTCATCCCTACAGGCGTCTGCAACTGGTACGGACGGAGACGGCGACAAAGCGCAGTCAATCCCCGCCCATCATCTGGTGATCCCACCGGAGGTATTGGATCCCAGCGCCATGATCCCGCCCAGCAAGTTCAACTTCCGGGAGCCACGGCTCGACATCGGGAGCGTCACGCGCATCCCAGTTGCGCCGCCGTCTCCAAGGTTCGTCTGCGCGCATGCCCTCTTTGGGTTCCGTCTCCCTTACCTTTTCTCAGCTCCGCCTCCTCGCGTGACAAGATTCCGACGCCACCTGAGAACGTCCGACGGCAGTCATTCCCCTCCAACCAGTCGCCGCTACGCCTGCCCCGTCCATTGTCGACCGAGGACTCATTCATCCCGGGCGAAACGGAGGAAGACGGGCTCCTGCGGCGCGAGTATGTGTTGGTCGGTGACACCCGCGCTGTGGAGTTCAATCGCGCTGTTGACGGTATGCATGGGTCCTTTGCCCTGACTTACATCTGACCACTTCCCTAGAGCTTACATCGGCGTCCCGGCGACCGCTGCACGACCGTAAGATACCCCCGACTCCATCCATCGACGACTATCCTGGGGCCGAGTACCCGAACCCGGCTTCCCCCAACATGATATCCTTCCCACCGCCCCCGAATCCGGTCGCCCCGCCGCTGTCCTCTTCGCCGTCAAGCGTTGCTTCGCGCGCGGCGTCGAATGCACTGAATCGCGCCCTGAGCCTTGCCTCCAAGAAACTCTTTGGCGTGCAGACATCGCGGCGCACATCGACATCGTCCATCCGCGACAGCGCGCCACCATCGCCACGCCGGTTGCAGATAATCGCTCTGGGCGATGACGGAGCGGACGCCGGGACGCGCGACCCCCTCGAAGACGAGCTGCTCGGGGAGCTGGAGGAGCTCGCGCAGAAGACAGATGTGCTCACGCAGTGGGCCGACGAGATGTATGAGTATGTTAAGGCGGTGCCACAGAGTATGACCTTCCCTTTCTCTCTTGTCCCTTCCTCCTCATATGGCTTTTTCTCGGGTAGAACCGCTTCCGGACCCGACCAAATTTACGAAACGCGAGGGCGAGGCTGACAAGCAAGCGCGGCGGCGGAAACACGCGGACATGGAGGCCGAATACAACGCGGTGACTTGCGTTGCGGTGTACATGCTCCTGATGGAGTTTTCGCAGAAGGGCATCAACAAGCTTCGGAACCACCAGGAGCACATGCGCATGCGGCACCCCGACGGTGACTTTGTTGTTAGCGATGGCTTTGATGACGGTGATCCCCTCTCCTTCGCTTTTCGTGGGCTTGCTCTCACAATGCGACAGCGCTTTCATGGTTCAAGGAGCACTTCTTGAAGTGCAATGACCGCGCGGCACTTGTGAAGACTTGGCTTCCGGCGCAGTACGATGGCCCGAAGAGCTGGCTCGACCAGCTCGTGTACGACCGTGCGCTCGTCCTCAGCCGTACCGCAGCGCGCAAGGAGCTGTTTGACCAGGCTAGGACCCCGGACGAGTGCGAGAAGCTGTACGACGAGGCGCTCTGGTGTCTCTACGCGCTGCAGGACGATCTCCTGCAGACGGGGAACCCGTTCATGGACGAGGACCGCGCGACGATCGACACCTGTGCGTGCACCCACTCGTCGTTGCTCTCTGACGCCTCATCTGACGTTCTGTATCTGCCAGGGATCAAGCGCACGAAGCTGCGTCTGGTGCGGTGCCGCCAGCGGATGGCGATGAACACACAAGACCGACTGAACGACGCACGCGCGGACAACAACCTCGCGGATGTCACACGCGTGCCTGCTCCGTGGGACGCCCAGCCCGAGGATGGCCCTCCAGCTGCCGCACCGTAGCGCGAATTCCTCGCGACTCGACCCATCTATTGACTTGTATCTTCTCGCCCCATCGCTTGTATAAGTTAGAGGACCCATTCTTATTGTCATCATTCCTACTGCATCCACTATCGTTATAATGTCCTATGGATCCTCCACCTGCATCTGTACATCTTTATGCGTCCTATCCATCCATCCAGTGTACCACCACCCTTTATCACACGTCATGTATCATTTGCTAGGCCAATATATTGTTTGTGGGTCGTCCAAGCGAGCCCATTCGTCCCTCTCTGCCTACATGAGTACAGGAACTTCTGGGTCCTCGGCGCGAGTAGCATTGTCAATCCTCTCAAGTCTTCGACTGTTCGACTCGCACCGATGGCCTGGCCCCCCGTGCAGACACCAAGGCTCTATCTCACAAACGGCCTAGTAACCATCGGAGTCTAACGCTCAAAAATATTTACTAAAAGTCGAAACTTTTGTTCAAGTCTTCGTATAGTAGCTCGCGCATGCCAGGCGGCAGCTTCGGCTCGCCGCTGTCGGCGATATACCCTGCGTCGCGTCAGTGATGGTCAGAGAGAAGTGGGACCAAACTGACGGAAAGGCATCTCGACGCTCTCTTTCGCATTGAAGACGATCGTGGGGAATTCCTGCGGAGGTACTCAGCGGTATGCGAGGGACTTGTACAATAAGGCTTACGACGTAGGGGATTTCGGCCAAGGGTACTGAGGGAGATTTAGGCGTAGTAGATAAAAACGGGCAGACACGCACTCTTGTCGTCAACGACCAGTTTCGTCACGCCGAGCGCGGTGTCGGTCGTCATCTGCACTGGACCCAGGTGCCGCGTGGGAAAGCCCAAGGCGCGCAACTCGGAGGTACGGTCCCGAGGGGGGTCGTCGCCTGAGGGCTAGCTAAGGGACGCAGTTAGCGGCCGGTATGGGGGGCGCACCGAGAATGCCCTTGGACGGGTGAGTGTGATGGGCAGAGGCAGATCTCGTTACGCACCCCGAAGAGAAACCATTTGAATCTACCGTCGCCGTCTTCAGGCGACAGCGGCAACTCCGCCTTGGGGTCGAGCAGGCAG
This sequence comes from Mycena belliarum, assembly GCA_029282135.1. Lineage (NCBI taxonomy): Eukaryota > Fungi > Basidiomycota > Agaricomycetes > Agaricales > Mycenaceae > Mycena > Mycena belliarum. The sequence continues at coordinate 17,591 of JARJCN010000017.1, forward strand.
ACCTGGTCGAGCGGGACGGCATGCTGCTGCATCAGGTCACGTACGCCATTCTGGTGGCAGCGCGCATCTGCGAGCCCATCCCGTGGTGCAAAGGCCGCCGAGAGCGAGTCGCGCGACGCTTTGGAGAGGTGGGTAAAGTCTATCTCTGCGCTCGGCCCTGCGAGCTGACGCATATGCTGTGATCCACGGTCAGGACCTCCAAGAACCCTGCGGCTGCGGAGACCGACCGCGTACTCTAGTTCAACCCAGGGCGGGATTGCTTTGGCTGTGTCGTCGTCGTCCTCCATGTGCTCTTCCCTGGAGTATGAGAGGGCGAGCTAAGTTTCCCAACGATCAGCTCACCTATCAGGTAGATGAATCCCATGTCGAAGTGGTCGATCTAGTGCCAAATGAATGGCTCGTCCGACGGCAAACAAAAGAAAGAACCTGTCGCTTATGTCAGGAGCGCGTCGATGGCCTCGGCAGGCATACAAGCACATACAAGCCTCCAGCTCGCTGCTCCGACAAGCCTCCTTCCTTGCTCCTTCCTGCCCTTGCAAAGCTTGGCTAAATATTGTCATTGACCGCTCCATCTCAAGTCTCGTCGCTCACGTCGCTCATATTACTGTCACTTGAGCGGCGAGACTACTTATAGTACTTGAGATGGGTATGGCACGAAAAGTGACCAGGTGCGCATGCTGCCGTCGCACGTCCGGTCGGAAACAATCGCGACATGCTCTGTACTAGGCCCGATTCCGTCGTCGATTTCTTGCGAAGTCTGATACACACTCAATGATAACACCGTACCATCTGGTATCGTGCGCACAGCCTGCTCAAGACTTCGGCGACTTTGCGTCAAAGTTGCCACCAGGAGAGCGCCGGATCTGCCATTCGTTGATATTCCGGGCTTGGGTAATCCCAGGGCGCCTCCCTACCAGTGGGTTCGAACTATCGACCGGGGACCCGACGTCCACATCCTTGCCAGACTCGCGGAATCCAATCTCTTGGCGCCGGGAACTTGACACCTCGCTCAAGACTCAGTACTCAGGCCTCAGGAGGTCCCCTCCAACGCTCATCCCAGTATGAACTGGTTCCGACGCTAATCCAGCAAAGCCCTGCCGAGCGCTCCGGGTAGTTCTTACCGTGGCCACAATTTACTGATGCACTCCTACATAACCTCCAACGATACTTTTGGCTCTCTCCCGCATATGTCGGGGCTGTCGTGCCTGTCATAGACACCGCATCGGTCTCGGCATGCCTCATCATAGACGCGCCGGTCTGTGTCTTGGGCGGTGCTCTGCCACTACGGTGTGCTTCCATCGAACAAGTTTGCGGAGCAGTGACAAAGCCGGACCTCAATCTGGGCGCTGCACGGGTTAAATCAACTTTCAAGAGTCTTTCAAACGTCGCAGCGGCGACCCGCGCACAATATCTGCATTCCAGGAACTACCTGGGGCATCCATGTCCTCTGACTCGGGACTTGACGGAACGTACGGTGCGCTGGAGATAGGCGCCATTATCAACACACTTCTCTATGCCATCGAGACACTCCAAACTTTCATTTAGCACCGACAGTTTCCGAAGGACTCCGCTGTGTTGGAAAAATGTTGTTCGTGTCAGCCTTTGTCTAAACGATATGTCGCTCATTGCGCTCCGTGCAAGCAAAGGTGGCATGCATTTGCTAAATGGCACAAGGCATTCAAAGCCTGGTCTACTGTTATGTATCGATGATGCAGGTTTCTTGACCTCGCCCAAACAATATGTACACTGCATTCGGTGGGCCTTACCCCGGGGCGCGTTGGTTTTTCTACTGAAATGTTTCCAGGTCTACTTGCTGACCATAACGTATTATGGCCGACCCCCTGCTCAAGAAATCTCGACCCCACCGCGCTCACTCGTGTTAGAGATTTTATTTGCTGGTGTATCCAGTACAGTCGTCCAAGTGAGTCGTTCTCTTGGCATCGGATGCCCTTACGCTAATCCTAATGACACGACCAGTCGTTTTTCGCGAACCAGATTCGAACCCTCTCCGGAACCTGGCTCCCTATGCTCCTATGCTTCGTTCTGATGATTCCTTCACTCATCGGTTCTTTGATTCTTATGGTCCTGCTGTGGAGATCCTCCTCGGCGTTGGTCTTCCTCAAGTCGCAGCTCCGAGCGGCGATGAGTTCCAACCTTCAACCATATTTCCTTCAGTTGATGCTGCGTGTAGGATGTGCGCAATACGGTAGATACGCTGATAGTATGGACCATTGGTGCGGATGAGGGTTGCGTTCAAATTTGATTTGATTGACCTGAACGTCTAGAAACAACACTTCTGACGAGGTGACTAAGATGAATTAACCGGCGTTTTCAGTGGTTCAGCTTCTGTATTTCAGCTTGGCGGCCAGCCAATCATTGATTGGACAACGACTATGATGAATCATTTCCTGGCCCTCAGTGTCGTTCATACAGTGAGCGAGGAACGAGTTTGTTACACTGTAGCGTCTGTCTTAGAGAGACTATGTCGTTCATGGCGTTCTATATGGTACAATCCAAATGTGAGGTCTTGAACCGAAGGTAAAGGATTCCAACTCAGGATTGTACAGTGTTGTCGAACTCGATGCTCGCATTGTACGTCTGTTTCTGAGCTTTCTGCGAGGCACATGGCTCAATCCAACCTGATCGATGATCTAAGGCTCAATGGGCGAACCCGATTGCGAACCGACAGTGCCGGACTGACAGAGCCTCTCGACTTTGCGTGTAACACGCGGGCCGCAAATGACTCCGCCTATCTCGGTTCTGGCTCTCGTATCAGCGATGCTCCCACTCTTAGCGGAACACCCCGTTGATCAACTCTGTTCTCCAAGCCACTTGAAGCCGAAGGGTATCTATGTTGTATCTATGTGTCACACATGCGTCCTCGTTATCTGCTCAACTTTACTAGGATTTGGATGTTGAAAGAAACCAAGAAAAACGGCCCGGGAACCAGAGGTACTATCTTTAGAGCTTATGGCGAACGCATCTTGTCCTGGACGCTTCACTTGTTGCCATCCTACACCTATTTGGAAGTTGCAGCCTTACATGAAACTAGCGGCTGGTATGCATGCTACTTGCCACCCCGAAGTCTGGACCCACGATACAGAGAACGATTTGCCATTGAATTCCTGCTGTCTACCGAGCCGCAGCGCGTTGTTCCACTTTCTCTTTCCCCATGTACCCCAGTCACGATCAGGATGAGCTCACGGCGCAGAAAATCACCACATCATACATCTCAATCCGCAACACAGCTCAAGTCAAACACCGTGCACTTTCGCCTGCAAGTTTAACGCCCCATGACCTTATTTGAAAAAATCTACAGACAGATGATCATGCGATGAAGGACATCTACAGATACTGGGACAGAGACCGGATACTACGAGTAGGAGGCTGGCTGTCTACAGTCGACACGGTATCACCCTCGGGACCAGGTCCCCCCGTGAATTTTTGCTGAGACAATTTTTGCGTGACGCCTCGTCGTCTGGAATAGCGCGCGCCGCCCCACCGTCCACGCCAGGTCGAAGGCTTCCCACAATAACGAATCGCTCATCGCGAGCTGCATCATGGTCTGCCACACGGCGTACAAGTGGTTCACGCGCGCCCAGAATTCCTGCGACGAGCCAGGTGTGTTGAGGATCATATAATGAACGTGCTCCTCGATCTCCTTCGGGTTGTCGCGCGTGGCCAGGACCCTTGATTATCGGGTCCGAGGTCAGATCTCAATTTAGACGTCCAAAAAAATTTGTCCGAACTTTTTCTTTGTGCCCGCCGCATAATTCTGTCCGAATTTTGCGTCCAGTCAGAGCTCGGCCCAAATTTTGTCCGAATTCTGCCTCCGACCTCTAAATTTTCAGAAAAAGAAACCGGCTTCTAGAATTGAGAAAATAATCATTACTACAGTGTATCCTCGTCCTCCTCAATGTCTATTATATTCACATTTGCCTTCCCCTTCCGCCGCACGGTGTTAAGACTTGCCACAGCCTTTGCCAATGCACCCTTTTCCGCACAGAGCTCATCAAATATGAGCTGAGAGCGCGGCCCAACCTCCAAGTGGTCCCGGAAGTCCTGGACATTCTCGGACTCGTCTTGGGGGAGGAGAGCGAGGAAAGAATGTGATGGGAGATGGGCGAACCGCAGGGTTCCGAGGGCAGCATAATTGCGGTCGGTAAACTTGAACTGCCTCCGGTACGAGTGCTGGAACAGTTGTACCACCATATAAGACAGAGATCCTATAGTGTCGCATTCCGGAACCCAGGCATGCGCGCCGGCCTTCCCTCCATTTTTGGAATACATCGTGATGACTGGAGCGAGTATCAGCTCTCGTTGCACGAATTTGACTTCCAAGCTTACCTTTCGCCAGGAATATTTGTGATCCGATCATGGCAAAACCGTAAAGCCCAGCGGATAACAGACAAGTAGGACCGATGCCAGCTTCTGCCACCCGCGATATGCATCTTACCTTTCCCAAGATCGTCCGACGTCGCTTCATGGCTTCCTTTGCGCGGCCGCCTGCAGCAACTTCCGCATTGGCGGCATTACCAGTCTTTGAGGTGGCATCACCGGATTTGGAGGCGGAGGAATCACCCTGCCAGCGAACCATTCGGTTCAGGCCTGTGCTGGACCCGCGCTCCTGATCCCGTCGGACGATGGTCTGCATCTGTTGTGCAAGACGTTGCCGGTCGGTCAGCGGTTTCTCAACTCCAGTTTTGTGATTCTTATAGGTCCCGGACGGGTTGTAGGTTCGAACCCCCATCTTCTCCTCGCGTGTTTGATGCTCACGCCGCAGGGAAACCAGTGGGGAAAGATCGTTACTCGAAACATCAATGAGAGGTCGTGACGATGGGGAGGTCTGAGTGGTATAGCAGAGTCCGGGGTGGCAGAGGCCGCAATCCCTTGTAAAAGGGCAACAAAGGCAGTCGGCTGGGTAGCCATGGCATGCGCGATCTCGCTCTGGATCTCTGCAAAGCGTGCAGGGTTGCTCTCGGGGAGATCCTCGCTGGATTTCATCCGAAGTCAGTGTATGTCTTGGTGTAGCAAACAACAGGTACTTACATCTTTGCGAGCTCGTCCATCGACAGCGCAACTGATGCCATGACACACGCATCGAGCTCCTCGTCGCCTGCACGCGAGATATTTGCAACATTTTTCAAACTATCCACCACCCGCTGAAGCTCTTCAGCGGCAGTCGGCTGAGATGCGTCGACGGTGGCATCGGCCTCTTCGTCCAAAAACAGGGCCTCAAATTCAGGATCCGGAGAGGGCTGGGATATCAACGTGGCTCCAGGATCGGGCGCGCGCTCGATATCTCTTGGATGAATGCCGAGCAAGGACCATAGGCAATTGTTTTCCTCTGTGGCAATTTCATACGCCGTCGAAAGCTCGAGATCAGTGGGATATTGACCCAGGAGAGCAAAGTCGATGTCGTCCCGAGTATAGTATGTATGCGAGTAACCTGACGCCTGTTTCTTGAGATCTGAAGTCTTGACCGCAGCACGGACGGCAGCCTCCATTTTTGTGCGCAACTTCGGGATGCTGAGGATGGCCTCCTGCAAGGTGAAGTCCTCGGATATATCCCGAAGACCAGAGAACGAGTGCTCGTTCGGGTCGCTGGCATTGAACCATGGAAGCAGTGGGCATTTTTGGTCGCCAAGATGATCTCGGTGTATAATTATCAGGCCGAGGATGCCATTCACGAGTATCTCGAAGATGTCGTACGCCTCCTTGGAAATAAAATGGCGGGCTTCAGAGTATCCAGCCTTTTGTAGATAGAGGCGCCATGTCCGCAAGAAAAGCCGAGTACGAATCGCAATCTTCGCCCGTTCATGGTGACTGATCGTACGGCTCTGGTACGCGTCGATTATTTCTCCGAAAACAAAGAGATAAACGACAAGTCCGAGGTTCTTAGTGGGATCTTGCGCAGCTTGCTCAAGCGTATCCGCAGAGGAAAGCCGTGCGGCTGCTGGGTCGTCCATGCGATCGCGTTTCCTCCAGTCCCGCAGGTACATCGGAGATCCAGGTTGTGTCGCAAGTGTGTACATCTGCTCGAAATACACCAAGAAGTTGCCCAGAACAATGCCCCGAGCACCGGAGGCTGCGTTATTCCGAAACGTTTTTCGGCCGTGCTTCGCGTCCTGGAAAATAACCCAGACATTTCCATCCAACTCCCAGAGCTCAACGATTATGTCTGGGTAGTCGGGGTCGGGGTGCTTGATGCGAAACTCGAGCAGTTTGCTTGCCGCTGCAAGTCTGCGATGACAATCGCGCTCGACTGACGCACCATCACTCCCGCTTGAAGTGATCCGAAAGCCGCGCGAAATCAGCCCCTTCATGAGCGCAATTTGCCACTCAGCGAGCTGCGGTCCTTTGACCTTCGATTCGATAGGCATGATTGCCAGGATGAGTGGCGGAACTCGGGGAAGGGGGATCTGGAGTGTCCACAACCTGAGCTGCACACATGTAAGCTAGAAATACAAATGGTTTAGGCGCACACCGACCTTCGTCGCCATGGGGGGAGGATCCCTCTCGAGCCTATCGAGGGTGGCATGGAGTCCGTCAATGTCGTGCACTTCAATAGGATCCCCAATTGCACCGACAATGAACCACTTCTTCTTTACCCCATCGTACAGAGGGCGGAGAGCCGAAAATAGTTTGGTATCGTCGACCGCGAGGGACAATGGGGCACCACGGGGATATTGATAATCGACACTATATTTTTCGACAAACTCGAATGTTGTGTCCTGGATTCCGACCGGAAATCTGGGAGACCTTGAGATCTTGTCTCTGAGGGATTTCGTTTAGAACAGTTCTTAAATCGGTGGTAGAATAGTAGAATAAAGATGCTCACTTAATAGAGCGCTCTGTACGCAGGGGAATGTGCTTCGCAATCTCGCGATATGCGCGGGGACTGATTGCGTGAATAAGGCCAAACACAGCGTCGACGTCCTCGTTGTGCTTGAAATTCTGGTTCCCGAGGCCTTTGATTTCTCGAGTCTTACCAAGAATCTTAGCTTCTATTATTCCATTGAAAAGCTTGTCGTCTTTGAAGTCGCCGTTAAGGACATGGTTAATGTAGCGTCGCTCAAGCGAATGGGAGTTCTCCTGGAATGCAAAGGTCAGCAACAATTATTGTTAAAAAGCGGTGGCACATACCTCGGACATCAGCTCTTCGAGGCCTTGAAATCTTGCATACAACATTCCGGCGGTCTTGTTCTGGTGAGCATGCGGAACAAATCGGTAATTTTTCGACTCTGGTTCCGGCTTGTGGATGGCATTCTGATATGCTCTCGAGGTGTGAACAAGGACGCATTCGTGGCATGGAGAGAGGGACGGATCTGACCCAGGGTCAACCTGAACTGTCCCAAGACATTTCACGGAAAATGTGGCAATAATGCCGGGGCTTGTATCATTCTTCCAAGTGCGCCCATGCATTTGCGCCGTCAGAACCTGAGTCTTATGAGACTCGCCCAGTTCCGTGAACGGTTTCTTGAATAGCTCCTGACTGTAATGCCCAACAGCGCGCGCTCCCCCTCCGGTAGCCGCAGTGCGATTCAGATAAATGCCGACAAGCTCATCGTATATTGCAGTGAGTCCGCGGCATGGTGCCGATATCTTCTTTGGGCGCTCCTTTGGCTTTGGACGAGCTGCCGCCACTCGCGTAAAGAAGTTCGATGCATCGAGTGTGTTTACTGGACGAGCGGGAGGGGGCGGGGGAGCGCAGGGAGCGCCGGCATGATCCCGAAAGCGCGAGGTATTATAAGGTTCTTTCATTTTGACCCAGACCTTACAGATTGAGCATTGCACCTCTTTTGAGTTCGGTTCGAAGGTGGCACCGCTGTCCAGTGTTCTGCATTTCTCCCGGAAGTTCTTCGTCTTAGTCGCAGAGGGCTTGAACGTCCCATTCTTTATCTTGGTACGTTGGTTCCGCGTTGTCGTGGCTGATGCACTCAAGCCAACGGAGGCACGGTCAACGAGATCGGGCTTCTGGGTTCCGAGCCTCCCGGTGCTCTTCGAGGCTGTCTTTGCTCCAAGTCGCAAGCCCAAGTCGGTCGATCGAGACGCGACACGGTCCGGGTCCCTGACAGCTGTCACGGTCCTGGGAATCTTTCGCTCTGGCTCCTCCGCATCTTCAATCGAGTCTGCTCGCCGCTTCGCGCTGCCCTTGCGGCTGCTCAACAACAGAGCCTTGTCCGGGTCCTCTTCAGCCTCGCCCATCTCAATGTCTTGGGAGTCTTCTGCCAACTCTGCGCACGGAGCTGCGATACTGGGCAACGCATACAGCTCATCGTTGATATCGACGTCCACAGAGAGTAGATTCTCGGCAAGGTCGGTGGGATCGGAAATCGCTGGAACAGGCTTCGACGCGATACGCTGAAGAGGCCTCATTGTCAGAGACTGGACCCTTTCGAGATAACAAATAGACTGACCTCGGCGGCTAGTGCGTGCTTCAGGATGTCGCAGAAGGCTTTCATGCGCAAGACCTTCGCGTCTTTCTGCGTCCAGAGGGTGTCACCGAACTCGTTGTGAGCAATCGCGTTCACAGCGATGATAGGACAGCTGAAGCCGTCCGTCTGGTGTGCGCAAGGCAAGTCTTCGGATATCTCGAATTTCGCTTCGTGGTGTTGCCCTATCCAACTCTCAAGGCCCTCAAAGAAGTCTCTCGGCCGGCTCCAACCCAACCCGTCGCCATATCGTATCCTGTTCCCTTCGAAGTCGACGAGGCATACAGTCCAATGATCTGGTGGCCGGAAAAGCACTGTATACAGTCTTTTATGGTTGCTATCCTGGAACCACACCCCGTATTTCTTCAGGTACTTCAGGCCGCCGGAACTAGAGGTGATTGGCCCGGCCGGGACACCGTCAACGACTGGGGGCAGCAGGCGAACGAATTCGGAAAATGTGGTGCCTATGATCAACGTCTCTTCGCCGGCGATCCTCGACCGTAGGGACAGCAACAGCAACATCGCGTCAACCATCTTGCTGTCAAGATACTCGTCCGATAGGAGCTTCGCCAGGAAGGCTTTAGGGACACCCGCAAAGCCTCTGAGGCTCCCGTGCCATCCGACAATATTCCATAGTCCTCGGACCATGAGCTTCAGCCGTCGCTCCTCATCTGTACCACCGGCGCTGTTCAGCCAAGATTCCGCGTGAAGCCAGATGTCTTTGGCTTCGCAGGCATCGAGTATTTCCGCCCAATATGTGAGTGCCCACAACGGATACACGACGTCTGGATTAAGCGAGGTGCGGATTGATTTATTGCCATCCACCAAGGCCTGACCAAATGCGGTGGCCAGTTTCTGCACGGCGCTGCGGGTGGGTACCGTAAGGAAAGGGAGCAGATCATCGATATCTTGCGTAGGTTCCGTTCTTGTGTAAACGAGCATGTCTGAATGCACAGAACCATCACAGGGCGCCACCAGCGGAAGGTCGTACAAAATGAGGTAAGAAAGTGGCATGGATTTCGAGGGAAGCCGTGATTTTGTTGACAGAGGGATCTCGAGGATGCGATGGTGCGCCGCATCTTCGTCGCAGTCAACTGGAATAATCTCTGAGTAGGCCATAGTTGGTGACAAGGCAAGAATGAATAGTGTACAAGTGAATGTGTATGATTATCTCAGTAAATTCCAGTGGCATCCGGCTCGAGCACTTTAGGACATGATATGTATTTCGTTGTTAGTCTATTGTGGCTCGTAGGACAAATATGGTAATCGATGCTGTGAGTGGCCGCTGGCGCACCATTGTCCGAACTTCACTTCGACCCTCTGGCGCCGCTCCCAGCCTGTCCGAACTCCAGATTTGAGGTCCAGCCATTGTTCAGTGAATCTGTCCGAACCTGAGTCTGACCTCCGCCTCCCAGATACGGAATTTTGTCCGAATCCGAGATCTGACCTCGGACCCGATAATCAAGGGTCCTGCGTGGCCTTGATTATCGCCCGCGCATCGTCGCTGCGCAGCTTAGCGAGGAACGCCGGGATGAAGGGCATGAGCGAGGTGAGGAACGTGTCGGCGCGACGGGAGTACATAAATGCGCGGAGCGCAACGAACGCGGTCATTGACTGCAGGTGGAGGCGGAGGACGGGGAGACAGAGGAAACCCGGCTTGGTGGACTGGACGGGCGCGGCTAGGACGATCTTCGCGCAATGCGCGGCGAGGACCGTACCGTGGATGGCCAGCACCGTGACGGGCGCGTTCGGCGGCGTGAGGATCGTGAGGGGCGTGGTGAGCGCGATCGCGTGCGTTGGGAAGAAAGGGACGCGATTCGGGGGATGTTGTGGCCGCGTGACGTACACGACGGGGCCGACAATGTTTTTTGGCATTGTGCAGGGCAGTTCGACACCGTTCAGGCCTTCGAGGAGCTGCCCCCACTGTTTGGCAAGCTCGTGGCGGATGACATAGCCTGGCAGTTTGGTGAGTCTCGGATCCAGCATCGCGAGGGTAGGACGAGCGACGTCGTCAACGAGGGTAAAGTCCGCCGGCCGGGGAAGAGTCTCCGGGACGTTGTCTGGGGATACAACCACATCGAGGGCGCTGGAGTATGGTACGCGGCTCATGGCGGGATGGAATGTTTTGACAAAATCGGGGCTGTCTGATCTCATATATAGTATCCTACGCGCATTAAAGCGCTAGGAAAGGCAAGCGTTTGTTTGGTGGCATTATCTTTGTGCATTGCTAAGGTGGCCGCCATTGTCCCAGTCGGGGAAGTGGAAAGCACATGCGGAAAGATATCGCTAGTCATGTGCGCCTACATGCGCCCACAAGGTCCACACTCTTCAACCTTCTCTGCGGAGCCACGGATAATTGAGTCTTGGAGCCTAAGCCAGAGGAGACGACGAGGTCCTGAGAGATTGTTTGGAGCTGGAGGTTGTAACTTCAGAAGATTGCGGCGCCAGGTCTTGATCAAAGCCCAGAAAGAGGAAAAACGAGAACCAAAGCTTCCTTTGGTAATCAACCGACAAAGCGTTGCCACTAGTATATTTGCATTGTTCATCAAAGCGCCCTTGTGCGTTGACATAGGGCGAGTACAAGGAAACTTTCTTGTCTAAGCTGCTGCCTCTGCCATAGTGCAAGGTCGAGGAAACCAGTGATAAGCAGCCTGCGACTCGGATGGAGGCATCGGACAAGCATTGCCATATACTAGAGACTCGAGAGTCATCCAGAAACACTTCCAGTGAAGGTTCTAGCTCGCAGAGCCTATGCACAAGCCCACAGGTGGTTGCATGGAGTCGGCAGAAGGCGTAAGAGTTCGCAAAAAGTTCCGTTCGACCGGTTGTCGACCGGTGGCACTGGCAGGATTCCGCAGGAAAAAAGCGGTGTCCGCTGGTGTCCGATTGGTGTTCCGATCAAGTCCGATCATCAGTGCGCTCACGTGTCAATATGACTATGTCAGTGTGAGTCAGTTGGTCACTGCCATCAGTGGCAGTGTCGGTGGTCTGTGGTTGAACAGGACCCTTGATTATCGGGTCCGAGGTCAGATCTCGGATTCGGACAAAATTCCGTATCTGGGAGGCGGAGGTCAGACTCAGGTTCGGACAGATTCACTGAACAATGGCTGGACCTCAAATCTGGAGTTCGGACAGGCTGGGAGCGGCGCCAGAGGGTCGAAGTGAAGTTCGGACAATGGTGCGCCAGCGGCCACTCACAGCATCGATTACCATATTTGTCCTACGAGCCACAATAGACTAACAACGAAATACATATCATGTCCTAAAGTGCTCGAGCCGGATGCCACTGGAATTTACTGAGATAATCATACACATTCACTTGTACACTATTCATTCTTGCCTTGTCACCAACTATGGCCTACTCAGAGATTATTCCAGTTGACTGCGACGAAGATGCGGCGCACCATCGCATCCTCGAGATCCCTCTGTCAACAAAATCACGGCTTCCCTCGAAATCCATGCCACTTTCTTACCTCATTTTGTACGACCTTCCGCTGGTGGCGCCCTGTGATGGTTCTGTGCATTCAGACATGCTCGTTTACACAAGAACGGAACCTACGCAAGATATCGATGATCTGCTCCCTTTCCTTACGGTACCCACCCGCAGCGCCGTGCAGAAACTGGCCACCGCATTTGGTCAGGCCTTGGTGGATGGCAATAAATCAATCCGCACCTCGCTTAATCCAGACGTCGTGTATCCGTTGTGGGCACTCACATATTGGGCGGAAATACTCGATGCCTGCGAAGCCAAAGACATCTGGCTTCACGCGGAATCTTGGCTGAACAGCGCCGGTGGTACAGATGAGGAGCGACGGCTGAAGCTCATGGTCCGAGGACTATGGAATATTGTCGGATGGCACGGGAGCCTCAGAGGCTTTGCGGGTGTCCCTAAAGCCTTCCTGGCGAAGCTCCTATCGGACGAGTATCTTGACAGCAAGATGGTTGACGCGATGTTGCTGTTGCTGTCCCTACGGTCGAGGATCGCCGGCGAAGAGACGTTGATCATAGGCACCACATTTTCCGAATTCGTTCGCCTGCTGCCCCCAGTCGTTGACGGTGTCCCGGCCGGGCCAATCACCTCTAGTTCCGGCGGCCTGAAGTACCTGAAGAAATACGGGGTGTGGTTCCAGGATAGCAACCATAAAAGACTGTATACAGTGCTTTTCCGGCCACCAGATCATTGGACTGTATGCCTCGTCGACTTCGAAGGGAACAGGATACGATATGGCGACGGGTTGGGTTGGAGCCGGCCGAGAGACTTCTTTGAGGGCCTTGAGAGTTGGATAGGGCAACACCACGAAGCGAAATTCGAGATATCCGAAGACTTGCCTTGCGCACACCAGACGGACGGCTTCAGCTGTCCTATCATCGCTGTGAACGCGATTGCTCACAACGAGTTCGGTGACACCCTCTGGACGCAGAAAGACGCGAAGGTCTTGCGCATGAAAGCCTTCTGCGACATCCTGAAGCACGCACTAGCCGCCGAGGTCAGTCTATTTGTTATCTCGAAAGGGTCCAGTCTCTGACAATGAGGCCTCTTCAGCGTATCGCGTCGAAGCCTGTTCCAGCGATTTCCGATCCCACCGACCTTGCCGAGAATCTACTCTCTGTGGACGTCGATATCAACGATGAGCTGTATGCGTTGCCCAGTATCGCAGCTCCGTGCGCAGAGTTGGCAGAAGACTCCCAAGACATTGAGATGGGCGAGGCTGAAGAGGACCCGGACAAGGCTCTGTTGTTGAGCAGCCGCAAGGGCAGCGCGAAGCGGCGAGCAGACTCGATTGAAGATGCGGAGGAGCCAGAGCGAAAGATTCCCAGGACCGTGACAGCTGTCAGGGACCCGGACCGTGTCGCGTCTCGATCGACCGACTTGGGCTTGCGACTTGGAGCAAAGACAGCCTCGAAGAGCACCGGGAGGCTCGGAACCCAGAAGCCCGATCTCGTTGACCGTGCCTCCGTTGGCTTGAGTGCATCAGCCACGACAACGCGGAACCAACGTACCAAGATAAAGAATGGGACGTTCAAGCCCTCTGCGACTAAGACGAAGAACTTCCGGGAGAAATGCAGAACACTGGACAGCGGTGCCACCTTCGAACCGAACTCAAAAGAGGTGCAATGCTCAATCTGTAAGGTCTGGGTCAAAATGAAAGAACCTTATAATACCTCGCGCTTTCGGGATCATGCCGGCGCTCCCTGCGCTCCCCCGCCCCCTCCCGCTCGTCCAGTAAACACACTCGATGCATCGAACTTCTTTACGCGAGTGGCGGCAGCTCGTCCAAAGCCAAAGGAGCGCCCAAAGAAGATATCGGCACCATGCCGCGGACTCACTGCAATATACGATGAGCTTGTCGGCATTTATCTGAATCGCACTGCGGCTACCGGAGGGGGAGCGCGCGCTGTTGGGCATTACAGTCAGGAGCTATTCAAGAAACCGTTCACGGAACTGGGCGAGTCTCATAAGACTCAGGTTCTGACGGCGCAAATGCATGGGCGCACTTGGAAGAATGATACAAGCCCCGGCATTATTGCCACATTTTCCGTGAAATGTCTTGGGACAGTTCAGGTTGACCCTGGGTCAGATCCGTCCCTCTCTCCATGCCACGAATGCGTCCTTGTTCACACCTCGAGAGCATATCAGAATGCCATCCACAAGCCGGAACCAGAGTCGAAAAATTACCGATTTGTTCCGCATGCTCACCAGAACAAGACCGCCGGAATGTTGTATGCAAGATTTCAAGGCCTCGAAGAGCTGATGTCCGAGGTATGTGCCACCGCTTTTTAACAATAATTGTTGCTGACCTTTGCATTCCAGGAGAACTCCCATTCGCTTGAGCGACGCTACATTAACCATGTCCTTAACGGCGACTTCAAAGACGACAAGCTTTTCAATGGAATAATAGAAGCTAAGATTCTTGGTAAGACTCGAGAAATCAAAGGCCTCGGGAACCAGAATTTCAAGCACAACGAGGACGTCGACGCTGTGTTTGGCCTTATTCACGCAATCAGTCCCCGCGCATATCGCGAGATTGCGAAGCACATTCCCCTGCGTACAGAGCGCTCTATTAAGTGAGCATCTTTATTCTACTATTCTACCACCGATTTAAGAACTGTTCTAAACGAAATCCCTCAGAGACAAGATCTCAAGGTCTCCCAGATTTCCGGTCGGAATCCAGGACACAACATTCGAGTTTGTCGAAAAATATAGTGTCGATTATCAATATCCCCGTGGTGCCCCATTGTCCCTCGCGGTCGACGATACCAAACTATTTTCGGCTCTCCGCCCTCTGTACGATGGGGTAAAGAAGAAGTGGTTCATTGTCGGTGCAATTGGGGATCCTATTGAAGTGCACGACATTGACGGACTCCATGCCACCCTCGATAGGCTCGAGAGGGATCCTCCCCCCATGGCGACGAAGGTCGGTGTGCGCCTAAACCATTTGTATTTCTAGCTTACATGTGTGCAGCTCAGGTTGTGGACACTCCAGATCCCCCTTCCCCGAGTTCCGCCACTCATCCTGGCAATCATGCCTATCGAATCGAAGGTCAAAGGACCGCAGCTCGCTGAGTGGCAAATTGCGCTCATGAAGGGGCTGATTTCGCGCGGCTTTCGGATCACTTCAAGCGGGAGTGATGGTGCGTCAGTCGAGCGCGATTGTCATCGCAGACTTGCAGCGGCAAGCAAACTGCTCGAGTTTCGCATCAAGCACCCCGACCCCGACTACCCAGACATAATCGTTGAGCTCTGGGAGTTGGATGGAAATGTCTGGGTTATTTTCCAGGACGCGAAGCACGGCCGAAAAACGTTTCGGAATAACGCAGCCTCCGGTGCTCGGGGCATTGTTCTGGGCAACTTCTTGGTGTATTTCGAGCAGATGTACACACTTGCGACACAACCTGGATCTCCGATGTACCTGCGGGACTGGAGGAAACGCGATCGCATGGACGACCCAGCAGCCGCACGGCTTTCCTCTGCGGATACGCTTGAGCAAGCTGCGCAAGATCCCACTAAGAACCTCGGACTTGTCGTTTATCTCTTTGTTTTCGGAGAAATAATCGACGCGTACCAGAGCCGTACGATCAGTCACCATGAACGGGCGAAGATTGCGATTCGTACTCGGCTTTTCTTGCGGACATGGCGCCTCTATCTACAAAAGGCTGGATACTCTGAAGCCCGCCATTTTATTTCCAAGGAGGCGTACGACATCTTCGAGATACTCGTGAATGGCATCCTCGGCCTGATAATTATACACCGAGATCATCTTGGCGACCAAAAATGCCCACTGCTTCCATGGTTCAATGCCAGCGACCCGAACGAGCACTCGTTCTCTGGTCTTCGGGATATATCCGAGGACTTCACCTTGCAGGAGGCCATCCTCAGCATCCCGAAGTTGCGCACAAAAATGGAGGCTGCCGTCCGTGCTGCGGTCAAGACTTCAGATCTCAAGAAACAGGCGTCAGGTTACTCGCATACATACTATACTCGGGACGACATCGACTTTGCTCTCCTGGGTCAATATCCCACTGATCTCGAGCTTTCGACGGCGTATGAAATTGCCACAGAGGAAAACAATTGCCTATGGTCCTTGCTCGGCATTCATCCAAGAGATATCGAGCGCGCGCCCGATCCTGGAGCCACGTTGATATCCCAGCCCTCTCCGGATCCTGAATTTGAGGCCCTGTTTTTGGACGAAGAGGCCGATGCCACCGTCGACGCATCTCAGCCGACTGCCGCTGAAGAGCTTCAGCGGGTGGTGGATAGTTTGAAAAATGTTGCAAATATCTCGCGTGCAGGCGACGAGGAGCTCGATGCGTGTGTCATGGCATCAGTTGCGCTGTCGATGGACGAGCTCGCAAAGATGTAAGTACCTGTTGTTTGCTACACCAAGACATACACTGACTTCGGATGAAATCCAGCGAGGATCTCCCCGAGAGCAACCCTGCACGCTTTGCAGAGATCCAGAGCGAGATCGCGCATGCCATGGCTACCCAGCCGACTGCCTTTGTTGCCCTTTTACAAGGGATTGCGGCCTCTGCCACCCCGGACTCTGCTATACCACTCAGACCTCCCCATCGTCACGACCTCTCATTGATGTTTCGAGTAACGATCTTTCCCCACTGGTTTCCCTGCGGCGTGAGCATCAAACACGCGAGGAGAAGATGGGGGTTCGAACCTACAACCCGTCCGGGACCTATAAGAATCACAAAACTGGAGTTGAGAAACCGCTGACCGACCGGCAACGTCTTGCACAACAGATGCAGACCATCGTCCGACGGGATCAGGAGCGCGGGTCCAGCACAGGCCTGAACCGAATGGTTCGCTGGCAGGGTGATTCCTCCGCCTCCAAACATCAGGAAAAAACCAGATGGTTATGTAGGACCCAGTAGTGTCAGTATTTTTGGTAGACTGGTCGCCAAGTCCCCATGTCTATAGCTCCTGGTAGCTCGTCCGCCAAATTCTGGTAGCTGCTGGTAGTGTTGGCACGTGAACTCGGTAGCGCTCTGGTAGCACTCCGGTAGCCCTTAATAGCCCTTAATAGCGCATAGGATCCATCAATAGTATACCATCTGAGCTGAATAAAAGACACACAAAATAGGGGAAATCATTTATATTCACTATGATACGAGTACACGGTAACAAAAGCTTCTTCGGTACTGTCTCCCGGTCCGACCAACATCCCGCGGGGAAATATCTGCGGAGAGAAGGTTAGACATTAAGTATCAGGGATGGAATGGACACGTATGCGTACTGAGAAAGCGAGCCACGCGAGATAGCGATGAGCGCACGGGGATTTGGGACAATGTGTATTAGTTGGGTCCAGAAAGGAGTGGCATGGGAAACGTACCAAACACAACCTCCATGGCAAAGCCGACGAGCGCGAGACATCACGAAAGTTGACCCCGAGGGATGACAGGTCATCGATGGCCACAAGAGTTGCGGAAGGCAAGGACTTGAGGTTTGCTGGTTGAAGCCATAACGGTCTTGAGGCTCTTGAAGGACACGAGCAGAGCAAGCCCAGGGAAGACAAGGGCTCCAGACTAGACGACGAGACGAGTAGATAAGGGCTTGATCCTGCCAGACCGAGCGCCACCACTTGACAGCCGCCGTGAGACTGGTTCAGGCCAGATGAGGTGGCTCGAGTTCTTTGAGGAGGATGCGAGGCCACGAAGGTCAACGGGAGATGTGGTATCGATGAAGGACATGGGGGAAAAGGAAGAAAAGACGACAGATCGACACCTTGTTTGGTCCAAACATGCACGTGACGAGCACGCAATTGCACACGTGTCGTCGGAGCTTGAACTGACTTGTCAAAAAGTTTTAGTCGAACATTCTCGCCAAACTTCTATCCCAACGAGTAAAAGCAACTCGGAGACTCAGCTGTGCACATTCTTATCATCATGAAGTGTCTTGGCCCCTGCTTGATACTTGTGGTGAGTTATTTTTCTGAGGCTTGCTATCAGGAACTACTGATCTGCCGGTGACATGCTCCATCAAACTACTGATCTCCGGCGGTGAGTTACCGGAGCTACCAGAAGCTACGGAGATTCCACCATAGGCTACCAAAGGTATTGACGCTACCAAAGATTGGCTTGTAGCTACCTGGTAATTTAGTGTTTCCTGATGAATCCGGTGATGCCACCTCAAAGACTGGTAATGCCGCCAATGCGGAAGTTGCTGCAGGCGGCCGCGCAAAGGAAGCCATGAAGCGACGTCGGACGATCTTGGGAAAGGTAAGATGCATATCGCGGGTGGCAGAAGCTGGCATCGGTCCTACTTGTCTGTTATCCGCTGGGCTTTACGGTTTTGCCATGATCGGATCACAAATATTCCTGGCGAAAGGTAAGCTTGGAAGTCAAATTCGTGCAACGAGAGCTGATACTCGCTCCAGTCATCACGATGTATTCCAAAAATGGAGGGAAGGCCGGCGCGCATGCCTGGGTTCCGGAATGCGACACTATAGGATCTCTGTCTTATATGGTGGTACAACTGTTCCAGCACTCGTACCGGAGGCAGTTCAAGTTTACCGACCGCAATTATGCTGCCCTCGGAACCCTGCGGTTCGCCCATCTCCCATCACATTCTTTCCTCGCTCTCCTCCCCCAAGACGAGTCCGAGAATGTCCAGGACTTCCGGGACCACTTGGAGGTTGGGCCGCGCTCTCAGCTCATATTTGATGAGCTCTGTGCGGAAAAGGGTGCATTGGCAAAGGCTGTGGCAAGTCTTAACACCGTGCGGCGGAAGGGGAAGGCAAATGTGAATATAATAGACATTGAGGAGGACGAGGATACACTGTAGTAATGATTATTTTCTCAATTCTAGAAGCCGGTTTCTTTTTCTGAAAATTTAGAGGTCGGAGGCAGAATTCGGACAAAATTTGGGCCGAGCTCTGACTGGACGCAAAATTCGGACAGAATTATGCGGCGGGCACAAAGAAAAAGTTCGGACAAATTTTTTTGGACGTCTAAATTGAGATCTGACCTCGGACCCGATAATCAAGGGTCCTGGTTGAACTCAAGTTGAACCTGCTCTGTTTTCCCTAGCGGGTCCTGATGTGTTATCAGAGTTGGCAAGAAACTCTCTACGGTCTACTATGTCCTTCTTCCCGGCAGAATATCTAACTGGAGCTTTGTAATTAAAGGTGCGGGTGCAACAAGGGTACAATGCGGCACTTGTTCTGCGACTTTTGACAACTCTGAGTCTGCTCGTTGTTCACCTAGAGGAAAACGTATCTGAGGTGAATATCCTGCCTTTGACTTGCATTATATGTCTAAGCAAAAAGCCCGTGGCATCACCACGCAGCCACTTGCATACGATTGAGCCCGGGCCAGGGCCTGCCGCACATACTGCATCGTTGCTCTTCCCTAATGTCCTCAAGCGATTGGCTTAGTGACACTTATTCCAGTCTCTGGAGCTACCACATCGTGTCCTGCACCTGGACCGTCCGGCGGTTCCGCTCTAGGAGTCGTTTAGGCTTCTGTGTGCCAACTGTATGCTACTATCGAATACTCGCGCCGTTCGCTTAGAGGTGCCGGTGGTTCAAGTAATAAACAGACCCTGCACTATTCCGTAACAGTCTATTCCCGAGATCTACATAAGTATGTGGCATGCCCTATATCCGCCTGGTTATGTGATCCCTCTCGCGGCTGCGCAAGTGCAAAACTCATGCCAAACTGACTTAGAGGTCCCGAATCGGTGACGAGCTGCCGCAATCTACATGCTGGTCTTATCTCTCTCATCGGGTTTGCATTGGGCAGCGGGTATTGCAAACTTGAACGACAATTGAGAAGTGCGTGAGATCACGGAAGAAGTAGAAGGAAAGTTTGCAGTACATGATCTACATTATGCTCCGAGTCGCGCACGGGCGGGCTGGATCTGTGTTTGACATCAAGATGGCTTGGTGCCAACTGCGGCCTAGGTGGGAGAAACAGGGCCGAACTTTCTGCTCTAGCCGAACCGTGATCCTTCGAACTTGTCTCGTAGTTGCTCAGAGACTTGCTCTGACCTTTGTTCGTTTACTATGTCTTCGTGTGTTATTTCGCGAGCTGTATTTGAGCCTGAGTCGGCGGCTGATTGATAATCACCGTAGACCGTCGATGGCCAGGGGTTGTGGCTCGTGGGATCGGCGTGCGTGCAGCTTTATTCCTTTTATCTTGTATCAGCCATTCAAAATCCGTTTTACCCGACTCTTAGCGACGCCACGCAGCCACCTTGCATACGCATCTACCAACGCTCCACCAAAAAGCATTTTGTTTCGGGGGCATGCCTCGACTTCGAAGCTTTATAAATACGGGTTCTGGGCTCCGGGTGTGTACATTCAGTAAAATTTCATGGCGTCCATGTATCCTTCCACACTGTCCAGCCAGCCAGCACTACCAGCGATGCTGCCGAGTATATTCCATCGAAATCTGGCGCGACCAGAACCCGCGTCTGCGCTCGCCCCTCGCGCAACCCTCGACGCTCTTGCCCCCGACCTCGCAGAGCTCCCCCTCCCGTTTATTCGCCACCAGCTCAAATCTCACGCTGAGCAGATGTCAAGGGGGCTCAGCGCTCTTCCTCTGATTGGCACGCTCCCGCTGGATCGGCTCCCTCGGACAATGACCCTTGAAGTGAACCAAGATACGCCGAACGATACGCTATACCCGACCCACCTGCTTGCGGTCATCGCACCTTGTATGCCGATGGACGGGCAGGTCGCCTTCATCCCCATCCACGGCCTGGTTCTCGGTGCGCACTGTGACGCCCCACTACTCGGCGACCCCCCTGTTCCGCCCATCGAAATGTTGCGCCCAGGCGTCCTCACTCTCCCCGTCTGCCGCGTATACCTCCCCTCCATGAACGCCGTCTTCCTCCTGCGCGAGTACATGTACACTGAGCGCACGGAAGCAGTACTCAGGCAGCTCCTCATGCTCCCGGTAGTGCTCCCGCACTCGACGGTCAAGGCCGTCCTCAGCTCGGAGGCGGAGCTCCTGCGCCTGGCGGCGCATCTCGCGAAGACACATCCCGCGCTCGACCCTCTCGTCGAGTGCTCGACTCGCGTGCGCCATGTCTGGCAGACAGCGTGTTGCATGGGGATGTACCATACCCCGCTCTGGGACGCGCTGGAACTGGCTTGGGAGCTGGTAGTTGTGGCGTTGAACTTGACTATCAAGGGGCAAAAGGAGTTGAGTGAACAGGAACATCATCAGAGGCGTTCGAGGCAGCCTATTGAGCCTGTTGGGGATGCGTGATATATGAAGAGCTGGGGGGGGCTTCAGAGCAGAAAAGAGATCGTCGAAAAAGAGTCGTAGTGATGCGCTTCCAGTGTAGATGCCATAACAATCGAATTGTGTTCCTGGCTCGGACTCACGAGTACAGTGAGGTATAGTGTTCATTGGACTGGATCGATCTAGCAGGAGGGGCGCGATCGGATAAGGAAGACATTCGAAAAACTGTCTCCCGCCGCCCAGGGGGAGCCCTAAATCTATGAATCATCCAGTCTTGAATGTCGATCTTGAGTCTTGCCGACAGGTATGCCAGTTCGAGCTGGCAAGAAGTCAAGACCTCACGCGTTTCTTGCTCTTACGGTCGTCTTTCTGGTGCCGGGATAGTCAGGTTAAAGTACTATCTGATGCATTTGATGTGCGAGACTGCACCCACTTGAGGCTGAGTTGAGGCGTTTCGCAGGTCGTTGAACTGCGACCGGCTCGGCGTTCTCGGCGAAGTTGCATGTGGCTGTGCTTTTGGTTGAGATGTTCAAATTTCCGCACCCGTGCGGAGTGGTACAAAACGTCCCGTTTTCTGTGTCAAGTAGATAGTGTGCCTGAGTTAGATACACCGAATCAGTGCGACTGACATCGACATCATTACTTTTCCATCTTTCCAAAGCTTCACTCCCTTGCTGGACATACTTTCGGCCACGCTTGAGAACCTAAGTAGATCATTAACCCCTCCGGTCTTCAGGCCCTTTTACGCATGGATTTTTAGCGCGAGTCAATCAAGGAACTGCCTGAATGACTTGTTCCATGCGTCGTCCATGTCGAAAACCAGAGATTTGGGTTTCAAGAAACGCACTTCCGAGTCTGATGCTCAACCACCCGAGCGAGAATTACAGCACCGAGCTTCTATATAGAGAGAACTGAGCGGACATGCGCCGGTGCTGAACCTTGAATAAGCACATCTTTTCGAAGGAGATCTTGCCGCCCTATTCTGAGAGGACGCTCATATCATATCATCGTGGCACACGGGCAGAACCAGCATGCTCTGCAGACTGCAGATCTACCAGAGGAATTCCGGTGGTAGATTGCCGGAGACAAGGGGACCTCGACGGCCACCGTCGTAGATTTAGCCTCGCGCCTCGAAAACATATCCAGATGCAATATGCACAGGCTAGCTCTCCAATTCGGCACAACAGATCGAATAACGCGGGGCGCTGCACCATGATACGCATATCGACTCGCCTTCATACGGAGTGCAGGGGCTGCATCGCAATCACCTGCTTGAAGATCTCCAGGGCTGCCACAGGCTGGAACGCGGGCTGGAAGGATAGACAACTCAACCAGCAGCACGTCCCTCCCACGGGAAGCACTCACCACCTCGTGGCCGGCCGCGTAGACTCGCCTGGAATGGATTTATCATACAAGGTCTCAAGCCTGATGACGCGACTCACGCGAAGGAGAAGTTGTCGACGTTCTTAATCGCGGCGACGGCGGAACCGTCAATCGTCATGTTAGTGAACGGGGTTGCTGCGAGCCGCGCCTTCCCGTACCAGTCCATCGCCAGGACCGATGCGTGGCCGCCCAGCCAGTTGCAGCTATCGACCGATTAACCGAATAATCCGTTGGAAGGGTGAAGTCCTTACTTGATGTCAGCGTCTCCGGCCTAGGTAAAATACATGAGTACAGCGAGGGTGAAGATGACTGAAGGCGCATACCCAAATGAGGATCTTCAGGGTCGAATTTGCGAGCGCGCCGAGCTGGGGGAGCCAGGTCCGCGCGTCCTGGCGGCATAGTCAGCCAACGCGCGAAGCGGCGGTGTCGTGGCGCGTACGTCTCCCGTGCGCGCGAAGAGCCTAGACGGCGCGTTGGCACATTCCGAATACGTGCTCTCCGCGCCAATCTGCGCCTTGACGCTCGCGAGCGCGAGGTAGTCGAGATAGAACTCGGGCGGGAACGGCGCGGACGAGTTCTGCCGCAGGTCGTCTGAGTCGCGGTTCCCGACCGCGGGTACGAACAGGTTCTCGACCTGCACGAGTCAGTAAGGTCTCTCCTAGTCGTTCGAGGCGGAGGGCTGGGCATACACAGAAGTTATCCGCCTTGACACAGATCGTGTTGGATGCGGACGAGTTCCCGGCGGCGTAGCACGCTTGTTCCTGCTCCTGGCAGCCAGCCGGCGCGAAGAACGAGGTGTTCATCTTCTCCAGGACCGAGTCGCTCTGCAGCTGGCCGTACCCCGGTGCGTCCGTCGCGAAGGTCAGATAGGCCAGATTTTGGATGAGCGGGTCGTACCACCCGCTGCACATCGAGTCAGAGAGGACTCAGCGTAACGAAATGGAGAGAGTATACTTGTTGACCATCAACGCGCTGACTACGATGGGAACGCCGGTCACTGTGCCCTCCGCGATTGCCGCATTTTGCTGATCGAAGTAAGTCACGAAAGCTGGGCTGTCATTGGGTCAAACGATGTGCGGAGTTGTTTGACGTCAGCAAACCCGTAGTGGCCCCCGTATGATTCTATACGGCCTCAATCAGCCTGCGCTGGAACACTAGATGGCCCCTTACCAGTGGCGAAAATGAATCTGGCGAAAAGTCAGCTGTAACTCTTGCGCCAGCGGAGGTACCTACTCCCGGCTCTGGTACTGCGCAAATTCACCGCTTTCAAAGAGCACCTGGAATACTTTCCAGAACTGGACGGCTGCGCTCTTGAGTGATCCTTCAGTAACCTGTTCAATCAGTCAAGTTTAGGCTGACCTCGGTGCTGTTGACAGTGTCCGTTCCAAATGAAAACCCGGTGCCGATGGGCTGGTCGATATAAATCACTGTGTGGAGTTCAAGCGCGAGTCGTGCTCGTGCATACAAATCAAGACGCACTGTTGCTAATACTGTTCCAGCTGAGGGGTGCGTTTAGGGCCAGCCTTGTGTGATCATGGGAGTTTTACCTGAACGGATTCAAGGTGGTGGATTCTCCATCGGGATTCACGGTACACGGCCCATGTTCTGCGGCCCATTATGCCGATGAAAAAGCGATTCCCGGAAATGACTTGCCTTGGAACAAGCCCTTTCAGAATCGCCTTGAGTGATCGTCGACACGATTGACGAGTAACTCACGATCTCGGAAGCGCATCCCGGGCCACCGTTGATCCTTTGCTCTTATCAGCAACTTCTATCCGGCGCGAGACGAGCTGGAACACACCAGAGAGTAAACGGCGCCGTCTCCGGCGCCGTGCGTGATGCAAAGAACCAGAACCACTAGCGGTGGTGAGCGCCCCGGGCAGAAAAGAGCAAGAAATAAACGCACAATCGACATGTTCTCCCCGATATCGACATACCCCGACATCTGGTGCACCCCAGGCGTCGTCTCGCAGATCCCCGAGTTGTTGACGAAGCGCAGCGCTACATCGGCCTGGAGCTCAGACTTGAACTTGTGCTTGACAGCCAAGGGGGTCGCGTAGGCCAGGAGGGGGCACCCAACTGCAAAGAGAGCAGAAAAGAGTATGATGGGGCCAGGTGTGGGCCCGATTTCGAGACACCGCAGGTTTTTAAGAAGTGCGGCGGCGCCGGACCGCATGCAGTCTTTGCTGGAAGCTGCGATAAGGCCTCTGTTCTATATTTTTGGTTCGTCTACGCGCATGGTAGCATGGTTAGCCGTCGCACGGCATGGCCGTGAGGTGGCACGAGAGAACCTCTGAGAAGGAAGACGTAAGATGGCTGGTGTCACGGTCACGGTCATGTGCATTACTCACGTCGCGACTGACCCGTGATCACTGCCAGACTAAATTAAAATCAGGAGCTACGTCCTGCCAATGTTTGGTGTTTATTCAGGTAAAAGTCAGCTGCGCCGTAGCGCCAAGACTCAGATATTCCTTAATTTTTATCTCCCTGAATCTACGTTGGTCTCTAGGGCCTCTGCAGGCTGCAGCTGCCAACTGCCATTTCTACATCTACTTACTTATGAATCATGATCTCTCCGACAAGGCGCGAGAAAGTGCAACCCTCAACGCCTCCACCACTGTGGGACTTGAAGGCGGGGACAGATTTGCAGTAGTGCAGACAAGCGAGAAACATCTACCTGGGACGGAGCTACGATAATCGTCATCATGACACTAACGTGATCCACGATTCGAGGCACACTGTATGTAGTATGCTTACGCTTTCTATCGCGTCCGATTCGAAGCAAGCTTACACATTTCAGGCCCCTTACTTTATGCTCATCTGTCTAGCTTCAGTCATTTAGCAGACAATATAGGCCAGCTACTGGCTTTTTGGACCTGAACAAACGAAAATCGAACATTTGAACAATAGGTACAGCCACCGGGGACTTCCGCGCCGGGCGCTGAACCGAGCAGTCTCAACGGTTAGGTTCCGAAATCAATCCAGTTTCCATTAGAGCAAATCTGGAAGAAAGGGGGGGAGAGCTGGGAGGTAATGTAAGGGGAGGGGGTTTGTGTTTTCCAAGTCAGTCGGATTAAATCTGAGTCATAAACAGTGGTCTGAAGACTGAATGAGGAGGCGGATGGGGGCGATCATATTGAGTAGCACGGGACACGGCCGGCGTCGAGGACTTGAGTGATTCCGGCTAAGACGAATGGCGGATTCGAGTATTGTATGAAGAACCGAGCTGCGCCCTTCGTTGCAATGCTGTACAAGTTCGTCATGCTGGAGAATCAGCCACCATGAAAAGAGGGAGCTTTGCGAGTCCCCCTCATATTCAGCTCTTCAGATTTAGTTATAGAACAAGCGATATATGCTAGCTACTGGCCTTTGAACTTGAACAATTGAATGTCGAACATTTGAACCTCAAGCACAGCCACCGGGTGCTTGGCGCAATGGTTAGCGTGTTTGGCTTCGATGCCTAGGATTCCGTACCAAAAGGTTGCAGGTTCGAGTCCTGCAGCGCTCAGTTATTTTTCTTGCGACATCCAAGGATTTAAGATTGTTGATTACGCGTGGCTTTTTTGGATATAGAGTTAGTTTCGGAGTAATAATTGTGAATCGTCACTGGATAAATTCCGCGCCGGAGTTGGAACCGAGCAGGTCTCAACGATTAGGTTCTACATAAATTGAATGGTTTATTGAAGAGCTCAGGTGTCCGCACGCCACATCGATATCGGAACACCTTTGCTCCAAAGGTAGAATGGACCGCATCACGAACTTGAATCTCGAAGCCGGCGCCATAATGCGCCGTAAAGAATTTTACAATGCGGCCCTCATAAGTTACTTATCGGAAAGTCGGAGAAGTCAGTCTGTAGTTGAACTTAGGCATCTACACGGCTATCCGTTCTTAAGAAGCATTAATCTGCGTAGATAGAAAGGGAATGGCACCTGGTTCCGGGAAATGCCGCGATTGGCAATGTTGATTATTTGAAGCGGCAGGAGGGCCATATATACAGGCATATATATTGTCGTGTCCCCACTAGCACCGGCGCCAATAATCAGCACGGCATGTGGAACGACCCGCTCCCTTCGCCGCAATGCAATGTGGCCGTATACAGGTACTGACTCGGAACCAAACGCTGCGCCGCTAATACGGAACAACCGCCGCATCGAGTTACCTCCATCCAATGACTCCGACTCCCCGCCTCCTATTCCTATTCCAGTAATTCTGCCACCCAAATGGAGCGTGGAGTGGTCCACCGCGCCCGCCCTGACCGGGACCGGTGACGGTGACCATCCAATTGTTCTTTCGTATGTCACTGCTGTATGTGTACACCGCGGCGCCGGACGATGACTCCGGCTATGACTCCGCGGACGCATCATTGCGATCTGCGTGATCCCTCCCTCCTCCATTCTGCAATCATTCCTGATTGTTGTTTTTGCGTTGATCGATCTGCATACCCGCTTATCTTGACAGCTGAGATGTTGAAACTCAACTGCAGCATCCCCGAATGTCGTCTTGCTCTTTCGGGCTGCGAGCCTCGTGGGGCTTGTACATGTGACGGTGCGTTAAATGCCCGAGCTTCAAGCTTCAATATTCAATTTTGATGTGAACATCGTCCAATAATTAACCATTCAAATGACATCTACCTTCACCGAATGTCGACTTTCTCGGTCAGGCTGCGAGCCTCATGGGCCTCTGGCCTCTCCTGGCGCTGCATGCACGATTCATTATTCGAATTTGATGGGTGCCACCGTCATCCGTGGAGTCCCCAAAGCAGCCTCAACATCCCCGGATGTTTCTCGTTCGGGCGTGCGAGCCTCGTGGGACGAGCCCAGGCACTGCATTCAAATACCCGAACCTTCTGCCAGTCTCCAACAAATGATCTGGAGCGCGTGCCGCTTTTACATCAATTTTGCTTGAGCAGAACACACCCCAACGCATTCTGCGAAGCATTATTGTGCGATATGTGATTTGTGATTTGTTGCTTGGATGCCGCGCAGCGCGAGCTGAAATCCAACCAAAGCACGCCAAGGGCTGCGAACACGGGGAAAACCGAACGTTGGACTCTCAAGTGCGTAGATCTCAGACTCCGTCAACACTCAGTACTCAAATTTGACATCCAAGTTGGTTTACCTCGATCTGGACTCTGCATATTTGCTTGTCTTCACAGCTGCGATTTTGAAGCCCAACCCAACTTCACCAGGATCCTGAACGTCGTCTTTCTCCGAGTTCGGGCTGCGAGCCTCGTGGGCTCCTGGCACTGCATTGAACGTTCGAGATCCATTATTCGAATTTACAAGAGGGGCGGCAACATCATTTCAGGACTCCGCAAAGCAGCCCCAGAATCCCCGAATAATGTAATATCGTTCTCGTTTCGGCGCGCGAGCCTCATGGCGCTGCACGCAAAAGTTCGAATCTGATATGAGCATCATTTCTGCGACGCGAAGAGTGTGTTCCGGAATCCGGACCCTGGGAGACACGAAGCGCCAACGCGTTCTGCGGGGCATCTGAATCGAGACCACCGGGTTGTTAGGAGGTGGATATCTGAATACTCAGGATGCGATTTTGACGGGAACGGAACAACCGATATCAGTAATCAGCACTCAGTCTCGCTCCGAGTCTGCAAAGAATGTATTTCGGACGTGCCTGTGCAGGACGCACCCCGACTCCGAAGCGTTCTGGTTTCTGGGTGCAAGAAATCTGAAATCGCCGGGCGGCGGGCTGAGATGATGGTGGCCGGAATGGGGCCAGAAAACATAAAACATAAAATTCCAACCATCGAACCAGCCGCCGGTGGACCCTTCCGGACCGCACTTCTGACGCGCGCACGGCCGGGTCTGCCAGGTACTCATATACTCAGACGGCGCCGCGTCCGCGTCCGCGTCGTGGATGTCGACGAGCGAGAGGGCACATCACCCGACTGCAAGCTGCTGTGTCCTTGTCCTTGTCCCGAAAACGTCGGCGTTGCTTGTTGCTTATAATATAGTAGCGCAGCGCAGCGCGGTCGTTTATCGGGGCCTCAAGCTCAAGTGCAGTGAAAGACTGACCTCTATATGCGGAACAAAGTAACCAAAGAATAAGCGCCACAGTTACCCGCCGCCATCCCTCTCAGTGCGAGATACACGGCGGCGGCGCGCATGCGAGAATCCTTGGAGTCTGCTCCCGCCCCGACATCCCTTCTCCCGTTCTAGTCTCCCATTCCCCACTCTTCCGCTCCTTCGTTCCAATTCCAATTCCAAACCCAGTAACCCCCCACCCCAAAACGGAAGCCGCGCCAGTGGAGCCGGGCATCGGCCATCGGGCGTCGTGGCCTCGCGCAGCTCTATTTCAAAATTATATATAATACATTTCCCAACTCTAATCAGTGGTGGTGCTCCTAGACAGTGAGCTCAGGGCACGCCAGCCTCGCCCAGGAACGCCCGGGGTGCGCTTGCAATTACATATTTGCAACTCCAACTCCAACTTCAATTTCAACTCGAACCGGCGGAACCCGCGTCACGTGTGTCGTGTTCAATATTACAAAATACCGTGCCACTCGAGATTCGAGTCCGCCATAACAGGGACACAGAGAGCTCGTCGTCGCCGCCCCGCTACATCCCCAGCGCCTGCGTTATCGCTTGATTGCATACGCCCGTGCACCCGAAGCACCAAAGAGTAAAATCGAACCATTGGTCTTCAACCAGGCACAGCCACCGGGGACTGCCGGCGCTGGGGGAGGTTGAGGTGCGGGATGAGGTGCGGGATGGATGGGGTGGGGATGGGGGGACGTGGTTTATTATTGGGTGGTAGTGTATAGCTGGGAGGTGGGTGAGGTGGGGGACGCAGGGGGAGGAGGGGGGAACAAGGGCCGCGCCCTTGTCCCGAATATGGACAGTAGGCCGAGCTCTTACATGCATCGCGGTTTTCTCGCGCTCGAACGAGGTGGCCTGGGTTCTCGAACCTATCCGAGGTCGCAGGGGCGGCGCGCGGAAGAAGGAGGGGGTCGCGGACTGAAAAACTGAAGAAGAACAAGAACAGAACAGAACAGAACAAGAACAAGCACAAAATACAAGGCGCGCCAATGCCCTTGTCCCCGAAGCGGAAGGCTGCAGCGGAATTTCAAGTTGACGAGCCCACGTGCGCGCGGCGGCGCGTTGCTAGGCAGATGCAAGTTGAAAGTATAGGGGTCGAGTACAAGGTCGAGTATAAGGTCGTTAGGGGTCGTCAGGGAGACGAGGACGAGGTGCGCAAGAGGATTGAGGAAGGGGAGGCGTGAAACTGGCTTGGTCACACAACCCCGCCGCCCGGACCCGACCCGCTGAGACGAAGCGCTCCGCCGTTCGTCCGAGGCGCACCGGCCTGCCCGGGCCGATCACCGCAGGCCTTCCATCGCCATCTTCGTCGCCCTGACGCCTGACGCAGACATCAACGGCCGCCCAGCGCGAAACGCCTTCCCGCCCACCGCCGCCCACACCCATCACTCTGGCGGTTGTGGGTGCATGTGGACCCCCCGCTTCGAACCTCGCATGTCGCATCTGATCCGAGCGTCCAAGGACCAAAACACGTCCGGCTGTTCGCGATCGCGATCGAGCTGCAAATCATGCATCTGATGCACGCGAAGTGGAATTGAATTCATTTTGCCGTTTTTGGCCGGTGGGTGTTGGTGTCTGTTGGTGGATGCAAGCGCGAGGGTCGAGGCGGTTCACACGAAACTCGGGAGGTGGACTCGACCGGGACCTTCCTCAGTAAGCCTTCTATTGGCGTATGCGTTTCATCATTAATAGTATATGATTGGTATTTCACTGGCAGGGTCCCGGCGCAAGGCGCTTTGACCAGTCTCATCTCCTGTTCCTCATCTCGCCAGGCTGTACGCACCCCCCACGCAAGGCGCGCGAAACTGCGCCCCTAGGCCGGCAGGACATCGAACTTCCCCCGGGCCCGTCCGTCTCGGCGTTGTACCTTGTGGGCGCGTGTGGGCCTCACCCTCGCTTCTCGCTTACCCACCCACCCCTCACCCACCCCTCGACGTCGCTTAGTACCCGCTCTTGACTCGCTCGCTTGCCCTTTTCTTTTGTTCTCCGCATGCGGCCTCGATCGCTCGATCGACGCGTCCCGTGCCAGTGCGTCCAGTGCGTCGTGTCCAATGGCGGGGAGGCGCGAGGATTGGAATTGATTCGAGGGTTCGGGGAGAGTCAGGCAGGTGGGTGGGTGCGTCGACGGCGGGATCGGGGTCCGCGAGGGTGAAACACGATCGATCGAGGGTGCCGCGGCGCAGCGTCCTTCCGAGTCGCTCAGACCGACCCCCGCAACATCGACGATTCGGACTCGGAGGAGGCAGCGCCCGCGCCGCAGACTGAGCGGACGCGCGCCGCAGACTATGCGGACGAGGGTGCGCGTACGTCTGGCGCGGGCTGCACGAGGGAGAATCAACGGCCCCCCTCGTTGCATGTGGTCGATCCTTCTGCAAGAGGGCCAGAGGCGAGGACAATATCGCCCGGTTCCGGGTGCATGCCGCACGGGGCACACGCGTCGCCTCCTCCGAGTCAATCTCGCGAACAGACGCTCCAGCAATCCAAGCTCTCGCGAGGCGCTTTGTTGTGACTATAACTTAATTTTGTAGAGCCGGCGTGCGGTGCCCTCATGATCAGATGTGCCAGAGAAGAGCCTCCGAGTCCGAGTGCGGAACGTCCCCTGCAGGCGGGCTCAAGGCTCGATCGAACTTGACCCAACGCGCACGTTCTCCTGTGCCTTCGCCACCGAACAGAGAACAAGAAAGCGGGGCAGGGCGCGGCTTCGAGCTTCGGGCTTCAACGTTTCGACAGAGGGGATCTGGGCGAACATAGACGCGCGCCGGACGCGGAGCGGGGGTTGGAGACTTGGAGTGCCGAGCGGCGGGCGGGGACTCCAAGTCGAACTCCCCGCGGCGGTCGTCAGCGCCGAGCGGCCTCCGTCTGCTCAGCCTGACAGCCGCGGCGTGCGGCGGGGCAGCTTTGCAGCTCTGAGCCCGAGTCTAGATCTAAAGCTAGCAACTTTGGCTCGAAGGCCAATTCCAGCTCTAACTTCCAGGTCAGGTTCGTACCAGTCGGAAGTCCTAGCCCAAGTTGAAGTTGAAGGTGAAGTTGAAGTTGAAGTTCAAGGTGAAGCTTAGGGGCTTCCCTCCCGAGTCCAGATCTCCAACGCCCTGAACGCCGTGTAGTCGGTAGTACTAGTGTGGCGCACCCAGGCGCACCCCCGCGCCGATCGCGACCAGTTGAAAACATCACCACGCCCCCGCGAATTCGCGAATATACGCCGCTCGCGATCGTGTCGCAGCCCAGACGGAGATCACCCCGTCATATAGTCTATAGATCACCTCGACATATAGTCTAACAATAATTATTATTGTATTCCATTTGCGGGGATCAGCGCGGCGACTCAGTCCCTCTGAATCGCTAACTGGGATACCGTATTGTATTGTAGGGTATTGTAGGGGAATATGTACGACATATTATTGTCACCACGAGGCGGAGGCGGGGACGGTGATCAGGGGCTATTACTTATACTCCTAGTGGGAGTTGCGGGTTGGCGGCGATCAGGCCTGCGTGCAGCGGGCTGGTTGCGATTGTCGTCCCGCCGCCTGGTTTCGGGGGCTGTCAGGTAGTGCGCCGGAACGACGCAGACGCCGCCAGATCAATCCAATATATCCAATATATATATCCAATATCCATTATTGTGTTGCACTTGCGGCGAAACCTAGATCGACGCGCTGACTCGGGGTCTGGTATCCCAGTCATATAGTGCGGCGAGTGCACGACCCATATAACCGATCATCTCATATGTTGAAGAACTTCAACTTGACTCGACTTGAATTGAACCAGCGATCACATGATCGACGCGTATGAATCATGATGATATGTTTGATCGACTTGGATGGGCGCGCCGGTTCCCAGGGTGTCAGATAGTGTGGCGGGAACGCGTTATCAGGCTTCAGCACGCAGGGCGAAAATAGCGCCACGACGCAAGTCGAAGTATATCGGAGGTCGTGTCGATTATTGATATATTTCGGCATTGATATGTTCGGTATTACAGTAGGTTGCGACTGCACTGTTCTGGCAAACGGTGCAACAATTAATCAAGTTCGGACACGATACTAATATATAACCCCCGATCGCGGGCGCAGAGGGCAGGGGGCAGGGGGTGCTGCCAGATAGTGTGGCGAGTTTAAGAGCGTCTCGCATTTGAGGAAGAGGAAGGAAGGCGAGGGCGGGAGATGGATTATGGAATATGGAAGACAGAAATGGGGGGCGGAAGCTGAGGCGAAAGCGAAAGGATATGTGGTGGAAGGCGTAGTGTGGCGCACCCCGCACAATGCACAATTTAAGCCCCTATGCCGCAAGGGCCGTGCGAGGCATCAGTTGTGGGTCCACCCGGGTGCGCCCGGGGGATCAAGCTCGGAGGCGTGTCAGGGTGGGAAGTGTGAAGAAGTGTGAAGAGCGCAGAACAAGGGGCAGGCATAGCACAAGGGCGTCTAGATCTAAAGGGCGTTACTTTGACGGTGGGAGGGTTCGGGAGGTGATCACAGTTGCGAGTCAGATTCTACAGCAACGCGCGACAGATTCTACAGCAACGCGCACATATGGGAGAGACCCTCAAGGAGATTTCGAGGCAGTTGATAGGGGATTCGAGTACGGCAATAGGTCCCGCGGATGCATCTCATCTGGCAGTGTTGCGGAAGTAACTTGATTCGGCGGCTGGGCACAGGCGCGCGTCGAGTCAGAGCGCGATTGTGGCAGACAATGCAGCGGCCGGATATGGGATGTGTGTGCCGACGCGGTGGCCGGCACGCGCTGGGCGACATCACCCACGCGCCCGCGCGGACAAGGGCGTCCCAATCGGGAAGGTGGCCTAGTTCCGCATCGGGCGATCCCTTTATACATCCAAATGGGGCACCGCACGGCGATCGGGCGCACGCCGTATATAACCCGCACAGAAAACATCGCACTGCTACACTCACTCCAAACACAACACACACCCAATGTTCCAGGTCGCGTCCCACCCCGCCGCCTTCCCGCACCACCATCCCGCCGCCCGCCGCGGCGGCTTCGAGCCCGCCGCCCCGGCCCCTGTTACTCTCCCCCGCACGCTCGCGCGCCCGCCGTTCACCGACGTCTCGCGCGACGCCCTCGCCGCCGCCGACCCCGCGCTTGCGCCCGTCCCCGCCGAGTTCGTGCGCCACGGCCTCCGCGCGAAGGCACCCCAGATGCTCGCCGGCATCGCGGCCCTCGCGCCCTCGCACGTCCCGCAGTCGCTCCCGCGCTCGCACCTCCCCGCCGCGCTCACCGTCCCCCTCCGCGCGTCCCCCGCCGGCGCGCCGCCCCCGTCCTACCCCACGCACGTCCTCGCCATCGCGCCCGCCCCCGCCAAGGGCGCGCCGCAGGACCGCGACGCCCCGCACGCGATCTTCCCCGTGCACGCCGTCGTCCTCGCCGCGCACTGCGCCAAGCTCCCGCGCCTCCCGCCCGCGCAGCCCGCGCCCCCCGCGCGCGCCGCGTCCGCGACGCTCCCGCTCCTCCCCCTCGCGCTGCCGTCCCCGCAGGCGTTCGCGATCCTGCACAGCTTCCTCTACACGCACCGCCTCTCGTCCGCGCTCGGCTCGCTGCTCCCGCTCCCGCCCGCGTTCCTCGAGGGCCTCACGCACGCCGCGGTGCGCGCCGCGCTCGAGAGCGGCAGCGCGCGCCACGCGCTCGCGGCGCACCTCTGCGCCGCGGCCGCGGGGAACCTCGGCACGCTCATGGGCCACGCGGGCCACGTGAAGGAGCTGTGGCAGGACATGGTCGCGCTGGGCGTGTACGACTCCGAGCTGTGGGACGCGCTCGACCTCGCGTGGGAGATCGTCCTCGGCGCGCTCAACCTCGCCGCGCAGTAGTTCACCCGCCGCGCAGTGATCCACCCCCGCGCAGTGATCCCCCCCAAATCCCGTCCGCGCTCGACGCGCATCGCATAGACGGCCCAAAACGCCTGCATCTTCTGTTCACGCCCGCATCAAATTCTGTTCACACCCTAACCTTATATCCCCACTACACCTCACGTCTGCTTCACTACACCCTCACCTCAAGTCTGCTTCACTACACCCTCACCCTCACGTCTGCTTCGACCGCATACCCGCACGCATTGTCTGTTCACCCATGTAGCACCTACGACCCGGTTCCGCTGCTCCTGCCCTATATTCTATACTGCCCTACCGCCCCAATTGTTTCTATACCTCCCCGATGTATAGCTGTTTCGATAACTAAAATTGACGTCTGTTCGACGATAGTCAGGGGCTGAGCTAAATAAGTTTTAACCATGGCTTGAGTGAGTGTCTTGAGCCTGTTAGGTCACTTAGATTTGCAACAATGCATTTCGATGTCCGTTGGACCGGCCTGGTGTGTTGAATGGTTCTGCAGCCGGTGCAAGGGACATCGACTCAACTTGAGGCCTTCAACCTTGTACGAGGCTTGAACACCTGAACCCAGCGCTGCTCTCGGAAGGGGCCCGCCCCGTCAAACGAGGTATTATTCTGCTGAGTTTCTGATATCTATCTTCGCCCTCAAGCTGGAACGCCTGCGAACGATCTTGGACCTGGCGGTCTAAGATTCGACGAGCCTCGCCTCATCGTAAAGCAGCAGCAGTAAGCGCTGTTCCACCACCCGATCCCCCGGGCCGGAATTCACGTCGTTGACTTTTTTATTGGGGGCAACGCGGTAATTCGACGGGCGCTCAGGCAGATGAGACCCGGGGAATGCGGGGAAGAGGGAGGTGTACCGGGGTCCGAGCCCGGGGCCAGAGATATGTATGTTGCTCGCGAGCGTCGTGTGGAATATCTGCGGTTGCTTCTGCTTTTACGGCAGATCCCGGGGGCCTGCGCCACCACAGCAAGGGGAACCGGCCATCCCACGGGCTCAAGTAGAATAGCTTCGCGGTGCGTTCTCGAGGGACGGAGCACGGGAGATCATCCGTAGCATTCGAAACCGTCCAAAGCAGCCGTAGTCGGTGGAAACGATCCAAAGATCGGACATGGAAGGTTGAAGTTGAGGCTGGCGGGGCGTCAGAGCTAGCGTGGCCCGAGACGACTCGGAGCTGCGCTGCATAGTACGTCTCAGGACCGGACGACTTTGCAGCGTGCGATTGGCCCGCGATTGCGATTCGGGGACCCCTTTATCTTTGGGAACCCCTTTATCTTGAAGTATACAAGCAGATGGCATGTACTAGTAGACAGTCGACTTGAGTTCCGTCCCGTCTCGGTAGCACCAGCACCAGAAACGGAACCTCAGTGGCGCGACGGGATAAGCGGAGAACTTGTAGCTGAGTAACCCAAGGATCTAGCGCTGTTCGTGAGGTACCAGTGGCGCGGCGGGCTCCCGCCTCCAGAGGGAGGGATCCGTGTTGCCAATCGGACGACCAACAGCGATTCAGATGCAAGTAAGTATACTTATGTGGCGCATCGGTGGCGTAAGGTATCCGTCCGGTGTCTGCGACTTGAAGGAGAATCGTGAGAGGGCTGCTCGTCGATCCCGTTGTGCTGGGGCAGTCCCAATTCGGAACGAGCGACATGGACGTTGGGAGCAAGAGTGGTCGGCAGTTGCCGCGGGAATTGATCTCGCACGACCCAACTCGTGCCAAACTTTGGCCAAATTCGTGCGCCACGACCTCCGCGCCATCCTCGTTGCGTATGCAGTTTTTACTCTAGCGGGGATATTCAGTCGCAAGTCTCCGTGAGCGGAGAGGAGGATTATCTGACGCCGCTGAGCATGTTCAATTTTGCACTAGCAACTTCCCCTTTCGAGTTTCACTGTCAATGTCCATGCGCTTTCGACGCGCGACGTGCGTTGCTCGGAATTCGCACAAACTGTTTCGAATGTACTTGGAAAGGGGGAGTGTAAGAAGAAACGAGACGAGGGTCCTCAGACGTGGGGGATGTAGACGCTCCAGTTCACGTCCACGAACACCCCGTGAGGCAGGGCACGTAAGGTTGTGAATGGGAGGATGAGGAGGAAGAGGCGGGCGATAAGGTAAATCACGACATAACTGTATAATAATGGAGTATGCAAGATCGCGATAACAATGGGAATGTTGAACGACAGCCAAGTCGCCAAAGTCATCCCAGTCGCCACAGCGGCTGCATAGCCCACAGGAATCGCAGTGACCAAGAGCGAGCAGACCCTCCACATCCACATCTGTTTCAAGGAAGAAAAGTCCGCTTTCCAGGCGGCACAGTGGATGGCGCCGAAAACGGCGCCAATGAGCCATTCGGCAAGAAAGACACGCGCGCCTGCATATTTCGATATAGATGGATTGGGGTCTCTTGGGGTGCCGTGCGGTGGAGAATCTCCTCGGTATATCGATGATCGGTGATCGATAGACACCAAATATCTGGTAAGACTAGAGGAAAACGCCGCTGCGTCTGTGAACATGGACATTTATTTGATGATTATGATCGTTCGCCACTGGCAGTTGCGTACTCACTTGTAGCCCTCCCTCCATTCTTATGCCGCTTTTGTTCAGATCCAAGGCATGCTTGTGTCGGAAAAATGCTAAATTACTTGCAACGCCTTAAGGCGACTTACGACCTCGAGACGACCTGCAAGTCACTGCAAGACATCAAGTGACACCTCGTAAGCTGTCTCAAGCCGGTGCGAGGCATGCTGATGAGTCTCAAGCTGCCTCGAGGTACCGCCTTGAGACGGAAGGGGGGGGGGGGGGGTTGAGGGGGGGTATTTAATTTTTCCCACTGGTAACAGGGCATATCTACTAGTCAATGCTATCAACCTGTACTTCGACACCTCTCTCAATGGCTGACAGGCGTTCATCGAGGGGCAGCAGTCTGGGACAGTTCGGGGGCAGAAAGTCGAGACCTCAGTTTTGATATCGGCGAGTCGGCGGGCTCCCCGCTCGAGTTCCGAGTCAGAAACATATGTCGTATTTGAGCCTGTACGACAAAGAGGATTGTTCACAGCCACGTAGGTTAGCCGGTAGCTTGGGGAGTGAGAAAGTGGAGTGATGATGTCATTGTTTGGCTGTGGGCCTATATCAACCACCAGCCTGTGGCGATGCCGCCCCACCTCTCTTTCTCTCATCCCACCACCACCCACATCCCAACGACCATCTCTACAACCATGGTCAGCGTCGGCCAGATTATGTGCGCCCCTTCCCATCTCGACCCCTTCGTGATCACTGATCTGACCTGCCACTTGTTCACCCGGCGATTCTGATCACATCTAGCGCTTGATTCGTTGGAAACAAGATGGATGGCACAGGAGTACACCGGTGCGTCTTATTTTGTGCTGCTTCTCCTCTCTACTCTTCTAATCTACCTCGTTCGTCTATCTCCCGCCCCCATGTCAACACCTGTCACCGGTATGTTGACTCCCCCCGTCCGACGTCTCTACGCGCTCACTCCCTGTTGCCCAGTGTCGATCGCCACTCCCGCGCGCCGCCTTTCCTTTCTTTGGTCGTCATTACCTTGTATCTATGTACAAATCTGAATATAACAAATGTTACAATTCTTGGGTTGGTTGTAGATATATGTGGAATAACCATTGGGAATAGCGCTGCTGTCCTCCGGACCGAGCGGTGGCTCAATAGACCTTGAGGCATGTTACGAGGTCATTTGGCACCCGGAACCTTGAGGCATCTTGAGAGCCAGGCCGGTCCTTGAGCCTGATTACGTGAACCTGACGTCCGTGCGGCAAGCCACTTAAAACCAAGTGGCCTTGCGACGGCACTCAAGAGGTCTAGTGCCGTTGAGTGCTGTTTAGGATTTTTCCGACATGAACTGCTATGGCACCAACTTGAAGGGCTTGATGATTTCCGTTGTATGCACAGGCTGAGCAGCTAACCGGGCCACACGTACAAACATTATATCAGTCTACGAGCTTTCGGGGAACGGCGTCCCCGCCTCGAAAGGCAGGATCACCACTCTCTCTGGTCCCTCATCAGTGCCGACTGTTGTCAAAGGGCTGACGACTCTTGAACGACCCCAGGGGTGGTATGATAGATATCGTACTCCACAATCTTATGGACGGCCGCGATGTTCTCAGCCTCGTAGACTGCCACAGAACGAATCTCCGTGTGCGTCAGGACAAGATTCCGTTAAATACGGGGGCTAGCGCACCATCTTCTTCTCGTCACCTGTCAGACTCCGGTGTGAGCACGACGCCGCCAAGACCTGTGTAAAATATGGATAGCTCAGCTCATCGGGAAGTACGCTTCCGGTTGGCGCCTACGTATGCAGCCTGTCGTCGGCGGATTTCTTTTTGAGACGCCGTCGAGATGCTCGGGGCGGACAGAGAGAAGGTCGGCGTCAACCGTGTCTGCAACACATGCCGGTGTGGACGAGGGTTTGACAACCGGCGTAGAGCGTGGCGAGGACGTCAGTGTGCGGGAGAAAGCGGGGGGAAGGGAAGGAGCCCTAAGGGTCAGCTCGCGATTCCTCGTTAACCGCGCCTGATGGAATGATTCAGGATTGTCTGTGTATATCGGCGGCCCCATCGTAACGGGACTCGCCACCTATAGTCGGACATGTTGCCCAGAGAAAGCGCTCGAAAGTATCCAGCAAAGGAGCAGTGTGGATCGGAAGCTAGAAAGCGCCAGCGTTCCTCATCATATGCTGTCATCGAAACTGGTAGCCCACTCTGCGGGTGTTTACTCCTCCGCTGGAAGAGCAGGCAGCGCTGCGGTCTCCTCAGCGTCCGTGTCCCCACCTGCTCGATGCAGCTCCGTGGTCGTGTCTTCGTCGACGACAAGAGCGGACAGCAGTTCCGCATTTGCATCCTCAGCAGCTCGATCGAGAGCTCTACATCGGTATCCTCATCCGCTGTTAAGGCAAGCAGCGTATCTGAGTATTCGGGGTCCCGAGTCTTGGGAATTCCATCCAACTCGGCGGTGGTTCCTCATCGTCTGCTCTTCGATCGAGCTCTGCTGCTCCCTCCTCGTCCGCTGCGAGAGTGGGTAGTGTGCAGCCTCGTCAGCGCCTGTGTCGTCCGCAGCGCGGACCACCTGCATCCACTTCTTCGTCAGGCGGGCCAAGCAACGCGCGAGGGGGCGCCTGCTACTCCGCCCGCGCGAGTTCTACACCAGTGCCCTGTGGCGTCGATTCATCTATCGCGAGATCCGCCTCCACAGCCACATCCTCCTCGGCCGTGAGATCTTGAGAGGGAGTAGCGTATCCGCTTTGAGCGCTGCAGCTTCGTTGGCTGTACAAGCTCCACTGGCATACATTCATCGGCCCATATCACTTCTCCATACATCCGCGGCTGAGTTGGCTTTGCAGGCGCATCTTGGTCCCCTGAAAGAACGAGCAGCGCGTCTGAGGGAGCAAGCAGCAACGCCCCGGCCTCGTCGACCCAGGCGAGCTCGGCACCCGTGTTTTCAAGAGCTGTTTCGTACGCCGCCCGTGTCGCTTCTTCCAGTGCTGCGAGGTCGTCTTGTTCTGAGATCGCGTCTTCCTCCTCCTGAGAAGCGCGCCTGGTTCGTAGAATGCCCCGCCCTCGCCTGCCGTGCGAGCCACCTCAGCTTCATCCGCCCGTCCCGCCTCCTTGAGCAGCGTTGGTGCCTCATCCGCACCTGGCGCGTAGCTCCGCGGCAGCCTCTTCCCCATCCCTTCAGGATCGAGTGCCGCGCGTGTCGACCTCAGGCTCTGATTCATCGTGTCGCGCGCCGGGAGGCTCGAGAGGCAGCACACCAGCATCCTCGACCCGCGCAAGCTCAGCGCTCAATCCCTGTTCCCTCTGCAGTCGCTGCACCTTACGTCCCACCTCCTGCAGCGGGCCTGTTTGGTCCGCAGCCTGGTCAAGCTTTATGGTCCTTTTTTCTACAATGGCTGCCAGGGTGCGCCTGTGACGGCTGCGCAGGCTGCAGGGACCTCGACCTTTAAGGGCCTGCCGCTGCTGGCCGTGGATGCGGTTGCCACTCTTGGGGCTACAAGCCTGGTTGGTAAGACCGTCGCGCCAGGTCTCGGGCGTACCGACGATACGTGCCCTTCGTGCTGCCATCAGCGAAAACCTCGATGGCCTTCCGCAGCATCTGTTTGGGGCTGCGATAAGGCGCAGACGATGCTAATTTGTTTACACGCTTGTTAGCGTCGATACGTCTGAAGCAGCCGTGCACCCGAACCTCCCGAATGGTCTCGCTCACGACGGCGGGGTGGAGGCGGCACCCTTAAAGTACGACCTCTTGAGCGGTCCTTCTATACACGAACATGAATCGTATTGTGTGTTGTACATGGATAGACAAGCATTGCTTACCTTACGTGCCAGCCTGATCTTTAAATTCCTTGCGAATGACACACCAGAGCCACAAGCTGTTCGAGGGCACGCAAAACGACATATTCTGTCTTTGCAGGGGCCGGGAGCAGCTCCTTGAAAAAAGCGCATGGTGTCTTTGAGGCAAGATCGACGCACGAGAAAGAATCTGTCACGCCAAAAACGCGAGGTGGGAGACCACGGATCGAGACGCTCTTGTAGTAATAGAGTCTGAGATTGATCTCGCCGAGTTGGAGGACACTATTGGACTTGCAGCAGCAACCGTTCATCGTCAGATAATCAAGAGTCACATCAGCAGTGGCAAGTCAGTGGCCCAAGCAAAGCACTGCCACAGACAGCACAGCATCGGGATTCGGTCCGCCTTTCCGTCTTCTAAATATGTGCTTGTCCTGGTTGCGTCCGAATTTCGTTGTTTAGCATAGGTTTCAAAAAGAGATTCGCGGAATCTGGATACAAATAATCGAAAAAGATTCGCAAGATGATAGCGGAAACGATGGTGGTGCAGGATGGCTACGGGAGAGTGGTTACCGACTGGTTGAAGGATATGTCTTTGGCAAGAAAAGGCAAGCTAGTCGTGCTCCTAGGACTCAAGCTGGTCGAAGGCATATTCACGCGCGAGCGCTGCGATAATGTCTCCTATTGGCGAACCTGAAAAAGTTTGTTAAGTTTCAACCATCGCCGTTTAGTGGTGGCAAAGTCCGGTTCAAAAATCGGTTCGAACCTGAACCGAACCGAACCGGACGCCAGGTTCAGGTTCGAGGTTCAGGAAATCACTCAAAATCACTGAACCTGAACCGCAGGTCCGGTTCAGCGTTCGAGCGGGAGTAAGGCTCTCTTGAACGCGTCCGAACGCGTTCGAACGCTGAACCGGTCCCATTTTTTTCTGATCATGACGGCGACAGCCTGATTGACAATGATTGACACCAGCGGTATAGATCGGATCAAATTGAACCTCCGCTCTGGTCCGCAGTCGACAGCGCTGCAGCCCTCCCCAATCCCTGAGCCTCTGCTCGTGGTCCCATTTCCCGCCCCCGCCTCCGCCCCCTTGCAGGCCGACCGCCGCGATGTGCCGCCGTAAGGCGCGAGCGCCCTCCATCCACCCGTCGCACTCCGTGTTCGAAGACTCGGAGAAGCAAGAAGCAAGCAGGCCCCGGATACCTGGCTCCGCGCTCGCGATCGGGCCCGACGACTACGCGCCCGGCGTCACGGCAGACTACGCGCGCCTCGCGCGCGTGAACACGTACGTTCTCTAATCTACGGCCACGCTGCTCACATCGCTCGACGCGGAGGTCGCCGTGATCTGGCCCCTCCGTCGAGTCCATGGGTCCCCGCCTGGCCGAGCTCGACGTCGCACTGCTCGCCCCGCCACTCGCCCCGCCGGGGGTGACGCCCGGGACGTGCGCGGACGTCGGCTGTGTCAGGTCGGTGTCGGTGTCGGCGCGAGGAGGTCCGCGTGCGACTCGGAGACGACGAAAAGCTTGTCGCGCCGTCGGACTGACGCGCGGTTCCCGTCTCGATGCCGAGTCCGAAGGTGCGCGCGCGGGCCCGGGATGTGCGCCCTCTGCCGCGGAACGTGCGTGGACAACGGCTGCGTCAGGTGGGGTCGGCGTCGGCGCGAGGGGGTCCGCTTGCCAGACGAAGAGAGGTGCTTGTTCGCCGCGCGGTGGGTAGCGGCGGGACGAAGCGGCGCGGACCCGGGTGGGGCAGTGATGCGTGGCGCGGGCACGAGCGGGGGCAGCGGTGAGCGTGTGGCCTGCGACGGGGAGTGTGGCGTGTGGCGCCGGGGCTGCGCTGGCGCCTGCTGCGTGTGCGCGGCATGCCGTGTGCGTCCTGCTATCCCCCCCGTAATATTTCGCGCCGCTGACCAGGGGTGCAACGCGCTGTGGGTCCTCGCGGACCTCCTCGGGACGTCCGCCAGATTCTGCCGTGTCTACGCGTCCTGGCAAACGGTCCCCCTCTGCCTCGCCATCCTTGCTGCCCAGGCCTTCGTCGTCACGCGCGTCTGGGCTATTTGTGTGTCGTCCTCTCCCCGTATACCCACTTACCTCCATCTTGTCGACGCCGCCACCGATGCGGTAGGTCTCACCCCCTGAGTCTCCGTATCGCGTGGTCTCCGTATCGTGTATGCAGTTTTCTCGTGCGATATCTAAAGCATCTGTTTTTTTCTGCCCAAAACGGGTTCGGTTCTGCGTTCGAACGCGTGTGAACGCCGAACCGAACGTCCTGAACGTCCTGAACGCTGAACGCGCGTTCAGGTTCAAGGTTCGGCACGTGCCTGAACCGGACGCGAGGTTCAGGTTCAGCGTCCAGGCAAAAGTGGCCTGAACCTGAACCGAACCGAACCTTGACACCACTATCGCCGTTCTGCAAATGGAACTCAAAGCGAAAGTTGAAGGACTCACCAGCTCCGCACCTGTGTGGCCGTCAGACCGATCTCGACCGCAATTTGGGTCTGCTGCTCTTTTGACGGACTGTCGTTCTCAGCGAAGTACGCCTTGAGAGCCGAGAGCGCTTCTTCGCCGAATTTGTGCCCAGCGATTGGCATGTTGTTCTCCTTGCGCCTAAGACGGTGGATTATTAAGGGATAAGAAGGAGTGCGGAGAGGAATACCAGAGGGATCGACGGTTGTTGAACCTGGTGCAGAGCTGTTATCTCCCGAGCGCGCTCCGCGATGAAAGAACTTACCAGATCCTCAGGCGGCATG
Organism: Mycena belliarum; assembly: GCA_029282135.1. NCBI lineage: Eukaryota > Fungi > Basidiomycota > Agaricomycetes > Agaricales > Mycenaceae > Mycena > Mycena belliarum. The sequence goes on from JARJCN010000017.1 coordinate 61,061, forward strand.
ACGATATCCTGACTTGCATTGCCAGCGCCTCGCGCTGGGCCGTAGAGGGGAACTTGTTGACGCGGAAGACCGATTCCAAAACTGCACGTTCGTCTGCGGTCAAGCGTCGTCTGGGTATAATGCGTGTAGCGGGTGGTACGGGGGGTCCTGTGGTCACGACGAAGGATAGCGAGCGGGTTGCTGAAGAAGAGGAGGATAGAGGTGGAGGAGAAGAGAACGAGGACGAGGACGACGATGATGACGAGGAAGACGAGGGAGATGTGGTATCAGGTATGTACGCGATGGGCGGCAGGACTGGAGGCAAGAGCAGGAGCGACAACGAGAATTTGAAGGGAACGGGAGTGGACACGGATTTGCTTGTGCTAGGTTCCGTTGTCCTATTTTCCGCTCTGCGCACGAATCCATTCTCGCCGTCCGAGTCGCAGACAACGATGGAGGGGGACCTGAGGCGTCGCACCGAAACAACGTCTACATCGTTGCCGGTATCGTATTTTTCGGCAGGTTTGGGTGCGGCTAAAACTTCGTCGTCTGAGTCATCGACCACGATGATGTCCTGGTGTCGTTGAGGGATGGCAGTGGCGGAAGCCCGGCACGTCGTTGCAGAGGTTTTTCGGATCGCAGTCTGCATGGTGGGAAGGGAAAGGCTGCCTGTCGATAATTTGGCACCCAGCTCTTGATTAGATGACCCAAAGGTGCATTCAACGGCTTCGATGTCACCAGGGCTCCTTGAAACCTTTGATCAGAGTCCCAATCGATTAGACAATTCCTCGAGTGAGAAAGGGAAGACCCGGTGAAGGCTTCTTGAACTTGGTCACTTTATGTAAATTGAGAATATAACTTGTAGATATACGCAGTCAGATAATCCGTTACGACCACAAACAACACACACCTGATCTTCGGACCCACGACTCCCTCAGTATAATCCGTTGGGAAAAAGAAGAAAAGGGTGACCACCTCTGTGTCCACCAGTACCGATGATTCTTGACGTTATATTATACCCTGTCATCCGGTTCTGACCGGCATTGTCATCAATTATATATTCCCCGAGAAAGGCGTGAATAGTATTCGACCACCATCCGGCATTGTTGCGGAAAATATTGACGCAGGAATTGGCTAGGTGAATATGATGCCTGAGCCGTATTTGACTTCTTCGCTGTCGTTCTTGGAACTTCTAGTGAGACTCGGTCAACCAGGCTCCGTTCGAGAGCATGATCTGCACTGCGCCTTGAATTTGGAATGAACCAGAGTCGAGAAATAGAGCGAGCGGCGTCGAAAGTTCAGAGCAAAATGCGGCTGCCAGTGCCTACACACTAGTACTGCGTGCTCCTCAGCGACAGCTTCTCCGAGGAAGAGTTGAGGTCTTGAGTGTTAAATTCATGAAGCCTCCGAGGTAGAGGCGGCAGATGTAGCAAAAGAAATGAGGGAACTTAGACTGTAACATGAGTCAGAATGACGATTGGCCGTAAATTCGATAACTGCCATTGGGGCATAAGCAGTTCCAGCCTAGCATGAGGGTAAGACCAAGCTGACGCTCGATCTCAACGTTAACATGTGAACCTCCGACTCCGCGTCGTCGTTGGTCGGTGGTGATCAAGTGGTGGTAGTACGGAACAGGCGTGGCGGCCCGGCCCGGTCTGATGTCCATATTTGCATCAATCGCCTTTCCTTCTTTTCCCACTCTGCAACCTCCAACCAGCACCAATGCCCATTGCCCGCCGACCAACATTTGAAGCTACGGCCAACCTCCAACTTGCGATATTGATGTATATATCTTTTCCACAGCTACTGCGATGCTGAGCGTCTCGGAAATTTTCATCGGGGCTTGCGATAATTTTCTTGAAGACTGGGAGCGTTTCAAGCTTGATGACGCTACACCTTGACATGGCCACACTTTGATCCAAGACGAACGCGTGGATATGGACAGCGGATGGCGCGCACAAAAGCTTATCTATACCGCGACACCGACGGATAAACGATATGATTTCGTGAGTCTACATGCTGACTACCCAATTTACTACTTCTAGACACTGCAGTTCAGCTTATTTGTTTGAGCCTACAACTTAGACCCCTCGAAATGGGCTGGATCCTGTTGACTGACCGCTTCGGCGCTTATCTAACAGATGAACTTTCCGGTAAGTTCGTCCGATTCGATTTCCTCTTTAACTCGACCACAAAACCTCTAGGTCGATGGATGGAAACGCTACTAGCCACGAATCTCAACTACCCAAAAGTCTTCTCCAATCCTCATGCGAATTTATTCACTTTCGGCCGGTACGATATCTGCCATCTTATAAGTAGTGCCTCGTTATTCGAATATTCATAACTACCGAGATCCACCGAGTAGGCGTAAAATCGACCTCCCACAAGTCTTCAACAACTCACCTGTGGATTTATCCACCTTCGGTCGGTGCGAGACTTTCTCAAGTAGTGCCGAATCATTCGAATGACCGCCGAGATCCAAGCAATAGCCCCCGAGCAGTGGCGGCGTTCATGACCATGCATGATTTCTTTTGAGCTCAAACTCGCAGCGCAGTGCTGAGGCGGAGCAGTTGCCCGCATATAGGCTCGGCGTTCTCAAGTTCTGTTAAAATCAAAGCAGGGACTCGCCTTACCATTCCCTCGTTCACGATTCACACACCAATTGAAATCAACCCCCGGGTCGCCGCGAACGAAGGAGCCGAAAGCACATCGGCGAAACAAGTCCACTATACTGCTTCCCCGGAGCTCCATTTCCTCATACTAGAGAAAATGGCGTCATTTGCTCCCCATATCTACCATGGGTACGTCCTTCTCCCACACACCATGCCCAGTCTTACGGTCCCCCAAATCCCCCACTATGAAAGCCCCCAGGTCACGAAGGAGGACCGTCAGTCAGCCCGCCTGGGGTCCTCTGAGTAACGTCTGACGCCCTTCCAGTGGACTATGCGGACCTCGCCGTGATAGATCTCTCGAAGGCATGTGATGTCCAGGGACGTGCAGAGCTCGCCCTCCAAGTTTCTGAAGCGATGAGGACCCACGGGTTTTTGTACGTGGTCAATCATGGCTACACCACAACGCAGGTATGCCCATGCATTCCTCTGGGTACTCATCTGACTCGCCTTGTAGACAGAGCGCATGTTCGACATCGCGGATGTGCCGTTCAGCGGTGTAGACCCGGAGGAGAAACACGTATATGCTGGTCGCATGAAGGAAGCCGGGTCGTACCAGGGTTATAAGCCCCGTCAATATTGGGTGAGTTGGCGAATAATTGTATCTGACCCTCCCGAATCACCATCAGCACATCGATAATGGCGTCCGCGATCAACTGGAGCACTACAACAGTCGGTTTCAATGTACTACTCCCAGTATACTTCCGTTGATTTTCTATAGTCAATCGGGATGTCACCAAACGACAGCATCCCGAGGCCGTCCGCCCCCTCCTGGGAGAAATCGAAGCATTCGCGCGCCATACCCATTTCAATGTGCTACATCCAATCTTGAGGTATGTTCATGCGGAGTCTCTCTGGCCATGTTGAGATGTTCTTGTAGGCTCTTGGCTCTCGGCCTGGAGCTTCCGGAGGACGCGCTCGTGAACTTCCACGGGTTCTCGGCCGTCGGCGAAACTTACGGTACCTTTCAATTTCCACACACAGGCTTATCTTCATGCAATGGAAAAAGTCAGGTTCATGAAATAGTGTGTTCGTTCATTGTCACAGTGAATCCCCCTCTAAACATCTGAAGCTATCCGCGATCGCAGGATGATGAAGTCAAGACCAACAATGTCTGGCTGAAGGGCCATACTGGTACGAGGCTCGTTTCGCGACGCTGATCTCTATCGTTTATTGCTGCTTGCAAGATTTTGGTACCATCACGGTGCTCTACAGTCAACCGGTGGCAGCGCTGCAGATCCTGACGCGCGACGGCAAATGGAAATGGATTAAACACATCGAAAATGCGTTGGCATGTTTTCATGCACATGATGTTTGACGGCTCCTGAGACCTGATCCACTGCATTCAGGTTATCAACGTCGGCGATGCTTTGGAATTTCTCTCCGGAGGGTACTACAAAGCCACGATCCATAGGTAACCCACGCATATTCCGTCTGTCAAATTTGACCGTCCCCCTTTCGTAGAGTCGTGCAACCGCCCTCGGACCAGCAGAACTGCACCCGCCTGGGCCTCTTCTATTTTTGCATGACGGACGACGACGTCAAGCTCGTGCCGTTCGCTGAAAGTCCCGTGTTGAAACGCTGGAGACCTCTCGGGGTCTCGGGGGAAGGAGAAGAGCCAGCGGGGCTCGCAGCGAGGTGGGGGAAAGCGGAGAAAAGACCCAATGTATGACTAAGCTACGAACAAGCGAGACTAACAACAACAAGCTCGGCTATGCTGCCAACCACGCCACAGGCACCCCCCTCCAAAAAACGTCCAAGCAAAGCGAGGGACGCGGCGCGACCCCGCGCCATCCTATCCAAACCAACAATGGTGCAACCATGCGTTGACAAAGTCTGCTATGGCGGGCTCAAGAAAGCCAGCAAAGACGGGCGCAAGGTCAGAGATCCGGGTGAGTACCATGAGGAAAACGAGATGGTCGGCAGGAAGGAGATCCAGAACAGATTCTCTTCTGTCGGACTCGTATGGAGGAGGTACACCCCACGCGATCTCCGAAATGTCGCGGCGCGCAATATCATTCCAGGGATACTCGTATGCGCACACGAGAGCGAGGCCCGACTGGACGAGTCCGTAAAAGGTCTCTGCAGGGAGCGAGCGATCTGGGGTGGGGGTCTCGCGCGGCATGAAATGGTACGGGTCGTAAGGGAGTGGCTGTGGCCTCGGAAGCACCAGGAGCGGGATTGGTCCCGGGTCCTCCTCGGGATCGGCTGCAGCAAGCAATGGTGTCGGTTCGCCGTCACCTATACGTCGGACGGATGGCATCAGCGGAGGGAGCTGCGACAGGACGGGGGGCCGCTTGGGGTATGATTGTGGGAAAGGACGACGGAGGGGAAGGAGCCGCTGATTGCGCCGCCGGACTGTACGCCACGGATGAGCTGTTTCGCTACGCAAGGCAGAGAAGTCGCGGGGAGGCGGCGGCGTAGGCGTCGCGTAGATCGACTGGATGCGGTCAACAGCAGGCGGATCGTCGTACCAGCTCCGAGCAGGCGGGCGGAGGTCGAAGCGTGGTGGCGCGTCCTCGATAGGATCGTCGTCCTCGTCCTCGGGGGGTGAGCCGTAGAGAAAGGCGTGGATATGAGGGGGATAGATGGGCCTGCCGAAGGTAGAGGGTCGGGCGAGAGCAGGAGGAGTGTCGTCGACGGGGAAGACAGAGACGGCAGGAGTAGCGGTCACGGGTGGAGCGCTGGCAGGCGGAGGACAGACGGGCGTGCTCACAGGTACATGTGCCTGCTGCGGCTGGGCCTGTAGCTTCTCCTTCTCCTCCCGGAGCTGCTGTTCTCTCTTCTTTTTCCGTTTTTGTGCGGCCGAAGGACGTGTCATGATGACGTGGCACGAGCGAGCGGCGGCGAGCGCGAAGGTGCGTGAAAACGCGGTCGTATCGAGTATGCCAGGGAAGAGGGGGAACCGAGGGTGGTGGATGGGGGGTGTGTCGGGAAAAAAAAAACGCCGGGAAATCTGCTAGCAGCAGGTGGGAGCTGGATCGCGCTGGATCGAGACTCGGGGTGGGAGAAAGCCTATCTGGGCCAAGGACGCGTGGGAAGGGCGAATCGCACTCCAATCACCAAGATGGAGACCTCTCGGGGTCTCGGGGGAAGGAGAAGAGCCAGCGGGGCTCGCAGCGAGGTGGGGGAAAGCGGAGAAAAGACCCAATGTATGACTAAGCTACGAACAAGCGAGACTAACAACAACAAGCTCGGCTATGCTGCCAACCACGCCACAACGCGTCGGCATTGTCCGGCGCTGTGCGGACGAAGACGCACCCACGATGGAGGCGAGGCGCAAGGGGCGGACCAGTGCGTTTGGGCAAAGCCAGTTGAAACCCACTGCAGGGGGTGCGGTGGAGGAGGAGGTGATCAATGGTGTCATTGTGAAGCACTACAACTAGCTTTGACGTCGGTGGCTCGTCTCTCAGAGTACTTATATCTCAAGCTTGACTGGCTGACTTCTCATAAGCATAACCAAGTCTATCAGGAATATTTTCACTCACTGCGGCGAGTTTCCGAAGCGGCTGTCCAAAAATGGACAAGGTTCAACATGATAATCTGGAGGGCCTCCGGGCCCCGGGGGTCATTACCCTCCTGATTATATCCCACAGAATATACTCATCTGGCATGTCGAGAAGTTGAAAATTGGTCTTCATCTCCGGCAACAACAACCAAGCCCCGTTTCATTTTACAGGACCTCTCAATTATCCCGATCGCGAGTCATATGCTCTATTGAATTCATGTCTACTGAGGTAGATTATCATTACACGTCACCCTCCCGCTGACGAACAAACAGCGCTGCAATGATTCGGACTCAACTTCAACTGGCAATCATCACGATATGTATCATGATCATCGCATCACGCACGATATTACACCATCGCGTTGCTTGGACCTCACACAGTGCACACTCACGATGGCGAGCAAAGAGAACACCAACATGGAGGAGCGGAGGGGTGGCATCAGCTTACCACCGAGCACCCAGTGCCCTCATGCTCCTTCAAATGTATGCGGATGGCCGCTAACACGTCGACAGGCCGGCGCGGCGCCAGGTTACCTTCTGGCGCAACGGCTTCACGTTCGGTGAAGGCCCGCTCATGAGCTATGAGGACCCGAAGAACGCGGCTGTGCTCCAGGATATACTTTCTGGGTATGTGACAAATCTGCATTCGTTGAGCTTCGCTCACTTGTATTTCGAACAGCCAAGTGCCTCCAACCCTTCTTGATGCTCAGCCGGGTCAGCTCGTTGAGCTCGCTGTCTCGAAGCGCACCAATGAGGACTATGTCGCGGAGCCTAAGGAACCCAGCGATGACAGCGAAGCGGGCGTAGTATAGTGACTACTCACAACACACCTTCAAGTTCTGAGGACTCCGCCTTGACAAGATGACGATAGTAACGATGGCAAACGCGAATATCGTGGTTTGTAACAGGAAGACAGACGGAAGAGTTAGCCTGAGTGAGTACTGAGTACTGAGGTCAACCACAGACAGAAGCCTTAGAAAGAGCTAGCTCAGGCTCAGCTGCTTTGGTTCTGCCAGGGTTTCCAAAGGGTTTCCGACGTCTTGGCATTGTGGATTGTGGTAGTTTCCAAGGTGTTCTAGAGCGAGGGTGGAAGTGAAGTCGAGGTAAGAACTCTTAGTCCAGGACGGGGGCCGTTACATAGTACTGCATGCAGCATCATCATGGTCGCAAGACGATGATCTGGGTGGCTTATAGTATGACGGGGGGTGAAGCCTATGGCCCGCAACCGTTCTGGCTGCGCTGCCGGTTGGAGATTGCCAGAGCCTGGACTGAAGCAAGCCCTTGGCCTCCACGCTGAGAGCAGTGAGCTAGGAAGAGCAAACTTTGACTAACTTGAAAGGATAGTATTTCGTCGCACGAAACGGAAGGCTGTACACCAAGACAGCTCAGTCCGAGTCGAATATTGTCATATTCTCCACATCCCACCCGTATTCCGCCATGAAAGCCGCATAATCTCCAGGACCCCATTCGTCCTATAGAGACCCGGCAGGCGCATCAGAAATTTTAGTCGATGAGCTGTAGCACGGAGACATACTTCAGAGTCGGAATCGTTTCTCCGGATCCTTCCGCCCCTTCCACCTCCCCTCCCACCTCCACGTAGAGCTGTCGCTTGTCCTGCAGGTGGACCTGGAACCACTCCGCCTCCCCTTCCGCCCCTTCCACGTCCCCTCCCACCTCCACGCGCCGGGGCTGCCACTTGTCCTGCAGGCCCTGGAGCTGAAACTACTCCGCCTCCCCTTCCGCCCCTTCCACCTCCCCTCCCACCTCCACGCGGGGCTGCCGCTTGTCCTGCAGGTAGAGCTGGATTCATTCCGCCTCCCCTTCCGCCCCTTCCACCTCCCCTCCCACCTCCACGCGGGGCTGCCGCTTGTCCTGCAGGTAGAGCTGGATTTATTCCGCCTCCCCTTCCGCCTCCCCTCCCACCTCCACGCGCCGGGGCTGCCACTTGTCCTGCAGGCCCTGGAGCTGGAGCCACTCCGCCTCCCCTTCCACCCCTTCCACCTCCCCTCCCACCTCCACGCGCCGGGGCTGCCACTTGTCCTGCAGGCCCTGGAGCTAGAGCCACTCCGCCTCCCCTTCCGCCCCTTCCACCTCCCCTTCCACCTCCCCTTCCACCTCCACGCGGGGCTGCCGCTTGTCCTGCAGGTAGAGCTGGATTTATTCCGCCTCCCCTTCCGCCTCCCCTCCCACCTCCACGCGCCGGGGCTGCCACTTGTCCTACAGGTGGAGCTGGATCCATGGAAGCTAACTACTACGAGCGGGGAGAGTCCGACACTCAGTGGGGCTAGATGGCATATAGAAAGCACCTGCCGCTCGAGCCTTGGGTCGCAGATGAGATACTTATAAGAAATCAAGTCAGTGTCCACAAAGGTAAAGCGAATGTTACGTGAATGCTCTCCACGATACATCGTACATCATCTCGAGATACATACAACGTCCAGTCTACATGCCATTATGTGCTAGATCTTATGCCGCCTCCGCCTCCTCGTTTAGTATCGTCCGCTTGTTACCGCGATGCAGAAATCGATCCATCCACCGCTTGAGCTCGTCCGCGTCGTGCCGGATTATTTCGTCGACACTGCGCAGCGCCTTCTTCCCCACAGGCACGCTCCCGCTGAACGGGAGCCCGGTGAGCTCCATCTCACCCTCGCCACCGCCCCCGGGAAGGGGCATCCCAAACACGTCGACGCCGACGCTCGCCATGCCCAAGATGCCTGCGACCGCGCCGTCGCTGCCGAATATTACCTGCCAGCGTCAATCATCAGCGCAAGCCCATCGTATGAGCAGTGGGCTCGCGCACCTTCGACACAAAGTTGCTGAACTCCTTCTGCCGCCCGGGGAGCACCTCGAGCGGGACGTCAACGATCTTGGCGGTCACGGCGAACGCCGCGCCCTCGTCGTCCTCAGACGGGACGGGCCCGCTGAGCGCCGGCAGCCAGTCGTCCGGGCGGAGGTGCCCGAACGCGCCCGCGGGGAGCGGGTCTGGGAGGGGCGGCGACGTAGGGTCCCCCTCGGGCAAATACTCCGCGCCGTCGGGCACCGGCCCGTCGAAGACGAGCACGTCGGGCAGCACGCGCCCGATGTGCAGGCCGACCTGCATGCCGCGCGGGAGCACGACGCGCGCGTAGACGGTGCCGCTCGCGACGAACGTGCTCCCGCGCGGGCGGAGCGCCATGTCGTGGATCGTGACGTTGCGCAGGATCTGCGGGCGCGGGGACGGCGCGGGGAAGTCGAGGTCCGCGTCGAGGTCCGGGACGAGCGGCGTGGAGACGACGATGGGGTTTGCGCGGCCGGAGAGGTAGCGCGTGAGGAAGGCGGAGAGGAGCGGCGCGGCGGAGGGGCGCAGGGGCAGCACGGTGCCGGCGATGGCGAGCGTGATGTTGGGGTGGGTGAGCGTGAACGGGGCGGTGGAGACGGAGGCGATGGGCGTTGCCGTTCCGTTAGCGGAGGGGAGGGAGATTATGAACGGGAGGGACGGCGAGGTGAGATTGAAGGTTGTGGGCGCGGGGTCCGGGAGTGTGGCGAGCGCCGTGAGTTCGAGCGAGCCTGGCAAAGAGTGGACGCTGAAAGACTTGAGGGTGATTAGGTCGGAGAGGGATGGCACACGAGGGATGCCCGGAATGGGCGGGACTGCGGGAGGTTAGGCAGAACTCGGAAAAGGGGCAAGGAACGTACTTTGGATGCGAAGTCCTGTGCGCACATCGGAAAGCTCTCTATGGAGCATATTCCTCCAGCTCTTTTCGCTGAGCGTGCCCCCTCGAACATCCACGTGCCCGACGTCGGCCCTGACGGCTGCCGAACCCTCCCTCCACGCCTCGCGCACAAAGTGGATGAGGTCGGATGTGTTGGACGTGGGCCGTATCAGTAGCGGGGTGGAGATGCGCGTTAACCAGGACATGTCAGAGGGCGGATTTGCGGTGAGGGGGACGACCACAGGCGAGACCTCGATGGTGGCCAGCACGGTGGAGTGCGAGGTCAGATAGATAGTCGTCATATTGACCGAGACACGGTCGAGCGACCGTACCCCCCATCTCCCCACCGCTTTCCAGAGGTTTTCGAGGAAGCTGTCGCCTTCTGGAGACGCATTGACGCCCACGACAGCGCCCGCGTCAAAGCCCATGCGGGCCTCTACGTTGACCCAGAGGCCACCGCTCTGGGTAATGTTCAGCACATCAATGCGGTCTGGACCCCGGAACACCAGGCCGTCGGTCAAGATGTCGTCTGGCGAGACATGCGACACTCTCGAAGCATATGACCACGCTAACAGCCCCAGCGCCGCCGCGGCCAAAACGCTAGAGACAAAGGAGGCCAGAAAGACTGTTGTGAGCTTGGAAATCAGCCTCCTGCGCACGACGGCAGGTGCTGGGGCGTCAGGGTCATCTAGGACGCTGGATGAGGACCCAAGAAGTGGTGTGCGCTCCGTCGGATCGCGAGCTCGGCCTTTCCCTTTGTCCACAGTAGAAGGAGCATTATCAACGTTTGTAGTTGAGCTCATTCCGGGGCAGAAGCATGCAGGAGAGATACAGATCCTTGAGGACAAGGCGTGAACACTAGCCGAGAGGACGTTGTTAGAAGTCAAGTTTGCATCCGCTAGGGTTAGGGTTGACCCTCTTGGTGCCTTGTTACTCTATGCTAACCAGCGTTCACATCATGTTTCGGTCGCTGGCTGGCAATCAATGTCTTTTCTTCAGCGCATCCTGTGGCCCTTTTCACGCCGCGAACTGGTGGCCCCGCCGCCCGGGGTGGACACCGTTCCATGTACAGGCCTGGACCTCATTCCGCTCGATGTCGTGCTCACTAGTGGCTTCATCGTCAACACAAGATTGGATGCAAAGAAACTAGAAGAGACTCTTTCAACACTGATTGTGCATAGGCTTCCCAGAGCAGGAGCGCGACTTGCGCTCAGAAACGGGGTGCGTCTCTTCCCCCTTATTTCCCTCTCTGAGCCCCACTTGAGCCTTTTCCATAGGTGTACGAGTTTCAAGTCCCGAAGATATTCGATGCGGAAACGCCGCCCGTGGTGTTTACTGTGGAGGACTATGCGGAGCCATACCGGTGTGCGACTCGTCCCGAGCTCCCGATTCACCTCCCCGACTCTTTTAACGCCACACAACCATTCGTCCGCCCAGAGCCCAATTTGGAGGTCTATTTCAGAAGTAAAGACTGCCCTGCGACCCTTGAGGCTTTTCTCGTCCCCAACATGCCCTCGCTACATGTCCACGTTGCCGTCTTTGACGATCTCACATTCATCGGTGTGACAGCGTCGCATGTCTGCGCCGACGCGCTCGGGACGCAAACCCTGCTCCACGCCTGGACGCGTTTACTCAATGGCGAGGCGCTCGACTCCATCCCGGGCATGGCGCGGGACGCGGCGCCGTTTGCTGCCTTCAGAGGACCGACTACCGTGGCACACCCGCGCGGATGGTATGACCTGGGCTGGTTCAGCATTTTTCTTTTTATCGTGCGCCTCGTAATTCGAGTCCTGCGGGACCCCAAAGAGGCCTTATATATTATCCGCGTGCCCAAGACTTTCTTGGACGATTCGAAGCGCGACATAATGCATCAGTTAAAGCTGCAAGGGTCCAGCGAGTGGGTGGGGAGCTCCGACGTGCTTTTGGCATGGTGGTTCAAGGTTCGCGCAAACCCTCTATAAATACCGGCCGACTGACCATTGTGCCTTAGACGGCGTACGGTCGCCGCAAAGTCACCGACACAACCCCGATCCACATCCACATCCCTGTCAATCTGCGCGGAAAGCCCGTCTTTTCGAATGCCGAGGTTCTGCCCACCCCGTACCTGCATAACGCCTTCCTTGGCATCGCCGTGGCGATCCCGGCGCACGCCCTCCGCACGGAGTCCCTCGGCGCGCTCGCGCTCCGCCTGCGGCGCGCCATCAACGACTACACCTCGGACCCCGCCCGGATGGCTGCGGATCTGCACTGGCGCTGTGCACACCCGCTCAAGGTGCTCTTCCCCTGCCCACCGCATGCCGAGTTCTTCGTGCAGACAAGCTGGCGCGCAGCGCATTACGGGGCGCTTGATTTCTCCGGAGCGGCCGTCGAGGCGAACACAAAGGCGCGTGTGGTGTTCTGTACCGGGTTTTCGTCGTCGCGCATGAAGATTCCGTATCGGGGGTTCGGCGTGATACTCATGGAGGATGAGGACGCCGTGTGGATGAGTCAAACGAGAGGGGCCAACGATTGGGAAGACATTCGGAGAAGCGGGGTCGTCGCGTTCAGTTGACTATTGTGCCTAGACTCTGCTCAATGGGAGTCCGTACTGGATCCACGAATCAACGCCGCGAAACGCGCACGCATTGACAGCGCTCAGGCTGCAAATTTAAACTGCATTAATCATAACTGCATCGATTAATATTCTTCACCCAATTTCGGGCGATCCAACAAATGCAGCAGGTGCATTTGAATCGTGGCTCAGGATGAAAGTCCAGCTGTGCAGCTTAGTACGCCAGAATTTCTTATCATCATTGTTGAGTATCGTCGAGGTATGGGCGTTTAATTGGTGTTGTTTGTTCCCCAGTGGACTGCCTCCTCGCCTGCCACCAGTCATGTTAAATTTGGCTCCTGTCCATTCCCACCCTCCTCCCTAACGCCATGCCCCTCCAAAATCCAACTGAGGACGCAGGACAGGCCCCTCCTTCGACAACGGGCCTCAGAGCGCAGCTTAACCACCTGATCGCGCGGCATGCCCTTTTCGACGTCCGGATTACTGTGCACCAGCTCGCAAGCGTGCCGCTTGTTAGTGGCGAATTTAGCGTGCGCTGGCGGTTCAAGAACACGCACAAGCTCAGGGGGAAGAGCAGGGCTACCATTCCCGAACCTGGGGACCGTTTTGGCGGCGACGAGGTGGACCCACGTACATTTGCGTCTGGGTCTACCCTCTTCAGCGAGAAGAATCTGCACGTACTCAAGGGGGACAGCAGGACTACTGTGCATACTACCCTACAAACACTCTCGTACGGCAGCTCTGCATCTGGGTCTACCTCCTTCAGCGACGAGAACACCCGCACACGGCGCAGAGCCGACCCTGCGGACGGTCTTACCACCAGCGGTGATCCAAGCACTGCGTCTACCGTCTTCAAGACAGACGGAAGCGTGGAGGCCAGCGACAGCGACAGTGACAGCTTCGGTAGCGTCGAGGATCCACAGCCCCACAGCAATGCCTCTGTGTTCGACGCGGATGCTCGCGAAGAAAGCAGTGCGGCGCGTGGTCAGACACCGTGGCTGCCCCTTCGCGAGCACGCCGTGTCGTGGGACCAACCCTTGAGCGCCGTCGTGCAGATGTCCATCGACCGCACCACGCACCGCCTCCTCCCGCACCCCTTCAAGCTCACCGTCCTCCAGCGCGCCGCCGGCGACTTCGGCACCGTCGAGCTCGACCTCGCCGAGTACGCAGACAGCGTCCCCGCCCCCGCCCCCGCTGCCGCGCGCAAGGGCACCGTCACGCGCCGCTACCTCCTGCAGGGCAGCAAGACCAACGCGACGCTGCGCCTCTCCGTCCGCGTCACGCCCGCGCCCACAAGCGCGCCGCCCTGCGCCTTCCTCGCGCCGCCGCTCCCGCACGGCGAGATCCTCGCGGGCGTGGCGACGCTGCTGACCGCGCACGCGGACGTCTTCCGCACGCGCCCGCACGCGCTCGACCTCTACGCGCCGGCCCCCCTCCCCGCGCCCGCGCCGCCGGGCACGCCGCCGTTCGACGTGCGCGCGCTCCCGCGCGTGTACGGGCCGCGCCCCACGGAGACGCTCATCGACGCGCTGTTCAACCCGACGCCCGTGCGCGACGCGCGGCTCGTGGGCCCGTTCACGCGGCTCGTCCGCGCGGAGGCGGCGCCCTCGATCGCGCCCTCGACGGCGTCGTCCTCCTCCACGACCACGACCACGTCCACGTCGGCGGCGTCCCTGCGCAGCGTCTCGACGCACGGCTCGGGCGCGGGTGCAAGCGCACGGAGCCTCGCGCCCACCGAGGGCACGCACTCGCACTGGTGGAACCGCGCGCGCAGCAGGAGTCGCAGCCGGAGTCGCAGCCGGGTGGGTGTGGCTGCCTCCTAGCACTGATCGTACGCAGAATATATGCACAATTTCGTTACTTTTATTACAGCTCTACGAGTCCTCCTCGACCTTGATCTCCGTCTTCTTAAAGTCGCGCGCGGGGATGCGGCGCTTGAACATGATGTCGAGCTCGCGGTAGGAGCGGCCCTTCATCTCGGGCAGGAAGTAGTACGCGGAGATCCAGCAGATGAACCCGGTCGCGCCCCACACGTACCCGCACCTGCCGCCCACTGTGCTTTCGTGTTAGTAGGGCGTCGTCGGCGAGACGGGGTGGACTCACGGTTTCCGCCGGTGGGGTTCAGCATGTACGAGCCGACTGTGCGCTGCGTCAGTCTCGAGTTGGGGTGGTACGGAGGAGAGGCTCACGGAAGATGCAGGGGATCTCGATGATGTAGTAGCTGGCGCGGCCGATACCGGTCGTCAGCGGCCGGAGGCGGATGGCGGACGTCTCGGCGATGATGCACCACGACACGGGGGCGGCCGCGAACGTGAAGAGCACGGAGATGATGAGGCCGAGCGACGCCTGGGCGAGGGAGGAGGCCGTCGACGCGGCGACGGACCCTGCGACGCCCAGGGCGACGAGAAGGGCGACGTTGACGCCCGTGCCCCAGAGGTAGAGCGTCCGGCGGCCGAAGTACGTCGTGAGGCCCCAGGAGAGCATGACGAAGACCATCTGCAGGGCGGACGTGATCAGCCCGAGGGCAAACGCAAGGTGGGTCGACACGCCGGCCTCTGAAGACGCAGTCAGCACAGCCGTTTCCCAGGCGGGGGGCAGGACGTACGCTCGAAGAAGTACACGGCTTGGTTGGCGATGAGATTGCCCGCGAGGTTCTGGCCCGCGTAGACTGCGCAGACGATGAGGGTGCGGCGGAGGTCGGTGTCCTTGAACAGCTCGACGTAGGTCGGCGAGGCGACGGTCGTCTCGAGTTCGATGACACGGCGCATGAGGGCGACGGTCTCGCCGGAGTTCAGCTTCGACTTGCGGCCCAGGCGCTCGACCGAGTGCGCCGCCTCCTCGTGCCGGCCGTGGCGAACGAGCCACCAGGGCGACTCGGGCGCGAAATACAAGAGGATCGCGAGCGGCGTGGGGAACATCCACTGGAGCGCGATCGGGATCCTGCTACCGTCAGCCAGAGACGCGGGCCGCAGAAGCGCACGTACTTGTAGGCGTTCACGTCGGGGTGTCCGTTGTAGACGAAGGTGACGGCGCCGACGATGATGCTGCCGACGGCCCAGAACATCTGCAGGACCTGCGTGGCCGGCGCGCGCAGGCGCATGGGGACGATCTCGCTGCAGTACGCCGGGGCGTTGGCGATGAAGATGCCCCAGGGTAGGCCCTCCGCGAGCTGGGCGACGAAGAAGACTGGGAGCGAGTTGGCGAAGTACATGATGAAGATGGTCGCGTTCATGAGCATGAGCCCAAGCAAGGTCGCCCATCGGTACCCGATACGGCTGGTGAGAGGGCCAGCCAGGAAGACGCCAATGAGCGCCCCGAGCTGGCCGGCCATCTGCAGGGCCGACTGCCACTTCGGCACGATGAAGAATTTGTTGTTCGCGACGTCGAATTCACCGAATCGGTTGGCAAAGGCGGGAAGGGCGATGAAATTTCCGATGAGGAAAACGTCGTAGGATTCCATGATCTGCCAGGAAATGAGCCTTAGATTATTCCGCGTCGCAGAAAGATGAGGACTGACAATCGTAAAGGACATAACAAAGGCCCAGAAGCAGGCCATTGGGTACGCCCGAACGGCTTCCATCACCGTCATGGTGTGCTCTGCGAGCTCAGCCTCCATCGCATCTGCCTTGTAATCCGCCAGTTTCGCGTCCGCCTTGAGGTCGACGAGCTCCCCATGCTCGACTTGCCCCTTTTCCTTGACGTCTTCGGCACTCATGTTGGCTGGTGGGTTCAGAGGGCAATTGTCGTGCGTGGAAAGGCCGGCGCTCGATGCGGCTCCAGTAGGGTATTTATATTGGAGCTCCCGCCTATACGCATCTTTTCACAGACCCCATGCTGGCAGTGATTCCCGAGGAGCTCCCGACGCGCTGTTCGGAGCTCAGCTGACCGTGATGTAGCGACTGGTCCCGAGGCCGTGGGATGGCGGGTGGAGCCTGAAAAGTCCAGAATCTAGTCCACTGCGCCGCTAGGGAGAGAACCATGTTCTTTGAGAGGCCTCCGGGTGTACCGTCTACAAGTGTGCATTTAGGGCATTTGGGGAGATTGAGTTCACCTATATGTCCCAATATATACCTCTAGTTAGAGGTGGAGATGGGGTCGATCTCCACCTCTAATTAGAGGGCTCTGGAGCAGTTCTCCCTGCTCCCGCTAATTACGCGTTAGAGAGCTATTTTATTACCATAATTAACGAGATATTGCTCAATACCTCTAGATCTCATAGATAGTAGAGATAGTAGAGATAACAGAGATAAGGCCGCCTTATCTCTGATTAAGATAGCGCGGCGGCAGGCGGCCCATCTCCGCGGTCGGCAACCGCCGAGCGCCATCAGCGCGATCACGACGCGCGCCCCGAGCTATTTTATTACCGTAATTAACGAGATATTCCTCGATACCTCTAGATGTCAGAGATAGTAGAGATAGTAGAGATAACAGAGATAAGGCCGCCTTATCTCTGATTAAGATAGCGCGGCGGCAGGCGGCCCATCTCCGCGGTCGGCAACCGCCGAGCGCCATCAGCGCGATCACGACGCGCGCCCCGCACGCGAAGTTGCGACGCACGGCGCCAAAAACGACGAATAAATTGGGAGGAAATTAGAGGGTGTCCATCATATGTAGATATACAGCCTGGGACCCTTGATAGTGTTGTAAATCTGTCCCAGCCCAAGGAAATCACTAATTAATGTCCATATCTGACTTATGTGCCGTCGTGCGCGATGCGCACGATGTTAACAAAGGCGTCGGAGAGCCCCTCGACGTCGGCGTCCTCCCCGTCATCGTCATCCTCCTCGCCGCTGCTGCCAGCTTCGTCCGCCGTCTCCATCTCCACATCTGCCCTGGGAGAAGGCGGCGACATCCCGCTGTCTTCTGTGGTGATCGACGGCGCAACACGTACATGGCGCTCCTTTGATTGGCTGACACCGGGGTAGATACAGCCTGTGAAGCCTTGCTCCGTGCTCAGCTTCCCCAGACGCACGATGTGCAGGGCGTTGAAGCGCCCACGCTCCATCCGGTGGAGTCCGACTTGATGCGCCAACTCTACCTTGCCCTCGGCGCGCAGACGGCCTTCGTGATGCACTAGGAAGTTCTCCTCGTCAGGGATGTACGTGACCAAGCGACGGATTTCGAGATTCAGCCGCTGGATCTCCTCATCAGCACGGAGGAGCTTGAAGTGCTGGTCCATGGCCGCGCGGCCTGAGGGCAGCGCCCACGGCTCCCCCCGGATGTCCTCGCGTCCCTCGCGCAGCAGGTCGAAGTCCGACAAGAACGCGTAGTCGACCACCTGCTCCCATGAGAGGTTTGGCTGCGGGGGCGTCATCGCGTCGGCGGCGGAATTGTAGCGCTCGATGGCGGACTTGACCGCCTTGGATCGTGTTTGAAGGGCCTTTGCGATGTGCTTTCGCAACTTGTAACCTGAATGGCATTAATAACACAGTTGCAGCAGAATGGGGCAGGACTTACCGGTCCCAGCGAGATTGACTTTGAAGAGCTCAAACATGCGTGCAATGATGAGGCCTTCGAGGTCGTCAAGGGCACGCTGGTACCGACGCCTGCCCACCATCGTCGCCGCTGCTTCCCACCGCTCACTCCCTGGCAACCAGCGCTCGGTATCGAGCCGGAGCTCTAACTCCTGCACCGTTGCAAGCGCCTTGTCGACGAGCTCAAGTGCGTGGCGCCGACGCGTTTCTATGGCCCGTGTTGCAGCTGCGGCGCGTTGGTAGCCGGTACCATCAGCTCCCGGCAACTCTGCTGGAGCTGGCAGTCGCAGGACTTCTGCGAGGCGCTCCCTAGAGCCGGACAGGTCAATGTCTTGTAGAGCCGAAGGCCGGTAGACTTACTCGTGGGCTAGGAGATTGACCATCTTCTGGTAGTACTCCATCTCTAGCGTTTCCTGCGGCGGCTCCTTGGTGAGCATCTGGAGAAAAGCCTTCTCCTTGTCCAGCCACGTTTCAAAGACCGCGCGGGATTCGACGCCGAGGGCGGTCATGGCCCGCATAAGTGCAGGCATTGTGGCCTTCACCTTGAGCGCGGCACGGTATTTGTTGCAGAGGACGAGCGCTGTGGGGCGGATTAGCGATTAGAATAGCGAGGAAGGAGGCGGTGGACATACAGAGGCTCTGGTAGGCGTCGAAGGTGTCTGAATGTTTGAGGTAGGTGGTGATAGCCTGTTTGCGATGAAACGCAGTTGCGTAGCGAGTAGTGGAAGCGAGGGCGTTCGACTTGGAGAAAAACGACTCACAGCCTTCGAGGCCTTCGAGGCCGACCCCTTTGACATAGGTAGTGAGGTTCTTTGCCTGGCAACGTCGGCAGTGTCCACAGCCGTGGAATGCCCCCACAAGGCATTTGAATCCGGTCTCAGTCGCAAGTCCAGAGAGTCCGGGGTGCGACTTCACCATTTTGTCAAATTTGCAGCCAATGTCGTATCCGAGGCCCAGCTTCCCCAGCCAACGCATGAGGTGGTTGACGATTGCGAATCCATATTTCGCACTAAAAAACGCCCCCCGGTCAGCTTTGCAAGAAACAAAAGACGGAGCAAAGAACTCACAGCTCCCCGCTCTTCACCATGTCGACAACAACGAGCACAAAGTTGTGGCGGCATAGAGCTGGGAAGAATCCCGTCTCGTCGTACATCCCGTACGCTCGGGCGGTCACGTCCTCCTTCATGTTTTGCCACCGCTCGCCGCACCCGTCGTCGTCCTCCACCCACTCCTCGTCTGCCACGAAACCCTTCATCATCTCCTCTAGCCCCTCCTTTGCCCACCTATCGACCTCCTCCCGAGAAAGATAGTAGTCGCCCGGCGGCTCTCGGCGGTCAACCCTCTCCTTCGACGCGCCAGGGATTGCTGATCCATCCTCTTCAAAAACTTCCCGCTCGCGCCTCCAGAAGCGCTTCAGCGAGTTATTCCCGTCGATCGTCGCAAGTATGGGGAAGGTGAGCTCCTCCTCCCCCTCGAGCTTGTACAAGCACGACGGACACGAGTTCTTCAGCCGCCAGTTAGGCGTGTCGCGACCAAGCGCGACCTGCACGCGCTTGTCCACTACCGCGCGGATTGCGAGATACACATCGAACGCGACAGTAAACTGCTGCGCGAGGTATGTGCGGGGTGGGACGCCATGCAGGTCGCACAGCGCGCGGACCCATGCCTGAATGCCCAGCCGTGGGCACCGCAGATGGGCAACGCGATAGGTCTCAAGCGCGCGCACGGTGATCACGACGGTCGGGAAGTAGGGGGAGACGGGCATAAGCCCCTGCCGCACGTAGGTTGAGGCGACAAGCAAGTCCCCCTGGATCATAGGGACATCTGCGTGATATGCTGCTGAGAAACCTGAAAGTCAGCAAAGATGTGCGTCAAGCACAGAGATAACGCACAGAAGATGTCCACCACAAGAACCCGCTGCGTCTGCTCCACAATGCAGTCCTCAGGCTGAACGTACGTCGAGCCCAGCCCAGCCTCCGCCGTTGCCAAACTCCATCCCACATATGCGTCGGCCATCCGGTCTATCTGCATCGTGAATGCGTGCACGAGGATCTGTGTCCGGTCGCGGCGTGTGCGTCTATCGGGGTGCCGTGAGAACAGGCGGCTTCAAAGATAGAGAGTCAGAGGATATATGAGTAAAAAGGAATGGGCAACGCACTTGTGGTGCCTTCGCAGGCCATCCAGCAGGGTTTCGTCTGCATTGTGGATATCTTCCTCGGATGGGCCTTCACCTGCATGGCTTATTTCAGCCGCCGCGGAGCCACGCAGCACGTCTTGCTCATAGCCGTCGTTGTCTGTGAACGCCTCCGGGATGTCACGATGCCTATCGCGCTCGCGGCGCTCTGCCTCGGTCATGGCTGTGGTACTTCAGCCTGGCAAAGAATCCATCGGAGTATGTTTGGCTTACCCGCATGTCGCTCAGCCTCCTTGCGCTCCTCCTCGCGTTGGATCAGTAACATTTGCGCGGGAGTAAGTCTTCGAGTTTTCTTCACCATGCGGCCGGCAGGATTCTTACTTGACAGGCTAACATTGACATATCTCGAGATTGATGTTGCACTCTGCACATTATTTCGCCGGCTCTGGGAGTGCGTGGGCATTGGGGCCATGGTCGCGTTGACTTGTGATCACGATTCGTTTGGATTCGACACAGAGATCACGTGCTCGTGACTCGCTGTGACTGACCGTGCTACAATCTCCTTCTCCTCCCTCTCCTTCAACAAAGTACTGGCTGCCTCTGGGTGAGTTTCGTCTCATATGGTGGTGACTCGTTCTCGACTCCTTCGCCTCCCGTGAACTCAAACCCGGGATCCTCGAGGCGATAGAGTTCGGAGCGGTGCCACTCGGCACCATTGCTGCTGAATATTGACGCGTTTTTTGTGCAGATTCGCGTAATGCTCTGGATTCTTGAAGGGAGAAAGGTGTGTGGTAGTACTCGCTCCCCTTTCCCTGCTTGAACGCGCGTCAGACTCGTCGGTGTGATGCTGCACGAATTCGAGGGGGCCTCTTGAGGGCCTGAAGCGTCCATAGCGACGTGGGCTGCCTTGTAGGCGCGCAACGTCGCGAGGAAACAGACGGGGCTGCCGACTCAGGCGCCGCCGCCGTTGTGACCCATCGGCGAGGGAGCGTGTCACCCTCGCTCGGAGCCCCTGTGACTCGGGGGCTGGAGGAGCAGTTGTACGCTTGCTCAGGCAACTGGTGGGTCCGGGCGGGGTGTTCCCTCGCATGCGTTGTTCACGCCATAGTGGTTGTTGGATAGAATATGATGATTATCTAATACTGATCGCGTGATTACAATACGCCAAGAAAGGTAAGCAAAAGTAAGTAGAAAAGTAAGAAGGGCCTCTGGCCGTGTACTACAAAGATATACATAGGCGTCACAGTGCCCCCCACACGACAGAGGTCCGATGTGCGTTCATTGCTTTTGATTTGATGGCCCCGCGATAGCCGGGCTAATGTCCATGTCTTCATCGCCAGCGGCCCAGTACGCGCGCGCCTCCTCTTCGTCCACCTCCATTTCCGCTGCCAGCTCGAGCGTAGGAACCCATGCCAGCAATGACGCGTCGCCAGTCTCCTCGGCGCGCTGCGTCAGAGCCTCCGCTTCCGCGCGAAATCGGGCACGAATCTCGTCCTGCTCCCGCACTTGACGACCGGCCCTCCGGCCTCGCCGCACCTTCTTCTTGCCCGTCGCGCCCGGCCCCTCGCCCTCGCTCGCGGTAGGTGCAAGACGGGCCCGTTTCGCCGATGTGGTGTGGTCGCCGGGCCAGTCCATGCGCTCCGCTAGGGGGACGGGATTCGATAAGCGCTCGGCGAGCGATGCAGGTTCCGACAGGCGCTCTGCGAGCGGTGTGGTGAGGCGATCCGCTAGGGGGACCGGAGCCGGTGCAGGGCTACTCTCCAGTCGCTCGTTGAGGGTCAGACGGCGGAAGGCGTTCTCGGTGGCCCTCATCGATCGCGGTGCTCTGGGGATTGCGAGTGGAGGCGCGACGGGGGAGATCGTCAGGGGACTGGCTGGGGCCGCAGATGACGAGGCCGGCGGCGGGGCAGCTAGGAAGCGCTCAACACCGCCGGTGGAGGCTGGCGGAGTGGCGGCGGGGCGCGGCTGGGAAAGCGAGGCTGCTACAGAGCGCTCTTCGCTTCCGGTCGCTCGCGCGTCCTGTGTCGCGGTCGCTATAAAGCGCTCAGCGTTGAGGGCCGCATCCGCGTTCCCCGTTACGATCGCGAGTCGTGGTAGCTCGAGACCCTGCGTCGTCTGCATTGTCCAGCGGTCCTGCGAGTAAGTGTACGCGTCATTGAACGCGCCGTCGGGCTCGTATGACCCAGCCAGAGCGCCGTTCATCTGGACTAGCGCGCCGAACGCGCGTCGCGCCTCCGTGATACTCTCGAAGCGGACCCACATCCGGCCCTGACCCTGAACCATCGCTAGAGGCGTAGCGCGGACCGCGTAGAGGGCGTCGGCCGTGAACGAACGGAACATGAGCGACGTGACCTGCGGGTCGAGGCCGCTGAGGGCGATGACATTGGAGGCGAAGGGTTCCTCATCGACGTCCATAGCCACCTCAGCGTGATCCGCGTCCTCCTCGGCGTCGGCCTGTGCTTTGCCTTTGCCCTTGGCCAATGCGCTGCCCTGGCCCGGAAGCTCGGGAGCGTCGTCGTCGTCGCTGTCCTCGTCGGAGTCGGGACCCGCGGGGGGGTATTTCACCTTTCCCGAATCCCTCCTGAGGGGCAGCTCCGTGGCCGCCGGCTTCGCCTGACGCTTCCCTTCCTCCCGTTTGAGGCATTCCTTCTTGGGGTACATCCAGAAGGAGGCTTTGGACGCCCGTCCTGACCCGCCGTCGTCGAAGTAGAACGGGAATCGGGGAACGGGCAGGCCATAGCGCGGGCTATCCAGGCAGCCATCCGGAATAGCGAGGTCATCGAAGAAAAGTTGACGTCCTCGCTCCCGATCGTACCAGACGTGCTCCGTCGCGATCTCCCGTTTCTTTCCGCGTCCTACCCAGGCCGTCTCCCCCGCCCACTCATCGAGCTCCCATTTGCTCCACTCCTTGGTCCAGTTGCGAGGGATAGGGGGAGGCACGATCCAGTCAACCCTGTCGGAGGCGATCTCTCGGCGCTCTATGGGACGGGCCGCGTACTTGTTCTCCTCGGCCCGAGGAGCGGCTGGGAGTCTCGCTTCGGACTCGTAGGGGGCTACATCCCTCACTGCCCTTGCAGCCTCGGAAGGCGCACCAGGTGGTGTCGGGGATCGGGACTTGGGCACGCGCTCCGGAGCAGCCGTCGTAGGCGCTCAGTACGGAGGTAGTCCGGGACGCTCATATCCCAACCAGGCCGGATGTATCAAGGAGGGGCGTTGCAGAGACTCCAGGTAGAGGGAGGAGGAGAACAATTCCTCCGTCACAGACGCCGGCCTCGCGCGTCCTCGTCCATCGTCAGCCACGGGCAGAGCGTCCAAGCGACCCGGTTGCAGCCGCGCCAGGTGTTGGTAAGGGTTATCGTCTGAGAGTTCGGTCTCCAGGTCCGTCCCGCTGACGAGATCGTAGTAGACCCTGCTCGTCTCGCTGATACGACCGCTCCGTGAACCGGCGTGCTTTTAGCTAATGGTGCGCGTGCGACTTTAGGGGGCAGCTATGAGACCACAACCCACTAACACAAACACCAACAACCAAAACACTCCTTTTATAGCTCAACAGAACAACCGTGCAAGTTCGGGGATTCCAACGCAGGAAACGTTGTGGCAATCTGAATTTATTACACCAAATTGTGAACTCTATCAACAAGCCGAAGCTTTATTGTATTTAGATAATGTTATCCCAACTCGTTCAATGGCCTCCTAGTGCTCAACTGAGTCTCTAGTGATCAATGGGAAGTTTTGTGTGGTTTTTAACAAGTTTGATCAATGTGATCAGTTGATATTCTTTAATGCCGCTAATGGCCAGAACTGCCTTTATCTCTAGCTCCAAGCTATAGTGTGTTGCGCCGAAGCGACTGCCAGATGTCCAAATATTCCAAATGCCTTTCCAGATGTCCAAAACCTAACCCAAATATGTCCTATGGCAAATCAAAACAGATGTATTCCAGCAAAAGCTAATAGCTAATACTATAGTATGGTGATCAGAGTGGAACCAAGCGTACTAGAGACCAGTAGCAAGGTCAAGCAACTCGAATCGAAGTTCGTTCTAGTCCCTTTAGCCTTGGGAGGCCAAATGCGAACCGAAACCAACACACAATTCAAGTAATCAACAATTATTATTATTCCCAACAGACTAAGACGACACTCCAACAATTAGCTAATGCACACTGGTGACAGTGCGGCACTACCTCGTTGAAGGGGTGGGGTCCAGTGCGCTACTCTCTACATACAGTGGGCTTTTATACATCTGAGGACCGACTAAAAGGGGAAACATGGAAGACTATCCGAGATGGTGACTAAAATATAAAACATACAAATGACGGCCGATGGTGCAATTCATTGGACAGCTGACTTGTTGCCAAGCTGTACTCCTCAATCCTATGCCCCTCATTGGCTGCTGCTATCCTTGGCGCTTAGCTGGCTCCGAGTACACCATCGGAAGCCCTTCCGAGGCTCCCATCACTCTGGATGTCTATCCGAGATTCCATCAATTATCTCGGATGTCAGCCCGCTTTGGCTGTCATCTGATCCTGCTGATTAGATGCTGATTTCCGGGCAATTCCGACATATCCTGAACGGCCCGAAGGAGTGTGACATAACTATTTTGACAGATATCGTCACAAATAGATAATATGTGCCTGTAAAGGCCAGAACGGCTCTATTGACCCAATTCGACTTGCAACCAGTGCATATATGGGTCGCCCAATAGTCTAGATGGATGGTGGGTATACCCTTGATTGGGAGGCATGCTGATAAACCCCAATTCGATCACAGAATGGTTGGGTAGATCATTAGCTAATGCTTCAAAGTGCTTTCTCGGAATCCAACCATAAGAACATCATCATCCAAGTAAAGCCTTTTTGCACCAGCACATGCGTAGCTCCCTAGCTAGCTGTTCGGGTCTCACACTAGCTCATCCAGATGTATAGCACTCATAACATAGTGTAAACAGCAATAGAATTGGAAGATTTCATGCGTGTTCATGTAGCCGGCTTATCATCTCCCCCATTTTAAAATATTGACTGTCCCCAGTCAACCAGAACTCTTTACTAGACTTTGAGTGCCTTTACCGTGCATGAATTCATGTCAACGGAAGGTCTCGATCCCAAGTACGGCCACTGATCACAACTCGTCCATAACGGGAATCATGATTTGATCATGATTGATCTTGTAGTGATTGACACTTCAAAACCCGTGTTGGGCTCCAGCCGCGATAGTCCCGACATTATCTATTCCAGTGATGTGGAAGGGAATTGGAGAATTCCTATCCAAGATAAAATCTGCTGCCTGCTAGAGCGCAATTTGTTGGTGAGCCCGGAGTCCACTAATTCAGACCCAAGTTCTCCAAAAACCATAGAAAAGGGCTTCCTTCCTATGATTTTGATCATAACTTTGTTCAATGATCCCAAACATTGCCTCTTCAGTCCTGTCATTGTCCATTCAGGCAGAGTCCAAGTCAAAACTTCGAGAAAAATGCATTATCTAATGAATCTCTAATGCATTTGTGACTCTAAAATTGCGAAATTTTCGCTCTCTTTTGTCAAATGAATGCTCGGAAATTGCTCCCTCTCCCTCACTTTCAAATTCTAACTGTCCCAGTGCACCCAGGAAAGTTAAATTGATTTTTTTAAGTAGTCACATATTCAACTTGTGCTTTCTAACATAGTGCAAAGTTGAACATATTCAAAGGGGCAGAGTTTCAGCATAGACCTAATCGATTTTTATTCTTCAGAGCTCCCAATGTGTCTTCAATGATAGTTTCTCTTTCTTGGGCTCAATTTTACAACTCTGGTTCAACCATTCTTGCATAAATAATTTCGCACTTTTTCAACAAAATTATTGACCAAGAAGTCCAAGTTGAAGGCAACAGACGTCGAAAAGAGTTCGTCTTTCACTTCGGAATACTCCAGGCAACTATTAAATAGCATTACCAAGGAGCATTCATCAAGCAGTGGACAAAATTCACTTCAACTGTTCAATAGAGTTCATCAAATTCTAGAGTAACAATTATTTCATGATTCGTCCAAGTGGCTCGATTATCCCGTAGGAGCAAAGATAGAGAACGTCTCTGGCCGCTTTCCAGGCCATGGGCCATGATCTCAAATTTATAACATCATTTTGACTGTGATTCAGGAATTTTCAACATATATATTCCATTTTATTCACTGAAGCTGATGTGTACTTTCTACAAGACACTAGACGTGGTCTGTAGCTTCCTTCATCCCTTTGAACTCGAAGGAAAATTTTCGAGTCAAGCAGCCACTTCTGTAAGCACCCACAATTTTCCTGATATTTAATTATCATCTATTCTCAACAACATCCCATTAAAACTCATCCTGACTGTCAAAGAGAGAGTCTTTTGGCTGGATCTCAACGGAACGTCGTCCAAGCAGCTCCTCTTGGCCGCTCTAGAACATAATTAAAGTCTCCAAAAATCCTGGTACTGCATGGGATCTCATTCAACCTGTCTCTCCTTAACAGTGAATTTCGAGTTATTTATTCAATAATTCATTTGCTGAACTCCCAGGGCGGCCTCCTTGCGCCCAAGTGCTCAGGGATCTTCACTCGATGCATAACTCGACGTTCCTGTTACACATAACGAGTACTGGATCAACAAGTCTCTCAAAGCTGGCTGAACACATCTGGTTGGCCTGAAAAATCAACAAAACCATAGTTTTGAACTCTAGCAAGTCTAGCTCTTAATGAACGGATTTCATCGCGTGCCATATCAAGCCAGGCGACTTCTGGTCCGTCTCTTTCCGACGCTTCAGCTGGTTCGCTCCCTTCAGGCCCTTGCAGGCTAGTATTTTTGACCAAGCTCTGTGACAATGTATTTGTCTCAACTCCGGCCTCAAAGACCTGCCTGATCGGAATCAAGCCTCTGCGAATCGGCGCGGGCGCACTGGTGGGTTCGAAGGACCTCGGGCTATCGATCTCCCAAGACACAGTCCTATCTGCCTTCAATTGACCGATGTCCTGCTTCAACTGATCAATTTTCTGCTTTTTCTGCAGTGCATCAAGCTGATTCTGGTTCACTGGCTTCGTTCCAAAGGGCTGACTGGTAAATAGGGCCTGAACGTCGGTCTGCGCCATCGTTCCAGCTAATTCTACCAAGTCTTTTAATTGGATTGGGTCAGATTTTCGAGTTTCAACATCAATGCCATTATTAGCTAATGTATTGAAACCCAAAATTCCGCCCTTCAACAAGAGACTTGTTCGAACCATTGACCAGAGATCCCTTGCGAAACTCGATTCAAGTGTCTGCAGATACTTTGAGACAGCTTCAGTATTAACTATCAAGGCAGGAGGCCTTTCAAGCTTGCTGACTTCTGCTTCAAATTCCACCCCAAATCGCTTCAATAGACCCTCCTTGGTCCTATCAACTCCTTTGTACTCGTCACAGATCTCGTCCAAACGTCCTAAGGCTCCAGAGCGCTCTAATCGAACCTCAGGATAGTCCTTATAGATTTCGTTCAAAAACTCATTAAATGATCCAGATTTATACAAATCCAAAGTCCTCCACTGTCTCCTACGATTGTAAGGTAGCAGACTGGTGAAATACTCCTTCTTCTTCGCATTATCTATCACATTTCCGAGCCGCAAGATCTCTTCAACATTTTCAACAAAAGACAATAGGTCTTCATAGTTGTCTGTGATGAATTTTGGCACATCCTCTTCCCATGCATAAGGGATTCGAAAGCTAACAGTTTGTGGTACTGCTGGACCGTTAAGCGGCCCAATGGGCGCCGCAATTGGGGTTCCTTGACTACCCATTAACAATTCTTCGGAATAGGGGGTGGTTTGTTGTTGCTTTAGATAATACTCAATGGATCTGGTGCGAGTTCAACAAGGTGTTTAAACTTGAAGAGCTCCAATGAACCACTCAAAACTACCAATTCAACAGACTTGTGGAGCAGTGGCTCAACAGCAAGTTGACTTCTGACGAAGTCCTTCTCTCAATTCCGGTTTAGGGAATATCGAGGTATAATCCCAAGGTCTCTGTTGACTTCAACCAAGTCTAGAAATGCAACCAAGGCGAAGCAAGGTGTCACAAAATCTAATGTTTGATAGTTTTCCAAGTGTAATGCCTTCAAATGAATCCCCTCGCGGTGGGCTCCAGATGATACGACCGCTCCGTGAACCGGCGTGCTTTTAGCTAATGGTGCGCGTGCGACTTTAGGGGGCAGCTATGAGACCACAACCCACTAACACAAACACCAACAACCAAAACACTCCTTTTATAGCTCAACAGAACAACCGTGCAAGTTCGGGGATTCCAACGCAGGACTCGTTGTGGCAATCTGAATTTATTACACCAAATTGTGAACTCTATCAACAAGCCGAAGCTTTATTGTATTTAGATAATGTTATCCCAACTCGTTCAATGGCCTCCTAGTGCTCAACTGAGTCTCTAGTGATCAATGGGAAGTTTTGTGTGGTTTTTAACAAGTTTGATCAATGTGATCAGTTGATATTCTTTAATGCCGCTAATGGCCAGAACTGCCTTTATCTCTAGCTCCAAGCTATAGTGTGTTGCGCCGAAGCGACTGCCAGATGTCCAAATATTCCAAATGCCTTTCCAGATGTCCAAAACCTAACCCAAATATGTCCTATGGCAAATCAAAACAGATGTATTCCAGCAAAAGCTAATAGCTAATACTATAGTATGGTGATCAGAGTGGAACCAAGCGTACTAGAGACCAGTAGCAAGGTCAAGCAACTCGAATCGAAGTTCGTTCTAGTCCCTTTAGCCTTGGGAGGCCAAATGCGAACCGAAACCAACACACAATTCAAGTAATCAACAATTATTATTATTCCCAACAGACTAAGACGACACTCCAACAATTAGCTAATGCACACTGGTGACAGTGCGGCACTACCTCGTTGAAGGGGTGGGGTCCAGTGCGCTACTCTCTACATACAGTGGGCTTTTATACATCTGAGGACCGACTAAAAGGGGAAACATGGAAGACTATCCGAGATGGTGACTAAAATATAAAACATACAAATGACGGCCGATGGTGCAATTCATTGGACAGCTGACTTGTTGCCAAGCTGTACTCCTCAATCCTATGCCCCTCATTGGCTGCTGCTATCCTTGGCGCTTAGCTGGCTCCGAGTACACCATCGGAAGCCCTTCCGAGGCTCCCATCACTCTGGATGTCTATCCGAGATTCCATCAATTATCTCGGATGTCAGCCCGCTTTGGCTGTCATCTGATCCTGCTGATTAGATGCTGATTTCCGGGCAATTCCGACATATCCTGAACGGCCCGAAGGAGTGTGACATAACTATTTTGACAGATATCGTCACAAATAGATAATATGTGCCTGTAAAGGCCAGAACGGCTCTATTGACCCAATTCGACTTGCAACCAGTGCATATATGGGTCGCCCAATAGTCTAGATGGATGGTGGGTATACCCTTGATTGGGAGGCATGCTGATAAACCCCAATTCGATCACAGAATGGTTGGGTAGATCATTAGCTAATGCTTCAAAGTGCTTTCTCGGAATCCAACCATAAGAACATCATCATCCAAGTAAAGCCTTTTTGCACCAGCACATGCGTAGCTCCCTAGCTAGCTGTTCGGGTCTCACACTAGCTCATCCAGATGTATAGCACTCATAACATAGTGTAAACAGCAATAGAATTGGAAGATTTCATGCGTGTTCATGTAGCCGGCTTATCATCGCGAAGAACTTCGTCTAAGCCGCAGGCGTGGGCGATGAAACACGGGACTCCCGCCGCCAGAAAGAAAAGCACAACCTTCTCGTCAACGCCGTTTACCCAGACCCCCGTGTACTCCTCCCTTGCGAGCGCCATGTCCATGCTACGCAGGTCGTCTAGCGAGAGCTGATTTTGGCGTCCGCGCTCCTCCTGCCAGGCTAGCCACGCTTCTCGTTCGCGTAGGGCACGCTGGATGACAACGCCCTGGTCAACGGCATCGTCCCAGGTCCGGACCGCGAGCAGCCGAGCATAGGCGCTCTCTTCAACGGCCGGTGGGCATTGGTGCCACTCCCAGGGGGTCAGGCGCCTCTGAAAGGGGGCTATCCGCGAATCCAGGAGACGCCCCCAGTCGCCAATGATGGCTACAAAGCGCGGGTCAAGGTAGCCTCGCGGGGACGGATGTCGTGATACGTCGGGGCGCCAGTGAGCCGTGAGCGGCGCGAAAGCTACGTAGGCCCGATCCTCTGGCCGAACTTCCAAAGGGCGACGCATAAAGGGCCAGTGAGCGGCGGAAGGCTTGTAATACTGAGGAGCGTGCAGGCAGTCGTGCTTGCCACTATGTCCGTCGTAACGGCGGTGGGCGATGAGAGTAGCAGGGGCCCCGGCTCGGTAATCGGGGCGAGCGACACCAGGCAAGAATGGAAGCTGAAGCGAGTTCGGGGACCATAACTCAAGGACGGTGGTACCTAGGCGAACGATCCTCGAGGAGACGATGGGCAGTTGGCGCAATTCGAAGGACATCCCCGTGGCAATGCTGGGCGCGTCATAGTACCCTGCTAGACAGATCGTTCGCGCTTGAGAGAATCGACCGCCGCAGTCTTGTCGCACCATAGGAGTCGCGGGGTCGGTCATCGTGGACGGCAGCTGCAGGTGTAGCGCTCAGTCCAAGGGAAGGGGACGCCAGCCGAAAGGGACGCTGCTAAGAAAGCGCGAACCCGGAGAGTGGAAGCTAAAAGGGACGCTGCTAAGAAGCGCGAACCCGAAGAGTAGAAGGCAATCGACAGAGACGCTGCAGAGTATTGCGCGAACTCGTCAAGGAAATAGAAGGGAATTGGAAACTTAGGCAAGAGGTCTAGAGTAGCTGAGAGGGTGACGGGAAGGGAAGCGAGACGCCGCTTCAAAGAGCGCGAACTCAAGAGGGTAATAAGGGAGGTTCAAGAGAGACGCTGCACACTCTGCGCGAACTCGTCAAGGGAGAGGAAGGCAGGAAAAACGTGTCACGGAAGCGAAAGATCCGGAATAGTCGGGCCACGTGGGCAGGTCGGGTATCGGAACGGAAGCCGAGCCGGAAGCCGAGCCCCTAAACGAGCTTATGGACTCGGAAGTACTCGCGCTTCAGCGCGGGCGCGTTACGGAGGTCGTACTCCGACACCCACGTGTCGTCGTTGGGGCCATAGCCCTCCCATCGTATCCGGAACATCCGCTGTCCGCCGTCCTTACGCGGCTTCACCGCGTGGCCTATGATGGCTTCCACGACGTATTCTTCAGTAGGAGAGAGGTAGTCGCGGGTGTCGGGCAGGGTAGTGCGTTCACCCCACGCAGGATCGGAGTGCTGATACTTGCGAAGGTGCTCCAGGTTGAAGACTGGGTGCATAGGGTAAGTGTCGGGGAGGCGAAGGCGGTATACGACGGGATTGATCTTTTCCAGAACCTCGAAAGGTCCGATGGTTCGCTGTACCAACTTCTTGCCCGTCCCTTGCACATCCACAAGCTCGAGAGAATGCGGGTTGACCAGTACGTAGTCCCCTTCTTCAATCGATTCTACAGGGCGCCGGCCTTTATTGTAGGCGCGCGCCTGCCTCTCCTGTGCGAGAATGACGGCGTCCCTAGCCGCTTGGCGGTGGCTCTCCAAGGCGGCTATGAAATCCTCGCCTTTTTGGCTGGGGAGGAACGGACGAGCCACGGGGTCACCTGCTGGGTTCAGGATGCCTGCGGCCCCGCGAGGCTGGTAACCCATCAAGAGGAAATTAGGCGTGTAGCCCGTAGACGCGTGTACGTTTGAATTGTACGCGAAGCAGATTTCCCCTAGCCATCGAGCCCAGGACGAGCGGTCCGCAGCCACATAGGCGCGCAACATCTGCTCAATGGTAGCGTTAAGAACTTCCGTCTGGCCGTCCGTCTGAGGGTGGTGCGCCGAAGAGAGCGCCATCACGCTGCCGTATTGTATCACCACGGACCGCCAGAACGCCGTAGACCAGCGCTTATCGCGATCGGCGATGATACGCTCAGGCATCCCGTACACGTTGACCACTCGGTCCACGAAGAATTTCGCGAATCCCTCTTGCGAGAGCGTAGTGTGCGTCGGGATCATTAGGCTGAACTTAGTAAGCTTGTCCACTATGACTAGGATCGCGGTGAACTTCTCGCTTCCCGAAGGCGGGAGTCCCGTAATGAGATCCAGGGAGACGGTAGCGAACGGACGAGCAGGTACGTGCGCCGGGCGGAGGCCCCCCATCTTGCGGCGGTGGTCCACCTTGATCTTCTGGCAGGTGTCGCAGGAGGTGGCGAAGTCCTCGACGTCTCGACGCAAGGAAGGCCAGAAGAACAACTCCCTGATGCGAGCCAGGAACTTCCAGGGTCCAGCGTGAGCGCTCTCGTGCGGCGAGTCGTGCATCCACTTCAGTATGAACGGCACTTTACTCTTGGGTACACACAAGCGGGAAGTCCAGTCAGCGTCGATGAAGTAGACTAGACCATCCTTTCCCTTTTGGAAGCGAGAGGGGGTGAGGATTCGGTCGGGATTAGGGGCTTCCTCCGTAAGCTTGTTCCGGTAATACGGGTCCTCCCAGTATCCTTGCGCAAAAGACTCGGTGACTTCAGGAGAGACAGAGATCAGGAGATGAGCTTTCTTATTCCAGTCATCCTTGGGATCCTCCTTACTAGCCTTTACCCCTACCGGGTACGTCCAGGGGTCATTATTTGGGAAGGGTAGGTCCGAGTCTGCAGCGACAAGTTCGCGCTCCTCGTCCGAAGGTGCAGCTAACTCAGCGCGCTCTTCGTCCTTAGCTTCCGCTAACTCCCTGGCTCTTTGGCGACGAGTCTGAATAGGGTACGCAAATTTGTCGATGACGTCCTCCCACCACCAAATGGCGAATGCAGCCTTCTTGGCCGGCGCAAACGCTCCCTTAAGCTCCGCCTTTTCCGCCGCTGCCTGTACCTCTGCATCTGGGACAATCGTATGCAGGTCGTCGCGGACTGGCGAGTCGTGGGGAGGCACCCTTGGCAGCCTCGAAAGCGGATCCACGTTGGAATGGACGCGCCCGGGTCTGTGAATGATTCGCAACCCTGGATACGCTGCGAACACTGCCCCCCAGGCTGCCAAGCGCCGATTCGCGTTCTCGTAGACGCGGGCCCACTGCAAAGCCGCGTGATCCGTGACTAGTATGACCTGCTCACCTTCGATAAAGGGCTGAAAACGAACCAGAGCCTCCTTGGCACCCAGGGCCTCCCTCTCTGTAGCGCTGTAGTTCCTCTCCGCGGGCTTCAAGGTCCGACTCCAGTACGCTATGACGCGCTCCACGTGGACGATCGATTCGTCTAGTGTCGCGCCCCATTCGTCCGGGGCGGCCATCTCCTGCACCTCCTTGGCAAGGTTGACGAAGAGCCTTGGTACCGGTAGACCAGCGTCCCAAGCCGCCTGCAGGCGCTCGTAGACCGCCGTCCCTCGCAGGTCGCCGACCGTGATGGGCTGGACTTGCTGCAGACTCGCGCCTAGCGCGTAATCCGACGCGTCCGTGTACAGGCGATACGGCGAGCCTTGCATAGGGTGCCCCAGAATTGGCGCGTCAGAGAGAGCGTCCTTTGCTTGTTGAAAAGCGATTTCGTGTTCCGCCTTCCACTCCCACTTCACTCCCTTCCCAAGGAGAGAATGTAAAGGTTTCGCGATAAACGCGTAAAAAGGAATATATGCTGAGAAATAATTAATCATGCCGAGAAACTTCTGTAGGTCGAGGACCGAGGTGGGGCGGGAGAGCTCTTGTATAGCAGCGACTTTCTCCTTATGAGTGGATAGCCCTAGACGAGACACCTTCTGACCCAGTAAAAGGATGGAGGAGTATCCGACGAAACATTTCTTCGGTTCTAGAGTGATCCCAGCTGCCGCAATGGCGCTCAGGACCTGATCCAGATGAACGAGATGTTCGTCCCAGGTCTTGGAGTATACGACGATGTCGTCTATATAGACGAGCGTGAACAGCCAGAGGTACGGGGCGAGGACTCCTTGCATGATCCTTTGGAATATCGATGGTCCGTTCCTGAGCCCGAAGGGCATTCTCCGGAACTGCCAGAGCCCACGATGCGATCGGAAGGCCGTCTTCTCCTTCGCGTCGTCATCCATTTCGACCTGATTGAAGCCGGCCAGCGCATCGAACGATGAGAGTACCTGGGCGCCTGACAAAGCCTGGATGATATCGGATTGCCTCGGGATCGGGAACTCGTCTGCGACGGTATCAGCATTGAGCTTGCGGTAGTCCACTGCCAGGCGAGGCTTCCCGTTGCGGAAGACGACGACGCATGGCGCCCCCCACGGGCTAGTAGACGGCTCGATCACACCGCGCTCGAACCAAAGATCCATCTGCTTATCGATCACTTCACGCTTCGCGGGGGACGCGCTGTACATCGGCACCGACACTGGCTGCGTTCCAGGCTTGAGGGGTACCGGCGCCTTTTGACTAACGTGGCCGAGGCGGCCTCCGACTCCGAATGCTGCCACATTGCGGCGCAACACGTCGTCGAGACGTGGACGTACGTCGTCGGGCACGTCGGGGCCTAGGTTTACCATCTGGGCGACGTCGACATCGCCGGCGGTGGGTTCGAACTCGCCGGCGAGAGCCGTCGTCTTCGGGCCCCACATCTGGTCGTCGTCCAACTGGTCATTCGAGGCCTTGGGCTCCGTGGGCTTGGCATCTGGGTCTTGCGCTTGCAGCGTTTCTGATATAACGCGTGCTATAGCCTCCGCTGAGGCCGCGTACTTGGCTCGTTCCTCGTCCGACGATGGGTTATCCGCATAGCTGGCGGGATCGTGAAGTTTGCCTACGATGTCGCCAGCCCGGATGTACCATGGGCGTGAACTCGTGTTAGCGATAGGGATAAACGGCGCCTCCGAGTTTATAAACGTAGTTGGCGCCGCTAAGACGCTCTCGTCTTCGGTGGCTATCACGATCTTCTCGACCAGCCACTCGTCGCGGCCTTCAAAGGGTCCCGTAACCTTGACGTTATGGACTGAGCCGGCCCCTATAAGGACGTCGTGGGCCGCCAGGACCGGGGGCGAGTCCGTCTTTCCCTCCCTGCGAATACGAGCCTTGGACCGTTGATACGTCTTACGCCAGACCCCGGGTAAGAGGCGCTTCATGGACTTAGCCATGCTTGCTCGCCGAATTTCGAACCCGAGGTCCACCGCGTGCGCAGACGACCCGGGCACGATATGACGCGAGCGTCCGATCTGCACGTCCGAGCGACCATCGGCCCATCGTTGGATGCCGAGCTCGTAAGAGGACTGGAAGTCTTCGCCCAGGAGTAACGGAACTCGCATGTCGCGCACCACATACGCCTCAAGCTCGAAGCTGATCGTCTCGCCCTCCTTGGTGACCATGAATATTGTAGTCTTGATGTAACCCAGAACCTTAGCCTGACCGACCAGATGGTACAGCTTCATCCGTATGCCCTCGCGCGGCTTCGGCAAGCCCGGGATAGAGCTCCAGTATTCCTCCGACATGAGCGTGATATCCGACCCTGAGTCTAGGCGCCCCCGAATTTCTTCCTGTTCCAGACCTCCAACGCGAACCTTGACGTGCAAAGCACGGGCGCCTAGAGAGCCCAACCCGTCCGGAAGCTGCCGTGCTTTACGCGCGGCGTATACGGTCTGCCCTTGCTCGTTGATCGAACTGGGTAACTCTGCTACGAACGCCGCCTTCCTGAGCACACGACGGGGAATGGGCACGGGGTCATCGCATTCCACCGCTTTCCCTTTGCCCTTGTCCTGCCGTCGAGGCTTGGAGAACGCGTCGCGTCGCCGGCGGTTCCGATGGAATCCGTGGTCTACTAGGTGAGCAGCCTTGGCCTCGAAGCCTAGCGCGTCAACCACAGGAACATCTTGGCGAGATAGCAGCTCTTCTGGGCTCTCAGGGGATTCACACGAATAAGCGGAAACCTTGGATTCGACGTTCATGGCTATATACTCGCGCAACTCGTTAGCCTCGTCGGCCGCGTCCATTTCTACGTGAATAAGGTTGGCGGAGCGAAGTGCGAGCCAACGTCCGTGGTGAGGGCAGTCCAGAGCGACATGTTTCGGGCTCGTGCAGATGTAGCACTCCCCGTTCGGCGGCCGTTTGCTCACTCTCGAGTCGTCACGGGGAAACTCGTATCCGTTGATGGTTTTGCCCCGGGGCCAGGCTGGCTTAGATGACGAAGCTTTGGCGTTCGGGCGAGACTTCTTTCCGGCCCCATCGACTGCGAGCA
Organism: Mycena belliarum; assembly: GCA_029282135.1. Classification (NCBI taxonomy): domain Eukaryota; kingdom Fungi; phylum Basidiomycota; class Agaricomycetes; order Agaricales; family Mycenaceae; genus Mycena; species Mycena belliarum. The sequence goes on from JARJCN010000017.1 coordinate 97,246, forward strand.
CGGTGCGTGGCTCCCCTTCCTCTTCACCTTCCGACTCGCTGGAACTTCCCGAAGGTAGGTCCCTATCAGCGGCTAGCACCTTGCGGCGCCGACGGAAGGGAGCAGCGTTGTTGCCTGACGCGCTCGACGAGGTCAATATAGAGTCCACTTTAGCGGCCCAGGCCCATGAGGCGACGAGGGCGGCGGCATCGTGTTCTGCTAGGGCTAGCAGGGCGTCGACATCGGGGCACACGATCTCATTGACATCACGAGCCCACTCAGGAGGCTGCGTGCGCAGGATACGCGCCACAACCGCGGGGCCGTCCGTGGCGTCCGCAAAGAGGAAGGCGTGCGATTGGAGCCGACGCTGGAAGAAGTCTAGGGGGTCCTCCTTTTCATGGCCTCGCTGGCGGAACCTCATCTCTTCGAACTCGCGTGTGCGCTCTTGGATCCATTTAGCCGTCAAGAACTGGCGACGTAGAGCGTCGAGTAGGTGGGTCCAGTCCTGCGAGTACTCCGCGCGTCTGACGGCGGTCACCGAATTCCACCAGCGTAGAGCGCGGCCCGTAAATTTGGAAGGGGCGACCTGGGCTATGCCCCGGGCCATGCGTTCGCTCATATTAGCCAGATGCGACATTCGCACCACGTAGTCGATAATAGACTCGCCCATCCCGTCCCAAGAAGGGACTACGGAAACGCTTAGCTTCGGGTTCAGCTGCCAACCATCGTAGGCGCTCGCTGGAAGACCAGGTGCAGCCGGGTTTCCTCCTGAACCAGGATCGCCTCCTCCGCCGCCTCCGCCACCTCCGCTGCCTCCGCCGCCTCCGCCGCCTCCGCCGTCTCCACTGCCTCCGCCGTCTCCCCCGCCTCCGCCGCCGTTGTACGGCAGCTGTCCCGTCCAAGCGGGTGGAAGATTGCTTCCTCCGCCTGCTCCCGCGCCTTCAGGCTGCACGGGGGGCGCCAGGGTGACGGTGGAACCTCCGCCATGCTGGTAACCGGCCGTAGCTCCATTTCCGACGTGTCGAGCGGCGTCTGAGCTCGAGGTCATTACGGGACCTTGGGAGGGAAGGACGCCGCGGGCTTGTCCCGTCGTGAGCATCATCGGTGGCCCCCCAGTAATAGGGCGGGCGCTCAGCGTGTCGCGAATGGCTCCAACGCCGGGGAGGGCGTGGACTACAGAACGGCGAACTGCCGAGTGAGCAGGTGCAAAGCGCACTCCCGCCTCATACGGAGGATAGGCCGAGTAGGGCGGTTGACCCGTGGCGGGGACAGGGGGAACGGGAACGGACGAGAGGCGTGGTACGGGTGCTGCAGCGTCAGCCGCGCTCGCCGTCGCCTCAGGCCCGGAGGGCTCGCGGAGGGTGGGGATGATCCCAGGATCCCGATGACGTGGCTTGTAGTAGTTCGGGAGGGGCTGTTCGTGCGCCAGAATTGACTCGACCATCCTTCTGTGCTCCGGCTCATTGATAAACGCCGCCCGCTGTCCGTAGTCCTTGCGGAGGAGTAAGCGGTAGAGTTCCTTGGTTGGAGGCTCCGTCCCGAAAACTTCTCGGACTTCCGATATCGTTGAGTCCACAGAAGTCAGCGCCTCGCTTGGTTCACGTCCCGTGTAGATCTGGCGGATGCGTTGCAGGTACGAGCGGATGTGGCGATCCGCGCGGGTCAAGCGAAGTTGGAGCGACGACAAAGCGAATCGTAGCTCAAACTCGCTGGCGCATCTCTCCAGCATGTAGAGGAACCCGAAGTTGGGGTCAAGGACGAACGCGGTAGCCTTTTTTCTCCCCAGGAACTCGTGAAGGGCGTCCAATATCTGCTGGACCGCGACCGCCGCCTGAGCCACCTCGGCGAGGACATTCAGCGGAAGTGTGAAGTATTCCGCCTGTGAAGACGCGTCTGAGTGGGACAGGAGGGCGACGTTCTCCGCGTCATATTCCGCGACTTTGGCGATCAATTCAGACAGGCGTTCCCACAAGAACTGACGGTGCGGGGACTGATAGCGGATGACAGCGTCCCGCAGGATCTCTGTCGCTTCTAGGCTGGCCGAAGGCAATTCTCCTCCGACGGCGCCGTAGAAGATCAACGGATCTTCGTCATCGGAGGAAGGGTCATACGGCGCGTGGTAACGCGCTACCGCAGCATACAGCGGTTCCTTGTAGAGGGGTATGACCTTGCCATGGCCCGAAAAGAAGCGCTCGTACTCGGTCTCCTGCGGAGGGGAAGGACGCTGGCCTTGAAGAGCTGCCGTGATACTCTCGCCTTCCCCGAAGGACGTGAGGGCGTGTGGCGGGGAGTCCCGAGGCGTAGTGACTGTGAGATCGGACTCCTCTGTCATTGTGCGCAGGGAGGACGCGCCCGTCCTTAAGTCCGGGAGAGGGACCCCCGAGTTCGCTGCCACAGGGACTGCGCTCTGCGGGGGAGGAGGATATCCGTGAAGGGGTCCCCCAGAGAGCGCCGATACATACGTGGCGCTCATCTGGGCTGGCTGGTCCCCTTCGTCCTCGACCTCTTCTACGGACGCCTTGCGCAAGGGCGCTCTACGGGGGGCATCCGCCATATGGGATGGCAGACGAGGGGCCGGCCTTTCGACGACGGTGGCGAGAGACGAAGGAGGGGGTGCTCGAGAGGTCTGCGCTGGCAGAGGCGAGGGGCGAGGAGATGCCGGAGCCGAAGGGGTTCCCGTCGCGGGCTTATTGGCTGAGCGAAGGGACGCGGCTCGTGGCGCCGCGGGAGGCGACTCCGACGAAGTCGCGACCTTCTCCTTCCTACCCTTGAGTGAAGGGGTGCGATTCGACATGCTGGCGGGAGGCAAGATGGTCCTGGAAAATGGTTCGACACCGCGTTTTTTAAGCGATCTCCGTAAGGCGAGACGTCCAGCGACGTGGCGAATCGACAACAGGCTCCGCGAAGCGAGCCCCCCAGAGAAGTGGCATGGGAGTCTTCAGGGCTCCAGAAAGAATTTGAAAGACAATTTATACACAGGTTGATTGAGGCGGGGACGGTGGCTCCGCCTCGGGCCCCCCAGCGGTCGACCGGAGTACTGAAAATCGAGGGTCCGTATCCCTCCAGAACCGCGCGCCAGGGAAGCCAGCGGCCGGGTTTAGCCCACATTAGAAAAAGATAAGGGTGGGCTAGAGCTTGTCTCTAGAGATCCAAGCGCCCGGGCGCTATAAAGCTTCAGACCCTCCGAAGCCCCTCGCGGTGGGCTCCATTGTGATGCTGCACGAATTCGAGGGGGCCTCTTGAGGGCCTGAAGCGTCCATAGCGACGTGGGCTGCCTTGTAGGCGCGCAACGTCGCGAGGAAACAGACGGGGCTGCCGACTCAGGCGCCGCCGCCGTTGTGACCCATCGGCGAGGGAGCGTGTCACCCTCGCTCGGAGCCCCTGTGACTCGGGGGCTGGAGGAGCAGTTGTACGCTTGCTCAGGCAACTGGTGGGTCCGGGCGGGGTGTTCCCTCGCATGCGTTGTTCACGCCATAGTGGTTGTTGGATAGAATATGATGATTATCTAATACTGATCGCGTGATTACAATACGCCAAGAAAGGTAAGCAAAAGTAAGTAGAAAAGTAAGAAGGGCCTCTGGCCGTGTACTACAAAGATATACATAGGCGTCACAGTCGGGGAACTGTCTTTTCCCCTTATACGCCTGCCACCCCTCTCACCTCGCCTGATTTCGACTTCGCGCCACTCCTCGCAGAATCTATCGGGAAGGAGGCCTCGGATGCAGACGAACTGGACCACGACGCACAAGATGACGTTGACGACACAAGGCCGTCTGACCCGCTCAACGACATCGATGAAATATACCCGCCACCTGCGCCTTCGGATCCTTGGAACCAGGTCGACAACCTCCCCGAGCGCCAGCCCTCCCCACCGCACAAGCGCCGCCGCACCACCGTTGACGACATCCACGAGGGCAAGAAGCCGCTCACCCACAGTCACCGCAATCGCAAAGCAAAGCGCGCAAAAGACTTCGCAGCCCAGGGCCAGGTCCCGCGGCCCTCTATTATTGACTCCCACGTCCGCATCCCGCTAGTTGCCCCCTTGCGGCAAGCCATCGACGCCTGCACGCTCCCAGTCGCCCACGGCGCATACGGCGCGAAGGTCACGGACGCGGCTGAGCGCTGGGGCAGCAAGAAGAAGCGCACACTCAATGAGCTCGTGCAGCTTGGGTTTCGAGTGGTAGAATGGAACGGCTAGTGCGTAATCTGTATCCTTCCAATCAACGTGAGATTTCATCCCATACAGTGACGCTCGTCCTCTCGTGGATGCACAGGGGCGCATATTCGCAGTGCTCGTGGGACAGCCGCGCGACTCAGGGTGGGCAGAAGCGGTAGACCGCGCGTACCACGATATCACGGCCGAGGGGACTGCGGCCGCATTCCCAACGACTATGCTGAAGCATCGCCGTGGTCTCTACGCGGCTGTCAACGTCGGCCTTTCATACGGCAAAGGGCAGTGTGTGCCATCGCGCCTGCTCAACCCCAAGTACGATGCGATGCTGGACCGCTTGCTTGGCAACCCCGCCGTCAACCGGATGGCGACATTTGCGAGCGGTGTGTACATCTCCCGCCATTCCCGTGTGCGCACTAATCTCTCTGCAGCGGCGTTTTGTCTCTGGGCCCCGCGCCTATATAAATACTACTGGGATCACAAGGAGGCACTCCATCGGCACCTTCCCCACCTCCGCGCCAACTTTCCCCGCTCCGTCTTCTCGTGCGCCGCCTTCAACTTCGGGCCAAACGTCTGGACCTTCCGCCATCGCGATAATCAAAACGTCCCCTTCGGCTGGTGCGCGATCCAAGCCGCTGGCCCCTTCGACCCAACAAAAGGAGGGCACCTTGTGCTATGGGACCTCAAGCTTGCCGTTGAATTCCCACCTGGCGCCCTCATCCTCGTCCCATCCGCAACTATCTCGCACTCAAACATCCCCGTGCAGGATGGGGACTGTCGCATCTCATTCACCCAGTTCACCGCCGGCGGCCTCATGCGCTTCGTAGACAATGGCTTCCGGACAGAGAGCCAGCTCGCGGCGGAGGACCCGGACGAGTACGAGCGGTTGGTGAAGCTGAAGGAGACGCGTTGGGAACAGGGCTTGGCCCTTCTTAGTACTGTAGATGAACTGCTCGAACGTACACCAGATTGATAAATCTATTCACAACTCCCCGTTCTATGTGCAGGCAAGCAGTGAACTAGCACCCCTATGCGATCGCGAACTCGTTGTTGTCACGAACTCGTTGTCTTTGCAAGGTTCATGGCCTTGCCGGATACCCCTCGGCTTCAAATCTTGTGAGGTTGCTTTCCAGTATATTCTTGAGATGTCCGGAGAGTTTGATTTTTTAGGTTGCGAGTGGTCCTCTCTTGGCGGCTACGTGATATTTGAGGGTAGATTTTATATATATCTGTATTCGAGAGCATCCCAACCATACCTACAATTATTCTCAGATTTTATGAATGAAGAGGAAGAGGTACAGCAATCACTTATTCTGGACGGGTTGATCGCGAACTCGTTGCTTGTAATCGCGAACTCGTTGTTTGGTAACAAAATTTGGTCTTGATAGCACACTTACCTTAGCACTACCACCCGAAAGTCTGTTGCACACCAACTCAATGTCTCCCCCTCGTGGCCGCAAACCTTTGGATCCGGATGAAAAGGCAGAGCGCCGTCAAGCATCCCTTGCTAAGTATCGAGAGAAGTACGGCTTGCATTTCCGAGTCAATGTAACTGAGACTTACTATAATGTTAGGAAAGGCGAGGAGCTTCGAGCGGCAGCCCGTCTTCGAATGCAGAAGTGTGCAGCAGTTTGCTAACTTATTCTGCTCGTTCTCATTCCCCCTCGGCCCCGTATCTAGAAACCGCGCGGCACTCATGGAGGCTGATGAGGCCACCGTACGCCGACACAAACGCCTGGCTCGGAAGTCCTCGACGAGGTACCGTGACAGGTGAGTGTCGGCGCCCCTGCACAACTGCTCGTCATATCAGCGACACCCCCCCCAGTAATCGCAAGAAAATCCGAGCTTCAGACGCGGAGCGCAGGGCTCAGTGCGTCACCATTCATCTGATTGAATCTACATTACAGCTTTTTGTACAGGAAGCGCCTGGAACAGACCGCCGAGGAGGAGTTGACCACGCAGGATCCGAAGGGCAGCGGCGCGCTGGACTTTGGTGCCCGCGCGCCGCGCGCAAAGACTGATGAATGCCGGGAGGGCTGCGGGGAAATTGCATGCGAGGGGTGTGCCTGTATCTGCACGGCTTCCTCCCGCTGGCTGGAGCACCAGCATTATCGCACGGATGCGTGGCATGCTGCTGGCTGCCCCGCCTAGGACATTAGCATGCTATCCTTTTAAATATGCTCAAATATATATTTTTTTTGGTACGGCGCCCGTGTTGTCACACTTGTGACTTGCCCGCCGTCTTGCGTCCATGTCGGACTCAGCACCATCTTTTCAAAGCATCTATGCCCCCGTTACTGGTGCCCTGTTGTGTTCGCCCACTTTCCACCCCGACGACGGAGATGAAGACCACCACCAGCTCAGTACCAACCCCCTCAAAGAGTTTTATGGTATCACAGCGGGGAGATACATCGGAGTTGTTCTTACTTCGGTGTGCGTATCTGTCTGCATCCTCCAGCATGTAACTCACACTCAGCAGGAAAAGCCTTGAGGCGGTTCTAATGCTCGACCCCACAGGGCGCCACATTGTTGCCCCCACTTGGCTGCGCCTCATCGAGCTCTGGAACATTGAGTGTGAGGAGTACCACAACCACCAAAGCTGGTCCCTGCCCTCCTCGGCGTCGAGCGAGAGCGCCTCACCACCACCTTCGCCCTCGCCCTCCCCATCGGCCTCGCGCTCTGGCTCGCCCTCGGCCCCGCGCACCCCGCTGTCGGCTGCCGAGCATGCAGCTATAATCGATGGCCACCATAAGGCACGCGCGGCTCAGATGAAGGCTGCGAGGCGTGAGCGGGAGGCGGACGTTGCGGAGCACGCTGCCCGCGTCGCTGCCTGGTTCGCCCGTCGTGCTAGCGTCAAGACGTTCTTCGCTCGTCGTTTCGAAGAGCTAGAGGCTGAAGTGGAGCAGCGTAGTGTCGAGGACCAGAGGCAGCCAAACGAGGTGAGTACGCTTCTCGCTAGCATTGCGAGCGAGTATTAACAAAGGCTGCTTGGCCTCAAGGACCGTAGCAAGATTGTGGCTGCCCCCGCGCGCCCACCGCCCATCAATATCTCCGACATCTCGGAAGATGACAACCCTGCAAAGTCCGTCCCAAAGCGCGGCCGCAAGGCGAAGGCCCACGAAGTCGGCGAGGGTAGCAGCAGCCACCCGGTGATGTACCTTGTCAGCGGCGAAAATCGTGTCTTCAGCGACCGGCAAGTCCTTTTTTTTTCTCTTCGCCTTCTGGACCCTCACACCTTTTCAGTGCTCGTGCACTCGACGCGCTCAAGCACAAGCCCGGCGCGGATTTGCTCTTCACGCGTGAGGAGGGCGTTGTCGGCCAATTCATCGACGGGGAGGTGTCACGGAAGGAGTCGTAAAATATTTTTTTGCTGTACTATACGAGCCCGGGCAAAAAAAAAATCGTTCTCACACACACTCCAATGACCGATTAATATTTAACCCTGCCACTTCAAGCTTCAAGCTTCAAAGCTTCATGGCTGAAATAATGTAGACTCTGCTACCCATCTCGTGATTTTCTGACGTTGTTGATTGAGCTTTGGACGTGGGAACATCCTCTCAAAGGCTTCAAGTTCTCACCCAGAATCAAGAACACCGCTGCGATGTCACAGCCATCCGTGCCGGCACCTCCTGGTCTCTCCGCCCATGCCCAACGGAACCCTTCGCAACCCGTTAAACTATCGCGCTCGCGCCCGCAAGCAAAACTCTCGGCAGCCGCAAAAGCTACCAAGAATCTTAATCTTGCGCTCCGACAAGAGCGCCTCATAGCTTTCGAGCTCGACCTGGACGCGCACCATGAGTTCCGCGAGGCCGAGATTACACGCATCGCGGAAAAGCACCACATGAAGGAGGAGACGGTCCGCCAAAAGTTGTGCAATACAACACAGGTCAAGACCACGCGCGCCCCAAATCTGCGTAATGCGATAATACACGACATGGCTTTGAAAGCCAGGGCAGGCGAGTGTCTGTAGGGTTCGAGCCCGCATGTAGTACTGACTATCCTTGCAGATGGGGACCTCAAAGTACTCAACGACCTGCAGACAGATCTGAAGGACGCTATCGACGCGGGCGAGGTCACCATGGACCCCGAGCTTCTGAGCGACACCGAAAAGGACCGGCTCATCAAACAGCTGGTCCGCTCCCGCCACACGCAGAAGCGCGGGGCGCGGGCCACCAACAAGGCTGCTGCGATGGATGGCAGGGCGGTCGCCGATAAAGTCAGCAGCATGGTGAGTAAATTTCTGCTCTAATCCTCCGTGCGCGTCTTGCTGAGTCCGTTTCCCTAGTTTCTGGACCTCTTCGAGCGCACAGGCATCCGCGCCCTCGCTCTGTTCACACGCGGGAGCCCAGACGACGCAGCGAAGCCTTGGGGCTGCGGCTCGGATGGTGCCGTCGACTTCTTCCAGGAAGAGCTTGGGATCTCGTACGTGAATGTCATCCGCAAGTTCGAAGGGTTTTCATGCAGAAAGGATGGGGGTGCGTAGCAATGTCTTGTGCATTAGAGAGGGTGCTAATCGTACCCAGATGTCAGGGAGTCCCAGGACGCTGCGGGAACTCGCCGAGAAAGCGGGGAGCTGATCTTGAAGGGTCTTCGTAAGTGGCTGAGGCTGCTCAATCTTGGGAGTGTCTGTATCTGATTCCGACTTTGTGCAGGCCGGGCCGTCAACGACAATGCCATCAAGATGAGTTACGAGCACTACGACTACGACATCCGCGCGCTGCGGAGGTTCGAGCTTGTCGGCTGGCCGGAAGACATTGCGTTCACGCGCCCCGGGCACCTTTCTGCGGAGGACGCGCAAAGAATCCGGAACGGGCTGAAAGACGGCAGCATCTTCTGGCACCGGATGAGCGACAGGGACCACAAGATACTTCTCGAAGAGCAGCAGGAGCAACGCGAGGCAACGGGTCGGGGAGTAAAGCAGCGTGCAGCACGGAGCGACAAGGGGAAGATGCGCGGGCCGCAGAAGAAAAAGAGGGTGAATGGCAAGGGGAAGGCGAGTGGGAAGGGGAAGGCGCCCCCTGACGCCGAGAGCAGCGACGACGAGAGTGGGGATGAAGACGAAGAAGACGAGCACGAGCGCCATGTACCACACCCCGCGCGCCGTGTGCCCGCCGCCAGCGCCATCGCCGTGGCGGTCGCCTCGGACCCCGCACGCCATGTGCCCGCCACCAGCGCCATTGCGACGGCGGTCGCCTCGGACCTCGGACGCTGTGTGCCCGCCACCAGCGCTGTCGTCGTCGCAGCTGCCACGGTAGACGAGGGCCTTGTCCCGCACCCGCCCGCCGCCAGCGCCATGGCCGCGACGATCACCTCCATTTCCCTGCCCTCGGCACCACCCTCGCCCGCGCCGCCCACGCTTCACCTCCCTGCCGCCCTCGGACCGGTTGGGCCCGACGTCGACTGGATGACCTTCGACTATTCGTCGATGGGCACCCTCGACCTCGACTCGTATAACTTTAGCCGCGAAGAGAGCGACCTCCTCGCCAGTCTCAATGCTGTAGAGGGCACATTCCCCCCTACAAACAACTACGGCACCGACACCGCCTTGCCTCCCAACGCAAGCTTCATCAATTATGCCGCGGGCACCTACGATGATACAGGTACCTCTACAATCCCGTCGCCTGCCCTGGGGATCACCGCCGACTCTACCATGGACACTGTCCCCCCGTCGTCCACTACCTCGACTGCCATGCTCGCCAACACCACGAACGACAGCACCTCGAAGAAGCGCAAGCGCTCCGGAGGCGAGGAGGATGTCGGGGGTGCACCGAAGAAATCGCGCAAGCAGCGATCGGACAAGGGTGTCCCACGTGACAAGAGTGGGGTGAGCAACGGCGAAAACGCCAGCTCCGAGCCGCGAAAGCGCAAGGTGCGCTGCGACAAAGGTGTCAAGCGTGGGTAGCATAGCTAAGTAGACCTTCATGTACACGCCGCCTTACAATACCTTCTCAACGTCGTATATACTTTTGTTTTGACCCTTCCCTCCGGCATCATGTGGAATTGTGGCAGAAAAAGGGGCTGGTTTCGCCAGCGATGTGAATGGTAGGCTGGGGATAGTCTTCGGTGTCCTCCCCCAATTTTTTCCTGATTTAATTGTCATTTTTGGTGCCATGCGCGGCGACTTAGCGTGCGTGGACGGCGTTTTGATCGCGCTGATGGCGCGTGTGATGCGGTGTCGGCGCTGAAGCGAACCTGGGACAGAGCAGAGTGCTCTGTCACCCAGTTTTTCCTCGAAATATTACACACGGTCCTGACAAAGGGGGCGCGCGGGGCGCGCGGGGCGCGCTAGTGATGCGAGTGATGGCGCTCGGCGGTTGCCGACCGCGGCGCTTGGCGGTTGCCGACCGCGGCGCTTGGCGGTTGCCGACCGCGGCGCTTGCTGAAGAAGGGGGCGCGCGGGGCGCGCTGGTGATGCAAGTGACGGCGCTCGGCGGTTGCCGACCGCGGCACTTGCCACCGTATCAACACAGGGGGCGCGGGGGCGCGCTGGTGATGGCGCTCGGCGCTTGCCGCCGCACTATCTCGATTAGAGATAAGCGCTCTGTGAGCATGCCGCGCACCATTTCTCATGGGATAAAAGGTACGGTATACACGGGGCGCGCACGGGCGCGTGCGGGGCGCGCGTCGTGATCGCGCTGATGGCGCTCGGCGGTTGCCGACCGCGGAGATGGGCCGCCTGCCGCCGCGCTATCTTAATCAGAGATAAGGCGGCCTTATCTCTGTTATCTCTACTATCTCTACTATCTCTGACATCTAGAGGTATCGAGGAATATCTCGTTAATTACGGTAATAAAATAGCTCGGGGCGCGCGTCGTGATCGCGCTGATGGCGCTCGGCGGTTGCCGACCGCGGAGATGGGCCGCCTGCCGCCGCGCTATCTTAATCAGAGATAAGGCGGCCTTATCTCTGTTATCTCTACTATCTCTACTATCTATGAGATCTAGAGGTATTGAGCAATATCTCGTTAATTATGGTAATAAAATAGCTCTCTAACGCGTAATTAGCGGGAGCAGGGAGAACTGCTCCAGAGCCCTCTAATTAGAGGTGGAGATCGACCCCATCTCCACCTCTAACTAGAGGTATATATTGGGACATATAGGTGATTGAGTTGGTGCGTGTGGTGTGTGTGGAACAGTCTGAGTGAATATTATTTAGCCAGTTCGCGGGCCGGGGCGCCCGGCGCATCAATGTGAGCCATGCGACTAAGTCGGACCGCGTGGACCCGGATTCAACCAGAGCTCGAGCTTCTTGCACTTCTTGCCCAGAGCTCCCCCACGCTGCCCCAGGTTTAAGTACACAAGCGCTTGACAGTTCCTGAAAATGACGTTGAACACCCCTTCTGTTCTTCAGGCCGTCAGGTGTTCGGGCCGCTTCAACTTATGGCATGATAGGGAATGGCCGGCAAGCGGCGTGTCACAAACAGACCATTCTTTTAGGATAGGTAAAGTGTAATTGAGCAGTAATTAGTTGGTTTTCTTGACGACTTCTCTAGGTTGGAACTTGGTTGGAACAAGCACCAAGAAAAATTGACCTGCTCCACCGCGGTACCTCCGGATGTAAAGCTACGCCGCCCCAAGACACTGTTTCCCTATGCAGCAGACACCAAATAATTATGCTGCTATCTCCAGCTTTTTCTTGCATATTTGAGGACATGCATCAATCACTATTGAGAGCTAGACTGAGCCCTCAGGCTATCAAGTGCATGAGTCAAAAGAATAGATGTGTGTGGAGCCCAATCTTCAAGAGACTTAGCAGGACTTTCGTTCAGGAAAAATGCGCATTTTAAACGAAACCAATACACTCTAGTAGTACAAGTGTATCTTGAACTTGTTCAACTTGGAGGTGGCAGCGTAAAGTGGATGACGACGGCACTGCTTTGGACAAAGATGTACAAGTAAAGTCACATGTCCATCTTGGCGACATTTTAGGTACTCTAAGCACAAACAGAAATCTGTTTGTGAATGTGACGGTAAAGATCGTTTAAACTTATGGATGTAAGTACTTGTTCTCTCGATTCTCCAGCAACAAGATTGTTTTTTGTCTCTCAGTTCAACCCGATAGAACCCGATCCTATTGAATATTGGGATCTCATGCGGTCGGTTACTTGGAGCATCATACACGCGCTGAACCACACGCGACCAAGTTCCAACGCATGTAAATCGCTTAGTAGACGGCTAAGCTTTGTTGCGCCCCACAAACTGACAACAAAACCAGCCTAGTTTTGTCTTCCTTTCCATGCGGAACACTGTGTGTGTGCTTGGCTGCCGGACCCGATTGGCTCACAAACTACTGTAACCCCGAGTCTCCGAACGGCGAAATACCAGTCTCTTACTAGGAAACAGACGCTTCAACATGGATTCAAGCTCGTGCTCCGAGCACCTTGCTGGATCAGAGCATGTTGGGAGGTACGAGGCAGAGTTCTTGCTGAAAGCGACGTCCGCATTGTATACATATACGGAACATACAGCGCTTGATTGACCGTTTCTGATGCTTGTGTTGAACATTCATTCACCTACTTATACGTGATCTCCTGATGTTCCGTTACGTTCCACATGCTGTAGGCCTCACGCATATTCTCCAAATGTCGTTGGGACGGTGAACAGTTCGACGCAGCGGTATCGTTCACCGTCCCAACGACGTTTGGAGAATATGCGTGAGGCCTACAGCATGTGGAACGTAACGACGCTGTGCCGGTATCTAAGGTTCGGGATCTCCTCAAATGGATATTATCCAGGTGTGGTGAACTTTGGGTGAACTGCACTGGTAATGATATTACTAGCGTAAGGCAGGTAGAAGAAGCAATCAAACGCCGGGCCGTGAAGTCACCGGGCCGTGGCCTACTTGCAACCTTGACGAAAACTTGCACTCGTGACTCGTCGGCTGTCGACTCTTTCAACACAAAGGCGCTGGGTCGCAAACTCACCCTCTCCATAGAAGACACCCGTGCACGCTCGTTCTGCGCGTCGTGTCCTGCGTGCAGCCTGCCCTTGTCCGCTCGCAGAGCTCTGTAAATCGCAATGCATCGCGCCCCGTCTCGCCCGCCGCCGATGCCGCCTGCGTCGCTCCTCGTCCTCCTCTCATCCCCGTTGCCGACTAACTGTCTCCGTGACTTCACAGCGCCCAGCGCGCCGCCCTCCATCCCGGAGCACGGCTCGCCCGCCTCACCCTTCCGACGCTCGCAACTCCCGTCGTCCCCCCCACGCCGCCTCCGCACCGCTCACCGCTGCCTGTCCGTCCGTCACGGCGGCGAGCAGCGCGCACGACCGACGCCAAGGCTCCTACTCGGGCCATGCTTGCAACGCCTCGCAGACGCCGCAACGGACGCGCTGCTCCACCTCCGAGTCAGCAGCGTAGCATGCGCCCCTCGGCGTGCTCGAAGACGGCGGTCCGCCGCATCGCTCGCGAATCCCGTACCTCCCGCGCTGAGTCGCGCTCGTCGGCTGCAGCGCTCGCTGTGCTCCTGGCACAGAACCGCGGACTCACGATTTGCACGGCCGAGTCGGCCCTCGCGTTCTTGCGGCGCTTTCTCAAGGGCTGCCTACTCGCCGCAGACCCGCGAGTCGGCACAGGGCCGATTCCGTGCACGCGTCCTTGCGCCGGCGAACCCCGGGCAAGCACTCCCGCTCGCCCTCGACGCGCGGCATCCCAGCGCCGGCGACCCCACAGCCCGCCTCCCTGCCCGCGCCGCGCACGTACGCCAACTAAGTAAGTTACTCACTAACTTATCTACTTACCTCTTTACCTGCTTGCCCACAGACTACCTGTACCCTGTACCCGCCTCCCACAATGCACCTCCTTCCCCGAGATCCCGCCCTCGCGACCCCGCGCGCCTAATACCCCCAAGTCGCTGCGCCGATAAGCCCCGGCGCCTCTCGCGCAAGTCCCAAAACCACGCCCCGGACCCGGTGTGCATCTCAAAGTCAGCGCAGCGCCCGAGCGCGTCCGGCGTGCACCGTGACGCACCCCTGCGCCTCGTCTCGCGCTGCGGTCCAAAACAGATGGTGCTGCGCTGCGAACTGGGTGCCGCGCGTCCCCTGCGGACCACCGACCCGAACGCAGCGCCCCGGCTTGCGTCTAGATGCGAGCCGCCGCCGCGCAATGCAGCGCTCGACGCCGGCGCGACGAGCGTAGCGGCGCGAACGCGCCCGCGCTGTCGGTGCGATTGTAGGGGCTCGGCGGGTCCGCGAATCGATGCGCAGGCAGCGCTCGACACTGCGAGCGACGCCGGCGCGATCCACGCCCGTCTCGCGCGCGGAGTCGGACTCGGGACTCGGGCGACCCCGACCCGTCCGTGGCGACGGGGGCTCGATGGAAGAAAACAATACCAAACAGACGCCCACCGTGGCCCACAACCATGACAATACTGTAACTCAACAAGAATGATCCTGGCGTATTCCTTTCACTCAGAGCCACAATTTGGATGCACACGCTGCATTTTTTGGGTCGTTCGAGCTTGGGCGAAAAATGGTCGATGCGATTTACAGCCCGAGCGCTGCGTGCGCGTTTCGCCGCGTTTTTTTCGCGGATCCAGTACGGACTCACATGGAGCAAAGGTTAGGCACAATACTCAAATGAACTCGACGACCCCGTTTCTCCGAATATCTTCCCAATCTTTGGTCCCTCTCACTTGACCCATCCACACGGCGTCCTCATCCTCCATGAGTACCACGCCGAACCCCCGATACGGAATATTCATGCGCGACGACGTGACCCCGGTACAGAACACCACACGCGCCTTTGCGTTCGCCTCGACGGCCGCTCCGGAAAAATCAAGCGCCCCGTAATGCGCTGCGCGCCAGCTTGTCTGCACAAAGAACTCGGCATGCGGTGGGCAGGGGAAGAGCACCTTGAGCGGGTGTGCACAGCGCCAGTGCATGTCCGCAGCCATCCGGGCGGGGTCCGCGGTGTAGTCGTTGATGGCGCGCCGCAGGCGGAGCGCCAGCGCGCCGAGGGACTCCGTGCGGAGGGCGTGCGCCGGGATCGGGGGAACGGCGACGTCAAGGACGGCGTAGTGGAGGTACGGGATGGGGAGGACCTCGGCGTTCGGGAAGACGGGCTTTCCGCGCAGATTGACAGGCATGTGGATGTGGATCGGGGTAGTGTCGGTGAGCTTGCGGTGGCCGTACGCCGTCTACGGCAGGATGGTCAGTCGGCCGGGACTTATAGAGGGTTTGCGCGAACCTTGAACCACCATGCCAAAAGCACGTCGGAGCTCCCCACCCACTCGCTGGACCCTTGGAGCTCTAGCTGACGCATCATGTCGCGCTTCGCATCGGCTAAGAAAGTCTTGGGCACGCGGATGATATATGCGGCCTCCTTGGGGTCTGGCAGGACTCGAATTACGAGGCGCACGATAAAAAGAAAACGGCTGAACCAGCCCAGGTCATACCATCCGCGCGGCTGTGCCGCGGCAGTCGGTCCTCTGAAGGCAGCAAACGGTGCCGCGTCCCGTGCCATGCCCGGGATGGAGTCGAGTGCGTCGCCATTGAGTAAACGCGTCCAGGCGTGAAGCAGGGTTTGCGTCCCGAGCACGTCGGCGCAGACATGCGACGCCGTCACACCGATGAATGTGAGATCATCAAAGACGGCAACGTGGACATGTAACGAGGGCATGTTGGGGACGAGAAAGGCCTCGAGGGTCGCGGGGCAGTCTTTGCTTCTGAGATAGACCTCCAATCTGGGTTCTGGGCAGACGAATGGTTGTGTGGCGTCAAAGGAGTCGGGGAGGTGAATTGGGAGCTCGGGACGAGTCGCACACCGGTATGGCTCAGCATAGTCCTCCACAGTAAACACCACGGGCGGCGTTTCCGCATCGAACATCTTCGGGACTTGGAACTCGTACACCTAAAAAAAGGGCTCGAGTGGGGCTCAGAGGGGGGGAGAGGGGGAAGAGCCGCACCCCATTCCTGAGCGCAAGTCGCGCTCCTGCTCTGGGAAGCCTATGTACAATCAGTGTTGAAAGAGTCTCTTCTAGTTTCTTTGCATCCAATCGCGCGTCGACGATGAAGCCACTAGTGAGCACGACATCGAGTGGAATGAGGTCCAGGCCTGTACATGGAACGGTGTCCACCCCGGATGGCGGGGCCACCAGTTTGCGGGGTGAAAAGGGCCACAGAATGCGCTGAAGAAAAGACATTGATTGGCCAGCGATCCGCTTTCCGAAAATATATCACCTAAGGGCTTCTACGGGCTCACGTAAGGGCCTGAGAGGCCTAGTGGGGTTTGATAGTACTATCAAAACCCTCCCTCTCAGGCTCTCTCAGGCCGTCGAAGGCGACGGAGTCGGAAGGCCTTTCCACTTTGGGAAAGGGCGTTCGTCGCCGGCAGATCCCGACCACCGTTTGTCGCCGCCGCTTCTTGCAGTCCGCGTAGTGATTCGACGGCTTGGCTTGGACCGGAAACCATGGCTTGGGCTTGGCTTCATCTGCGTTAGGCTTGAGAATTTTGAAGCAAAGCCCAAGCCAGGAAGCCGGGCCTGGCCTGGCTTGCTTGAACCCCGAAGATCTGATGCTCGTGTTGAAAATTCACCTACTTATATCAATATGTTTTCCATGCCGGTACCCGGCTGCAGGATGGGGGAAGCTTCTTTGAAATGGTATTGAAGTGAGTCCGGCTTTTTCAGAGTTTTTTACGCCCGTTTTTTTTGACCATCGGCATTCTCCGTTGCCGACCCGTCAAAATCCGGCATCCTGATTTCGGCTTCCTTCGTGTCAATTAGGGCTGGCTATAAAGTTCCTATAGTATGTGATTATGTTCCGTTGATTCTCAGCTAGATTGGGGCCCTGCAACGCGTCTAAACCCTCGCGACGGCAGCGGGGAATCTTGAGATTACATCATCACTGCCACCGCCAACCGATCACCTCAATGGGTACGTACTGTTTTCAACTTCAAGAGACATCCGGGATATTGCTCACTTGGGGTTCTTGGTGGCTCCTGTTGGCACGTACTGGTCTCCATTGTGTTTCACAGGCATCCAGACTCGATTTCAGTCATCTTGCAGTGGTTTGGATGATTATCGCTGGCTTCTGCTGGGTGGAACACACTGGAAACCAGTGGTCCTGGACCCCTGGTTGGTCTCCGGTAGAGTTCTATATCTGCCACTTACTCTGGCAGCTCGTATGAGATGCAGATCCAGTGGGAGCCAATGGTAATCAGTGGATCCCAATTGTTTCCGATGGTTTTCCCTCGATCTGGATTCTGGCCGGTCCGACTAGACAAAAAATTGAACCTACAATAGAACTTACATAAGAGCTTCCATCGGCTTCCAAGACGATTCAGTGCCATGAAGCCTAGTGTAATCCAGTGGAAACCTGTTGAAAAAAAAGGATTCTCATTCACTGTGGGTGGCCAATGAAAGCTAGTGAGCTCCACGGGGTATTGTTGACTGGATGCCGGCAGATGCCGGTGGGAGCCCGCGGCCCGCACCGGCATGTGCACTGAGCACTCCGCAAGGCCTCACCCAAACTCTCCATATGTCGGTGGGACTAAATTGCGGTATTCCAGATTCGTGATCTCCTCAAACAAACATTTTGCAGGTGTGGTGAACTGTGGCCTGATAGACCTCGCAAATAGGACTCCAGATGACAGTGCAATGTCAACTTCCTGAGGCATGGAGCATTTTCGTACCAACCCAGGCAACCCACATACCTCGGCAGCAGCCTCGCATTGGGACTGTTCCACTCTGCAGTGTGTGACCCTGAAACTTCAATCACTGCCGTGCGAAATCGAAAATATAAACTTACGTGTTAAAAACGAATAAATGCATCAGCCGGGAGTCGAACCCGGAGCTAGGCCATATCTCTTATCTGAAGGTGCTGGATGGGAAGACCCAATGTTACCGCTACACCACTGATGCTCTACAGATTGTCTTTGTAGTAGCTCAGATGAGCCGACTAATTCGCCATACCGAACCTTGCACTGCGAGGGAATCAAATCGAATATCGATCGAATCAGTAGATTTTAGGCAATATTTTTTGATCTCTGATATCGGTCAGTTTTGCGCCAGGTTACGTAAGTTTAGGTTGGAAGATCCAAAAGAGTGACATGCTGATAACAAGATGTTACAGGGCAAGCACAGTGAACCTCTTCTAAGTATCCGAGGTTCAGGTGTCAATGGCCAGAGTTTCCTACCGTTGCGGAAGGCCTGGCGGGACCAGTCATCATTAGTTGAAAGTGGACATGAATCACAGGCACCCCCTCATAAAAGAGTTAGCTCAACGGTCAACCTACAGGAGCAGCACTTTGCTAAGATGTGTTTGCCGAAAGTGTCAGTGGAACAGCGAATATTGACCTTCCTGGGCAGCTTGGTCGTCTATGAGGAGAGGCCGAGGATGCCAGAGATACTTCGAAGTCAGCTTTTTGGACTAAATCCTGAACACTATGCCATATAGTTGTAGTACTGGCAGTCAATGGAATTCACACCCAGGGTTCAGCATCGAGAAGACATTGATCAACGGGAGATGTACACAATACGAAGAGCCAAAGTAAATCAGCTTGAAACAAAGGCAGATATTCTTGATTTCTCTGACAAGTCAGCCATCGTCTGACGTGGACCATCTGGTTCATTCCATGTTTGTGGTTGATTCAGGGAATCGTTCGCGGATGCATACATGTAAGGGCGATGTTGGCTGCACTCAAACCAGCTGCGGTTTTCCTCAAAGTTGGGGGCGTGCGTCCGTGAGGTATATTGGAACAGGTATCCACGACGACCAATCAGGAGATAAAATATAGCAGAAAATTGCGCCGGCCCACAGGCGACACCGCATTCGCGGTGCCTTGCAAGAGGACCGGTGCAAACACGCCCGCTGAAGAAACATGACATCAGAGGAGCACTGAAAAGGGAGAATGACACCACGCACCAATCCTCTTTGCCTTCGCCTCCGGGTTCGCCGCCGACTGGCATACAAAATGGAGGAACGCGGTAACAGATATCCACACCTGCGTTGTTCATAAGCAAGGCCATTTGACGAGAGTTTGCAAGCCGACCGACGTTCACAGCAGCCGGCGGGAACTCATCCAGCATCTCGAACGCTTCATCGCGGCTCGTCACCTCCACACACCGCGCGTGCAGAGCCGAGGGAACAATCGGCTCTGTGAGCGAGCCCAGCAGGCACAGAAGTGTTTCCCCGAAAGCAATCGGCCTGCTCTCGTCTTTCGCATCAGGTGAAAAGGGGAAATCCGCCCCGCTATCCAAACACTTGCGACGCCTTCATTAAATATGCGATCAACGGGGTAGAAGGAGCACACCTCGCGTATTGTATCAATTATGGCTTCGTCGGCCTCATCTGACACGAAAACATTGTGCTGTACCATCAGCACAGTCAGCTGTTGTAAAAAAAAAACAAAAGAGACGAGGTACTAACAAGGAGAATATCTGGACCCATCAGCCAGTTCACAAGGCGCATAATCTCGCGTGGCGCGTTGATCGCACGGTCCTCTGCAAGTAGATCGCCACTACCTAGTTCCCGTATGGGACCGGGAAGACGCGTGAGACGCGTAAGCGAATTCGCGAAGCACGTTGGCACTGCGTGAAAATTAGACTCGCGACGTGATCATGAGTGAAGCGCAATACGGACTGTACTCTGCCGTGACGGCAATAAAATGGTCTTTCCCCATGACCGTATGTAGGATAAGCGTGCACTCCAGCTCCTTGGGGCCCACATTCAGCCGCGCCGCAGCGCTGTTGTCAATTGACGCCGTCAGCGTCATGTACGCCAGCTCGTCCGGCAGGATAAGCGCCTACCAGCGCTCAATCATTTCCGAGTTGGTGTTGATTGGTTGAGACCTACCGTCATGGGCTCCACCTTCAACCAGTCGGGATCTACGGCCGAACAGCGCTCGTAGAGAGTCCAACAAATGCGCAGGGCGAGCACTCACGAGCAGCCCCCTCCCCATCAACCGGGACAAGCCTATATGCGCACGGGACCTACAACGTGAGTTCAACCAACCAACGACGAATTCAGTCCGCTTCCATAAAATCACCTTGCCAACATTTTTGATTCCCACCCGTCGACTCGCCGACTTCCCATACCTGCTCAAAGACATGAGCCCCTGAATGCGATCCCCGAAGGTCGACTCACGAGATGGACCCCATCCCCACCGCAGGGTCCATGATCTTCAGATTGATCCTCGCATTCGTGTCCTCGTGCGCGTCCTCCAGCCCCCGCAGCTGCGCGTAAAGGCGCCTCGCCGCCGCCTCCGCCGCCGCACACTCGAGCACGTCCATCTACATTCGCTGCTCAGCGTGAGTTGGATGAGACAGCAGAGGCTGACGAACTTCGACAACAAATTCCGCAGACACAGGCCGGTGGTCACTCATCGTGATCTGCGGGTATCCCTCATAGCTCAGCTGTTCGATGCGAGCAGCGTCGCTCGCGGCGTACAACACGCGGTCCGTCCATGCTGGCCGGCGTCTGCTCGTTATTGAGAAAAAAGAACAACAAAAAACAGGGACGGAGGATGAGGAGCAGAAAACATACTTCAAATCATAGCCCAAGTCATCTTGCAGCAGCCCCGCATTGAAACGATACGTCCTATCGCAAACAGCACACGTGAGCAAAAGCAAAAGGTGGCCATGGAAGGCCTGTGCACGTACGGCAGATGCGTGATGCGTCCTTCGTCAAACATGTCGAACGCCTTGCCCGCGCGCATCACAGTTTTCAGCTATGAACGCTCTCAGCTCAGGCCCGGCCCTAACGAGAGAGGTTGAAACTCAACGAACCTGATCATACGGCATCAGCGCCTCGAGCCGCGTCTCCCGCTCGTCCGCCAGCGCCTCCACGAGCACAACGCGGACATCCGCATCCGGCACGTCGATCCGGTAGTTCAAATCGCCCTGCAGTCGTGAGCGTCTTTCAGCACGCTGACCGCGCAGAAGGCCCGGCGTACATACCATCCAGAACACCGCATCGCTCTCGAACACCCCGCACGTCACCGCGACGGGCACGGTCTGCCCTTTCGCCGGCGGCGCGCCAGCCCCGGCGCCCGCATCGCTGAACGTGAACCGCAGCCTCCGCACCAGCTCATGGAAGTCCGCGTTCCGCCGCTCAACCATCTCATCGAACGCCGCGAGGTGCGCATTCACGAACGTCAGCACCGTCCCCGCGTTGGGCTGCGCGTCAGCCTTCTCGGTGGGCGGCGTGAACACCAGGCGCACGGCCGTCCCGCCTTTGTTGCCCTGCGCCCCGGTCCATAGTCAGAATATTATTCTTGAATCGCAGAGAAGCGCACCATGAGCCCCATGATCCCCGTCCCAGCCGCGCACGTCCGCACGTCCGTAAAGGCCGCGCGCATCGTTGTCTTCACGAGCACGAGCATGAGCATACCAACGAGCTGCTTCGAGGCGAGCTACGCGCGACGTCAGCGTCTGTTGCTCAAGAATAACAGCATGCATACCATCTCATACTCCCCGCCCCTCTCACCCAGCGCAGCAAACACCGCCTCAGCCCACGCGTCTGAGCGCGCCGTGCTCGAAGCGTACAGCAGCGCCTCCGCGGACAGGTCGAGCTCCTGGAAACCGAGCACGATGAGGTCCGGCGCGGCGTCGTCCGCTGGCGTGCCGGTCTCCGCGGGGAGCGCCGCCTTCTCTGCGGCGGACTCAAACGGGTCCTCGGGCACGGAGAACGGCGACACCTCCTTGAGCGGGGGGAGGACCGTCTCCCGTACGCGCTGCGAACTGCGCCCGAGCCACGACGCGAGGTCCTGCGAGGGCAGGTTCCCGTTCACGTTGAATGTTCCGGTGCGGATCCTGATAGCGGCCGTTTCAGCTACAGTTGCGAGGCAAGTGCGCGTCGCACCTCAGCTTCGCCGCGCCCGCTTTGCACGACTCGCGCACACGCGCGCGGATCCAGTGGTCGCGGATGCGCACCGCGTCCGCAAAATCGTCGCCCGCGTCCCCGCCCGCAAAGGCCGCGGAGAGGCGCGCGTGGAGCGGCGTGCGCGCGGTGCGGAGGTCCTCCGGGGTGAACACTGCGCCGCGCGTCAGCTCACTCCATGTGGGAGACAAAACACGCACGGGCGGGGAGGGGCGCGCGGCGCGCGGTGTATGGCGCGAGCCACGAGAAGGTTGTGAGCGACGGGGCCGCCTCGGGGGGCGCGTCTGTCCGTGCATGTCAGTTGAGCTGCCGGAGACATCAGGCAAACACACCCGCGAGGTCCTTGAGGCGTTTGCACTCGGCGAGCAGGACGCGCAGGCTCTCTGCGTGCAGCGTGCGGAGGATCAGCAGCTTCTGGCTCTCGAGCCCGCCGGTTATTGTGAGCATCAGCAGCCCTGGAGCGATATGAGCGATACGCTCTGTTCTGGTCATTATGGCGCACCCGGAGACGACTGCGCGGCAGACAGCTCGGAGGACACGGGTGGAACTTGCGCCACCGCAACGGAAAAATCGCCAAAGATCGGGAAGACACGCAGGATGTCTGCCTGGTCGAATGCGCCGGCAGGCTTGGCCTTTAGCACGAACACACTGCATCGCGGGCTGAGCATTCGCAAGCAGAAGGTTTCCGGCCACGCACCTCCCCTCCTCATGCGTGTCCAGAGACTCGCTGTGGGACACGACGACGAGGATCCGCTTGTTCCGACGGTCGTCAATCTGACTCGGCGAGTCCAATGGCTGGTCAGGGGCAGCGGGGTCGGTCGCCGCAGGGAGCGCGAGCGCCTCGAGGACTGCCTTTACCTCGTCCGACGGGCGCAGCAACGCTCGGATCGAGTTCTCCAAGGCGGCCATTGCGGAGAAGGAGTCGGGAGAAGGGTGCACTGAGGCTGTGTTGCGATTGTTGATCCGGTTCGGCAGTGATGCAACTTGAACGTTTGAACACAGACAATTGTAGCGGTGCATGTATCCAACCCCGTCGAACCATTGGCCGATTCCCGCATCGAGACTCAGAATTTGAGGTACGCAAACAGCAGTTTCTTGGTGTATCTTTATAGATAAATCTAGAGAACTCTTGAACTTTTTACTTTTTTGGAATTACAGATGGATTCAAGTTAGGGGCCACATAGACACATTTCCTGTCTTTTCCCACCAGTTGCTTTGCCTCCCGTCATTTTTTTTGCTCTCATTATGACCAGAGTGACCTGCACCATGACAGCAATTGCAAGTTTGATACACAGATCCCTCCGGCCCGGATCCAGGAAAATTCTCCGTGACACTTCGACTTAAACTCACTTGCTCAAGGTATGTGTGTGGCCAGGGATAGATAAATTGCAAGGTGTTCCTGTTTCTGCTTGATCTCTACTCTGAACTGAATACATATGGACTGAACCCTGTGCAAATGAACCCCAAGCGGCCAAGCCTCAACGGATACTTTGGAACTGGATATGTACTTATGTGGAGGAACTGGGAAGATGAAGTATGGAGCCTAGGATATAGGGACTGAATGACAAAAGATCTTAGTATCAGCTGGCGAAATGCATACAGGTTGAGCGAAATAGCCAGAAGAAACTTGGAGTTTGTTGCCCAATTCTTTGGAGGGGATCACGAACCTTCAAGGGGCCACAGGGAAGTGCAGAGTGGGGACAGAGTTAGTGTGGAGGGGGTAGGCAAGGGTTTAGGGAACACGGTTAGCATTGCCTTGCCTTGCCTTCAACGCGCATTTATTCCCTGATGAATACTAGTGAATACTAAATGCGTGAATAAATGCGCTTCGTGAATAGATGCGCGTTGTCACGGAATAAATGCGCGTTGTAGGCAAAGATATCAGCTTGACCGGACACAGTGGGCCCGTGCCATGAATGCCTGGACGTTGAACGTTGAACGTTGAACGTTGAACGTTGAACGTCGACACCGCACCGACTTGAGTCCGTTTGGGAGTTGGAAAATCCGGGAGATTTCGACGGCCGCCGGCCATGACGTCAGATGTCGGAGTTTGAATATATGAGTTCCGGAACAATACTGGCAAACAAAGTGCGCGCGTCTAATGCGCGTCCTCCGCCGTTCACAAGGTATCAGAGGCTTATATCTCTACGAATTGGACATACAGAGGGCTACTAATGGAGAGTCCTCTGGGAAGGAGCCCCGTGCCAGGCACAATTCCGCGTCTGTATGTGGGCGCGGCGCCACGGGCGCGCCCCTCCATCCCCCACACGCCGCCCTCCGATGCGCCCGCCTCGGCGCAAGCTCGATGAAGGGGCTCCAAGGGAGCAAGCGCCTCGTGGCATCTGCCACGCGAGCCCCGCCTCCTCTCGCTCGTTCCTCCTCGTCGGCGATCCCACCTCAGATCCACACTACCGGACCTGGACCCTTCCCCTTCAACACGCCTCCCTTCGTCGATATCCCGCCCACGCGCTCGAACACCCCGCCCTCCCGCCCTCGCGCGAGTCACAAGCAAGCCCCAGCGCACCGCAGCGCGACGAAAAGCCAGCACAGCGCCCGGGCGAGTCCAGCGCACGCACGTCGGAAGACGTAGGCGTCTGGGGAGGTAGCAGTGGTGCCACGTTAGTGAGCAGGCATAGAGGGCTGTGGGCGACCATCCAAGGCTGGCAAGACAGATGGCAAACGGGTGAGGAACACCCTTGGATTCAGATGGTGAGCAGAAAGGGGAGATGGGAGGCACTGGAAGTTTGACACACCCTCACCCGATGCCGAGCACCTCCGCACCCACCAAGCCAACCGCGGCGCTGTCGAGACCAGCGAGGGCAACGTCGCCGGCCTCTGCGCCGAGAACACGCAAGAGGTTGGCTTTGACAATGGCTAGCTTAGTGTGATACAAGATCCGGGAGGCGATTCGCGCGCGCGGCGGCGTCGGCGCCGGCTGGTCAGTCGTGGAAGTGTCCTCGCTCCCGGTGGCGGCGTCCGCGCCTCGCCCGTGTCTGGTCCGAGAGTGCGTGGAGGGAGGGAGGGAGGAGGGGAAAAGGAGGGACTGGTGGCGTGCATGTTTGGCACCCTTTGGATATTGAAAGTCCGACACGTCCGGCCGACCGTGCCGCCGGTTCTGATGGCGGTCATTTTCCCGGATTTTCCAACTCCCAAACTTTCTGGAAGTAACGGCTGGACTCGATATCGTATCAGTCCCCTCAGGCTCAGGCTCAGGCTCGGCATCAGACCAGACCAGAATTCTCCTTTCCTTCGTCCGCTCTATATCAGCTTATCCATCTATCGGGAACATCCGCTGCTTAACAGCCTCCAATCGCCTCTATCTAGTATCCTACCTCACTAGCACTTTGGAAGCGAATTCAATTTGAACTCGACGATAGGCGATAAGTTGGTGGCTGCTTTATTGATCCAGACTTCTATCTACGCCAAGATTGCGCCTTATCTACGATTTAATATGCGCGCTTTGTGTCCGCTAATGCCAATATCAATGGCGCAGGTCCCCTGAACTCCAACACCCGCTTCTATATTGTAAATGATGCCGTACCTCGGCTTGTTGAAATGACATTCCAGTGCAATTCGAAATCATTGCTCTCCAGCATGTGTACCGTCAGGCAGCTGCTCTCAATCATTGACTGCGTCAAACACGTCAGTTCCGCTCTGCGCAGCAGAGTCATGCACTTGAATGTCCCATAAATACGAAGGAGAAGTAGAACTTCGAAGACTGCGGCGCGGACCTGAACAGCTCCTACGCCGGGGCGAGATGATATTTCAATAATATAATAATATCCGCGAGCACACAGCAGTCACAGACCGCGTGAGAGGGGACGTCGAATTCTGCCCGGCGGTGTTCCGGGTCCGGGAAGTAACACCGCTGATTATTTTATCAAGGCGCCGGGATGGGATTCAATTTCGCAGCTTTTTTTATGTTGCAGTGTCTAGATCTGGCGAGGAGAGACGGATTAGTAGTTCCGCATCCTCCCCTTTTCGCGATTGGTGTCCTTTGCGCACACCTCGCTTGCGCGGCATGAGGCTCACAGTCTTCCGCTAGCTTCCGCTGTCCTCCGGGGTCCTTGCCCTCATCCCTGCTTCCCCCTGCTTCCCCCTGCTTCCCCCTGCTTCCCCACGGGCATATGGCACGCATCTGATGAACTCTCCCTAACTGACGCTGCTCAAACACTGTTTACGCTTACCCCAGATCAGCTGCCGCCCTTCCCCGCATCAGCTGACCTTCCCCGCATTTGATGGACTGATGACGTGATCGCGGGTCGTCGGAGATCAAAATTCTACGAATTGCCCGATGCCGGGTCGTGCGAGCTCCCAGAATATTCTCGATTTCTCAGGGAAGGAGGTAAGTACTGCACGAGTCGGGCTCGAAGCGAGCAGGCTGAAGGGGTCAATTTTTATTACAAGCTTGCTGCTTGGGACATGAGTTGAATCGGGTTTGATAAATTGTTTACTCAAGTCTTAGGTATAGTTGGACTTAATCATATATTCTCATGGTCTCTTACTTATTTGCTGGGCCCCATGAAGCCACACCGAAGCTGAGGATAGCCCGGAAAACTCGCTTTTTGAGGCTACTAACTCACCTTCAGTTTGATAAAATTCAACCACTTCAACCACACTCCCACCCGAAAGTAAACCTTGAGAAGCCGATAGAACATGCTAGAAGCGCTTGCCCCACAACAATGCACTCGTGCGCGCGATTTGCCGTCTGCGGAGGCGAACTAAGCGACCAAGCTCCATTAGAAGCGTCGGTGTCCGGGGTCTGCCGCTCCTGACACTGCTCACACGACCTCGCCCAATCTGGACTGGAACCCCCGCCGCGCCCAGACTGGGTCCGCCGGCGCCCGACCGATGCTCAGGCTCAAGCGCAGGCTGGCCCGGGCGCGAAAGGCCCTTGCAAGGCCTTGCAAAGGACAATGCGGAGCGCGAAGCAAAGCCAATAAATCGAAGGCACAAAGACGCAACAAAGACGTTATTGTTTGCGTTGTTGCACGGATCAGTGTGTACCGTGCTTTGGCTCCGCAGCCTATAAATTGCCTGGCATCCGTCTGCGTGAATCACCCCACTACTGCCACTTACCTACCAACCACCACCAGTCCCCGCTTGTTCCCCTCTGCACGACCCCACCCACCCTTCACGACTCGCCGCACGACCCACCCACCACCATGACCCGCACCTCCCGCTCCGCGTCGCTGCGCTCGGTGCTCAAGGACCGCTCCGAGAGCAAGACCGGGCTCAGCAACGCGCTGCGCAAGAACGGCGGCGGCGCGCACAACTGGGGCAGCCTCACCCACGAGGTACGTGTCCTCCCCTCCCCTCGCTCTAGCCTCTAGTGCTCACCGTGCCGTGCAGCGCGACCTCGAGTTCGCCGGGATCGACGATGGGCAGCACGAGCTCGAGCTCGAGGGCGACTCGTCCTCTGACGTCGACGCCGACAGCCACAGCGCGCACTCGGACGACGGTACGCCCATTGTCCCCTCTTGCGTCGAGCCCCTGACTGACTTTGTCGTGCGCTTACTAGTATCCGTCAAGTCGTCCTCGCCCGTGCTCCAGCGCTCTGAAGAGGACCTCGCGACTGCCCGCAAGATCCGCATGAACGCATTCAAGGGCGAGGGTGCGTATCCCCTTCTCTCATCCTTCCTCCTCCTTTGCTCATGCGAGCCCATATCCAGGCGTCGACCTCGCCGCCATCGCCCGCACCTCCGGTGCCCTCCAGGCTGTCGACTCCGTCTAATTCACTATAATTGTCCCCGTACCAGGGGTCTAAAACCCGTACCCGTACCCGTATCCCAAGCCTCGAAGAACTAGTATCGCACCCCGCACCTCAATGTACAGTAGCCGCAGTGTCTAAGCGTAACGTCGTGAAAATATAACAAATGTATTACCAAGGCTCTTTCTGGTACCTTGGCGCATACTGGCCATGGGAGCAGCGAACCGCGGCTGTCTGAGAGCCCAGTAATTGCACCTGTGGCTCGAATCGAATGGCGCGGCAAGTCGGTCAGAAAGTTTGGGAGTTGGAAAATCCGGGAAAATGACCGCCATCAGAACCGGCGGCACGGTCGGCCGGACGTGTCGGACTTTCAATATCCAAAGGGTGCCAAACATGCACGCCACCAGTCCCTCCTTTTCCCCTCCTCCCTCCCTCCCTCCACGCACTCTCGGACCAGACACGGGCGAGGCGCGGACGCCGCCACCGGGAGCGAGGACACTTCCACGACTGACCAGCCGGCGCCGACGCCGCCGCGCGCGCGAATCGCCTCCCGGATCTTGTATCACACTAAGCTAGCCATTGTCAAAGCCAACCTCTTGCGTGTTCTCGGCGCAGAGGCCGGCGACGTTGCCCTCGCTGGTCTCGACAGCGCCGCGGTTGGCTTGGTGGGTGCGGAGGTGCTCGGCATCGGGTGAGGGTGTGTCAAACTTCCAGTGCCTCCCATCTCCCCTTTCTGCTCACCATCTGAATCCAAGGGTGTTCCTCACCCGTTTGCCATCTGTCTTGCCAGCCTTGGATGGTCGCCCACAGCCCTCTATGCCTGCTCACTAACGTGGCACCACTGCTACCTCCCCAGACGCCTACGTCTTCCGACGTGCGTGCGCTGGACTCGCCCGGGCGCTGTGCTGGCTTTTCGTCGCGCTGCGGTGCGCTGGGGCTTGCTTGTGACTCGCGCGAGGGCGGGAGGGCGGGGTGTTCGAGCGCGTGGGCGGGATATCGACGAAGGGAGGCGTGTTGAAGGGGAAGGGTCCAGGTCCGGTAGTGTGGATCTGAGGTGGGATCGCCGACGAGGAGGAACGAGCGAGAGGAGGCGGGGCTCGCGTGGCAGATGCCACGAGGCGCTTGCTCCCTTGGAGCCCCTTCATCGAGCTTGCGCCGAGGCGGGCGCATCGGAGGGCGGCGTGTGGGGGATGGAGGGGCGCGCCCGTGGCGCCGCGCCCACATACAGACGCGGAATTGTGCCTGGCACGGGGCTCCTTCCCAGAGGACTCTCCATTAGTAGCCCTCTGTATGTCCAATTCGTAGAGATATAAGCCTCTGATACCTTGTGAACGGCGGAGGACGCGCATTAGACGCGCGCACTTTGTTTGCCAGTATTGTTCCGGAACTCATATATTCAAACTCCGACATCTGACGTCATGGCCGGCGGCCGTCGAAATCTCCCGGATTTTCCAACTCCCAAACGGACTCGTTACTTCTCAATCACTTCCCATTGAGCACGTCGCGATTGGGTTCAGAGGTTTGTTTGTTGGTTCATTGCGTTACATATATATGGAGTCCAAAGCAGGAAAGGTCGAAGCGGCGATTGCGGCTCGAGGCAGGACTATTCCCGTATTCAGTGCGGCTGGACCAGAAGCGGAGTAATGCAATTCAGCCTGAGCGCCCGGGGATCTGCGCGCGCGGTAATTAGGGGACCACCGCTGCCATAAGAGACTCGGGTTAGGCGCGTACGCGTATTCTGGGCAGATATATGTACCTTCAAATTGGACAGACGTTGCGGTTTCCAGCAACGGAAGCATAGGCCAGAAAAGATTTAGTAGACATCACGCCGCAGCAGCGAAGACGAAGACGCGGTGGTGATCAGAGGGAACAAGTGCGCTGCCAGTGCGCGGAGAATGTTTGAGTGGTCGAGTCATGCGTACACGTTGCAGGATATTCTGAGCGTGGAACCGAGGGACCCTCGAGCAGCGTCTTACCGTCCGTCCTGGTATGATATAATGCAGTGGCGCGTGGTGTGTGGAGTTACTTGATTGAGGTGGTACGGTTGCGGTGGCGAGGAGAAGGCGGCGTCCCTGGACCGGGATGTGCGGGTTCCTTGGAAGACGTGCTTCGTTTGACGGCAGGCACAGAAACAACACAGAGATATGAGCGTCGCCGTCGCAGTTATATTTGATGGAGCAGGGCATAAGGATGGAAGAAGAAAAACACAGGATGAGGGTTTTTCGCGTGAGGCTGAGCGGCTACAGGTCGCTGCTTCAACTTGCGTGCGAGCCCTCAGCACGTTGACGGTTATTCTGAATAATGAACCACTGCATGTGAGCTGTCGGCGTCGATCGTTTGGTGTGGGTGTCGAAGTTTCCTGAGCCAGGTGTGTGGGCAGACTTGCTTGATCCTAGACCTGGGCAGGGTCCTTGTGAGATCATTCGCTGGAATGTTTGAAGATATGTCGAGACAACGCTGCGAGTTCGGGTGTACACGTGTGCCATTCAGGAAGGCACCGTTCCGAACGACCGAGGGGTCTGGTAAGTGAGCACGAGTTCTTCGGTTCTTGCTAGTTTTCCAACCAGGACCAACAGAAGGTAGCGGTGAGAGAACACACAGGCCATGGGTCCGTCTCGGCCTCTGAGAGCTCCTGTTTGGAGGACAAGCCGCTAGACTACTTATCTGACGAAACATCATCAAGTTAACATGGCACTGACCCCGCAATGAGTGAAGCAAATCCGATTTTAAACTGGAGCTCGTACTCTTGAGACGCCGGGGAGCTGTCGCAAGATCCGTGGACAGTAGAAACAAAGTGGAAATGGGAAAAGCCAAGCGTGCGTGACACGCTGTGACACGTCACTCAGGCTGATCCGATCTGTGCGTCCGGCAATCGCCGCCGTCCTTTTTCTTCCACCACCTTTCCGCTGGCAGCGGCATGCTGTTACCTGGCCATGGGTATCCCATAAACAGGCCGATACAGCGCTCAAGCTTCTAAGCGCTGACGAAGGTGCTGCACTGCAGATTCAGACCTCGCGGAGACTCTCGAATCTCGCTCCGTCCTGCGCCTCGAGGGCCCTCGACGACGACTATGATTAGTATGAAGCTCTGTTACCCCTCAGCCCAACCACAACCTTGCGTTTTGGTGCCACAAGAACATCGTTATCGACGACCCAACTGCTCTAGACTTTTTGCACCTAAAAATCTCTCGACTTCATGCACATGGATGATGCATGATATGGTGAGCCAACTTCTTCACTGGTCGCACCTTCGTGGTCTTCTAGCCCAGTGTCGCCAAGTAGCGCAGAGCGCTCAACGCCTCGCGACGAACATGTATCTTCTCGGCGCTTGTATCTGGCCATTTGATGCCACGCATCCTTCGATCGCAGCCAAGGTGTGGCTCAATAGCTCACCCTCGTCAGGTCATCCTCGTCCATACTCAGGCTTACTGCCGTTTTGCTATATGAACCACCTCTAGCTTTGATTGCCGGTGCTTCACGAACAGTGTGCGCAATTCGCCACCCTACCATGAGGCTCGTGCATGGGTTCTCCCTTATAAACATCGCACGTTGAGACACCTGGGGCAAAATGGGCTTCGTCGACTCTATGTGCAACAGCCCCTTGTCTTCACCCTTGTCTCTCCGAAGCTCGCCGGAGTCTGTGGCGGCCACTCTAGGCCCGACCTGGTCCCCGCGCCCAGGCATGTCGATCCGCATCCCGCCCCGGAGTCCTCCAGGTTCCACCGCAGTTAGTCCGTCCTGGTCGCCCCCTCAAGGAAGCCCAATCCTCGGTGAGACCACCCCGCCACAGTCTCCGCAGTCTTCAGGCGACCTCCTGGAGGAAGAACTTGCAAAATACACCGCTTCCGTCAGCAGCTGCTCTGTCAACCCGCGGTACTATTTCGACGATGAGATTTCGTTCTTCAAGGTACACTTATCCTTTCTCCTGCCCCCCCAAGCTAGGCTGATTCATAGCGCAGGTGGAGAACCAGCGCTTCAGGGTTCACCGCCACTTTCTCGCTCGGGACTCTGTTTATTTCCAGGAGCTGTTTGCGGGGCCCTTGGGAGATTTCGGTGATCGCGAAAGCGAGGCGATCCCTCTGGAAGGCATCGGAAGTGCCGAATTCGAGTGCCTTCTCGATTTCTTCTACGATGGGTACGAGTTTCTGCCGCTTCTAACGCTCCGCCTTATCTACTTTAACTCCAGAATGTACCGCTCGCCCAAAGACTCCCTCAGTCAATGGATCACCCTCCTTTCGGTCGCGACCCGCTTCCGTTTTGATCGCCTTCGCGCTCAGGCAATCCGGGCTATTGACGAGAGCGCTACACCGCTAGACCCCGTCGACAAAGTCGTGCTCGCGACCAAGTTCGACGTCCCCGCGTGGCTCGCGCCCGCATTCGTCGCACTGTGCCAGCGGCCGAAATGTCTTGAAGAATGGGAGGCGGAGAAAATCGGGCTGAAGCGCACGGTGCAGCTTGCGCGCGCGAGAGAGGAGTACCGCGATGCCGAAAGCCTGAGGGGACGGCCACCGAGCCCGATTCAGATGTACAAGTCGTGGCAGCCGAGCCCGTGCCCGGCCTCACCCAGGGACGACTACCAGGCCGCACAATGTGCGGCACACATCGTGGACGAGGTGTTCTTCCCTTAGTATCATATCTGATGTTCTGGGAATGTAAACTTATTTTGGGATTAGTTCTTTTTCGAATGATCATGATTTAATATCAAGTTATCATCTAACTTCGAGGGTTCTGTAAAGCCGCGTTTGAACCACGTGTAGCAATCTGGTCCATCTCTTCCCACCACCTTCTCGTCTTGAAGTTTCGAGGTTGAAGGAACACGACCATCGTCACCAGCGATGTTACTAGACTCGGACTCTGACGAACCAGCGACCACTGTGATGGGTGCAGAGAGTCAACAAGTGTCGTTAGGCGTCCCGGTGTCTGGGCCTCCCAAAAAGAACAGCAAGTACTACATGGACGACCCCATGGCTATCTTCCTGGTGAACCCAATGCTCATCCTAACCGAAGTCCGAGCTAACTAGCCTTCAAATGGTTGTCAGGTGGAAAATCAACTCTTCAAAGTCCATCGCCACTTCCTCGTGGAAGAGTCGGAGGTCTTCAAGTGGATGTTCGTCTGCCCGTCCGGGGGTAGCGAGCCAGAGGGACACAGTAATGAACGCCCTATTCCACTGCCCGGTGTTCACGCAGTTGAGCTCGAAACGCTGCTCGACTTTTTCTATACCGAGTGCGTGGCTGGATCTTGCGGATGCAGAATTCGAAGGGCTCGCTAACGACAGTTCTCCGGGTAGGAAGTTCCAGCGCTATACGGCCTGTTTGCGGGACTGGATCAACCTCCTCGCTATATCCACGCGCTTTGATTTTCAGCGGCTCCGCGAGTGTGCGATTAACGCTATCGATTACAGTCGGTGGCCACAGTCTTGGCTGATCGTCATCGATCCAATCGAGAAAATCGTTCTTGCGGAACGGCATGATATTCCGCACTGGCTTCGCATCGCCTATGTCGCTATCTGCGAGCGAGGCAGACCACTGGAGGAGTCAGAAGCGGAGAAAATTGGGTATCGAAAGACCATCCTGCTTGCGCGTGCGCGAGAGGCGATTAGGAACCCGCAGCATGATCCGCCGGCATTGACAGTGTCGAGACCATATAGCCCAGGAATTGGGTCTCCGGTATGGCGGGCTTTACTGGACAAAACCCCAGTGGCCACGCGTGGCCACGCGTCTCCACGCGTGGGGCGCGTTTCCACTCACTTCACACTCGTGAAAGATAGTGGATCGTTGTCGGGGAGTCGTGTAGTATTGCGTGGGGTGGCGTGGCTTTTTGTGTATTGTAATCTTTTGTGATCCTGCATCCATTTCTCTCAGCATAATCCAGCACACTTCCACGCGTGGTCATCAGTGGCTACAAATCAGGGCTTGTCCTTGATTTCAGCCTAATCCGGCAACGGTGACAGACTTTACCATCACACAGCCACTGGTAAATCTTGACACCGTTGATTTCAGGAACAATTAAACCCGCTTCCTCACCCACTCTCAAGCCACACAAGGGGCTTTAAAACGCTGCCTGCCACCTTCCAACAAGATCTATAGAGCCAGATTCATGTTTTATCTGTCCTCTTCAAGTCTACAACAAGTCTATATACTCCAGAACTCCAAGACTAATCCTTAGTTGACTCAAACAGCATACACTGACAAAAATCCTTTGGAATCAACCCAGTGATGTATCAAAAGGGAGTCCTCCCTAGCATCTGCCCCACATTGCCAAACAAGGAGAATTTTCGAGAAAATCTGACTTAGAAATCAGGGACCAGAATAGGTGGTTGCAAGGCATTGATTGAATAACGAGTATTAATGAGTACTTGCAGTGCAAGCAGGACAACTATGTGCACTCACGCAGGGTATCTAAGTAGTAGGAGGGATAAATAATACTATCAATGAATGCCTGTTCCAGGCTAAATTCCAGTTGAATCAAATTATAGGGGTGTTTGCTTGTTCACGACGAAGCAGTCATCTGAGTGGCTCAGGAGTGGTATATACGTTGGCCACGCATTAGCCACGCATGGAGGCAAGTGGAATCCAACTCTGTCCCACTCATGCACCATGAGTGGAGAACGCGTGGATATATAAATTACCATACTTGAATTACCTTGCCAACCACTGCCGACGCGTTGCCCATGCGTGGAGAACGAGGTTGCAATGCGTGGAAGTGATGCCCCACTCGTGATCACGCGTGCCCACGCACCTCCACTCGTGATCACGCGTGGCCACTGGGGTTTTGTCCAGTAAAGCCTGGTATACTCCGGCGTCACCCACGCACATGGTGTTCGAAGTCCCTCTACCTCTACATTCTGCCGATGAACCTTTTCCTGATCATGCCAGAGTCGAGGCTGTGGTTTCCGAAATCTTCTTCCCAGGGGATTGTCAGAAACCTAAGAAGGATCCAAGCTCTGTGCCCGTCACAACCCGCCGGCCCCGGTTAATTAAAGGTGGTGACTCCCGTAGGCTGTACCAGACGACTAGTGGCGGTTAGACTCAAGAGAAGAGGCCCTGGCGGCGGGGAGTACTGAGACGAGCGTTGGCAAACGGGTAGGGAATACATCACAATGTTAGTCTCCCAAGTCAGACCTTTAATTCAATGTTTTTTTTTTTGAGAGAGGAGTGAGAAAAAAACCTGATTAAAGTCCGTTATCAATCTCTAACTCCATCGGGCCCATTTGGCTTTGGTAAACATCCATCTATTCAATACCGCAGATTCGAACACAGGCCCGGGTCGATTCAAGTCGCTCAACAAAGAGATACTGCGTCCCATTGCGTTCATTCCCCCTTGTGGCTAGTGTACAGTGCTAATGAAAAATGTGATAATGCGATGCTACGGTAAGTGTACATGGAGATGCTGGAGATGTATGTGAGCGGCGCTGGAGGATGTGAGTGAGGAGGGGAAGCTGGTGCGGGAGGGGGTCGCTGTTTTTACCGCGCGGACGCGGCGAACTGCTCAAGGATGGGGGGACGAAAAGCTGGGGGGTGAAAGTACTTCGTCGTCCCGTCTGCTGCGAAGGCGCAGACAGCTAGGCCGCGACCCGGATCGCGGGGTGGTGGTGGTGCCGACGCGGGATATGGAGGGCGCGAAGGAAGTTGAGCAACTTCCCGCCCTGGAGGCGGTGGGGGTGGTGCGGCGCGGGATTGACCCTCATGGGTATCGGGTGCTGGCGCGGGGCGTGGGGATGCGGGGACGAGGCGCGCGACGCCGGGGTGCGCGGAGACGCGCTGGCCGCGCTGCTCGCGGGGCTGGACGGCTCGAGCTCGGGCACGCTGGGATTGCGCGTGCGCGTGTGATGCGGCGGCGCCGCGGCGGGCATGGGGGTGTGCCAGCGGTGCTGCTCGCCCTCGAGGGCCGAGACCAGCGCCACGAACTCCGCCTCCACCTCTACCGCGCTGACGCCGAGCTCCCAATGGAGCGCGTCGAGGAACTCGCGCTCGATGAGCGCAATGTCATAGAGGCTGTCAATGGCCGAGAAAATCCCCCAGTGCGCGTTTCGGAGCGGGCTGTCGTTGGTATACTTATTGGCGACGATGAGCGCGCCTAGAAAGATACGCTCGGGCGTGCAGTCAGCCTCGAGGGGAATGGTCAGGTGGGTGCGGGCGCGGACGATGTAGACCAGGGCCGTGAGGAGCGTGCCGGGGGACACTCTCGCGCGGTAGAGCAGGTTGTACACCATAATGGTGCAGTGGGTAGAGCGGACGGAAGTCGGGTCTACGCACTCAGTGACGAAGTCAGCGACGTATTCTGCGAGACAGGTTGGTAAGGACGAGGCGCAGATGCAAGGAAGAGAAACGCACCGACGACGGGCTTCGAGATTGTTAAGCTCGAGAGTGCCAGCAACGCTGGAGAGTGCTTTGCAGGGTCGACGAGCGAAGCGGGGTGCTTCTGCGACGACGAGGAGGGGCTGCTGCTCATCGAGCACTGAGACGACGAGGCCGACGATGAGGAGGGGTGCGAGCTGAGCATGGGTGGCGGCAGCGACGAGGTAGGGGGATGGAGTAGTGGCCCATGTTTTGCGGGTTTATATGCATGGCTCTGACTGAGACTGGTTCAAGTTTGCGATCTGAATCGGGGGGTGGTTCGGCCCCCGGTCCGATACAACGCACGTGACCCGGCTCGCACTTGACCTGATTTTTCTTGATTTGCTCTGAGAAATTTGAAGCCCAGCTGGAGGGGACTGGCTCGATAAAGAGTCTCAACGGCACTGTGCTCCCGATCCCACACGGAAGCTCGGCCATCCTTGCTATTGGGCATCGGCACGGGCCCGGCAAACCCGCGCCGATTGACGGGCTTGACCCGCGCGGATAGGGGCGCGGGAAGTGGTCCCCGAGCAACCCGGGGTAAGTTACTCAGATTGAACGGGGCTCACTAACCCTCTATTAAGTACTTAGTCCTTTTGTAACGGGGCTACGGTTGTCGCATGAGCCTGCCATTCATCGCACTCCAAACATCCCACGACGTAAATTCAGAAGCTCCCTGCTCTCCGCCACTGCGTCTTCGTCCATCGCGGCGCCGCTCCGCCGCCTCCATGTCCGCCGTCCATCCCGACCCGAGCACGCTGCGTCCTCTCTATCCCCCGTCGCATCACTAGCTACTAGCTAATCCTGCCCGTTCCCTCGCAGCTCCCGGACAACGGACTCGCCGCCGCCGCTTCTACTCGTCCCGCAATGCAGCCCAGTGTCGCCCTGTCTCCCGCCGTCTTTCTGCGCTCAAAGTCGTCTGCGCATGCAGCCAGACACCGCTCGTCCGCATCGGCCGGCACCGCAGCGACCCGTGTGCCCCAGGCGCAGTGACCCTCGTGAATTCACGGTCGTCGTGCGTCTGCGGCTTGCGTCCCGTCCACGCTGCTTGCGCTTGTCCGCCCAGACGGCGCTCCACATTCCTGCCGTCTCGCGCAACAGCCGTCCCCCGATGCGACGAGTTAGCGCGAGCGTACGCAGCTCCCCGTGCACCGCCGCTCGTACCCACGCAGCTCGCCTCCGCCCAAGCCGCAGCGTCTGGACTCCCCGCTCGCATCGCTCGGGCGCCGGGCATCGAACGCAGCGCTGCGACGGAGCACTGCTCGCACGCACCCCCGCCTCGCACGCCCGGCGTCCGACCGTCCTAGACGCGGTCCCCGCGATGCGCGTGCCATCGTACGCCCAGGTCGCAGCGGCGCATTGCGAGGCGGAGCGCGGGGACGGGGGCGGGGGCGGGAGATTGGAGCTGAGGCGCCCGCGTCCGACGCAGGCCAAGTCGCCGCGGGTGCGTCGTGCCTGCCGAGCTCCGGGGCTGCTGCTGACAACGTTGACGCAGCTCTCCAGCGAACGCCGCTTCCGCCCCGGCCACCCATTCCCGCCGCATCCTGCCGCCGCCCTCCCGTAGTACGTACTCTACGTCTATCCTTCTCGGCGGTTACTTACTTAGCTACGGACTACAACTACCCCGCTGCGCCCACGACTCGCGCAGAGTCGCACTGCGACCAAGGCCTTCGCCGCATCGGCCGCGCTCGACGCATGCCGTTCGCAACGCCGTCCCTTCGCCGCCGCGCGAGCCCCGTGCTGCGCGCGTAGTGCCGCACGCGCTTGACGCCGAGCCGCGTCGGGCGTCGAGCGCCCGTTCCTGGCCCGCACCACGCTCTCAAGTCCACCGACGCTCGTACCCGCCGCACGACGCTCGTCCCTTCCCCTTCCGCCCTCCGTCCCATTTACACTACGGGCACGGGCACGGGTGCTGCGCTGCCTCCCGCCGCCTCCGCGTGTCCGCGTCCCTTCCGATTCGAGCACGCCGCCGCTCGTACGACTCGCCCCATCGCGCCGCGAGCGGGCCGTGCAGCCTCCGTGGCGCGGCTCTGCCTCTGCTCGATTCCTCGGGCGTCGCGCTTTCCTCCCGCTCGAAACCCGAGGGAGGGACAGAGTCCGCACGCGCCGCTGGCGCCGCTCGAAGCCTTCCCCGTGCGCAGCCCGCCGCACCGCTGCGTTCCCCGCTCAGCGCTCAGAGTCCGCACGATGCGTCCTAGCCCGGGCGCGCGACGTCCCTCCACGCTGCGAACCGCTGCGTTCCCCGCCCACGGTCCTTACGGGGCGCCCCCGCTCTTCCGAGTCTGGGCACGCGGTCGCAGCGACCCGCGTGCCCCAGACGCAGAGACGCCCGTGCGTGCACGATCGTCGTGCGTCTGCAGCTTGCGTATCGTCCACGCCGCTGGCGCTTGTCCTGCAAACGACTCGCGCGGACGACGCTCGACATCCCCGCCCTCTGCGCAGCAGGCGGCCCCCGATGCGACGAGTTAGCGCGAGCGTACGCAGCTCTCCGCGCGCCGCCGCTCGTCCAGTCCTCTTCTGCGGCGCAGTCCGCCATCCGTCCCCTTCTCAGCACGCCGCTGCGCCCGACCCGGCGTCCGTCCCGCTTCAAGCCTGGCGCCGGATCCCTGAGGATAAGAACAAGCGGCGCGCTGTACTCCCGCCGTCTCGCGCGACATGCCGTCCCTGCTCGCGCCGTTCCCGCTCTACGCTACGCAGCGCCTCGCGCGCCTACTCGCTGCCGCCGTTCCCCTTCCGCGGCGCGATCCGCCGAACATCTCGTTCACTGCGCCGCCGCTCCCTCCCGCCGCCTCCGCATCCAG
The DNA here is from genome assembly GCA_029282135.1 of Mycena belliarum. NCBI lineage: Eukaryota > Fungi > Basidiomycota > Agaricomycetes > Agaricales > Mycenaceae > Mycena > Mycena belliarum. The sequence goes on from JARJCN010000017.1 coordinate 136,056, forward strand.
CGTCCGTTCCCGATTCAGCCGCCTCGCCGCCTCTGAGAGCGAGCGTGCCGCGCTGCGTCCGCGACGCCGGGCTGCTCGATTCTTCACGCAGAGTCGGCCTTCCTTCCGCTGTCTCTGCGCTCGAAACACAGCCCTTGCACGCGTGCCACCGCGCCGGCGTCTAGAAGATGCTGCCACAGTCCGCACCCCGAACTCGCGGCCGCTTTCCCGCCTCCCGCCCTCTGCTCGCGCTTCAAGTCCGCCTCCCCGAGCACCGCGGCTCCCCAGCGCCTGCCCGCCCTCCGACTCGCTGCTGCCGCTTGCACCCGCCGATTCATGCGCCGCTCCCTCCCGCCGCCGCGTTCCGCAATTGAGACCGAGCGTGCCGCGCTGCGTCCGTCACGCCGGGGTGCTCAATCTCTCGGGCCGAGGCGCGCTTCCTCCCGTCGTCTGTCGCGCCCGAAACCTCCCCGCGCTGCCGCGTTTCCCGGGCAGAGCTCGCACGAGCCGCGGCCGCTCCTGCCGTCTCCAGACCTGCGCCGAAGACGCTTTCAAAGCCCGTGCGCGGGCTCGCGGCTGCTCGCGCTCCGAGTCCGGCTCCCCGGGCGCACGGACTCGTACGCACGGACTCTCTACGGCTTACTTATCTAACCTACCTATCGTTAAGATGCATCGCAATTGCTATGTCAATAAAACTGGTTGCGCCCGACTGTGCATGCGCAAATAAGCGCCCGATCCCGAGTGCCGCATCTGAGCCGCAGCGGTTCGACTTCGGGTGGACTGAGCCGCGCAAAGTCAGTAGAGCGCGTGAAGCAGATCTAGAGCACGAACCGTTGTGTGCTGCTGCAATGCGTCGGAACAATGAACGAGTTAGCGCGCGGGGTGAGATGTGTCCACGCTCTTACCTCCGGAGTTTCGCAGCTTAACGCAATCCAAGCGCAAGGCTGGCGCAACGCAGTCCTTAGATTTATTCCGAAGGACTTGCCGCAGGATTCTACATATCATTTATGTTGAGTACAGTTCGTCGGAATCAAGCTGGATATAGTAGACTTACTTTGATTGGTAGAATTTGGGAGCGCGGCCTTGAACCGCGCGAGCCGTGTGCGCGGGAGACCAACAGAACGAAACGAGGCAATGTATCAGCAAGGGCGTGCTTGGAAAAAGCGGCGCACCTGCGTTGCAATGTGAACGGTGTAGTTGAATTGCGATACCAAATCAATACAAGCCCGCGCGCGGAGCGTGCGAGCGATGCGCTGAGCTGGAAACTGATCAGACGGCGGTGACTCGAGAGTTACGGAGCGCCTGTGTTGAATAGAACAGACCCAGTTTAGTTGAAACCGAGGCTATCAGATCCCTTGAACGGAATTGTCAGTTCCAACTTGGCCGGAATGCGATGCGTCGAGTTGTTGGACTGACTCGGAGTTCAGTTAGACTCACCGAATCGAAAGCTCTATAGATTTCGGAGATGGCCATTACTAAACTCTTGACAGTAACCTCAAGTAGAGTCAGACGAAGCCTCGCGCAATGTTAGTGATGGGTTGAATTGAACTGTGGCACACCACTTTTGAGGCGACCTCACTTGAACTGAACCCCGCAACGGTTTGAATCACGATATTCTGGAAAGGTCAGTTCAGACCTGAATCAAAATGCAGTGTGCGTACCTTGATTAGAAAACGAGTTCAACCAAGCTTGAGAGCGATTAGCTTAGAAAAATCTGAAGTCGCAGACTTACCGTCTATCCTCTCGCAGTTGAGCCAAATTACCGTATAAAATCCTTGACTGAGTTCACCATCAAGTGGATTGAGTTGACAATTGAAGTGAATCCAGTGCGTCACTCGGTGACTAGTACTACTCCGAGTTCAATCAAGCTTGAGAACGATTAGCCTGAAGAAGAGTATGAAGTCAAAGGCTTACAATGTATCCATTCACAATCAAGCTGAAGTACTGTCCAACCATAAAGCGAATAGCATTTCAAGTCAGGGCGTCACTCGGTGAAGACTCCGAGTTCAACCAAGAACTGAACACATCAGTAAGATAAATTTGACGGTGCATTCGAGACTCACAATGGAAGTAGCAGGGAGATTCTAAGTCAATCAATGCGTCTGACCGACTTGACTTTGAAGTGAATCGAGGGAACAAGTTAAGACGGTGTGTCACTCGGCGAATACTCCGGGTTCAACCAAGCGTTAGTAAGATAAAATCGACGGCACATTTGAGACTTACAAGAAAAGTAGCGTCGAGAGTTTAGGTAAATCGCTGCGAACTAGGCATTTAAATCGATTAGATTCGAGAATAGCGATCTGCGAGAATGATAAGAAAATGGAACAATCAGAATCGGACGTACACGGATATAAATGTGGGGTCAACCCCGCCGAGCGCTATAGATCAGCCCAGGCGAAGGAGTGGATCCCAGCGGGATTGAGACAAGGTGACAAGAAGACCGAGATAAGATTGCAGACGAGCACCAGCATAATTTGGCGTCAACAACTTACAACGGCGGCACGGCGTTGGTTGGGAGGGACACATAGAAGCACAAGCAGATAGGCGCCAATCTAGGCGGAGGTTTGAGCATGGTCAGACCGAAATAATGGTAACAGACGAACCAAAATAGTTGATTATAGGTATACAATTTGGCCGGGGAATAGTCAAACGATTCAGAACGGGCGGCCTGATCATACGCACCAATATACACGCCACATAGACGCAAGAAAAGCGCCTGCCGATCGCAGCCGGGATCCCGAGCTCCCGAGTAAGGGGCAGCGCAAGGCGGGGAGTGGGCGGAAAGTGGGGCATAAGTGCGTAATCGGGAGCCGCGCGGGTTGATATAGGCACAAAGGCTCGAATGGGAATAGATGGATGGTATCCAGGGCTTCCCGATGGCCTAGACACATGTCAGCGGACCCACCGATCCAGGGGTGAAGATAGTGAAAACACGCAACTGCCGCATATTTGCTGGCCGCGCGTCACAATCCCCAGCGGCGAGAGTTCTCCGAGTGGCATAGGTGCAACCGGATCTTCGGAGTAGATCTGGCAGATCTGCGCAGTCCGAATTGAGCCGAATTATGCAAGTGTTGAACTCGCGGATTTTGTACTGTATGTGGTTCGTACAGCTTGCGAGCAGTCCGAGCTCCCAGAGTGAAGCTGAATAGCTCGAATGATAGTTTAAGGTAGGTTGGAGGTCTTATCTCTCATGTGGCAGAGAGGGAAGGGGTTTTGCGAAGCGGGGGAGGGAAGAAATATTCGTTAGTACGCAACAGAGTGCGAGAGCATGCGACGCACAGCAATACAGGTGGGTTCTATCATTCCAATCAATCACCAGTAAGCGATGTCGCCGCCCAGCCCTTCTCTGGTACCCTGGACCCGGAATTCGACGCATAGTGCGAATGGGTCTCTGGCCGAGTACAGAGACGGGACTGGCGAAGGAGTCGCTGTGGAGTACTGGGGAAGATGAACAAAGTCACTCGAGCCCTCATGCTCAAGATATGTCAGCACAGAAGTCCAGGGTAAGCGAGATACGCGCAAACACACCAAGCAGTCATACGGACTTCAGTCCGCGCGTATCGCTCCAGGGCGCTCCGAAACGTCACTCTGTAACTGCATCTTTTGATGGGTGACGTATGATGTGTTTCGCCAGGGACCCTGACCTTCTAGACCGGACTTTTCGAAAGTGTGTGCAAATGCACTACTTGGCATTGCGCCGGTCGTGAGCCGCAAATTGAGGCGTCATCAAGCACATTACTCACAGAAGTATGAGCACCGGCAACTTCCGTGCGCCTGAGGCGCGGGGACGATGGAGGCCAAAAATCCGAGGTGAGCGAAAGAAGCAGAATCAGGCATTGCCTAATCTGGCGCCCTGGCGGAGCCCGTAGCCGAAAACGAACATGAGTCACGTGACTCGACGCGTCTCTCGTGACTTGTCAACAAACTTTTGTCTTATCTATCTCGTCAGGCTCTTCCCGCGCGGCCGCCGCATTCCGATGGTGCGTAACCAAGTTGCAAAGATCTCTCCGCTCAACGCGCTCTGTCCTTTCAAGCTGTCTTAGTCCCGCCGCTGGACAATCTTGGCTCAACACGCTATGAACACCAACTCAACGGCAGTCCTCCTCAAAGTGCTTTCTCTGCTGCCCTGCTTGGCGGATCAATGCCCCTGGTCTACTAGTACGAGGGCTAGACTCAGGCTTACGCGACACGAAACGTGCAACCATCAGCAACATGTCGGCTTGCGGCGGCGGCAGCCACCGGTAATTCCGCACCTATTAGTGAGCGCCGAGCATATACCGGCACATGAGATTTGTCTGATGTCGCGTAACTGGTCCCCAGGGCACCAGTAAGTGCCCCACCCACTGCCGTTCCTTCCGTACCACCACATCGCTGCACCTCTTCCTTCACAATTTCGATTATTTGCGCTATGAGCAGGGCGGAGGTGCAGCGCAGCCGTGCTGACACGATACATCGCCTGTCTGGATTGACCGGTGAGCTTGCTGCTTTCGCTTTTGGTCGTATCTTGATGGTCTAATTCTTTTTTTTTTCAAAGATTTTGGCCCGCCGGCAGGCGCAGTCCGTTCTGGGATCCATTTCAAGGGCTGCACACATCCCGAAGGCGCCGCGCAGCAGTGCTGATCACGCCGACACGATGTATTCCCTCCCCCGAACAACCGGTGAGCTCGCTGTTCTATCTTGCATTTGATCGCATTTTCACGGTTTAAAAATCTTTCGCCGCCGGCAGGCACGCCCCGCCCTCAAGTTGCAGCGCTAATGGCGTCCACAGGACGCATAGCCTTCCCCCCAGCCACCCAAACCGGTACCGGTGAGCTTGCCGTTCCAGCTCACTTTTGATTGCATTTTGACGGTGTAATGCAGTCTTTTTTTGGAAATTTTGGCCGCCGGCAGGCAAACCTCGTCTTCAACTTCGTTCCGACAGTTTGCAGGCGCGCGCAGCGGCGCTGGTTCTTCCCACTCGGCAGGTGAGCTTGCTGTTCTATGTCGCTTTTGATCGCATTTTGACGGTCTTTTTCAGCCTTTTTTTTCAAAATTTTTGGCCGCCGGCAGGCACGCGCCGGCTCAAGTTCATCTTCCACGACTGCACACATCCCGGAGGCGCCGCGCAGCGGCGCTGATTGCGCAGACACGACATTGCGTCCCCACAAGCGGCATAAAGTCATCGGTGAGCAGCGTTCCATCGCAATTTTGATCGCATTTTGATAGTCTTTTTTAGATTTTTTTCGAGACTTTTGGCCGCCGGCAGGCGAACCAACCGCTCAACCTCATTCCGACGAGCTCAGAGGCGCCGCCTAGCGGCACTAACTCTGCCCACCCGACTGGTGAGCTCGGTGTTCTATGTCGCTTTTGATCGCATTTTGACGGTCTAATTCAGCTTTTTTTTCAAAGTTTTTGGCCGCCGGCAGGCAAACTCCGCCCTCAAGTTCATTTTGACGGGCTCGGAGGCGCCGCGCAGCGGCGCCGATTGTGCCGACCCAACATATCGTGTTCCCGCGAGCGGCATAAAGTCAGCGGTGAGCACCGTTCCATCCCAGTTTTGATCCTATTTTGACGGCTTTTAAGCCTTTTTTTCAAAACCTTTGGCCGCCGGTAGGCCCCCCCCCCCATCTTCGACTACATTTGAACGGCTACATGCACGGAGTCCGGACGCATCCCAAGGGCACCGCGCACCGGCACCGGTGACGGTCTGATCTGTGTTAACACGGCGAAGCGACGGTGCGAAAATTCGATTTTTCGCCGCCCCGCAAACTTATCCTGAGACCAGGTAAGATGTCATTTCCTCTCCATTCAAATGGTGTTCTGACCTCTACTAGACTCCCAATTCTCCAAAAAAAATTGGCCTGCGGCGCCCACATGACTGACAGCATCAAAATCCGATTTTGGCCGCCCTGTCACCTTGCGCATGGAATGCCTTTGGCGCATAGGCACCAACACAACGTATCGACTTCCCGCGAGCAGCCCAGACGGTGAGCTTGCCATTCATCGCGTGTTTGATCGTATTTTCACGGTGTTAATTAGCTTTTTTTCGCGCCGCCAGCAGGCTCATCCTCACAGTGAAAATTTCATTGTCCGCCGGCCCGGAACCATGCCTCAGGTCGTGCTCTCAAGTCCATTCTAACCCGCTTCCCCCTTGATATTCGCGACATGAGAAATCGATGGTAAGCCTTATTTTGTTACATTCCCCCAGGCGTGCAGCGGACAAACTTCAACGTGCTAACCTAACCCGACCGGTAGTAAGTACTACCTTTGTAACCCTAGCGATAGATCTAGATAGGCGCATTTCCGGGCATGTAGGCCGCAAAAACACGCGAAAAATCCCCCGCGGGGCGTGACCAGACGCGTCGCGCTCGTGGGAGATATCTTTTGTTGAAACTCTTGGCGCGAAAAAACATATATAAGGACCTGGTTCGCTCGCGGGAGCGACTTGTCGCGGAAGACTTATCGAGGAAGATTTGGCGAGGGAGATTATTTTATTTGGTTCTACAGTCTTCACGGCACAAGAATCTTGTCCTGCACCCCTTCGGGATCTCACTACCGTGTATCTCAGCCTTATCTCAGCCTTCCTGACATCAACGAACAGTGCTGATAAAAAATGTGATAATGCGATGCTACGGTGAGTGTACATGGAGATGCTGGAGATGTATGTGAGCGGCGCTGGAGGATGTGAGTGAGGAGGGGACCGCTGTTTTTACCGCGCGGACGCGGCGAACTATTCAAGGATGGGGGGACGAAAAGCGAGGGTATACCGGATCGAGTCGTCTGCTGCGCAGTGCGAAGGCGCAGACAGCTAGGCCGCGACCCGGATCGCGGGGTGGTGGTGCCGACGCGGGATATGGAGGGCGCGAAGGAAGTTGAGCAACTTCCCGCCCTGGTGGGGGTGGGGGTGGTGCGGCGCGGGATTGACCTCCATGGGTACCGGGCGCTGGCGCGGGGCGTGGGGATGCGGGGACGAGGCGCGCGACGCCGGGGTGCGCGGAGACACGCTGGCCGCGCTGCTCGCGGGGCTGGAAGGCTCGAGCTCGGGCACGCTGGGATTGCGCGTGCGCGGCGCCACGGGGTGCATGGGGGTGTGCCAGCGGTGTTGCTCGCCCTCGAGGGCGGAGACCAGCGCGACGAACTCCGCCTCCACCTCTGCCTCGCTGACGCCGAGCTCCCAATGGAGCGTGTCGAGGAACTCGCGCTCGATGAGCGCGATGTCATAGAGGCTGTCAATGGCCGAGAAGATCCCCCAGTGCGCGTTTCGGAGCGGACTGTCGTTGGTGTACTTGTTGGCGACGATGAGCGCGCCAAGAAAGATACGCTCGGGCGTGCAGTCAGCCTCGAGGGGAATGGACAGGTGGGTGCGGGCGCGGGCAATGTAAGCAAGGGCCGTGAGGAGCGTGCCGGGGGACACTCTCGCGCGGTAGAGCATGTTGTACACCATAATGGTGCAGTGGGTAGAGCGGACGGAAGTCGGGTCTACGCACTCAGTGACGAAGTCAGCGACGTATTCTGCGAGACAGGTTGGTAAGGACGAGGCGTAAATGCAAGGAAGAGGAACGCACCGACGACGGGCTTCGACATTGTTAAGCTCGAGAGTGCCAGCAACGCTGGAGAGTGCTTTGCAGGGTCGACGAGCGAAGCGGGGTGCTTCTGCGACGACGAGGAGGGGCTGCTGCTCATCGAGCACTGAGACGACGAGGCCGACGACGAGGAGGGGTGCGAGCTGAGCATGGGTGGCGGCAGCGACGAGGTAGGGGGATGGAGTAGTGGTCCATGTTTTGCGGGTTTATATGCATGGCTCTGACTGAGACTGGTTCAAGGTTTGCGATCTGAATCGGGGGGGTTTGGCACTGGTTCGGCCCCCCGGTCCGATACAACGCACGTGACCCGACTCGAATAAATCTAATTTTTCTTGATTTGCTCTGGGAATTTGGAAATTTGAAGCCCAGCTGGAGGAAACTGGCTCGATAAAGAGTCGCAACGGCACTGTGGTCCCGATCTCACACGGAAGCTCGGCCATCCTTGATATTAGGCATCGGCACGGGCCCGGCAAACCCGCGCCGATTGACGGGCTTGACCCGCGCGGATAGGGGCGCGGGAAGTGGTCTGCGAGCAACCCGGGGTAAGTTACTCAGATTGAACGGGGCCCACTACCCCTCTATTAAGTACTTAGTCCTTTTGTAACGGGGCTACGGTTGTCGCATGAGCCTGCCATTCACCACACTCCATACATCCCCTGCTCTCCGCCACTGCATCTTCGTCCATCGTGGCGCCGTTCCGCCGCCTCCATGTCCGCCGTCCATCCCGACTCGAGCGCGCTGCGTCCTCTCTATCCCCCGTCGCATCGCTAGCTAATCCTGCCCGTGCCCTCGCAGCTTCCGGACAACGGCCTCGCCGCCGCCGCTTCCACTCGTCCCGCAACGCAGCCCGGTGCCAGTCGCCCTACCTCCCGCCGTCCTCCTGCGCTCGAAGTCGTCTGCGCATGCAGCCGGGCCCCGCTCGTCCGCGTCGGGAGATCGGACGGCAGCGCAGCGACCCGTGTGCCCCAGGCGCAGTGACGCTCGTGGATACACGGTCGTCGTGCGTCTGCGGCTTGCGCTTGCGGCGCTCGACCTTGCTGCCGTCTCGCGCAACAGGCGTCCCCCGATGCGACGAGTTAGCCCGAGCGTACGCAGCTCCCCGTGCACCGCCGCTCGTACCGCCGCTCGTACCCACGCAGCTCGCCTTCGCAGCCCGCCTCCGCGCAAGCCGCAGCGTCTGGACTCCCCGCTCGCATCGCTCGGGCGCCGTGCATCGAACGCAGCGCTGCGACGGAGCACTGCTCGCATGCACCCCCGCCTCGCACGCCCGGCGTCCGACCGGCGTAGACGCGGTCCCCGCGATGCGCGTGCCATCGTACGCCCAGGTCGCAGCGGCGCATTTCGAGGCAGAGCGCGCAGACGGGGGCGGGAGATTGGAGCTGAGGCGCCCGCGTCCGACGCAGGCCAAGTCGCCGCGGGTGCGTCGTGCCTTCCGAGCTCCGGGGCTGCTGCGACGCAGCTCTCCAGCGAACGCCGCTTCCGCCCCGGCCACCCATTCCCGCCGCATCCCGCCGCCGCCCTCCCGTACGTACGTACTCTACGTCTATCCTTCTCGGCGCTTACTTACTTCGCTACAGACTACACCTACCCCGCTGCGCCCGCGACTCGCGCAGAGTCGGAGTCGGACTGCGACCAAGGCCCTCGCCGCCCCCTCGCACGCGTCGACCGCGCTCGACGCATGCCGTTCGCAACGCCGTCCCTTCGCCGCCGCGCGCGCCCCGTGCTGCGCGCGTAGTGCCGCACGCGCTTGACGCCGAGCCAAGTCGGGCGTCGAGCGCCCGTTCCCGCCCCACACCGCGCTCTCAAGTCCACCCACGCCGTGCGTTGCGCGCGACCGACGCTGCACCGCCGCTCGTCCATTCCCCTCCCGCCCTCCGTCCCATTGGCATCTACAGTACGGGCACGGGCGCTACGCCCGACTTGCGCTGCCTCCCGTCGCCTCCGCGTGTCCGCGTGTCCGCGTCCGTGCACGCCGCCGCCCTCGTAGGACTCGCGCTGGCCATCCTGCAGCGAGCGAGCGGGCCGTGCAGCCTCCGTGGCGCGGATCTGCCTCTGCTCGATTCCTTGGGCGTCGCGCTTTCCTCCCGCTCGAAACCCGCGCCGCGGTCGTCTCCGAGCCCGGGCGCACCATCCGCAGAACGCGCCGCTCGAAGCCTTCCCCGTGCGCATCCCGCCCCACCGCTGCGTTCGCCGCTCAGCGCTCAGAGTCCGCACGATGCGTCCTAGCCCGGGCGCGCGATGTCCCTCCACGCTGCGAACCGCTGCGTTCCCCGCCCACGGTCCTTACGACTACGAAGCGCGCCCGCTCTTGCCGATTGCGATCCCGGGCGCGCGATGTCCACGCCGCCAAAGTCCGCGCGCGGACTCGCGGCCGCTTTGCCGCCCTCTGCGTCTGCTCGCGCTCCGGTTCGCCGCCTCGGGCACGGCCGCTCTTGCCGACTCCGATCCTGGGCGCGGGATGTCCGGACTGCGCCGCCAAATTCCGCGCGCGGACCCGCAGCTGCTCTCCCGCCCTCTGCATCTGCTCGTGCTCTGAGTCCGCAGCCTCGAGCACGGACGCTCTTGCCGACTCCAGTCCCGGGCGCGCTCAGTCCAGATGCGCCGCGAAAATCCGCGCGCGGACTCGCGACCGCTGTCCCGCCCTCCCTCCGCCGTCTGCGTCTGCTCGCGCTCTGAGTCCGCAGCCTCGGGCACGGCCGCTCTTGCCGACTCCGATCCTGGGCGCGCTCAGTCCAGATGCGCCGCCAAATTCCGCGCGCGGACTCGCGGCTGCCCCGCGCCATCTGATCGCGCATCGAGTCCGTTCCTCGAGGACGGGCGCGCGCGCGGCGACACCAGCCGACGCCGCCGCTCTTCCCGTCCCCCAGTCCGGACGCGGTGATGTCCAGAAGACGCCGGCAAAGGCCGCGCGCGGACTCACGGCCGCTCTCCCGCTCCCTGCCTCTGCTCGCGCTACGAGTCCGCCTCTCCGGACGCGCGCGCAGGCGCACCGACAGCAGCGAACGCCACTGCTCCCAGCGCGCACCGACTCGTACGCACGCCCTCTCTACGACTTACTTATCTACCCTACTTATTGTTAGACTACTATGTATCGTACTTACTGGGTCAACAAAACTGGGTGCGCCCGATCTCTGCGCGCAAGTCTATACGCAAATAAGCGCCCGATCCTGAGTGCCGCATCTGAGCCGCAGCGGTTCGAATTCGGGTGGACTGAGCCGCGCAAAGAGTCAGTAAAGCGCGTGAAGCAGATCTAGAGCACGAACCAACCGTTGCGTGCCGCTGCAATGTGTGGGAAAAACGAACGAGTTAGCGCGCGGGGTGAGATGTGTCCACGCTCGTACCTCCGGAGTTTCGCAGCTTAACGCAATCCAAGCGCAAGGCTGGCGCAACGCAGTCCTTGGACTTATGCGGAAGGACTTGCCGCAGGATTCTACATATCATTTATGTTGAGTACAGTTCGTCGGAATCAGGCTGGATATAGTAGACTTACTTTGATTGGTAGAATTTGGGAGCGCGGCCTTGAATCGCGCGAGCCGTGTGCGCGGGAGACCAACAGAACGAAACGAGGCAATGTATCAGCAAGGGCGTGCTTGGAAAAAGCGGCGCACCTGCGTTGCAATGTGAACGGTGTAGTTGAATTGCGATACCAAATCAATACAAGCCCGCGCGCGGAGCGTGCGAGCGATGCGCTGAGCTGGAAACTGATCAGACGGCGGTGACTCGAGAGTTACGGAGCGCCTGTGTTGAATAGAACAGACCCAGTTTAGTTGAAACCGAGGCTATCAGATCCCTTGAACGGAATTGTCAGTTCCAACTTGGCCGGAATGCGATGCGTCGAGTTGTTGGACTGACTCGGAGTTCAGTTAGACTCACCGAATCGAAAGCTCTATAGATTTCGGAGATGGCCATTACTAAACTCTTGACAGTAACCTCAAGTAGAGTCAGACGAAGCCTCGCGCAATGTTAGTGATGGGTTGAATTGAACTGTGGCACACCACTTTTGAGGCGACCTCACTTGAACTGAACCCCGCAACGGTTTGAATCACGATATTCTGGAAAGGTCAGTTCAGACCTGAATCAAAATGCAGTGTGCGTACCTTGATTAGAAAACGAGTTCAACCAAGCTTGAGAGCGATTAGCTTAGAAAAATCTGAAGTCGCAGACTTACCGTCTATCCTCTCGCAGTTGAGCCAAATTACCGTATAAAATCCTTGACTGAGTTCACCATCAAGTGGATTGAGTTGACAATTGAAGTGAATCCAGTGCGTCACTCGGTGACTAGTACTACTCCGAGTTCAATCAAGCTTGAGAACGATTAGCCTGAAGAAGAGTATGAAGTCAAAGGCTTACAATGTATCCATTCACAATCAAGCTGAAGTACTGTCCAACCATAAAGCGAATAGCATTTCAAGTCAGGGCGTCACTCGGTGAAGACGCCGAGTTCAACCAAGGACTGAACGCATCAGCAAGATAAGTTTGACGGTGCATTCGAGACTCACAATGGAAGTAGCAGCGAGATTCCAAGTCAATCAACGCGTCTGACCGACTTGACTTTGAAGTGAATCGAGGGAACAAGTTAAGACGGTCTGTCACTCGGTGAATACTCCGGGTTCAACCAAGCGTTAGTAAAATAAAATCGACGGCACATTTGAGACTTACAGTAAAAGTAGCGGCGAGAGTTCAGGTCAATCGCCGCGAACGATGCATCTAAATCGATTAGATTCGAGAATAGAGATCTGCGAGAATGATAAGAAAATGACGAACAATCGCAATCGGACGTACACGGATATAGATGTGGGGTCAATCCCACCGAGCGCTATAGATCAGCGCAAATGAAGGAGTGGATACCAGCGAGATTGAGATATGATGACCGAGATAAGATTGCGGACGAGCGCCGGCATTGTTTGACGTCGACAACTTACAACGGCGGGACGGCGTCGATTGGGAGGAGCAAATAAACACAGACGGAGATAAGCACCAATCTAGGCAATGATTTGAGCGTCATCAAGAAGGATAAGGGTGATATACGAACCAATATTGTGTATTGTAGATATACAGTTTTCGGCCGGGGAACAGTCAAATGATTCAGAGCGGGCGGTCTGATCAGACGCACCAGGCACACAGCGCAAGGCCGCAAAGGAGTACGCCGGCCGAATACAACCGGCATCCCGAGCTCCCGAGCAGGCGCAGAGTGGGCGGAAAGTGGGGGATAAGTGGGGGATAAGTGTTAAACCTCACATGCGGACGTTGATATAGCCCCGGAGCACCGGAAGGAGCATAGATAGGGTTCAGGTACGGTATCCAGGGCTTTCTGATGCTCGAGACGCACGTCAGCGGACCCGGCGGGCAAAACAGCGGAAACACGCAACTGCCGTGTATTCGCTGGCCACGCGTCGAGTTGCCCGGCGGAGGAGATTCACCGGGTGGGAAATGCACTCAGCCGGCGCTTCGGATTAGATCCAGCAGATCTAGACCGTCCCGATCGAGTCCGATTAGGCGAATGTTCAACTCACAGAATTGCCGGTGCATGCATATCGTGCATTTGGTGGGCAGTTTGCGCGCGCAAAAAGAAGCGAAATAGTTTCATCATTAACTTGGAATGTTTTTGAGCTGGAGTTGTGGTCAGCGGAGGGTTAACAGAGAGACATTCATGGAGGGGTGGATGTGAAAAATATTCGTTAGTGCGCTACTGGGTGCGAGGGCATGCGACGCACAGCATATCAGATCGTTTCCATCATTGCAATTAATCAGGGCTAAGCGAGGTCGCCGCCCAGCCCTTCTCTGCTACCCGGGTCCCAAAATTCGGGCACATAGCGCCAATGCGTTTTGGGAGGGATTTAGAGGAGTCGAAAGGATTCGACTGGCTCGAGCGGTGAAGGAGGCGTCCGAGAAAGTTTTTCAGGCTTCAAAATCCAAGACATGTCAGCCAGGAACCCCAGGGTAAGCGAGATACGCGCAAACACACCAAACAGTCATATGGACTCCATGCTGCGCGTATCGCTCCAGGGCGCTCCAAAACGTCGCTATGAAACCGAATCTTTTGATGGGTAACGTATGATGTGATTCGACCGGGACCCTGACCTTCTAGACCGGATTTTTCGAAAGTGCGCGGAAATGCACTGCTTGGCATGCGCCGGTCGTGAGCCGCAAATCGAGCCGTAATTGAGTGTATTACTCACCGAAGCATAGACGACGGCAACTTCCGTGCGCCTGAGGTGCGAGGACGATGGAGGCCAAAAATCCGAGGTGAGTGAAAGGAGCAGAATCAGGCATTGCCTAATCTGGCGCCCTGGCGGAGCCCGTAGCCGAAAACGAACATGAGTCACGTGACTGACGCGTCTCTCGTGACTTATCAACAAACTCTTGTCTTGGCTATTTCGGCAGGCTCTTCCCGGGTGCCAGCGCGGAGCAGGACCATTCCGACGGTGCGTAACCACGTCGCGCAGTCTCTTGGCTCAGCGCACTTGTCCTGTTGAGCTGTTCCAGTCCTGGACTCGGACAATCTACCTACGACTCCGAAACACCACATCCTCTCCAGAGTCCTTTCCTGTGCTTTCTCTCCTGCCTCTTTCTACAGATCAATGCCCTCTTCGCAGACTGGGTAAGCGAGGTCCAGACCTAGACTTACGCGACATGCGACGTGCGACGATCAGCAATATGTCAGCTTAGACAGTCGACTGGGGGCGGCCACCGGTAATTCAGCGCCTCTTAGTGAGCGCCGAGCATATACCGGCACATGAAATTCGTCTGATGTCGCGTAATTGGTCCCCAGGGCACCAGTGAATGCCCCATTGCCCTTTCCTTCCGTACCACCATCACACATCTCCCCTTCAGAATTTCGATTCTTCTTGCCATGAGCAGAGTGACAAGGGTCAGAGGTGCAGCGCAGCGGTTCCCACACGATGTATCACCTCTCCGCGGGTCGCTGGTGAGCTCGCCATTTTATCGCTCTTTTGATCGCATTTTGACGGTCTTTTTCAGTCTTTTTTTTCAAAAGTTTTGGCCGCCGGCAGGCAAACCTACCCCTCTACTTCATTCCGACGGGTCGGAGGCTCGGCGTAGCGGCGCTAATGGCGCCCCATCACCTTCCCGCCAGCCACCCAAACCGGTACTGGTGAGCTTGCCGTTCCAGCTCACTTTGGCCGCCGGCAGGCAAACCTCGTCTTCAACTTCGTTCCGACAGTTTTCAGGCGCGCGCAGCGGCGCTGATTTTTTCCACTCGGCAGGTGAGCTTGCTGTTCTATGTCGCTTTTGATCGCATTTTGACGGTCTTTTTCAGCCTTTTTTTTCAAAATTTTTGGCCGCCGGCAGGCACGCGCCGGCTCAAGTTCATCTTCCACGACTGCACACATCCCGGAGGCGCCGCGCAGCGGCGCTGATTGCGCAGACACGACATATTGCGTCCCCACAAGCGGCATAAAGTCATCGGTGAGCGCCGTTCCATCGCAGTTTTGATCGCATTTTGATAGTCTTTTTCAGACTTTTTTTCGAAACTTTTGGCCGCCGGCAGGCAAACCAAACGCTCAACCTCATTCCGACGAGCTCAGAGGCGCCGCCCAGCGGCACTAATTCTGCCCAGCCGACTGGTGAGCTCGCTATGCTATATCGCTTTTGATCGCATTCTGACAGTCTAATACAGTTTTTTTCAGATTTTTTGGCCGCCGGCAGGCAAAACCCGCCCTCAAGTCCATTCTGACGGGCTCGGAGGCGCCGCGCAGCGGCGCTAACGGCGCACACACGACACATCGCCTTCCCGCAACCTGCCCAAAATAATCGGTGAGCACCGGTCCATTCAGTTTTGAGCCTATTTTGACGGTTTTTAAGCCTTTTTTTTCAAGACTTTTGGCCGCCGGCAGGCCCCCCCCCCCCATCTTCGACTACATTTGAACGGCTACATGCACGGAGTCCGGAGGCATCCCAGGGGCACCGCGCACCGGCGCCGGTGACGGTTTGATCTGTGTTAACACGGCGAAGCGACGGTGCGAAAATTTGATTTTTCGCCGCCCCGCGAACTTATCCTGAGACCAGGTAAGATGTCATTTTCTCTCCATCTAAATGGTGTTCAAATCGATGGTAAGCCTTATTTTGTTACATTCCCCCAGGCGTGCAGCGGACAAACTTCAACGTGCTAACCTAACCCGACCGGTAGTAAGTACTACCTTTGTAACCCTAGCGATAGATCTAGATAGGCGCATTTCCGGGCATGTAGGCCGCAAAAACACGCGAAAAATCCCCCGCGGGGCGTGACCAGACGCGTCGCGCTCGTGGGACATATCTTTTGTTGAAACTCTTGGCGCGAAAAAACATATATAAGGACCTGGTTCGCTCGCGGGAGCGACTTGTCGCGGAAGACTTATCGAGGAAGATTTGGCGAGGGAGATTATTTTATTTGGTTCAACAATCTTCACGGCACAAGAATGTTGCCTTGCACCCCCTCGGGATGTCACTACCGTGTATCTTAGCCCAACGAACAGTGCTAATGAAAAATGTGATAATGCGATGCTACGGTAAGTGTACATGGAGATGCTGGAGATATATGTGAGCGGCGCTGGAGGATGTGAGTGAGGAGGGGAAGATGGTGCGGGAGGGGGTCGCTTTTTTTACCGCGCGGACGCGGCAAAGCGAACTGTTCAAGGATGGGGGGACGAAAAGCTGGGGGGTGCAAGTACTTCGTCGTCTGGTCTGCTGCGAAGGCGCAGACAGCTAGGCCGCGACCTGGATCGCGGGGTGGTGGCGGTGCCGACGCGGGATATGGAGGGCGCGAAGGAAGTTGAGGAACTTCCCGCCCTGGAGTCGGTGGGGGTGGTGCGGCGCGGGATGAACCTCCATGGGTATCGGGCGCTGGCGCGGGGCGTGGGGATGCGGGGACGAGGCGCGCGACGCCGGGGTGCGCGGAGACGCGCTGGCCGCGCTGCTCGCGGGGCTGGGCGGCTCGAGCTCGGGCACGCTGGGATTGCGCGTGCGCGTGTGATGCGGCGGCGCCGCGGGGGGCATGGGGGTGTGCCAGCGGTGCTGCTCGCCCTCGAGGGCCGAGACCAGCGCCACGAACTCCGCCTCCACCTCTGCCTCGCTGACGCCGAGCTCCCAGTGGAGCCGGTCAAGGAACTCGCGCTCGATGAGCGCGATGTCGTAGATACTGTCAATGGCCGAGAAAATCCCCCAGTGCGCGTTTCGGAGCGGGCTGTCGTTGGTATACTTATTGGCGACGATGAGCGCGCCTAGAAAGATACGCTCGGGCGTGCAGTCAGCCTCGAGGGGAATGGACAGGTGGGTGCGGGCGCGGGCGATGTAGACCAGGGCCGTGAGGAGCGTGCCGGGGGTCAATCTCGCGCGGTAGAGCATGTTGTACACCATGATGGTGCAGTTGGTAGAGCGGACGGAAGTCGGGTCTACGCACTCAGTGACGAAGTCAGCGACGTATTCTGCGAGACATGTTGGTAAGGACGAGGCGCAGATGCAGGGAAGAGGAACGCACCGACGACGGGCTTCGACATTGTTAAGCTTGAGAGTGCCAGCAACGCTGGAGAGTGCTTTGCAGGGTCGACGAGCGAAGCGGGGTGCTTCTGCGACGACGACGAGGGGCTGCTGCTCATCGAGCAAGACGACGAGGCCGACGATGAGGAGGGGTGTGAGCTGAGCATAGGTGGCGGCAGCGACGAGGTAGGGGGATGGAGTAGTGGCCCATGTTTTGCGGGTTTATATGCATGGCTCTGACTGAGACTGGTTCAAGTTTGCGATCTGAATCGGGGGGGTCGGGTTTCGCTTGTGGTTCGGCCCCCGGTCCGATACAACGCACGTGACCCGGCTCGCACTTGACCTGATTTTTCTTGATTTGCTCTGAGAAATTTGAAGCCCAGCTGGAGGGGACTGGCTCGATAAAGAGTCGCAACGGCACTGTGCTCCCGATCCCACACGGGAGCTCGGCCATCCTTGATATTGGGCATCGGCACGGGCCCGGCAAACCCGCGCCGATTGACGGGCTTGACCCGCGCGGATAGGGGCGCGGGAAGTGGTCCCCGAGCAACCCGGGGTAAGTTATTACTCAGATTGAACGGGGCTCATTCTAGTGCATTGGAGAGCAACGTTGCCGTTAGTTTTGTAGTCTTTTGCGCCGCGTTCGATTTAATTCCCAAGTTATTTTATTCTATTTGAGTAGTCCACGGTGTAACGGCCCAACGGGATCGATGAATCATGTCAGGGTTTGGGCCAGGGTACAATTTCATCCGAGTGTTCAGTACTCAGTTAGATGTTACATTGACATTCTTGGATGTGTGCAAGGATGCGGGCAAAAATTGTCTCAATTCAAAAGAGAATATACTTAATATCGGCCTCCTCGGACATCAATAATTCCCAAATCTGAACACTCGGTCAACATTGTACCAACATTGTACAGCTGGTTGCCTTGAGTAACCGAAAACCTCCTGGTAAGCGTATACTATCGCACCAAATTCTTATGCTGTTCAAGTTGCCCAAAAAATCGAATTAGTTTAGGAAGTATGCTGTTCAAGTTGCCCAAAAAATCGAATTAGTTTAGGAAGTTTTGTAATTATTTTTTTCGAACTTTTGGTGCATTAATTTTCCAAACTTTTGACCAATTAATTTTTCAAACTTTCGTCAAATTATTTTCTCGAACTTTGGTCGAATTAATTTCTCAAACTTTTGAGTCAGTTTCCAAACTTTTCGGCTTGGTTTTTTTCGAAAGGCCCCTCGGAGATACCTTGGGCGCCATCAGCGCCATCAGCGCCGTCAGCCGAGCGCTCCTCGGACACTCTGCGCGGGTCTCTGCTCGCTGTGGCCTTAACGCGATTTCGACGACCTCGAGCGCCGGACCATTTGCCCTTGTTGATCTGTGCCCCCGTTGGCACAGCCGCTGACTCTCATCTCAAGCTCGCTCCGTTGCTCATCCACACAATAAGGTCGCCATTCCATGCTGTCGCACATCATGCATCAGGACCCCTTCCACAGCCCTGCTACTGGACCGAGTCAGCCACCACCGACGCACACACGCAAAACACACCTGTCCAGCGCCGATCCCACCGCGAATCCCGTGTAAAACCCCCGCCCCTGCGTCGCGCCCTACTTTAACGCTGTTAGCACTCCCACGACCGGGCACCACACGCACACCTCCGCGCCCGCATCGTCCGCATACCGCTCCGTTGCGCCGGGCGTGCTGTACAGTGTTGCCGTGAACGTCGAGTCTGCAAGCACGTAAGATCAGTCAAGTAGTCCCAGGATGGGCTGGGGATGCAAGCTGCGTCATGTACATATCTTCTTTATTTCCACTGACAAACAGAGTCAGGCCAGAGTATGTGGTGTGCGGCCATCTCACTGCCAGCCTGCCCCACATGCCGCGCACGCAGAGGCACCCGCGAATCCGTTGGGTGCTGTGCGCGCGCGGCTCGTGGTTTCCGACGGCTCAAATGAGTGCCGCCTCCAGACATTAACGAGCGCGTGCAGGTGTCCCACCCACCACGCATGACGCTGCACCGCGTACTCAAGTCCACCAGCGCATGCTGCACCCTTGCCGCCTCATTCGCTACCCTTCATTATCTCCGGGCCCCCCAAATTTTCGCCGGCGCTGCTATGACCTATGATTCCTACCAAAACAAGGCCCTCGGTGCGCTCATACCTATGCCGCATCTCAGCTGTGGGGCTGACAAACTCTCGGCCAACAAGCTGGCTCATGTCATGCGCAGCAAGTATGGCGCCGTCGACCACGAGTGGGGCCGTGCTAATTTACGCCGGTAGCTTTGCGCCTTGGTGGTACGTTACTTCGACCTGTCTCGTGAGCATGCTGGTAACCGCCCGCCTTGCGCGCCGTCCAGCGGACACTACAAAGTACGTGTCGCCGACATACACCGAAGTTTGTACTGAGCAACACAGACGCTCGCGCCGGTCTACAAGCAGCTCGCGGACGTCTATGTGCACGTCAAGGACAAGGACATCATAGCCAAGGTCAACGCCGACGGCGAGGGCAAGCCACTCGGCTCTAAATACGGTGTAACCGGTTTCCGTAGTACGTGCACTTTCCCATCCGGCTTCGCGTGCACCGGGCTCACCAGCTGCAGACCTGAAGTGGTTGGTTCAGTGCGGACACAAATGAGCCGTACGAAGGCGGCCGGGACCTTGACGCACCGGCGAGCTTCTTTACGCACCGGCGAGCTCGTGAGTTTCATCTGCACTACTATAGGTCCGCGTCCGCTGAGCGTCGCGGCACGACCAAGGCAGGAGTCAAGTCAAACATCAAGCCCCCTCCGCCGCCCGAGACCCTTATCTTCGCTTACACACCTTCGACGCGGTGGTGCTGGTGGGTGGGTAATGAATGCCCAGCGCACGGACCAAGGCTGATTGTTGTTCTGGGACCCAGAGAAGGACGTTCTTGTTTCATTTACTGTACGCTTCGCGCGCGCTCATCACCGTTCTTCGGCACCTTCTCATTCATTTCCTAGGCGCCGTGGTGCAGCCACTGCAAGAGCATGAAGCCTACCTACGAGAAAGGTAAGCTACGCGCCCTTGCCTTCCTGCGCCCGCCTGAGCTTCTCTTCCAGCCGCGCACACTTTTCAAGCCAGAGAGCAACGTAAGAGATGTCGTCGGGTCTGGCTAAGCCTCGACCTTACGCGCCTGGCAGTGCATGGTCACAAAAGTTGACCGAAATGACAAGAAGATCCAGTCCTCACACAATAGTACGGCGTCAGCAGCTTCCCCCTGATCAAGTTCTTCCCCAAGGGCGGTTGAACCGAGAAGGAATCTGACAATCTCCTCAATGAACAGTGTGGTATGCGGTGGTCTATCGGATCAAGTGAGTAGCATGCACCTATCTGTAGGGACAGGCTCAATACACCCGGCGTGTTCCAGGCAGCCGTTGCCAGAGTTCGACGCTCTCGCGAGGAAGTTCTTCGTCGCAACCGGGAATGTCCATGATCTATCTTTCAAAGATGCGGCCGCGTTGGTGGCGACCGCTGGAGCTGTCTCCAGCCACTACCTGCATGTCATGGAGAAGCTGGTCACTGGCACCGAGGGATCCCTTGAGAAGGAGACCAAGCAGTATGTTGCTGTCCAATTGAGGGCCGCTGACGTGTTTTTGCGGCCACGCTCATGTGACACCGATGTAGATAGATGGACATATATATTAGCACGCAGGCGCTCTCTACTTACGATATGTACTTATTCCGAGCACGTGACTAGCACGTGCTCATTCAATCTCTTATGCATACTTCCACGTCCTGAGCTAACGCCAGCGTCGTGCGTGCGACGACCCTTGAACCCCTCGCCGGCTGAGCATCCATCAACTGCTCACCTCCCTAGGTTACAAGAGGCCCGGCCGCGGGTTACACGGCCCCTTCGCCAGGGCTACAGGCTCGAGATCCTCCACTGGAGTGATCTCGCCTTCAAGCGCCCGGGCTCCCCTCGCCTTAGCGCTTAGCGTGCTCGCAGCGCGCTCCGCTCGTCTTACGTCCCGCAAGAAGCTCCTGTGCAGAAGCCCCCGGCTTCACAGTGGTGGACGCACAGGGGTGCTTCATCAAACGGGACTTAAAGACGAAACCCCTTTCAATACCTCGCCCATCGATGTACTAGGCCTGGTACCAGCAGCAGAGAACGTTGAGGTCGAGCTGGCTCGACTCCGTCTCTTGCGAGTCGACTCCCCGTGGAGACGCGCTATCGATGGCGATTACCCATCTTGTCGCAGACGACGCCCCTCTTTGCTATTTTTCAAATGATGGAGGCGATTATGAGGATCGGTTTCATACGCCCCGCTCCTCCGCCACTTCGCTGCTTGACTAGATGGATGGTGACGGAAGGGACTCCTTCCCCCCATTCTTTCTAGGAGGAATCGGGAATCTTACGACAACGAGCTCCGAAGGTCGACAACCCTGGCCACCCCCTTCGAGCTCGCTGCGCCGCTGCGAGCGGACGTCTACATTTCCAATTCACCCCCTCCGCTCCCGTACCCGCTCTTCCGCGCGTAACGAGAGCGACCGATCATTTCAGGCGCTATAAGAGCCCCTCGAATGACGGATTAACTTCAAACTACTCCTTTCTCCAATGCCCCGCGATAAAGGATTTGAACAACTCGCTCAAGGCTCCAGCTCTACCCCGTCCCTCCCTACCGACTTCGACTCAGGTCGTCGGCTACGGTCTACATCCAAGACGATCGAGACCATGGAGACGATCGCCTCCCAAAGCGCCAAAGCAGCCTCTAAGAAGAAAGGCAAGGGTGTGGAGCTCCCCGAACAGGGTGATGTTCTCGCTCAAGGCAAATCGTCGGGAGATACCCCCAGTAACCCGACCCTCGCAGAGGATACTCCCCTCCAGGGTGACGTTCCTACCGAAACCTACCAAGTGAATGCGCGAGAGCTACCTCCCCACATGATCCGTATCCATCGAGTTCCTTCCGATGCTCCGAGCTTCCGCTCCAGTGAGGACGAACCCCCCTCGCTCAAATCTGTCTCGCGCTCCGCTGAATCTAGCGTCGAGCCTGAGATCGAACAGGGCGAGGCGGAGGAGATCGGGACTATGTCCCTCGAAGAACTCGCTGCGCGGTACAAGGTCCTCGCTAGCGCTGCGGCTCGCCAAGAGGAACTCCGGCGCTATCTCGAGGAATTGCCCCAAGACGAGATTCACGTTGAGGGCGCATCTGCGACTCCGTCCTTCTCTTCCCTGATCAACCCTGCCCCTTCGCCGACTTCTGCGCCCAAATCGTCCGGATCCTCCACTACTACGGACAAGAAGGCCCGAGGTATCTTCGAGGGCGAGAGCATCTCTCAAGCTCTGCGCGCTGGACGCGAGCCGTCTCGGATATTCATATCCTACGGTCGCGGCGTCGAAGTCTACGACGAGGGCCTCGCGGAATCGGTGACTCGATACCACCCGTCCTACAACCCTCTCGCAGACGACGATCCTCTTCTTGAGTTCGGAGCGATAGACGGGATGATGTCCGGCAAGACAGCCGAGCAGACTATGCAGCTCCGAGACGTAGTCATGCGCTACAGTCTTCCCCATCGCAACTTCTACTGGAATCATCTGGCGCAAGGAGTGAAGGACATGGCTAAGATCAAAATCACTCGAGAAGATCTGGTGGCGCGACAAGTCGGTACTACGATCGTCTACATGCTCAACGACTTCCACTTGGAGCAGTTCGCGCAGCTCTCGTTGGCCGTTCATCAAGTTCTAGATGGTTTAGACGATTTCCGCGGGAAGTCGGGCAATCAGCGTTTCCCATTTGACCCGGAATGGAAGATACTCCGGCTCATGGAGGAGAATCTTAGTCGGTCAACGATACTCATGACCTGCTCCACGATGCAGTTGCGCCTCGAGCGCGCGTTGCAGCGCATTAGCATCAGCCTCAACGCCATCAAGAAGGTGTACGGGCATGGAGGATTGGACACGTTGAGCTCGCTGGAATCAACCCGCGACTCCGTGCGATCCGAGTTCGGTCAGGAGGAGGGCAAGGTCGAGTTGGGAAAGCTCCTAGCCCGCCCCGACTACGCCGCGAAAGCCTTCGACCAGGAAGTTCGAGCACGCTACGTGGCCTCGCACGTCCAAGATTCTCGAACGGAATTCTACAAATCAAAGAAGGATCACCTCGAGAACAGGACGTCTCAGGAGCGACCACGCCCTCCGGACGGACCTCCTCCCAGCGGAGTAGAGGGCTCGACGGGTGCTCAGCCCAACATCGCCACCAAACCGACGCTCAGGTTCGCAGAAGTGCCTCCCTCGCTGTCTGCCGTCGGACCGGGACCCATCAGTCACCTCCCGGGCTTTGGACGAATTCCCTCTACGTGGTCGATTCCTGGTTCCAGGACCGCGCCGACGCCCTCCAACTCCGTCCGACCCTCCGAGTTTGCGCCCGGAACTTCTATCCGAGAAGTCCAGAACGCTCGAATCGCGGCTCAGTCGTCGATTGCTGCAAACGCAGCTCCGACTGTTCCTCGAGGAGCGGGCGCTCCTCCTCTCGTCATCCCTCCGGCTAATCACTGGACCTCTTATACTTATAAAAGCGGTCTCGTCCCCATTGCCGCCGCCGGTGCTGTTAGCGGGAATCCACCTGGCGGATCAAACCCTCCTCCAGGTGGAGGGTCGCCAGGTAACCTCCCTCCCTTCCCGGCTCCGCCCCCTGGAAACGGGGGAGGCGGATCTGGCAACGGCTCGGGGGGCGGCGGAGGCGGAGGCGGAGGTGGAGGCGGAGGAGGAGGCGGAGGCGGAGGAGGACCCCCAGGCGGAGGAGGACCCCCTTACGATCCTAACGGCCCTCATCCTGCGTACCCACACGATTGGCAGCTCAACCGTAAACTCAACCTGTCGATGGTTCCCGAATGGGACGGTCACGGAAAGACGGCGATTCCTTACCTCTGCAAGATAGCGGAGCTAGTGCGGTTGTCCCCTCAGATGGTCACGGATCTAGGCGCTATGGCCCCTCTCAAGTTCAAAGGACGAGCCGAGATGTGGTGGACCACCCAGACCGTCGCTGTCCGGAACTACGTCAGCCAGAGTTGGCACCTCCTCCTCAACGCCATCCAAACTCATTTCCTCAACGAAACGTGGATGCAGGAACGCGAAGTGGAGTACGAAGAGATGCGATTCCGGCAGCGCGGACTCGAGAACGAGTGGCCGTTGGATTTCCTTCAACGACGAGCGCGATCGCATATGTTCCTATACCCGGACAGGGAAGACGGACCTGCGGTTGTCACCAATATCCTCCGCACGGCTCCTTCAGTCTGGAAGGGCGTTCTCAATGCGGAAACCTACCCGAGCCTCTTCGCCTTATACGCCGCTACTCGCCGCCATTGCCCTACTCTTATGGGCAATTGGGACACTGCAACGAAGCTCGGCACGCTGGGACATTACTACCCGCGACGCTCCGGAGGACCGACCGCTCGCGCCGCCAACGCCGTGGACGCTACCCCTCAGGAAGAATCCTTAGCAGGGGAAGATCCGGCGGAGGAGGAACCCGACAGCGGAAAGGCAGCGTTCGCCTCCACTGGGTATCGCGGTGGAAACCTTCGCACCAGGCAGTCCTCTAATCCGAGGACGGGCGGAGCCTCCACTTCCAAGATGCGCTGGCCCGAAGGCAAAACAGTGCAGGGATACTCCTTCAACAAGAGAGACGACGTTCATAGCGAGCGCGCCCCTAACGGAGTCTGCTACGTTTGTTCCAGCGCGAAGCATTTCGCCCGCGACTGCCCCCATTACGGCGCCTGGATAACCATGAGGGATGCAAATATGCTCGAAGTAGAGGTACCGTATGAAGTAGAAGAAGCTGATCGCGCCGAGTACATAGTCATGATGGCCGAGCGCTCCAATGAAACCGATTCAGCTTATTCGAGTGAATCCTCTAAGCTGTCCGCTGCTCCTATCTCCAGGGAAGTCTTTGTGGTCGACGCTAGCGAAACCGGAGCGCATTCCGTGCATGTCGTTCAAGGACATCATCGGAATGCCCGGCGACGCGAAAGATTCGAAGCTGAACAGGCGCGGAAGAAGATGAATCGGTTCGGAAAAGGGAAGAGCAAGGACGATGGAAAGGTATTGAGCATTCCTAGGAAGGTCGCTCGTTTCAAGGACAAGCAGTTCGCCTCCCTCCTCAATGAGGTCAATGAGAAGCCTCCGTCCGAAAAGGACGTTGATGAGCAACTCAAGGACCCCAAGCCGAAGCAGGGAGATACGGAAAACGAGCCGCCAACCAAGGACGCCATCTTCAAGGCGCCCCGGAAACGGTCCATGCCTCCCGGGTACGGGTCTCTGGGCATTCGAGCGTTGCATCTCAAGGTGGCAGTCGGTTCGCCTGATACGCCGTCTATCAAAGGACGGCTAGACTCAGGCGCCGATATCACTCTCATCTCGGAAGAATATTTCCTGTCGATGCCCGGCTTGCCTAAACCGCGAGAAGGAATTCGTATGAAACTGTACGCTCTCACCGGGGAAGCCAAAGTGCTAGGCTTTACAAGATTCACGATGTTCACTCGCGACGCCGATGGAAGGCTGGTTAGTTTCGAAGTCGAAGCCTATGTAGTGCGCGGAATGAGAGTCCCCCTATTATTGGGAGAGGACTTCCAGGTCGCGTACGAATTGGGAGTGACCCGGTACTCGAGTGGACACTGTGAAGTCAGCATCGGAGGGACCGGACGTACTCTACCTGGATCCTCCGCTCAGAGAGTCGATCTGGGTTTCGAGTTCCGAAGGGTCAACGCGGTCAAGGCCCAAAGCTTCTTGAGGCGTACCGCGGCTCGAAGGGAACGTACTCGAGTCGCTCGTCTTGGAAACGACTCGCTCCCCGAGGTCCTGGCTGCGGAAGACGTCTTGATAAACGCGGGCGCAGTACATAGCGTCCGAGTGACTGGGCCCTTTGCTGGCAGAGACGACTGGATAGTGGAGAAAGTCATCATCTCCACGGACGACTCCTCTGTGTTAGCAGCTCCGACTACGTGGATCACTACTACCAATCCGTGCATACCTATCGCCAACCCGAGTACTCGACCCTGGTACATCCGAAAGGGCGAAGTTGTCGGCCATCTATTGGATCCTGATGGCTACGCTGACAAGCCGAAATCCGACGAGGAGTTACAGAAATTCACAGCGGCTGCGGACGCCATCCGCACCACCATAGGAACGTTGCGAGCTCAAGATCTGGCGAACGCGGCCGATGGCCCCGAACCAGATGGTGTCGATGACAAACTAGACGGAGACGAGGCCTGGGGACCCAAAACTACTGCGGTCCCCGAGGACCCGCTTCCCGACGTAGATGTCTCCACTCTGGTAAATTGGGGTCCGGATATTCCCTCTGAGCACAAAGCTAAGCTGGGCGACGTACTCCGGAAAAACGCTGCGGCCTTTGGAGTGGGCGGGCGATTGGGACATGTGGACACTAAGGTCCCCATTCCCTTGAAGCCCGATTCGCTGCCTGTCTCGCTACCCATGTACGGCGCTTCTCCACTCAAACGCGAGGTGATCGACAAGCAAATCGACGCTTGGTTCGAAGCGGAGGTTATCGAGCCGTCTGTCAGCCCTTGGGGCTTCCCATGTGTAGTGGTCTACCGCAATGGAAAACCTCGGCTTGTCAGCGACTACAGAAAGCTCAACGAGAAGACGATCCCCGATGAGTTCCCGATACCGCGACAATCCGAGATATTGCAGGCCCTGAGCGGGGCGCAGGTCCTCTCTTCATTCGATGCTCTCGCTGGGTTTACTCAGCTCGAGATGGCGGATGAAGCGAAGGAACGGACTGCCTTCCGCTCGCATCGAGGACTATGGCAATTCCGTCGAATGCCCTTCGGGCTCCGGAATGGGCCTTCGGTGTTTCAGCGGGTGATGCAAGGTGTCTTAGCCCCGTTCCTCTGGCTCTTTACCCTGGTTTATATCGATGATATCGTCGTATTCTCCAAAAGCTGGGAAGAACACCTCGTTCATCTCGACAGCGTCCTGGGAGCCATCGCCAAGGCCGGCATCACTCTATCACCCGCGAAGTGCTTTGTGGGCTTTTCGTCTATCCTCTTACTCGGGCAAAAAGTTTCTCGCCTCGGACTTTCAACGCATCAAGAAAAAGTGGCTGCAATACAAGAAATCGCCACTCCTACTCACGTCTCGGACCTGCAGAAGTTTTTGGGGATGTGTGTTTACTTTTCGGCCTATATTCCCTTCTATGCGTATATTGCCTCGCCCCTATTCGGACTCCTCAAAAAAGGAGTGAAGTTTGAATGGAGGGCGGAGCATGAGGTCGCTTTTCGACAAGCCAAGGATGCGCTTGCTGGCGCTCCGATCTTGGGGCATCCGATCCAGGGACGCCCGTACCGATTATACACGGACGCTTCTGATTTCGCGATGGGATCGAGTTTGCAACAGGTCCAGTCTATAGCTATCCGTGATCTCAAAGGGACGGCTATTTACGACCGCCTTTTGGGGGCCTGGAACGCGAACTTACCAGTGCCGCGACTCTTCGTGAAGCTCACAAAGCACGTTGAGGAACTACCTGAACCCGACGTGTGGGCAACGGAATTCGAGGACACGCTCGTGCACGTCGAGCGTGTTATCGCGTATTGGAGCCGCTCCTTGAAACCAGCTGAACGCAACTACAGCGCGACCGAGCGTGAAGCTCTCGGAGCCAAGGACGCGTTGGTGAAATTCCAGCCGTTCATCGAAGGCGAGGTGGTGACCTTGATCACGGATCACGCCGCCTTGCAGTGGGCGCGGGTGTACGAGAACACGAACAGGAGGTTAGCGGCGTGGGGGGCAGTGTTCGCGGCCTATCCGGGACTGCGGATCGTGCATAGAGCAGGCAGGATCCACTCTAACGTGGATCCCCTCTCTAGGCTGCCGCGTATACCGCCGCATACCTCTCCTGCCCGCGACGACCTCCCGACGATAGTACCCGACGACGACAAACAACATAGAGCTCAATCGATGGAGGACAAGGATACCTTTGCGTACGCGAAGCGAGCGGTGTTCTGCGCTCATTGGTGGGAAGACGTGATATCCAAATACGAAGCATTCCCCGTGATGACTCGCAAGCAAGCTAAGAAGCTTGACGAGACTCCGGAGGAGGCTATGGATCTCGGAACCGTGCCTGCGAACGATGATCTCCCCTTCCCGGCTGGTGATCAGTGGACTTATCCAATCGGGATCGGACCTGCGGAAGACGCCTCCCCGGAGGAAGACTGGGACAAACGGTCGCATTTGCTAGTGGCAGCCAAGCCCGAAGTACTCGCCGAGTTCGCGGCCGGCTACCACGCCGATCCTTTCTTTCGCAAACGATATGTCGAAGCGGCTCCCAATGCGGAAACTCTACTCACCCCCTCCCGGTTCCAACTGGGCGCCAACGGGCTCCTGTATTTCCTAGACGCGGACTGGAATTCTCGGTTATGCGTCCCTAAAGCTAAAGTGGCAGATGTTATGAGCTGGATCCACGACTCAGCGCATGAAGGAGCCCATGCGGGGCCACGCAAGTTCCAAGCCCGTATGAAGGAGTTGTTCTTCTGGCCGACGCAGTACAAGGACTGCGAAGGCTTCGCTCATACCTGTGATGTATGCCAGAAGATTAAGGAGGATCGTCGAGCGCCCATGGGGGGCCTCCGACCTTCTCATATCCCTGGAAGACCATTCGCTACCGTCTCTCACGACCTCATCACTGGGTTACCGCCGTCAGGGGCCGAGAAGTTCACTGCCGTATTAGTAGTGGTCGACAAGCTTACGAAGTTCGCCATTATGATCCCTACGCACGATGAGCTCTCGCAGGAAGGATTCGCCAAACTATTCATGGACAGAGTCGTGAACGTGTATGGCCTGCCCGACCGGATCATTGCCGACCGAGACAAACGATGGTCGACAGTCTTCTGGCGCTCAATTGTCGAAAGCTACGGCAGCGCTATGGCCCTTTCCTCATCGCATCACCCCCAGACGGACGGACAAACCGAAGTCCTGAACGCGATGATCGAGCAAATGCTACGAGCGTACGTAGCTACGGATAGGACCTCCTGGGCCAGATGGCTCAGTGAGGCTAGCCGCGCGTACAACTCTGCCGTGCATAGCTCCACCGGATACACGCCCAACTTCCTACTTATGGGATACCAACCTCGAACCTCATCCGGAATCTTCGTACCCACAACAGACCCCGTCAATCGCCCGTTCCTACCTAGCATGAAAGCGGAGGACTACGTCGCTGTCATGGAACGCCACCGGCAGGCGGCTCGAGACGCCTTAGTATTGGCTCAAGAACGACAAGCCAAAGCTTACAATAAAGGAAGACGAGCCGTCGACGAACTCAAACCTGGGGATCTGGCCCTAATAAACCCTCATACTCTCAAATTAGTCGACGTCAAGGGCACCGGCCGGAAGCTCGTCCAGCGCACTATCGGACCGTTCGAAGTGATGGAACGAATTAACCCGGTCGTCTATCGACTACGCCTACCCGATAACTACCCTATGCATCCTGTCTTCAACATCGCCCACCTGCGGAAGTACCACCAATCGTCCCCCGAATACGGAGAAAGAGTGCAGCTCCCATCTACTCGCGACCTGTTCAACGTCAGCGAGGAATACGAAGTGGAAGCCATTCTAGGCCATCGGCTCACCCGACGAAAGGATGGTAACCGGCGCATGTACCTTGTGCGCTGGCGTGGCTACGAACCGTCCGAGGACTCGTGGATTTCGGAATACGATCTGCGCAACGCCCCTGAACTCCGTCGTGAATATCGCTCCCTCAAACGCCTATAACTTCTGAAACGAGTTTTATCTTTCCTTATCGATTAATCGATCCCGGTAGATCCGGGATCAATGGGAGTTTGTCTATGTTTACCTTGTACTCTCTTGTCGTCTCCCATCGACATAATTATACTCTACTCCCTCCTGCGCCGTCGAAGAAGAACATAGTGACGTCGAAAGACTCCTAGTTCTTAATCAAGGCGCCTACTATCTTAGCCACCTCTTAAACCTCCCAAAACCGTGACGAAGGAGTGTCGACGTCTCGCGACTCCACCCTTTGCTGCGCTATCCGACTTGTCCGTTCTAGAGATCTGTGCAGCGTCGAGTTCCGTAGCGAGCTCCGCCCGATCCTTCCTCGGACCCGCTTGCTACTAGAAAACACTACCTACATGTCGAGTCGACTGCCCCGACCCACCTACAAGGGTGACGACTCTCGCGTCTACTCTACCGCTCGACTCCCCAGCTTCCACGGATTCGATGAGCGACCCGTCGTTGACGACGGCATGCTCTTCCGTCTCCCTCCCATTCGGTTCTACCATTCGCGGGAAATCATTGCGGACGGCCGGCGATGGATGATATGGAGCGCCAATTCCAGCCAGGATCCTTATTATCCGGGACCGCGAGCAGCGATGGGCGCCTCCTTCCGAGACCCGGACCTGACGCAACGACGGTATGACGGACGCGGGGGCCGATGGGATTACACGCGAGTGCCACAGTCCTACAGCGCGATACGACCATGGCTCGGGTTCATCCACCGTGAAGGCACGCGCAGTTCCCAAGACGTCGAGTATACCTCAGTGTACTCCGTTTGGGACACCGTCAATGCCTATCAAGTCGGACGCCTCCAGGAACCGTTCATGACGGAGATGGTGTCCCGGAACAACGACTTGGATCGACAGATGACGGAACTACTGCCGCAAGTCCTTGCTCGACGCCCCTCGCTCTGCCCCTATCGACCGAAGTTCCCGACGCGAGACGTCATGGCCGGACTCGCCGCCGCCGAAGAGTACGAACGAGCGGTGGACATCGCTGCGGAATGTCAAGCGGGGATGAAGGAGAAATGCGCCTGGATAACGATGGCGCGGTGCTGGCTCGATCGACCCTTCCTCGAACCCTACGTCCTCGACTCTCTCACCATCGTCCCCGCCAACGAGGATTTCTTAGGCGTCTGGATCAACGGTGCCCCGGCGGAGGACCCGCTGTGGTACCTAGTCACTGCCGCCGTTCCGTGCTTCGTCATCAGCGAGCTTCCGAGGGAGGGACCCTCCGACCGAGTCGTGGAAGGGTTCCTTTGGGGCACGGACGTGGAGCGAATTCGCCACTCCTACGAGTTCGATCGCCTTGGATCGCTGGGAGGAGTCACGACCCCCTTGGAGCTCCGACCATTGGCCGCGACCCCCGTCCCACGCACTCCCTTCGAGCGCCGAAGAGCCGGATTGCGATGGCAAATGGACATACCTGAAGGTCGATGGTTAGCCGCTACCGTACCAGCTACGGACGCGGCGCCTCCCTCGGATGTAACCAATGCCCCCGAATCTGACGCCCGGATGGAACTGGATCGAAGGTCTCCTACGGCCTCCGCCGCATCCTCATGCGAGTCCATTGCGCCCCCCCCAGTCGCCCCTCCTGCCCGATCCTACGGATCCTGGACGATATTCGTCGAAGACGAAAACGATGACCAGGAACCTCGAATGAGGAAACGAGGCGGGCGACAAAAGGGAAAAGCGGACCTCGAAGGTGAACAGGAGATGTGGTACGATCGTACTCTCAAGCGCAAGTTGATCTTCGACGACTTGCCCCCTGCACCCAGAGGGTTTCCCGCTGATGAGGAGTACGGCCGCCCGGTTCCGGAATGGCCTTTTGGCATGGACAGCAATGGAAGGTGGCTACCAGAAACATCGTCAATGTGGATGTACAAGAGGGAGAACCCTACGCCAGGAAGAATCGGAGAATTGCCGGACGTCTCGCGCGCAGCCAGCGCTGCCCCCCGCGAGGACCGCGATGAAGAGATGCCCCTAAGGAACGATATAGCGTTGATATTCGAAGACGACATAGCGCCCATGGTTCCAGTCTCCCCATCGCATTCCGATCGAACGGAACGGCCGCGCAGCGCCTCCGGGGAAGTGTCGAGTCGCGACGCGACTCCACTCCCGGAGACGGGTATCGACGTCAGGATGAGTAGCCCCCTTGAAGACGATGCTCCGCCGACGGAAGTCTCCTCCCCAGCCGTGCCGCTCGTCCTGGATCACGAAGGACGGGCTCCGACTTCTTTCGTGCTGCTGCGAGGGATACCGGCCTCCTGGACCGAGGATAGCCTGCGACGATGGACGAGGACTATGGGAACCCAAAACAATCCCTTACGACTCCGACAAGCCCGCCGAGTCTTCCGGAACCCCCGAGTGGACGTGCTTGTCGAATTCTTCGACGAGCACGACGCCCAAGTCTTTATGGTGCGCGCCAACGGGAATCTCTGGGTCTCACGAGGAGCGGTATACGTCACCGCGGCGTCCTTTGGGGCTGCAATCGCGCGCAACGTCACGCAAAATTGGGAAGGTGCGACTAGCGGAATGCCCGCTCCGAGAAGCGGAGAGCGTTCCCCTATGCCTACGAAGGACCGAGTGCGGTACTCCAAAACTCCCTCGCCTTCGCGGACCGCTACCCGAGCATCAGGTTCACGAGCTCCTCCCACATGGTCGCGATCAACCTTCCGCTCTCGCTCCCCAGCGAGACGACGTTCACGTTCCCCTCCGAGACGCCGGGCTCCATCTCCTCCTCTCCGACGCCGAGCGCCGTCCCCTCCACGCGGCCGACCACCTCCTCGCTCCCCGCCGCCACGACGTTCCTCTCCACGACGATCAGTCCGATCCTCGCCCTCACCTCCGCCTCAACGCGCGTTCAGACGACGCTCTCCGTCCCGCTCGCCCTTACGCCCCACGTACTGGAAGCGGGCCCGGTCGATAACGCCCGAATACCGCCAAGTCCGCTCCCGTTCAAGAGAGCGTAGTAAAAGGCGTGATCGGCGCTCTCGTTCACCAGACTGGCGAGCAGCCTATTCCCCGCGACGATACCGGTCCCGGACTCCGTTGGGCTACAGGCTGCGATCTCCTGTCCCAGTACTGGACGAAGCCTCTCCCCGGCCGCCTTACGTTCCTGCTCGATCACTTTCAGCAGAATCCCGGCGTCCTCCCTCCCGAAGGTCGAGGACACCGGAAGCGATCCCTGCGGCAGCTCTGCTTGACCGGCTTCAGCCTCCAGCAGCCGTACCATTGGCCGAGAGATTGACGAACGCGGAGCCTCCGAAGGAGAACCTACTTCGGCGAATGAATGTTCCGCTCGACGAAAGGATCTCCGGCCATGCCCCGGTGAGGAAGCGGAAGAAGCACAACCGACCTCTCAAGCGACTCAACAAGATGATAGAGTTCGCTGCTGCCGCTGAGGTCGTGGGACGCGCACTCCCGTATATTGCCCCCTTTGAATGGACGGACGAGGAGATCGATTGGTTCATCGATGATCAAGCGAGCGAGGGGAACGACATGGACATGGACTGGGAAGGAGATTCGGACTCGTAGAAGAGCACCTCCGCGCTGGGGGGCTCTGTGACACCGATGTAGATAGATGGACATATATATTAGCACGCAGGCGCTCTCTACTTACGATATGTACTTATTCCGAGCACGTGACTAGCACGTGCTCATTCAATCTCTTATGCATACTTCCACGTCCTGAGCTAACGCCAGCGTCGTGCGTGCGACGACCCTTGAACCCCTCGCCGGCTGAGCATCCATCAACTGCTCACCTCCCTAGGTTACAAGAGGCCCGGCCGCGGGTTACACGGCCCCTTCGCCAGGGCTACAGGCTCGAGATCCTCCACTGGAGTGATCTCGCCTTCAAGCGCCCGGGCTCCCCTCGCCTTAGCGCTTAGCGTGCTCGCAGCGCGCTCCGCTCGTCTTACGTCCCGCAAGAAGCTCCTGTGCAGAAGCCCCCGGCTTCACAGCTCAAGTTGATCCTGAAGAAACAGTTTCGCCGTCAGGCAATCGGCGTAGGGATCGGATGGTGTGTTCGCAAAAGCACATGTTCCCCAAACACCTCAGACAGCGGCCTTCGTAGTTTCGAGCACAGAGGAAATTACATAGAACAAGAGAGTATATTGAATTGACTGGAGAAGACACGTAAAGACTGTGGTGTGAAACTAAGGATTATAACGAGTGTAAGACTGAGGGAGGGTATAACGCAAGTAGCAGGTTTCTGACTAAATCAATGCATAGAATTAGAACGATTGTGGTAGTGTAGTGGGGGGGGTATAACGCAAGTAGCAATGTTCGGTGTAAAGACAGTTGGGATGACATCCTGAATCAGAAGTATCTAGGCGGAGTGCGGGGCCCAGAGGTATAGTTGTACTCAACAGGATCCGAGTACGTTGTATCGACCATGTCGACCATGTAACTGGCTTCTGGAGTCTTGGGACCGGTCAAGAAGGCTGGCAAGTCCGGAGTTGGAGACCGAGTAAGGTCAATGGGATCGGTAAGGCGTGATGGCCCAGCTACAGCATTGCTGCCAGAGGGCCCGGCGCTGCTACCAGAGGGCCCTGCACTACCATAGAATAGGTCGGCGTCATCGGAGAACTTGAAGGACCCCGACTCCGGCACCGACATGTAATGCTTCCAACCTTTGACGTATTCTAGGATGTCCTCAGATTAGGACAGGCTTTGAGGAGACGTTAACATTCAGCAACTCACGGTTGTTCTCGAAATCCAACTTGCGCTTCTTTGGGAGGGGGGTAAGAGTCTTCTTCGAAACAGAGTCGTCGCCTGAAAGCCAGTCCCAGTTGTGATCTGGGTCACTGCCCCGGACACGCTTGGTCTTCTTCTTCCCAGTACGCGCATCTGCGAAAGGTTGGATGGAATGATTTAGGCCTCCGTCACAGCAACAATCTGGAACACATACCTTCTTCGCCTTCGTCTGAGCTGGCAGATGCCGACATGGTGCCAAAGGCAAGAGAGTCCAAGGTGCGCCAAGCCGCCTTTTCTTCCTCGGGGATTGGAGATCGAGAGGCTGGATAACAATGAGCAGATGTTCCAAGGACCGAATTATGGCTTACCAATGATGATGTACCGATTCTCGGATCCGGATCCTCGATGAGTCAAGAGGTCACGTCCTGTCGGCAGCGCGATCGGAACGACCTCCAGACGCTGCTTGACCTTAGTAGTAAGAACCCAGGGGGCTGCCTTGAAACTGCGCCCTTCTCTTTCGAAGACAACAAGTCCCATCTTATCGAGGTATCGCATAGGTCCAGGCAGGACCTCCGAAAGGATATCAACGACCTCTTCGTAAGTCGCATTGATAGATATTTCTATCTGACCATCTTTGCGATACGCCAGGCCTTCATTGACTAGGCTTTGTATGGCCGCTTTGTCGGGAATGGAATCATCGTTGAGCCGCAATTTCTTGTCCTTGGTTTCCTTGTTAATACTAAACGTGAGTTGCTGAAGCAATCACGTACCTTGGTTTTCACAAGTCCCTGGTCAAGCAAAATGATAGCGTCTACTTTGAATACTGCTGTGGAGGGTGGCTCTTTCGGGGGACGGCCTACACCACGTTTCTCGACCCTTCGCTTCTGGACCGCCTTCGATCTGGGCAGAACTTTGGAAGTGAAACCCTTAGAAGTTGTCAGAAAGCAGAAAGCGGCCGACCCAGAATATCTTGCCTTGGGCTTCCTCGGCCTCATCCCTTCCAGGGTCTCATCCTTGGCGCTCTTGACCTTGGACAGTAGATCCGCCTCAGCCTCATGCTCTTGTTGGACCCTCATGACGATCGAAGAGACCGTGTCATGCACTTCAGGCTGTGGGTGGTGCTTGAGTGTATGAAGACAACGGCGGCAGATCTTAGGATCTTTCGACCTGGGCCTGAAGTCTTCACAGTCGCATTCGTCACCATCGCTGTCTTCAGCCTGGCACGGACGCGAGTTCTTGGATGTCATTGTCGGAGAAAGTTGTCGTGAAAGAAAGGAAAAAGTCGAGGTGACACAACGTCTTCGTGACACTTTATAAGGTTGGCCCTTCCGTGTTTTATCCAGGAAAATCTCGCTTATCAGCTATTAATATTAGGTGCTACGTTCATATCAATTGTATGCTACGATGAAATAGTTCTGGCCAAAAACACCCAATCCAGTTAGTCGGACTCTGATCCCGACCCACCTCCTTCGTACATATAAGTAACTTGATTTAAAACAGCAAGAGCACGCCCCCACATCTCCGCTCTTGGTCGCCATATAGAATCTGGTAAAGCGACGCGGAGCTCTTTGCTGCCCTTGCGACCCGAACGGATGATTTCAAAGGCAGGATACACTCCGTTCTCCCATTCTTGCGGCTGCAGCCCATACCCTGGAGGAATCACCTGCAACCGTTCAGCCTCTGCGAGAGATTCTTCAAAAACAGCTAAGGTGTCATCAGAAAAAGGATTGCTGTGTTTCGGCACAGAGACCGGTTGGGGATGAAACTGGTGCTCGTTCGCGGTTTCGATCTGGTCAATGACGTCCTCCCAGTCTTCAGTATCCAGCTCTAGGCCAGTTTCGTCCAGAAACGGAATGTCCTCGTCCTCAAGTTGGCCCGCTCCAGTCTCACCAGGGATTCTCTCAGTCACAGGACCATGCACACCATAAAGTTCCCTGATGACGTCGGGATGTACCCCTGCACAATCATCGTGGTCGTCATCGGTGTATACACCGCCCTCGAGTTGGCCAAGCAGGAACATATCCTATGGAAACTGTAAGCAGATATAAAGGTTGACGTGTATTAACTTACATTAGGGCTCTGGTCGTGTCCTTCACCTGAGATAGGATGAGTGTTCCACTCTGCTTGAAAAACTGCACAATCTTCGTTTATCATGTCGAGGAAGAGCCGGTGGAGAAGCCACAAATGATTTGGATTGGTTCGATCTAGTTGATGAAGGGCTTCAAGACGGTAAAAGAATGCCCGCCAGCGTCTAGCAAACTGTGAGCCCACTTCCACCCAAAGACGCTCTATTCGGGTATTATGGGTCGAGCTTGAGGATCAATTTTATCAGTTGTGTAGACTGTATAAAGCCGGCAACTTACGATCCCCAGATAAATGACGCCCGATTAAGGCCACGTTTTAGAATCATGTAGATTGAGCAAGACTTGTTTTCAGCGCCACGGTCTCCACACATGCGACTTGGCATTCCGTATGCATCAACTGCATCTAGGAACAGTGCCAGGACCGTGGAGGCCCTATTGTTGGTACTTGCCCGGAGCCCGGTAACCTAGATCTATTGAGCCAATGATTTGTGTTTCGGTAAGTAGATCTGACCGTTCGCGTATAGCCATCAACAAATCCGTGGATCACAAAGCCCCAGAGGATGAGTTTGTGATGGCCGTCTACATGCCATAGCGCATTGGGCCGTGAAACCTTGTACGCTCGTCTTCGGATCGTATGTCGCTGACGTAGAACTCGGCCAAGCCCATCGACGCGCCGAATAGATGCAAACACCCGACGTTTCTGAACGCGTAACCCCTTCTTGCGAAGGAAGCCTATGAGATATCGGATTCCGGAGTCCGGTTTCACAGTCCTAAACCCTTTCACAAGCTCATCCAAATCAGACTTTCGCAATGCGGCAAAGCTGCGATCAACCCCAGCTTCCTTGAGCCGTGCTGACAGGGTGTTACGGGAGACACCCAGTGCCTTGGCTAACCTCGAGATGGAGATTCCGCGGTTGCCGGACATCGCATCTGCCAGAAAGGTCAAGTCGACTTCTTTCCTTGGACGACCACGTTTGCCGGAGTGCGCTGTAAAGACTGGGTCAGGGTATTGTATCCCAGAGTCCTCCCTAAGAAGCGTTAACACTAATCTTCGAATCTTTCACCGCAGGCTTACTGGGCGGATGCTGTATCACTGGCCGCAAGCAAGTTCACCACGAGATCGGCTGCCAGACGGGCACAAGTATTGATCCAGTCTCGAGGAATCGACTCCTCTAGTGAATGCAGTTCCATCTGAACCAGCAAAGGTATGACATCCTCTGTTACAGCATTTGCATGGAAACGAAGGCGGTCAGAAGCTGCTTCCTGCGTCAAAACCCGGGCAGCTTTGTTGAATGTTGTTGCCACAATTTGAGTAGCGTGCTCAACATTGGCTGACCATGGCTCGCCACCTGGCCGTGCAGGAAGCGGAGGCAAGGACATAAGAGTGAGCCACTGGTGAAAAGCGGGAGGAAGCCGTGTTGGACTGATGGGCGACTGAGATGAACCGTAAGCGAGAGTTTACTCGAACCATATCCTTTACTTCCCATGGCAAAAAAAAACGAATACACCCGCCACCCCAAGTATTTTGGAACCGAGACAAGAACTTTGGTTTTCGCGGTGAGCAAAACCTGTTGTCGCTTTCCCAGAAGCTAAGAGAAACTATAGGTTGAACAAACCCTCTATCACTTGCCACTCGCCGTTCTTACAATGATGTCCCCGCCTTTGACGGCAATCTTTGGCATCCCTGCCTCCAGCCCTACGCCTGGAGAAGCTGCCGAAGGCACCGAAACAAACCCGGTGGTACTCCCAGGCGTTCGCTGTGAAGAGTTCGATGACTTCCTTAGTTATTTTTTCAAGTCGTGTGTTCCAAGTCTCTTCAGTAAAGCAAACGATGTGCTGATGATATTTTGCAGGGAATTCATTCCTCTCCCGCAGCTCTGTGCAGAGCGTAAGGAAAAGTTGGGAGTCAATCTCTTGAAGCTGGGCTGTCTGTGGGATATTCAGGAGGTGAAGACCTACGCAAAGGGCATCCTGTATTCAGTGGCACTGCCGCCTGCTCGCCGTCTGGAAATCGCCAGAGCCTTCGCAGTCCATGAGTGGGTTGAGGATTGTGTCAAGGAACTAATTCCTTTGTGCGGCAGCTTTGACACCGACACCGCTCTTCAAATCGGAACGATCACGTTGAACATCATGTTCAGTGCCAAGTCTGCGCTGGACCGAGAGCGGCTTTTTGTAGCGCACACGGCTCCCAAGCTTACACCCATGGACGCACTCAACTATGGTGATTGTCGCAATCACTCGAACTGCGAGCGCGCTATCAGGGAAGGGTGGTGGGCACTCGTTGGAAAGAAGGTCCTCCATCCCACGAACCCAATGTCCGTCGACGCAATAGGGGCTCACCTCAGCAAGATCACGTTCCCGGGGATGTCGCCCAAGTGCCAGGAGGAAATGGTGGCCAAGTGGACGATGAACGTGTTTCAGGCGGAAGGAGTTGTGCGCTCGGCAGTGGAGGGGGTTGTGGCATACAACAAGGTGATGAGAGCATCTTGAAGGATATGACGATCGTAGATCTAGAGTTTGTCAGAGCTAGTTAGAAGCTCTTTTCGTGTTCCAATCCTATCTTTTACCGTTTTGAAACTAATTCCATTCTTCAATTCCCTTATACATAAACGAGCGACGTAATATGTGCACCATCTTCGTGTTGTCCCACGTCTCCCGGTCGTAAAACACCTTGCGGAGGTCCTTCCCATTGAGGATCCCCGCGTCTGCACGCAAGCAGCCCATGTGCCCGCCCCTGTTGCGCGTGTGCGCCTCC
The DNA here is from genome assembly GCA_029282135.1 of Mycena belliarum. NCBI lineage: Eukaryota > Fungi > Basidiomycota > Agaricomycetes > Agaricales > Mycenaceae > Mycena > Mycena belliarum. The sequence goes on from JARJCN010000017.1 coordinate 175,355, forward strand.
CACCGCTCGAGGGGCCCCACGAACGCATCATTGTACCGCGTGAGCAAGGCAGAGACGACGCCCAGACCCGGCTTCGTGAGGCTCGTGCGGTCGAGCACGGAACGGACGAGGTTCAGCTTCAGCGCACCTCGCGCATCCGCACCGTGAGCGTCGTCCAAGTCGTGGTCTGCGTGGACGCACGAGCCCGTGGATCCGCCGTGGATGCGAAGCGGAAGATCTACGAACCCCCACACATTCTAAAAGAAACAACACAGCAGTCAGCGGCGACAATGCTCAGGTCGTGAAGTGCCGACCTCGAGATACTCCAAGCCCGTGGGCAAGATGTGAAACCTGATCAACACCGACTCGCATTTCGCTATGTCCGTCGAGCCCATGGGGCAGATCGCGGAGTTCAAGTTCATGCCCTGTAAACAAGATAAGAAAACGATACGAGCTTCCCGAATCGCCGTATCTATGCGCTCCTGCACGTACAGGGGCTCCGTGGCAGATCCGCGAGGCCCACCAGCCTGGTTTGCAGACAAATCGCAGACAAACACATTTGTTTCGGGCAGACACGCCCCCCATAGTTGAGCTGGAACAGGTCCGGGAGCGCGTCCAGCATGCGTTGAGCATGCGGTCACAGTCGAGATCCGTCGGCCCGTACGAGACAGTGCGAGCTGTGTCGGGTTGTGTTAGCAGGGGGGCGAGAATCCTGGTGCATGGCTTACAGCGGGTTAGAGGCCCGTCTGCGGGCTGAACCTTGTAGTAAGGGATACCTGTAGGTCTGCGAGCGAGAGCGTGTGGACGAGGCGCGCCTGAGATGGTTAGACTAGGCAGACTAAAATAAATGATTTTACAGAAAGGGCTAACCTCATCTCATCTCGACAAAGATAGACCCTTCCTTCGCGTACAACAAGCCAGCGGTCGCACCATTCGAGCGTGCGCGTTTTGGTCGGGCGGATCTTGTACAGCAGGTACGAATCCTCCTCATCCTCGATCGGGCGCATGCGCAGGACACGAACCCATCCCTCCCAGTAGGCGTCGAGATAACGGGCAAGGTTCGCGCGGGGGAGTGTGACAACGACGCCGAGACGATGAAGCTCGAGCAACTCGTTGGGTTGCATGTCGTAGAAGCTGAGCGGCAGTTCGTCTTCGAGGAGCTGGCCGGTGGAGAAGCGTATGAGTATAAACTGAGAGTACAGGTCACCTTTTCCTGAGGTAGACCCAGCATTCGACACAATCACGCGCTTCTTTTGCGGGGGTGGGCGTACGGCGACCTGCTCTTCGTGGTGCTGGTTTTCAGGCTGTCTCCTCGTCGACGGCTGGTTGCTCGTCCTCGTCGTGGTCCGCATCGTCTGTGACTGGCGACGGCCTGGGCATAGCAAATGTGATGGGCGATATTGGGCGATGGCGCGGGTTTGGGGCAAAGGTAATGGGCGACGGAGGGCGTTGGGGCTTGCGAGTAGACTGCCGTATAGGCGGAGATGGAGGCGCAGAATAGGGCAAGCATTTTGAGAGCAGCCAAGACTTCACCTGCCGCACGTTCCAGTCGGAATCGACGTGTGGTGAACCATTGGTAGTGCGGCACTGAGAACCGTCATAAAATGGCCCACATAACCACCGAGACACATACAGAATCTACAGGCGAGGCTCAGCAGCGGTGATGGTGTTCTTCGCGGACCCGCGTTGATTGATGAAGTGCTGCTCTGTTGGATATCAGAGCACCGCAACGACGAGGCTGCGTGAGGCGCACCATGTGTTTAACGACCGCGTTGGTGTAGACACGCACAATGTTGCGCAGTGCGTTCACGTCGCCGTGGCGGCTCCTCGTCAGCCGATAGCTCACAGCTGGTAAACAAACAACGGGCTGCACCCATCCTGTCAACACCGTTTTGCACCATGGATGGAATGGAAAACACACTTCAAAGTACACAGAAGTCAAATGACGTTGCCTCGGACGGCGGCCAGATGTGCACGCGTGTATCGATTGCACGCTTGCCAGTGCCACATTCAGGTCCTGCGTCGATGTGAAGCGAAAACGACTCACCTGTGGTCCCCACCCACGTACACGACGAATCTTACAAGGATGTCCGCCCTGTACGGACTGCCGTTTGCCTCTGGAACGCCCGCGCCTGCCCCGCTCGCTGTACAAGTCCCGAACGTTGCAAAAAGAATTGTAGTGGCTCGATCGAACTCTGGTTGTTGTTCACTTGAGAGAGATAATAGTCTGTGCAGAAGGCGGGCCAAATCTAGTCAGAGGCAAAACCACAGAAAGTCGGAGCACCTAGTGGTTGCAGGTGGCGGGTGGAGGGAACCTGGGCTCGGGGATTCGGGTCCGTCGTTCCGGCGTTTGTGTACGATCACGTGACCATGTACGCGACGCGTCTGTATAAAACACGCCGTCTTGTTTGTACAAACTTTGGAGAGCCTGGTCTTAAACCACCATCTCTCCCCCCCCGCTCACCGGGTCTCGCTTGCAATAATTGCCTGTCCGGAGTCTACTGTCGGGCCTCGCGCCAGGACGTTGCAAAGCGCGGGTGGTGATTCTCGTTTCTTTTTCAGCGCGTATTATATTCCGACAAACCACCTATCCCTCCACTCTCCACCCCATGTCTTGCCGCTTTCACACCCTCCACTCTCCCCCACTGACCGCGTCTAAGTTCTTACAACGCCCGGACACCCCGGACACTGGCCTTGACAGCGATCGGCCACATCGGCCGATCAAGATGCCAAACATCAACATCCGTCTTCCTCCCACCTCCTTCCTACCCCAACAACGTCCACAAACTCGACCCGACGGATGTCTGTGAGGAATACCGGGTGAGCTCCCGCGCGCTCCGTTGAGGCTCTTCGTGGAGGATACTGGGTATTCCTGGTGCGTCTTGTTGTCTTTTTTTGTACTGTATCTTTCTGACTTTTATCTGATTGGTGCTCAGTCTGTGCACCCTCCTTTCCTAACCGCCCATGAGCGGCTCTGGCGGGATTCGCTCCTACAGTCCAGCAGGATATACGAGCCCAAGTGGGTATATGCACACCGGCACACGCACCGGCACACGCACCGACACCCGTACAGATACGCGTTCACCAGCACAACGCGAACCGACACGCAGATCGAGACGTTCACGAACACCGACACATTCACGCCGTCCAATACTTATACGTATACCAACTCTCAAACGCCAACGGGCACTACCAGCACCCAAACGCAAACTCGCACGACGACGACGCCCCCTGCCTCGCTTCGACGCCCCGCGCAAGTTAGCCCGCGCTCTCCTCTTGCGTCCGTGCGTAACATCGTCGCGCTGTGGAAGGAGCGCACCCCGACGCATGCGGCGGGCAAGTCGCCGTCCACATCGCCAGGCAGCAAGTCTTCGACGTCGTCTTCAGAGAATGGCGGCGACCACCCCCTTCTCCCCTTCCACTTCCTGGCCCACCTCCGCACCGACAGTCCCCCGATCCCGAAGGCCTATTTTTTATCCGCTGCCGCGCCCACCCCGATGACACGGCGAGTCTGGGCAGCGGCCGAACTCCGAGCGCGCGTCGTGGGAGCACAGCCAGCGGTGGAACTCTCCCGCCAGGTCTCAACGTCGCAGAACTCAGCGCATACGCGCTGAGCAACGAGCCGGGTATTCCCATCATTTGCTGACCGATATGCTCGCCTCTCTTCCTCATCGCCCTACCACTGCATCCCGACCCTGCACATCGGCCTCCTGGTTCCTCAATGTTCATGCGGCACCACCCTACCACTGGCAACGCTGCCAGGCACTCCTCTACCCCCATCTCCTGCTTCTATCATGGATCGCGCCCGGAGGTGGCCGTGGTATAGTCGGTCTCGATCTGCTCAACTGCACCACAGTGCAGAGCACTTCCAGCGCAAGTCACCCCAACTCACAAGACGATGTCGGCAGCATAGCAGCGCGGCTTCAAAGCGGTCAGTCTAGTGCTTGTTATCAAAGGCAGACATAGATTCATAGATAGCAGAACCGGGTGAACCCGGCGTCGACACACTCGTGGACCTCTTAGTTCTGTTTCATATGGTCTACGAAGACGGTGTAGAGCGTCCGGCGGCGGAGAGTCTCCGCGAGCGCCAGAAATGGGTCAATCGCATCTGGTGGGTGTTCTTTTTGTTCCCATTTGTTGTTTGAGATGCTGAGATCTATTGCAGGGAGGCCATTCACCGCCCGCAAGTCGCCGACTCCGGATCGTCATTGAGTGACACTGACGAGAGTGCAAGCGGAAGCAGCAAACTGGAGAGCGGTGCTGGCCATAGCAATGGCAACGGGAGTGGGGGGACGGGGAGCGGATTCACGCCGGCGACGTACTCGACAAAACAAACTGGGTATGATATATGCCCGTCGTCTGACTTGTCCGAGGTCACGACGCGCACGACATCGGGATGGACGCCGCCTTCGTTGTCGCCTCCTTCGTTGTCGCCTCCTTCGTTGTCGCCTCCTTCCTCTTCGTCTCCACCGTCGTCTGGCTCGTCTTCGCCACCTCCTTCGTCATCAGGTTCCAGTGATCGATTCATCAGCGCCTCGCAGGAAAGCTCGTCGTATGCATCATTCCCTACCATCCCCTCCGAATTGCGCCGCCCCCGAGCCGAGCGACATGGGCGATATTCCTTCTGAATCTGGCACGCCGCGCGCCTCGTCAATCTTGCTGTCCTCTGAGGATGAAGACGAAAAGAGGAGCTTGGTATGTGTGCCATCGATTGTACCGACCATCAGCTCCGAGTCGAGCGTATCGGAGCACTACCCGCCGCTTCCGCCGTCGACGGTCTCGGATTACCCGTCCTTGCCGCCTTCGACTGTTTCCTCCGAAGAGTACCCTACCCGCCCATCCCGCCGTCGTCGGTGTTGTCGGAGAGTTACCCACCACTCCCTCCATCAACAGTTTCGTCATATCCGTCGCCGCCTCTATCGTCGGTGCCGTCCGAACAGTACCCCCTCTTCCGCCGTCGTCGGCGTCATCGGAGCCCTACCCGCTTCTCCCCCCGTCGACGATCACGGTGTCCTCTTCGTCGGACCACCGTTTGAGATGCCGCAGCCCCATATATCGCCGTGATCTCTGTCATCGAGTTCGGCCTCGGACTTTCCCTGGCCCGGCATTCCAGAGCCCGAGATCCCTGAAGTCAGAATGCCGGTGCCAGCGCCAGCGCAGCGTCGTTCGTTTGCTGAGCCTGCTGAACGACCTCCGAACATCATCTCATTCATATACGATGTTAGCTCGCGGTCTCGCGATCTCCGTCCTCAGAGCGGTATTGACCTTGGTGTTCTTCCTCGTCGAGCGCCTGCTCGTCGAGCTCCGCGACCACCACAACCACCGTTCCGCCCAGACACTGAGCCTCCTAGAAGAACACGCCATGCAAGATCCAAGACACCGCAGACCTGAAGACTTCCCACATGCTCCTCGAGTCCCACCCTCGTCGCGCCCCGAGCCTTCCGAACCTGGAACTTGCCGGCTACTTCCACCGGACAGGACTCAAGGACCTCTGCGTGGTAAGTTTTGTTTCACGTTTGAGACAATGTTCAGACCTTTATCTTTTGTCTCTAGTCCCTCCCGCACCCCCTGTTCGGCCCGTGATGGTATATCTCCTTTCCAAAGCAAATTAGTTCATATCTAAATGTCGCTGTTTTCTCCAGCCGACGGCAACGGGTTTGCACGATCCCCCGAGGCCGAGGCCGCAAACCGCTCCAGAAGATTTGGGTGGAGGTGATCCCGGATTTGGGCGGAGCTGGTATCGACAGGCACCAGCAGTAAGTGAATTGTGATCTGTCAAGGAGCCTGACTGGACTACTGGCTTTAGGCTCAGCAATGCGGGCTATCCCGGCCCAAGGTACCTTTATTGATTCAACAGTCGCAGCAGTGTTCTTACCGTTTCTAGGTGCGCCGGCGTCCAAACGCTCGTAGGCAAGAAGCCGGCTCCTGCGGTGCAACTGGACGACGCCAGCTGGCAAGCTGCGCGTTGGGAGGACATCCGTGTTGGCGACTTTGTACAGATCCGCGACAACGAGCCGCTCCCCGCGGACATCCTCATCTGCGCGACGTCCGAGGACGAGCAACAGGCGTTCGTTAAGAACCTCGATGGCGAGGCGAACCTCAAGTCGCGCCACGCCGTTCCCGCGCTGGAGCACCTGCGCGACGCCGCCGCGTGCGCCGCGCCCGAGAACGCGTTCCGCGTCGACTGCGAGCGGCCAAACACCAACATGTACCGCCTCAACGGTGCGGTGTTCGTCGGCGACACGCCCGCGCCCGTCGACCTCAGCTTGACGCTCCTCCGCGGCACCGTCCTGCGTAACACGCGCTGGGTCATCGGGCTCGTGCTCTTCACCGGCGAGGACACCAAGATCGTGCTCAACTCGGGCGGCACACCGAGCAAGCGCAGCAAGGTCGAGCCTGAGATGAACCCGCAAGTGTGAGCAGCTCGGCTCCCCCGCCGCTGCGTGGCTCACGTTTTGCAGCGCGACAGGTTCATTTCCGCCGTCTTAGACTCGTCGGAAGATGCAGCAGACGAGGAATTCGAAGGTACGCTCTCGGACTCGGGGGCGTGGAGGGCGGTGGGTTCAAGCACGGGAGCGGGTGTGGGCGTGACCGGTGATTCCTGGGCAGGGTCCGCCAGTACCCAGGGTCCGCCAGTACCCAGTGATTCCAGCTCCTCGGAGAGTAGTGATGGCCCTCCTGCCGGCGTACCTCAGGATCAGTGCCCTGTTATCCCACCTGCTTGGGGTCCAGGGCAGTGGAGGCCTCCGCCGGCATTCCAACCCCAGGGTTGGGCCCCCGTTGTTCCCCCCGTTAATACCGAAGATGGTCTGGTGCCTTTCGTTCCGCCCAATCTAAATACGTCTTTCATTCCACTCATGGTCGCGTTCGCGTTCACCGAGCCGATGCCGAACACCACCTCCGCAGACTGTTTTCATGCCTGGACAGCCAACTTACCCGCAATCCCAAGTTCCTGCTCCGGTTGTCATCGATTTTGGCTCCCCCTCCCGTGATCATGACCCGCCGTTCCCGCTCGCGCTCGTGTTCGCCCCGCTTCTATCAGAGATCTTGGTCTCGTCGCTCTCACTCTGGCTCCCGTCGCCATACTCCTGCCGTGATTCTTCCGACTACAACGCCACAAATAATCCACTCCTCGAGTCGACGATCGTGTTCCCCAAGAATCGTAACAGATACCCACCGCAGCCGTCGCAGCCACAGCCGCCGCTCAAGATCCAGATCGAGATCCCTGCGCCACTACTCGCACGGGACTCTCATTGTCGTTACTGACACGCATGGGACACATACACACTCACCTAGCCGACATTCAAGGCGCTCTAGGTCACAATCGAGGTCAAGATCGGCGCCAATTATTGTTCCATTGCAAAGGAGCCATCTTTTGCGTAGGGCTCGTACACATACACCTCGCTCACGTCTGCTTGTCCTCACTCATTGTATTTTGTATGAATTAAAAGTGTCCATGTCCTTGAGATATATCTTGAAGCTTCTGCCTCGAAAGTCTTGAGGACGTCCAAAAAAGGAAATCCATCTCAGTTGCCGCTATCATGTCATCGAAATCCCCGAGCGCGTATCTCTGGACTCCTCGGCTCCACCCGTATGAAGAGGACAAGAAACTATGGCTCGAAGAACCCATCCATTCAGTGTTCCATGCCCAACTTGCCATGAGGGCGACACGTGGTGTTACTGGCCACAACTGGGAAGCGCTGTGTGCAAAACTTCAAAGCACTCCGCAACGGGTCCGTTCACACCGATCTACCTGATGTTAACCTTTATTCCCTTCAGATGGAAGACGCAATGGATTGGCTTGCGTTTTGTATTGGAGAAGATGTCGCCCTGAAGATTCCTGGAGATGCTGGACGTCAAATACTGGAAGTTATGCTGGATGTCTTATATCTACGTTACCTGCACTCTGGAGGGGAGGAGGGAGAGGCCCAGGCGTTGGGAGTCCTCCTCAAGAGTCAATTGACAAGCTTCAGGACCTATGTGAGCTGAAAACCCTCTGATCCCTCTTTCATACTTATTCTTGTGCAGCGTGATATTCCCGCAGAATTTTGTTTCATCGATGACATCGAGGAGCGGGAGCCTTGGGTAGACACCGACTCTGAGTCGGAGTCAGGCTCAGGTTCCGATTACACCATGTCCGACCCTGGCTCCGATTACGCTATGTCTGAAGCTGGCAACATTGAAGGGCTTGAGGAGCTCGTTCTCGACTTTTGCCAGGCTCCACAAGAGGAGGGTATTCCAGCACTACCGAAGAGACCATTGCTGCTTGAGCCAGCTGCGACCCTGCCCTACCTCTGGTTCCAACACTTGCAAACGTTTTTCTACCCACCGACGACAAATCTGGTACGTGATCCTGCAGACTCTTTGTACTTCGCTCATGTGGACTCTGTGCCAGCATATCCCCCGGAGCAAAACACATGTAGTGTATGATCTCATAGATATGCGCAAGCTCCAGAAACGTGTGTGGAAAACTGAGGAGTTTCAAGCTGCTCTAAAGGTCAGAGCGGTGCTCTTGATCCCACGTGGGTATACTAACTCTTGCCGACAGAATTCGGGCCTGCTCGGCAAGCTGTATGACGTGAGCGAGCCTGGAAACCTTATAGAAACAAGCCACCCCGATGTTGAACAAAGCTTCCGTTTCTACAACTGGAAGGCAAGCTATCCTCAGATGATCTGCGAGTGGACTCCAGCTACTATCACGGTGGAGGAGTACGAAGCGGTGAGTCGAAAGGTTTCAGAAACGGCTAGTCTCACTTTTTTTTTGACTATTTTTGGTAGCGAAAGCCCAAGCCAGATCCAAATTACAGATTCACAGAAGCAGATGCGCTGGACCTTCTCAAGTTTATCAGCTCGCACCCCAGAATGCACCCTTGGGGATTTAACCCAATGGCGTCTTACTTTTTAATATCTTTGGATTGCTTCATATTCAATTCAGAGTTGTGGCTCGCCCCATGCTTGAAAACACTGGCTTATCCGGTGCGGTTTCTGTATCATATGTGATATGTGTGCTCCAGTCTTACTCAAGGGTCCTAGCGCATTCTTGGTTGGAATCCGGAAACCGTCTATCGAGAAATTATGCGATTACCTCTGCTTGCCGATGCTAGCACCGATCCTTCTAAGACACTCCTTCAAAGTCTCCATCCCAAGCTTGTCAGCGTCATTCGTGAAACATCTTCGCATCGGACCACTTTGATAAGCATCAGGCAGGAGATTTGGCGCTCCTTGCCAAGGGCCGATAAGCCGTCGGTCAACACTTATCCAGGCATTGAGGCTGAGGAGGAGGCCGAGGCCGAGATGGATGAGGATGAGGATGCAAAGTCAGTCACCGCTCCGACTATGACTGAAAAATCCAGCAAAGGGGCAAAACGGAACGCAAAGAAGCGCGAGAAAAAGAAGAAGGGGGAAAGGTTGGAGAAACTGAGAAGAAGGAAGGAGCGCAGGGAAATGGGGGTGGTCGAGACCAGCTGTCCAAGATGTCAGCATGAGCCAATGGCAAATCACTGCATGAGGGAGGTGCAAGTCTTTCGACAGGCATATGCGAAGGGTTTGGATGGAGCTGCATTGACTTGTGCTCCACCTGGTGACCGATTGAAACCCCGAGGTGGGAAGGTTTGTGTTTTCCTCTTCTTCCTGTTCTCGGATTTCTGATGTGTTATTTACAGGATGGCCGAAAACCCTTTGACAGATATGTCGATCCTAGAGAGTTGGGGATCCAATGGTACCACCCCCGCCCCGATGTATACCACCGGTGTGGCCGTGATATCACTCGTTTCTTTTTCATTCACCCAGATGGTACCCGGGAATGGGTAAAACATCTGATGTGTTGTCTTTTGAACATATCTGATTTTTGTTTAGGTTGGTGGGGTTCGGTACAATGCCATGAGTCCCAAGACCCTGGAACAAATGATCGATAATCATAGGCGTGTTCGAGTTCGAGCAGTTCGCAGGCGTGATGCCATGCAAGCTTGGGCGCATGGTTCTATGACTGCTGTAGGAACCCGCCAGGCCACAGGGGGTCGGCAAGCAGATACATATGCCCCTTATGCGTGCCATAAAGGGGACACCGACGACGACATCAAAGCTTTGTTCAGACACGCAGTCGTGAGTGCTTTATTCAGATTGGTGATGCTGAGTTGACACGGAAGCCAGGACGCAGATGTTCTTGTCGAGATTGGTGCCACCATTATTCCCTCACTCCGCGCAGACATCATCGCAGTGAGCAACACGTCTGAGGTTGGCCGTCTCGGTCACTACGGCTTGACCAGCTTCTACTGCTCCAACTACATAAGTGCTGTTCACCCAGACTATGATTTTGGAAGAGGCGACCTTGGGCACAAGCCAAAGAAGCAAGGGAAAGGGAAAGGCAAAGGTAATCAGCAGTTTGATCCAGTTGGTGGATGTTCGCCTTGTGTTCAGCTGGAACAATCTGGCACGGACAAATCACAACATGAATGGGACTTTGCCTTGCCCGAGTGGGGAGTTGCCTATGAAACGTGTGCCAACACAGTCTGGTACGCCCTACCATATTACTTTTTCTGGATCTGATTCTTCTTCAGGTGCTTCAATGGTCGTCACAGGCATGGGTCTGTTCATCCCAGCGAAAGTTCTTACAACAACCAGGCGGCCTCAAAGGGGAACCACCCAACAAAGCGCAAAAAGGATGTCGAGCGAGCTGAATTCCATCGCCAGGTTCGACTAGGCATGAATCTTAGACCGCGTAATGTATGAATGAAATTGTATATCACTATCTTGGACAGCAATACAAAATGAGGTTCTACTCTTTATTGTGTAAGTTATGTCGACAACTCCAGAATAGTGATCCTTGGGGCGCCCTCGCAATTCCACCGCCCCAGCACCGTTGCCCAGCCTATCCCGTGCGTCCAAGCGCCGCATCCACATCGTTACGCAGGACACAGAATGTCGCCCTGGTCCTCGTTCGCCGGACACGAGAGGCGACCACTGTGTTACCGCGGTGGACAAGGGCAGCCGCAGGCGAGGGCCACCATTCGTACCCTTCGCATGCGCAGTGCGAGATAGAGCTCGAGCTGCAATGTAGGACAGTATGTTGTCGACACCTTGCGCGGAAACCGAGATGAGGTCGCTGGGAGGGAGATCAGAAACCGCCGACAAAGAGTGGAGGGGACTGACTCAGCCTCGACAGACAATAGAGCCCGCATCTCGAAGAGTGCCCGCTTGTGCATGAATCTGGCAAGGATAACAGTCACAGCCCCGAGGGAGATGAAGACAATGAAGAAATCACGGCGCACCTCACGAACCCATAACCCCGACTGACCCCGTCACAGGGTCGAGCATGATCTTCGCGCTCTTGCAGCTTGCGAACGGCCGGATAGACTTCGGTGCGCGGTCGTTGCGTAGGCCGAGGACAGAGCTGGTTGGTATGGATGCAATGTCGGCGGGGGAAGCGCGAACAGGAATGTAAAACTCACCGCGACCAGATTACTATTTGATGTCTCCAGTGGGTGCTAGGTCCCCCGGGAAGATGCTGTATTCCCTCGGGTACTGCACGCCACTTATCCCGTTCATCCCTATCTGCGCTCGTTTATCCGCGTAGTCCGAGTCCCATTGCGAGCGCGTGCACCGGCGACAGCCTACAGGGGTGATGTTGTCAAGACGACGCCGGAGTAGGACCCGTCGACACCGTTCGTGAGCTCGGGCCCACGCGCACGGCCCGCGCCCGTGTTCGCATTACGCTGATAACGTGGTACTTGTCGGCGACGTCATGCCCGTGTTCGTCGATGTCGCATTGGTGATCGAATACTTGCTGATAACGTGGTCGGCGACGACGTCATGCCCGTGTTCGTTGGGGTCGCATTGGCGATCGAAGTCGAAGTGGGAGGCAGGGGCACAGCGGACGTTCCGCTCTTGGTCCTCGTTTGCCGGACACAGGAGGCGAGACGCGGGGAGCAAAACAAGGGTGACAACCGCTGTGTTCCCCCATGGACGAGAGCGGCCGCGAACGAGGGCAGAATGTCGCCACCCGTACGCCGCATGCGCAGTGCGCGACGTACTGCGCGTGGTCGAGGTGCAGTGCAGGTATGTTGTCGACACATTGCGTGAAGTCTACCAAAAATCGAGACGGTCAGCGATAACACAATGAAGGAGGCACGACGCACCTGTCATGCGCTCCGAAACCCGAAGAGGAAGAGAGCGGGCTGAGTTCTCATTGTCCCGGTGCAGGTTCAGCTCTGCGACGCCTTCGTGATTGCGTTACGAGGTTCAGGCGGCTCGTCGAGATTCGCGTTACTTAGTGCTGACGTGGGGTGAAAGGCAAAAGTAGCCGTGGCTGTGCCAATGGGGGCACAGATCAACAAGGGCAAATGGTCACGGTCGCCGCTCAAGTTGTCGAAATCGCGTTGAGGCCACAGCGGGCGGAGGCCCGCGCAGAGTGTCCGAGGAGCACTCGCCCGAGCGCGCTGATGGCGCTGATGGCGCGCAAGGTATCTCCGAGGGGACTCTTGAAATAACTCGAGTCAAAAGTTCTGAAACTCAGTCAAAAGTTCGAGAAAATAATTCGACCAAAGTTCGAAAAAATAATTCGACGAAAGTTCAGAAAATTAATTCACCGAAAGTTTGCCAAATTAATTCAACGAAAGTTCGAAAAATTAATGCACAAAACTTCTCAAACTAATTCGATTTTTTGGGCAACTTGAACAGCATATGTTTTGTAATTATTTTTTTCGAACTTTTGGTGCATTAATTTTCCAAACTTTTGACCAATTAATTTTTCAAACTTTCGTCAAATTATTTTCTCGAACTTTGGTCGAATTAATTTCTCAAACTTTTGAGTCAGTTTCCAAACTTTTCGGCTTGGTTTTTTTCGAAAGGCCCCTCGGAGATACCTTGGGCGCCATCAGCGCCATCAGCGCCGTCAGCCGAGCGCTCCTCGGACACTCTGCGCGGGTCTCTGCTCGCTGTGGCCTTAACGCGATTTCGACGACCTCGAGCGCCGGACCATTTGCCCTTGTTGATCTGTGCCCCCGTTGGCACAGCCGCTGACTCTCATCTCAAGCTCGCTCCGTTGCTCATCCACACAATAAGGTCGCCATTCCATGCTGTCGCACATCATGCATCAGGACCCCTTCCACAGCCCTGCTACTGGACCGAGTCAGCCACCACCGACGCACACACGCAAAACACACCTGTCCAGCGCCGATCCCACCGCGAATCCCGTGTAAAACCCCCGCCCCTGCGTCGCGCCCTACTTTAACGCTGTTAGCACTCCCACGACCGGGCACCACACGCACACCTCCGCGCCCGCATCGTCCGCATACCGCTCCGTTGCGCCGGGCGTGCTGTACAGTGTTGCCGTGAACGTCGAGTCTGCAAGCACGTAAGATCAGTCAAGTAGTCCCAGGATGGGCTGGGGATGCAAGCTGCGTCATGTACATATCTTCTTTATTTCCACTGACAAACAGAGTCAGGCCAGAGTATGTGGTGTGCGGCCATCTCACTGCCAGCCTGCCCCACATGCCGCGCACGCAGAGGCACCCGCGAATCCGTTGGGTGCTGTGCGCGCGCGGCTCGTGGTTTCCGACGGCTCAAATGAGTGCCGCCTCCAGACATTAACGAGCGCGTGCAGGTGTCCCACCCACCACGCATGACGCTGCACCGCGTACTCAAGTCCACCAGCGCATGCTGCACCCTTGCCGCCTCATTCGCTACCCTTCATTATCTCCGGGCCCCCCAAATTTTCGCCGGCGCTGCTATGACCTATGATTCCTACCAAAACAAGGCCCTCGGTGCGCTCATACCTATGCCGCATCTCAGCTGTGGGGCTGACAAACTCTCGGCCAACAAGCTGGCTCATGTCATGCGCAGCAAGTATGGCGCCGTCGACCACGAGTGGGGCCGTGCTAATTTACGCCGGTAGCTTTGCGCCTTGGTGGTACGTTACTTCGACCTGTCTCGTGAGCATGCTGGTAACCGCCCGCCTTGCGCGCCGTCCAGCGGACACTACAAAGTACGTGTCGCCGACATACACCGAAGTTTGTACTGAGCAACACAGACGCTCGCGCCGGTCTACAAGCAGCTCGCGGACGTCTATGTGCACGTCAAGGACAAGGACATCATAGCCAAGGTCAACGCCGACGGCGAGGGCAAGCCACTCGGCTCTAAATACGGTGTAACCGGTTTCCGTAGTACGTGCACTTTCCCATCCGGCTTCGCGTGCACCGGGCTCACCAGCTGCAGACCTGAAGTGGTTGGTTCAGTGCGGACACAAATGAGCCGTACGAAGGCGGCCGGGACCTTGACGCACCGGCGAGCTTCTTTACGCACCGGCGAGCTCGTGAGTTTCATCTGCACTACTATAGGTCCGCGTCCGCTGAGCGTCGCGGCACGACCAAGGCAGGAGTCAAGTCAAACATCAAGCCCCCTCCGCCGCCCGAGACCCTTATCTTCGCTTACACACCTTCGACGCGGTGGTGCTGGTGGGTGGGTAATGAATGCCCAGCGCACGGACCAAGGCTGATTGTTGTTCTGGGACCCAGAGAAGGACGTTCTTGTTTCATTTACTGTACGCTTCGCGCGCGCTCATCACCGTTCTTCGGCACCTTCTCATTCATTTCCTAGGCGCCGTGGTGCAGCCACTGCAAGAGCATGAAGCCTACCTACGAGAAAGGTAAGCTACGCGCCCTTGCCTTCCTGCGCCCGCCTGAGCTTCTCTTCCAGCCGCGCACACTTTTCAAGCCAGAGAGCAACGTAAGAGATGTCGTCGGGTCTGGCTAAGCCTCGACCTTACGCGCCTGGCAGTGCATGGTCACAAAAGTTGACCGAAATGACAAGAAGATCCAGTCCTCACACAATAGTACGGCGTCAGCAGCTTCCCCCTGATCAAGTTCTTCCCCAAGGGCGGTTGAACCGAGAAGGAATCTGACAATCTCCTCAATGAACAGTGTGGTATGCGGTGGTCTATCGGATCAAGTGAGTAGCATGCACCTATCTGTAGGGACAGGCTCAATACATCCGGCGTGTTCCAGGCAGCCGTTGCCAGAGTTCGACGCTCTCGCGAGGAAGTTCTTCGTCGCAACCGGGAATGTCCATGATCTATCTTTCAAAGATGCGGCCGCGTTGGTGGCGACCGCTGGAGCTGTCTCCAGCCACTACCTGCATGTCATGGAGAAGCTGGTCACTGGCACCGAGGGATCCCTTGAGAAGGAGACCAAGCAGTATGTTGCTGTCCAATTGAGGGCCGCTGACGTGTTTTTGCGGCCACGCTCAAGTTGATCCTGAAGAAACAGTTTCGCCGTCAGGCAATCGGCGTAGGGATCGGATGGTGTGTTCGCAAAAGCACATGTTCCCCAAACACCTCAGACAGCGGCCTTCGTAGTTTCGAGCACAGAGGAAATTACATAGAACAAGAGAGTATATTGAATTGACTGGAGAAGACACGTAAAGACTGTGGTGTGAAACTAAGGATTATAACGAGTGTAAGACTGAGGGAGGGTATAACGCAAGTAGCAGGTTTCTGACTAAATCAATGCATAGAATTAGAACGATTGTGGTAGTGTAGTGGGGGGGGTATAACGCAAGTAGCAATGTTCGGTGTAAAGACAGTTGGGATGACATCCTGAATCAGAAGTATCTAGGCGGAGTGCGGGGCCCAGAGGTATAGTTGTACTCAACAGGATCCGAGTACGTTGTATCGACCATGTCGACCATGTAACTGGCTTCTGGAGTCTTGGGACCGGTCAAGAAGGCTGGCAAGTCCGGAGTTGGAGACCGAGTAAGGTCAATGGGATCGGTAAGGCGTGATGGCCCAGCTACAGCATTGCTGCCAGAGGGCCCGGCGCTGCTACCAGAGGGCCCTGCACTACCATAGAATAGGTCGGCGTCATCGGAGAACTTGAAGGACCCCGACTCCGGCACCGACATGTAATGCTTCCAACCTTTGACGTATTCTAGGATGTCCTCAGATTAGGACAGGCTTTGAGGAGACGTTAACATTCAGCAACTCACGGTTGTTCTCGAAATCCAACTTGCGCTTCTTTGGGAGGGGGGTAAGAGTCTTCTTCGAAACAGAGTCGTCGCCTGAAAGCCAGTCCCAGTTGTGATCTGGGTCACTGCCCCGGACACGCTTGGTCTTCTTCTTCCCAGTACGCGCATCTGCGAAAGGTTGGATGGAATGATTTAGGCCTCCGTCACAGCAACAATCTGGAACACATACCTTCTTCGCCTTCGTCTGAGCTGGCAGATGCCGACATGGTGCCAAAGGCAAGAGAGTCCAAGGTGCGCCAAGCCGCCTTTTCTTCCTTGGGGATTGGAGATCGAGAGGCTGGATAACAATGAGCAGATGTTCCAAGGACCGAATTATGGCTTACCAATGATGATGTACCGATTCTCGGATCCGGATCCTCGATGAGTCAAGAGGTCACGTCCTGTCGGCAGCGCGATCGGAACGACCTCCAGACGCTGCTTGACCTTAGTAGTAAGAACCCAGGGGGCTGCCTTGAAACTGCGCCCTTCTCTTTCGAAGACAACAAGTCCCATCTTATCGAGGTATCGCATAGGTCCAGGCAGGACCTCCGAAAGGATATCAACGACCTCTTCGTAAGTCGCATTGATAGATATTTCTATCTGACCATCTTTGCGATACGCCAGGCCTTCATTGACTAGGCTTTGTATGGCCGCTTTGTCGGGAATGGAATCATCGTTGAGCCGCAATTTCTTGTCCTTGGTTTCCTTGTTAATACTAAACGTGAGTTGCTGAAGCAATCACGTACCTTGGTTTTCACAAGTCCCTGGTCAAGCAAAATGATAGCGTCTACTTTGAATACTGCTGTGGAGGGTGGCTCTTTCGGGGGACGGCCTACACCACGTTTCTCGACCCCTCGCTTCTGGACCGCCTTCGATCTGGGCAGAACTTTGGAAGTGAAACCCTTAGAAGTTGTCAGAAAGCAGAAAGCGGCCGACCCAGAATATCTTGCCTTGGGCTTCCTCGGCCTCATCCCTTCCAGGGTCTCATCCTTGGCGCTCTTGACCTTGGACAGTAGATCCGCCTCAGCCTCATGCTCTTGTTGGACCCTCATGACGATCGAAGAGACCGTGTCATGCACTTCAGGCTGTGGGTGGTGCTTGAGTGTATGAAGACAACGGCGGCAGATCTTAGGATCTTTCGACCTGGGCCTGAAGTCTTCACAGTCGCATTCGTCACCATCGCTGTCTTCAGCCTGGCACGGACGCGAGTTCTCGGATGTCATTGTCGGAGAAAGTTGTCGTGAAAGAAAGGAAAAAGTCGAGGTGACACAACGTCTTCGTGACACTTTATAAGGTTGGCCCTTCCGTGTTTTATCCAGGAAAATCTCGCTTATCAGCTATTAATATTAGGTGCTACGTTCATATCAATTGTATGCTACGATGAAATAGTTCTGGCCAAAAACACCCAATCCAGTTAGTCGGACTCTGATCCCGACCCACCTCCTTCGTACATATAAGTAACTTGATTTAAAACAGCAAGAGCACGCCCCCACATCTCCGCTCTTGGTCGCCATATAGAATCTGGTAAAGCGACGCGGAGCTCTTTGCTGCCCTTGCGACCCGAACGGATGATTTCAAAGGCAGGATACACTCCGTTCTCCCATTCTTGCGGCTGCAGCCCATACCCTGGAGGAATCACCTGCAACCGTTCAGCCTCTGCGAGAGATTCTTCAAAAACAGCTAAGGTGTCATCAGAAAAAGGATTGCTGTGTTTCGGCACAGAGACCGGTTGGGGATGAAACTGGTGCTCGTTCGCGGTTTCGATCTGGTCAATGACGTCCTCCCAGTCTTCAGTATCCAGCTCTAGGCCAGTTTCGTCCAGAAACGGAATGTCCTCGTCCTCAAGTTGGCCCGCTCCAGTCTCACCAGGGATTCTCTCAGTCACAGGACCATGCACACCATAAAGTTCCCTGATGACGTCGGGATGTACCCCTGCACAATCATCGTGGTCGTCATCGGTGTATACACCGCCCTCGAGTTGGCCAAGCAGGAACATATCCTATGGAAACTGTAAGCAGATATAAAGGTTGACGTGTATTAACTTACATTAGGGCTCTGGTCGTGTCCTTCACCTGAGATAGGATGAGTGTTCCACTCTGCTTGAAAAACTGCACAATCTTCGTTTATCATGTCGAGGAAGAGCCGGTGGAGAAGCCACAAATGATTTGGATTGGTTCGATCTAGTTGATGAAGGGCTTCAAGACGGTAAAAGAATGCCCGCCAGCGTCTAGCAAACTGTGAGCCCACTTCCACCCAAAGACGCTCTATTCGGGTATTATGGGTCGAGCTTGAGGATCAATTTTATCAGTTGTGTAGACTGTATAAAGCCGGCAACTTACGATCCCCAGATAAATGACGCCCGATTAAGGCCACGTTTTAGAATCATGTAGATTGAGCAAGACTTGTTTTCAGCGCCACGGTCTCCACACATGCGACTTGGCATTCCGTATGCATCAACTGCATCTAGGAACAGTGCCAGGACCGTGGAGGCCCTATTGTTGGTACTTGCCCGGAGCCCGGTAACCTAGATCTATTGAGCCAATGATTTGTGTTTCGGTAAGTAGATCTGACCGTTCGCGTATAGCCATCAACAAATCCGTGGATCACAAAGCCCCAGAGGATGAGTTTGTGATGGCCGTCTACATGCCATAGCGCATTGGGCCGTGAAACCTTGTACGCTCGTCTTCGGATCGTATGTCGCTGACGTAGAACTCGGCCAAGCCCATCGACGCGCCGAATAGATGCAAACACCCGACGTTTCTGAACGCGTAACCCCTTCTTGCGAAGGAAGCCTATGAGATATCGGATTCCGGAGTCCGGTTTCACAGTCCTAAACCCTTTCACAAGCTCATCCAAATCAGACTTTCGCAATGCGGCAAAGCTGCGATCAACCCCAGCTTCCTTGAGCCGTGCTGACAGGGTGTTACGGGAGACACCCAGTGCCTTGGCTAACCTCGAGATGGAGATTCCGCGGTTGCCGGACATCGCATCTGCCAGAAAGGTCAAGTCGACTTCTTTCCTTGGACGACCACGTTTGCCGGAGTGCGCTGTAAAGACTGGGTCAGGGTATTGTATCCCAGAGTCCTCCCTAAGAAGCGTTAACACTAATCTTCGAATCTTTCACCGCAGGCTTACTGGGCGGATGCTGTATCACTGGCCGCAAGCAAGTTCACCACGAGATCGGCTGCCAGACGGGCACAAGTATTGATCCAGTCTCGAGGAATCGACTCCTCTAGTGAATGCAGTTCCATCTGAACCAGCAAAGGTATGACATCCTCTGTTACAGCATTTGCATGGAAACGAAGGCGGTCAGAAGCTGCTTCCTGCGTCAAAACCCGGGCAGCTTTGTTGAATGTTGTTGCCACAATTTGAGTAGCGTGCTCAACATTGGCTGACCATGGCTCGCCACCTGGCCGTGCAGGAAGCGGAGGCAAGGACATAAGAGTGAGCCACTGGTGAAAAGCGGGAGGAAGCCGTGTTGGACTGATGGGCGACTGAGATGAACCGTAAGCGAGAGTTTACTCGAACCATATCCTTTACTTCCCATGGCAAAAAAAAACGAATACACCCGCCACCCCAAGTATTTTGGAACCGAGACAAGAACTTTGGTTTTCGCGGTGAGCAAAACCTGTTGTCGCTTTCCCAGAAGCTAAGAGAAACTATAGGTTGAACAAACCCTCTATCACTTGCCACTCGCCGTTCTTACAATGATGTCCCCGCCTTTGACGGCAATCTTTGGCATCCCTGCCTCCAGCCCTACGCCTGGAGAAGCTGCCGAAGGCACCGAAACAAACCCGGTGGTACTCCCAGGCGTTCGCTGTGAAGAGTTCGATGACTTCCTTAGTTATTTTTTCAAGTCGTGTGTTCCAAGTCTCTTCAGTAAAGCAAACGATGTGCTGATGATATTTTGCAGGGAATTCATTCCTCTCCCGCAGCTCTGTGCAGAGCGTAAGGAAAAGTTGGGAGTCAATCTCTTGAAGCTGGGCTGTCTGTGGGATATTCAGGAGGTGAAGACCTACGCAAAGGGCATCCTGTATTCAGTGGCACTGCCGCCTGCTCGCCGTCTGGAAATCGCCAGAGCCTTCGCAGTCCATGAGTGGGTTGAGGATTGTGTCAAGGAACTAATTCCTTTGTGCGGCAGCTTTGACACCGACACCGCTCTTCAAATCGGAACGATCACGTTGAACATCATGTTCAGTGCCAAGTCTGCGCTGGACCGAGAGCGGCTTTTTGTAGCGCACACGGCTCCCAAGCTTACACCCATGGACGCACTCAACTATGGTGATTGTCGCAATCACTCGAACTGCGAGCGCGCTATCAGGGAAGGGTGGTGGGCACTCGTTGGAAAGAAGGTCCTCCATCCCACGAACCCAATGTCCGTCGACGCAATAGGGGCTCACCTCAGCAAGATCACGTTCCCGGGGATGTCGCCCAAGTGCCAGGAGGAAATGGTGGCCAAGTGGACGATGAACGTGTTTCAGGCGGAAGGAGTTGTGCGCTCGGCAGTGGAGGGGGTTGTGGCATACAACAAGGTGATGAGAGCATCTTGAAGGATATGACGATCGTAGATCTAGAGTTTGTCAGAGCTAGTTAGAAGCTCTTTTCGTGTTCCAATCCTATCTTTTACCGTTTTGAAACTAATTCCATTCTTCAATTCCCTTATACATAAACGAGCGACGTAATATGTGCACCATCTTCGTGTTGTCCCACGTCTCCCGGTCGTAAAACACCTTGCGGAGGTCCTTCCCATTGAGGATCCCCGCGTCTGCACGCAAGCAGCCCATGTGCCCGCCCCTGTTGCGCGTGTGCGCCTCCCACCGCTCGAGGGGCCCCACGAACGCATCATTGTACCGCGTGAGCAAGGCAGAGACGACGCCCAGACCCGGCTTCGTGAGGCTCGTGCGGTCGAGCACGGAACGGACGAGGTTCAGCTTCAGCGCACCTCGCGCATCCGCACCGTGAGCGTCGTCCAAGTCGTGGTCTGCGTGGACGCACGAGCCCGTGGATCCGCCGTGGATGCGAAGCGGAAGATCTACGAACCCCCACACATTCTAAAAGAAACAACACAGCAGTCAGCGGCGACAATGCTCAGGTCGTGAAGTGCCGACCTCGAGATACTCCAAGCCCGTGGGCAAGATGTGAAACCTGATCAACACCGACTCGCATTTCGCTATGTCCGTCGAGCCCATGGGGCAGATCGCGGAGTTCAAGTTCATGCCCTGTAAACAAGATAAGAAAATGATACGAGCTTCCCGAATCGCCGTATCTATGCGCTCCTGCACGTACAGGGGCTCCGTGGCAGATCCGCGAGGCCCACCAGCCTGGTTTGCAGACAAATCGCAGACAAACACATTTGTTTCGGGCAGACACGCCCCCCATAGTTGAGCTGGAACAGGTCCGGGAGCGCGTCCAGCATGCGTTGAGCATGCGGTCACAGTCGAGATCCGTCGGCCCGTACGAGACAGTGCGAGCTGTGTCGGGTTGTGTTAGCAGGGCGAGAATCCTGGTGCATGGCTTACAGCGGGTTAGAGGCCCGTCTGCGGGCTGAACCTTGTAGTAAGGGATACCTGTAGGTCTGCGAGCGAGAGCGTGTGGACGAGGCGCGCCTGAGATGGTTAGACTAGGCAGACTAAAATAAATGATTTTACAGAAAGGGCTAACCTCATCTCATCTCGACAAAGATAGACCCTTCCTTCGCGTACAACAAGCCAGCGGTCGCACCATTCGAGCGTGCGCGTTTTGGTCGGGCGGATCTTGTACAGCAGGTACGAATCCTCCTCATCCTCGATCGGGCGCATGCGCAGGACACGAACCCATCCCTCCCAGTAGGCGTCGAGATAACGGGCAAGGTTCGCGCGGGGGAGTGTGACAACGACGCCGAGACGATGAAGCTCGAGCAACTCGTTGGGTTGCATGTCGTAGAAGCTGAGCGGCAGTTCGTCTTCGAGGAGCTGGCCGGTGGAGAAGCGTATGAGTATAAACTGAGAGTACAGGTCACCTTTTCCTGAGGTAGACCCAGCATTCGACACAATCACGCGCTTCTTTTGCGGGGGTGGGCGTACGGCGACCTGCTCTTCGTGGTGCTGGTTTTCAGGCTGTCTCCTCGTCGACGGCTGGTTGCTCGTCCTCGTCGTGGTCCGCATCGTCTGTGACTGGCGACGGCCTGGGCATAGCAAATGTGATGGGCGATATTGGGTGATGGCGCGGGTTTGGGGCAAAGGTAATGGGCGACGGAGGGCGTTGGGGCTTGCGAGTAGACTGCCGTATAGGCGGAGATGGAGGCGCAGAATAGGGCAAGCATTTTGAGAGCAGCCAAGACTTCACCTGCCGCACGTTCCAGTCGGAATCGACGTGTGGTGAACCATTGGTAGTGCGGCACTGAGAACCGTCATAAAATGGCCCACATAACCACCGAGACACATACAGAATCTACAGGCGAGGCTCAGCAGCGGTGATGGTGTTCTTCGCGGACCCGCGTTGATTGATGAAGTGCTGCTCTGTTGGATATCAGAGCACCGCAACGACGAGGCTGCGTGAGGCGCACCATGTGTTTAACGACCGCGTTGGTGTAGACACGCACAATGTTGCGCAGTGCGTTCACGTCGCCGTGGCGGCTCCTCGTCAGCCGATAGCTCACAGCTGGTAAACAAACAACGGGCTGCACCCATCCTGTCAACACCGTTTTGCACCATGGATGGAATGGAAAACACACTTCAAAGTACACAGAAGTCAAATGACGTTGCCTCGGACGGCGGCCAGATGTGCACGCGTGTATCGATTGCACGCTTGCCAGTGCCACATTCAGGTCCTGCGTCGATGTGAAGCGAAAACGACTCACCTGTGGTCCCCACCCACGTACACGACGAATCTTACAAGGATGTCCGCCCTGTACGGACTGCCGTTTGCCTCTGGAACGCCCGCGCCTGCCCCGCTCGCTGTACAAGTCCCGAACGTTGCAAAAAGAATTGTAGTGGCTCGATCGAACTCTGGTTGTTGTTCACTTGAGAGAGATAATAGTCTGTGCAGAAGGCGGGCCAAATCTAGTCAGAGGCAAAACCACAGAAAGTCGGAGCACCTAGTGGTTGCAGGTGGCGGGTGGAGGGAACCTGGGCTCGGGGATTCGGGTCCGTCGTTCCGGCGTTTGTGTACGATCACGTGACCATGTACGCGACGCGTCTGTATAAAACACGCCGTCTTGTTTGTACAAACTTTGGAGAGCCTGGTCTTAAACCACCATCTCTCCCCCCCCGCTCACCGGGTCTCGCTTGCAATAATTGCCTGTCCGGAGTCTACTGTCGGGCCTCGCGCCAGGACGTTGCAAAGCGCGGGTGGTGATTCTCGTTTCTTTTTCAGCGCGTATTATATTCCGACAAACCACCTATCCCTCCACTCTCCACCCCATGTCTTGCCGCTTTCACACCCTCCACTCTCCCCCACTGACCGCGTCTAAGTTCTTACAACGCCCGGACACCCCGGACACTGGCCTTGACAGCGATCGGCCACATCGGCCGATCAAGATGCCAAACATCAACATCCGTCTTCCTCCCACCTCCTTCCTACCCCAACAACGTCCACAAACTCGACCCGACGGATGTCTGTGAGGAATACCGGGTGAGCTCCCGCGCGCTCCGTTGAGGCTCTTCGTGGAGGATACTGGGTATTCCTGGTGCGTCTTGTTGTCTTTTTTTGTACTGTATCTTTCTGACTTTTATCTGATTGGTGCTCAGTCTGTGCACCCTCCTTTCCTAACCGCCCATGAGCGGCTCTGGCGGGATTCGCTCCTACAGTCCAGCAGGATATACGAGCCCAAGTGGGTATATGCACACCGGCACACGCACCGGCACACGCACCGACACCCGTACAGATACGCGTTCACCAGCACAACGCGAACCGACACGCAGATCGAGACGTTCACGAACACCGACACATTCACGCCGTCCAATACTTATACGTATACCAACTCTCAAACGCCAACGGGCACTACCAGCACCCAAACGCAAACTCGCACGACGACGACGCCCCCTGCCTCGCTTCGACGCCCCGCGCAAGTTAGCCCGCGCTCTCCTCTTGCGTCCGTGCGTAACATCGTCGCGCTGTGGAAGGAGCGCACCCCGACGCATGCGGCGGGCAAGTCGCCGTCCACATCGCCAGGCAGCAAGTCTTCGACGTCGTCTTCAGAGAATGGCGGCGACCACCCCCTTCTCCCCTTCCACTTCCTGGCCCACCTCCGCACCGACAGTCCCCCGATCCCGAAGGCCTATTTTTTATCCGCTGCCGCGCCCACCCCGATGACACGGCGAGTCTGGGCAGCGGCCGAACTCCGAGCGCGCGTCGTGGGAGCACAGCCAGCGGTGGAACTCTCCCGCCAGGTCTCAACGTCGCAGAACTCAGCGCATACGCGCTGAGCAACGAGCCGGGTATTCCCATCATTTGCTGACCGATATGCTCGCCTCTCTTCCTCATCGCCCTACCACTGCATCCCGACCCTGCACATCGGCCTCCTGGTTCCTCAATGTTCATGCGGCACCACCCTACCACTGGCAACGCTGCCAGGCACTCCTCTACCCCCATCTCCTGCTTCTATCATGGATCGCGCCCGGAGGTGGCCGTGGTATAGTCGGTCTCGATCTGCTCAACTGCACCACAGTGCAGAGCACTTCCAGCGCAAGTCACCCCAACTCACAAGACGATGTCGGCAGCATAGCAGCGCGGCTTCAAAGCGGTCAGTCTAGTGCTTGTTATCAAAGGCAGACATAGATTCATAGATAGCAGAACCGGGTGAACCCGGCGTCGACACACTCGTGGACCTCTTAGTTCTGTTTCATATGGTCTACGAAGACGGTGTAGAGCGTCCGGCGGCGGAGAGTCTCCGCGAGCGCCAGAAAATGGGTCAATCGCATCTGGTGGGTGTTCTTTTTGTTCCCATTTGTTGTTTGAGATGCTGAGATCTATTGCAGGGAGGCCATTCACCGCCCGCAAGTCGCCGACTCCGGATCGTCATTGAGTGACACTGACGAGAGTGCAAGCGGAAGCAGCAAACTGGAGAGCGGTGCTGGCCATAGCAATGGCAACGGGAGTGGGGGGACGGGGAGCGGATTCACGCCGGCGACGTACTCGACAAAACAAACTGGGTATGATATATGCCCGTCGTCTGACTTGTCCGAGGTCACGACGCGCACGACATCGGGATGGACGCCGCCTTCGTTGTCGCCTCCTTCGTTGTCGCCTCCTTCGTTGTCGCCTCCTTCCTCTTCGTCTCCACCGTCGTCTGGCTCGTCTTCGCCACCTCCTTCGTCATCAGGTTCCAGTGATCGATTCATCAGCGCCTCGCAGGAAAGCTCGTCGTATGCATCATTCCCTACCATCCCCTCCGAATTGCGCCGCCCCCGAGCCGAGCGACATGGGCGATATTCCTTCTGAATCTGGCACGCCGCGCGCCTCGTCAATCTTGCTGTCCTCTGAGGATGAAGACGAAAAGAGGAGCTTGGTATGTGTGCCATCGATTGTACCGACCATCAGCTCCGAGTCGAGCGTATCGGAGCACTACCCGCCGCTTCCGCCGTCGACGGTCTCGGATTACCCGTCCTTGCCGCCTTCGACTGTTTCCTCCGAAGAGTACCCTACCCGCCCATCCCGCCGTCGTCGGTGTTGTCGGAGAGTTACCCACCACTCCCTCCATCAACAGTTTCGTCATATCCGTCGCCGCCTCTATCGTCGGTGCCGTCCGAACAGTACCCCCTCTTCCGCCGTCGTCGGCGTCATCGGAGCCCTACCCGCTTCTCCCCCCGTCGACGATCACGGTGTCCTCTTCGTCGGACCACCGTTTGAGATGCCGCAGCCCCATATATCGCCGTGATCTCTGTCATCGAGTTCGGCCTCGGACTTTCCCTGGCCCGGCATTCCAGAGCCCGAGATCCCTGAAGTCAGAATGCCGGTGCCAGCGCCAGCGCAGCGTCGTTCGTTTGCTGAGCCTGCTGAACGACCTCCGAACATCATCTCATTCATATACGATGTTAGCTCGCGGTCTCGCGATCTCCGTCCTCAGAGCGGTATTGACCTTGGTGTTCTTCCTCGTCGAGCGCCTGCTCGTCGAGCTCCGCGACCACCACAACCACCGTTCCGCCCAGACACTGAGCCTCCTAGAAGAACACGCCATGCAAGATCCAAGACACCGCAGACCTGAAGACTTCCCACATGCTCCTCGAGTCCCACCCTCGTCGCGCCCCGAGCCTTCCGAACCTGGAACTTGCCGGCTACTTCCACCGGACAGGACTCAAGGACCTCTGCGTGGTAAGTTTTGTTTCACGTTTGAGACAATGTTCAGACCTTTATCTTTTGTCTCTAGTCCCTCCCGCACCCCCTGTTCGGCCCGTGATGGTATATCTCCTTTCCAAAGCAAATTAGTTCATATCTAAATGTCGCTGTTTTCTCCAGCCGACGGCAACGGGTTTGCACGATCCCCCGAGGCCGAGGCCGCAAACCGCTCCAGAAGATTTGGGTGGAGGTGATCCCGGATTTGGGCGGAGCTGGTATCGACAGGCACCAGCAGTAAGTGAATTGTGATCTGTCAAGGAGCCTGACTGGACTACTGGCTTTAGGCTCAGCAATGCGGGCTATCCCGGCCCAAGGTACCTTTATTGATTCAACAGTCGCAGCAGTGTTCTTACCGTTTCTAGGTGCGCCGGCGTCCAAACGCTCGTAGGCAAGAAGCCGGCTCCTGCGGTGCAACTGGACGACGCCAGCTGGCAAGCTGCGCGTTGGGAGGACATCCGTGTTGGCGACTTTGTACAGATCCGCGACAACGAGCCGCTCCCCGCGGACATCCTCATCTGCGCGACGTCCGAGGACGAGCAACAGGCGTTCGTTAAGAACCTCGATGGCGAGGCGAACCTCAAGTCGCGCCACGCCGTTCCCGCGCTGGAGCACCTGCGCGACGCCGCCGCGTGCGCCGCGCCCGAGAACGCGTTCCGCGTCGACTGCGAGCGGCCAAACACCAACATGTACCGCCTCAACGGTGCGGTGTTCGTCGGCGACACGCCCGCGCCCGTCGACCTCAGCTTGACGCTCCTCCGCGGCACCGTCCTGCGTAACACGCGCTGGGTCATCGGGCTCGTGCTCTTCACCGGCGAGGACACCAAGATCGTGCTCAACTCGGGCGGCACACCGAGCAAGCGCAGCAAGGTCGAGCCTGAGATGAACCCGCAAGTGTGAGCAGCTCGGCTCCCCCGCCGCTGCGTGGCTCACGTTTTGCAGCGCGACAGGTTCATTTCCGCCGTCTTAGACTCGTCGGAAGATGCAGCAGACGAGGAATTCGAAGGTACGCTCTCGGACTCGGGGGCGTGGAGGGCGGTGGGTTCAAGCACGGGAGCGGGTGTGGGCGTGACCGGTGATTCCTGGGCAGGGTCCGCCAGTACCCAGGGTCCGCCAGTACCCAGTGATTCCAGCTCCTCGGAGAGTAGTGATGGCCCTCCTGCCGGCGTACCTCAGGATCAGTGCCCTGTTATCCCACCTGCTTGGGGTCCAGGGCAGTGGAGGCCTCCGCCGGCATTCCAACCCCAGGGTTGGGCCCCCGTTGTTCCCCCCGTTAATACCGAAGATGGTCTGGTGCCTTTCGTTCCGCCCAATCTAAATACGTCTTTCATTCCACTCATGGTCGCGTTCGCGTTCACCGAGCCGATGCCGAACACCACCTCCGCAGACTGTTTTCATGCCTGGACAGCCAACTTACCCGCAATCCCAAGTTCCTGCTCCGGTTGTCATCGATTTTGGCTCCCCCTCCCGTGATCATGACCCGCCGTTCCCGCTCGCGCTCGTGTTCGCCCCGCTTCTATCAGAGATCTTGGTCTCGTCGCTCTCACTCTGGCTCCCGTCGCCATACTCCTGCCGTGATTCTTCCGACTACAACGCCACAAATAATCCACTCCTCGAGTCGACGATCGTGTTCCCCAAGAATCGTAACAGATACCCACCGCAGCCGTCGCAGCCACAGCCGCCGCTCAAGATCCAGATCGAGATCCCTGCGCCACTACTCGCACGGGACTCTCATTGTCGTTACTGACACGCATGGGACACATACACACTCACCTAGCCGACATTCAAGGCGCTCTAGGTCACAATCGAGGTCAAGATCGGCGCCAATTATTGTTCCATTGCAAAGGAGCCATCTTTTGCGTAGGGCTCGTACACATACACCTCGCTCACGTCTGCTTGTCCTCACTCATTGTATTTTGTATGAATTAAAAGTGTCCATGTCCTTGAGATATATCTTGAAGCTTCTGCCTCGAAAGTCTTGAGGACGTCCAAAAAAGGAAATCCATCTCAGTTGCCGCTATCATGTCATCGAAATCCCCGAGCGCGTATCTCTGGACTCCTCGGCTCCACCCGTATGAAGAGGACAAGAAACTATGGCTCGAAGAACCCATCCATTCAGTGTTCCATGCCCAACTTGCCATGAGGGCGACACGTGGTGTTACTGGCCACAACTGGGAAGCGCTGTGTGCAAAACTTCAAAGCACTCCGCAACGGGTCCGTTCACACCGATCTACCTGATGTTAACCTTTATTCCCTTCAGATGGAAGACGCAATGGATTGGCTTGCGTTTTGTATTGGAGAAGATGTCGCCCTGAAGATTCCTGGAGATGCTGGACGTCAAATACTGGAAGTTATGCTGGATGTCTTATATCTACGTTACCTGCACTCTGGAGGGGAGGAGGGAGAGGCCCAGGCGTTGGGAGTCCTCCTCAAGAGTCAATTGACAAGCTTCAGGACCTATGTGAGCTGAAAACCCTCTGATCCCTCTTTCATACTTATTCTTGTGCAGCGTGATATTCCCGCAGAATTTTGTTTCATCGATGACATCGAGGAGCGGGAGCCTTGGGTAGACACCGACTCTGAGTCGGAGTCAGGCTCAGGTTCCGATTACACCATGTCCGACCCTGGCTCCGATTACGCTATGTCTGAAGCTGGCAACATTGAAGGGCTTGAGGAGCTCGTTCTCGACTTTTGCCAGGCTCCACAAGAGGAGGGTATTCCAGCACTACCGAAGAGACCATTGCTGCTTGAGCCAGCTGCGACCCTGCCCTACCTCTGGTTCCAACACTTGCAAACGTTTTTCTACCCACCGACGACAAATCTGGTACGTGATCCTGCAGACTCTTTGTACTTCGCTCATGTGGACTCTGTGCCAGCATATCCCCCGGAGCAAAACACATGTAGTGTATGATCTCATAGATATGCGCAAGCTCCAGAAACGTGTGTGGAAAACTGAGGAGTTTCAAGCTGCTCTAAAGGTCAGAGCGGTGCTCTTGATCCCACGTGGGTATACTAACTCTTGCCGACAGAATTCGGGCCTGCTCGGCAAGCTGTATGACGTGAGCGAGCCTGGAAACCTTATAGAAACAAGCCACCCCGATGTTGAACAAAGCTTCCGTTTCTACAACTGGAAGGCAAGCTATCCTCAGATGATCTGCGAGTGGACTCCAGCTACTATCACGGTGGAGGAGTACGAAGCGGTGAGTCGAAAGGTTTCAGAAACGGCTAGTCTCACTTTTTTTTTGACTATTTTTGGTAGCGAAAGCCCAAGCCAGATCCAAATTACAGATTCACAGAAGCAGATGCGCTGGACCTTCTCAAGTTTATCAGCTCGCACCCCAGAATGCACCCTTGGGGATTTAACCCAATGGCGTCTTACTTTTTAATATCTTTGGATTGCTTCATATTCAATTCAGAGTTGTGGCTCGCCCCATGCTTGAAAACGCTGGCTTATCCGGTGCGGTTTCTGTATCATATGTGATATGTGTGCTCCAGTCTTACTCAAGGGTCCTAGCGCATTCTTGGTTGGAATCCGGAAACCGTCTATCGAGAAATTATGTGATTACCTCTGCTTGCCGATGCTAGCACCGATCCTTCTAAGACACTCCTTCAAAGTCTCCATCCCAAGCTTGTCAGCGTCATTCGTGAAACATCTTCGCATCGGACCACTTTGATAAGCATCAGGCAGGAGATTTGGCGCTCCTTGCCAAGGGCCGATAAGCCGTCGGTCAACACTTATCCAGGCATTGAGGCTGAGGAGGAGGCCGAGGCCGAGATGGATGAGGATGAGGATGCAAAGTCAGTCACCGCTCCAACTATGACTGAAAAATCCAGCAAAGGGGCAAAACGGAACGCAAAGAAGCGCGAGAAAAAGAAGAAGGGGGAAAGGTTGGAGAAACTGAGAAGAAGGAAGGAGCGCAGGGAAATGGGGGTGGTCGAGACCAGCTGTCCAAGATGTCAGCATGAGCCAATGGCAAATCACTGCATGAGGGAGGTGCAAGTCTTTCGACAGGCATATGCGAAGGGTTTGGATGGAGCTGCATTGACTTGTGCTCCACCTGGTGACCGATTGAAACCCCGAGGTGGGAAGGTTTGTGTTTTCCTCTTCTTCCTGTTCTCGGATTTCTGATGTGTTATTTACAGGATGGCCGAAAACCCTTTGACAGATATGTCGATCCTAGAGAGTTGGGGATCCAATGGTACCACCCCCGCCCCGATGTATACCACCGGTGTGGCCGTGATATCACTCGTTTCTTTTTCATTCACCCAGATGGTACCCGGGAATGGGTAAAACATCTGATGTGTTGTCTTTTGAACATATCTGATTTTTGTTTAGGTTGGTGGGGTTCGGTACAATGCCATGAGTCCCAAGACCCTGGAACAAATGATCGATAATCATAGGCGTGTTCGAGTTCGAGCAGTTCGCAGGCGTGATGCCATGCAAGCTTGGGCGCATGGTTCTATGACTGCTGTAGGAACCCGCCAGGCCACAGGGGGTCGGCAAGCAGATACATATGCCCCTTATGCGTGCCATAAAGGGGACACCGACGACGACATCAAAGCTTTGTTCAGACACGCAGTCGTGAGTGCTTTATTCAGATTGGTGATGCTGAGTTGACACGGAAGCCAGGACGCAGATGTTCTTGTCGAGATTGGTGCCACCATTATTCCCTCACTCCGCGCAGACATCATCGCAGTGAGCAACACGTCTGAGGTTGGCCGTCTCGGTCACTACGGCTTGACCAGCTTCTACTGCTCCAACTACATAAGTGCTGTTCACCCAGACTATGATTTTGGAAGAGGCGACCTTGGGCACAAGCCAAAGAAGCAAGGGAAAGGGAAAGGCAAAGGTAATCAGCAGTTTGATCCAGTTGGTGGATGTTCGCCTTGTGTTCAGCTGGAACAATCTGGCACGGACAAATCACAACATGAATGGGACTTTGCCTTGCCCGAGTGGGGAGTTGCCTATGAAACGTGTGCCAACACAGTCTGGTACGCCCTACCATATTACTTTTTCTGGATCTGATTCTTCTTCAGGTGCTTCAATGGTCGTCACAGGCATGGGTCTGTTCATCCCAGCGAAAGTTCTTACAACAACCAGGCGGCCTCAAAGGGGAACCACCCAACAAAGCGCAAAAAGGATGTCGAGCGAGCTGAATTCCATCGCCAGGTTCGACTAGGCATGAATCTTAGACCGCGTAATGTATGAATGAAATTGTATATCACTATCTTGGACAGCAATACAAAATGAGGTTCTACTCTTTATTGTGTAAGTTATGTCGACAACTCCAGAATAGTGATCCTTGGGGCGCCCTCGCAATTCCACCGCCCCAGCACCGTTGCCCAGCCTATCCCGTGCGTCCAAGCGCCGCATCCACATCGTTACGCAGGACACAGAATGTCGCCCTGGTCCTCGTTCGCCGGACACGAGAGGCGACCACTGTGTTACCGCGGTGGACAAGGGCAGCCGCAGGCGAGGGCCACCATTCGTACCCTTCGCATGCGCAGTGCGAGATAGAGCTCGAGCTGCAATGTAGGACAGTATGTTGTCGACACCTTGCGCGGAAACCGAGATGAGGTCGCTGGGAGGGAGATCAGAAACCGCCGACAAAGAGTGGAGGGGACTGACTCAGCCTCGACAGACAATAGAGCCCGCATCTCGAAGAGTGCCCGCTTGTGCATGAATCTGGCAAGGATAACAGTCACAGCCCCGAGGGAGATGAAGACAATGAAGAAATCACGGCGCACCTCACGAACCCATAACCCCGACTGACCCCGTCACAGGGTCGAGCATGATCTTCGCGCTCTTGCAGCTTGCGAACGGCCGGATAGACTTCGGTGCGCGGTCGTTGCGTAGGCCGAGGACAGAGCTGGTTGGTATGGATGCAATGTCGGCGGGGGAAGCGCGAACAGGAATGTAAAACTCACCGCGACCAGATTACTATTTGATGTCTCCAGTGGGTGCTAGGTCCCCCGGGAAGATGCTGTATTCCCTCGGGTACTGCACGCCACTTATCCCGTTCATCCCTATCTGCGCTCGTTTATCCGCGTAGTCCGAGTCCCATTGCGAGCGCGTGCACCGGCGACAGCCTACAGGGGTGATGTTGTCAAGACGACGCCGGAGTAGGACCCGTCGACACCGTTCGTGAGCTCGGGCCCACGCGCACGGCCCGCGCCCGTGTTCGCATTACGCTGATAACGTGGTACTTGTCGGCGACGTCATGCCCGTGTTCGTCGATGTCGCATTGGTGATCGAATACTTGCTGATAACGTGGTCGGCGACGACGTCATGCCCGTGTTCGTTGGGGTCGCATTGGCGATCGAAGTCGAAGTGGGAGGCAGGGGCACAGCGGACGTTCCGCTCTTGGTCCTCGTTTGCCGGACACAGGAGGCGAGACGCGGGGAGCAAAACAAGGGTGACAACCGCTGTGTTCCCCCATGGACGAGAGCGGCCGCGAACGAGGGCAGAATGTCGCCACCCGTACGCCGCATGCGCAGTGCGCGACGTACTGCGCGTGGTCGAGGTGCAGTGCAGGTATGTTGTCGACACATTGCGTGAAGTCTACCAAAAATCGAGACGGTCAGCGATAACACAATGAAGGAGGCACGACGCACCTGTCATGCGCTCCGAAACCCGAAGAGGAAGAGAGCGGGCTGAGTTCTCATTGTCCCGGTGCAGGTTCAGCTCTGCGACGCCTTCGTGATTGCGTTACGAGGTTCAGGCGGCTCGTCGAGATTCGCGTTACTTAGTGCTGACGTGGGGTGAAAGGCAAAAGTAGCCGTGGCTGTGCCAATGGGGGCACAGATCAACAAGGGCAAATGGTCACGGTCGCCGCTCAAGTTGTCGAAATCGCGTTGAGGCCACAGCGGGCGGAGGCCCGCGCAGAGTGTCCGAGGAGCACTCGCCCGAGCGCGCTGATGGCGCTGATGGCGCGCAAGGTATCTCCGAGGGGACTCTTGAAATAACTCGAGTCAAAAGTTCTGAAACTCAGTCAAAAGTTCGAGAAAATAATTCGACCAAAGTTCGAAAAAATAATTCGACGAAAGTTCGGAAAATTAATTCACCGAAAGTTTGCCAAATTAATTCAACGAAAGTTCGAAAAATTAATGCACAAAACTTCTCAAACTAATTCGATTTTTTGGGCAACTTGAACAGCATAAATTCTAGTATATACATCTCTCCTTGGGTTTCAATGTTCTAGGTTGATTCCAGGTCTACCTTTGGTGAAGTTTGGTCTACCTGCAGCCTCCTGCTAGCTACATGCATACATTCGCAAAGATTCCGTTCACGGATTTCACATATCATATTCTGCCGGGAGTCACAACCTGTAACCCGCCTCATTTGTACTACCCTCAGCCTTTGAATTCATGACGAATTGTACTAAGCCATGTGGAAATCCATCTTTCCTTCTCCCAGTCCTTTCTTGTGCAATTTTCAGTGAGACTGGTATGGCCCTCAGCGCACGGAGCTCGTAAATTCCGGGACCGCAGCTCCAATATAATTCTGAGCAAAGGGAAGTGAGAAGTTTGGAAGTTATTCTTCTGTCTCTCGTTGTATTGTCTATTGTACATTTTCTTGCATTGCGGATTTACGTGAGTGAATGATGATTAAACAGATATGTATGGTATAGTCGGCCTGACCGTGAGTCGTAAACACTCAAAGATCGCGAACAGCAATCTTGACGAACAGGGTGGAAAACATGTACGGCGACAGCTGCGTGTCATGCAACCGCAAATGCCGATAGCCTGCGAAGAGTGAAGTTAGCTAACAGCTCAAAAGATCGTGAGCGGACACGTTATACCATGCTGCAGACACGCAAGCGGCGCGCAGTACACCGCCAGTGGCTCGTCGTCGTCCTTGCTTCCGTCCTGCCGCACGGCGAAACGCACGAACACGAGCTCCGTCATGTCGCCGACGACGCTGAACGGGATGCGCAACTTCTCCTCCCACACGGGGTTGAAGACATTGTTCTTCACCGCGGACGTGCGGTACGTCACCGCCGGGCTCAGCGGCGGCACTGCCAGCGCGGGTGGCCCCACAGCGCCGGCTCCCCAGCCCGCGTGCGGCGGGAGGAAGCCCGTCCAGTCCGGGGCGTGCACGGAGACCTCGACGTACGGGTCGACCGTCAGTGCGGCCGTCCCACGATCCGGCCCGACGCAATCCCGCGGCGGCAGGAGCTGCTGCGCGGAGATGATCCCCACCTCGAAGACGTGCTCCGTCCGCTGGGCGAGCAGGTCCTTCTGGTTCGGCAGCCGCAGCGCGCGCGGCTTCAGCACGTACCCCAAGCCCCCGTTCCGCTGGAACATCGCGTGGTTCATCATGTACCCCAAATCTGTAGATCAGGGACGTCAGTCGAGGAAGCGAAGGAAGGCGGCCGTGGGCGTACCAAGCGTCTGCCAGTTTATGGCGACGAGCTGCGCGCCCGCGCTCCAGTAGTTATGCGGGAGGTAGTTTGACGACTTGAGCCGCGTGCCCTTGGGGTACAGGCGCACGAGATGCGTGCGGCTGTGCTTGATCACGTCGAGCACGGCGCCCGAGCGCAGCATCTTGTTCGCCGTGTTCTCCGAGAGCGAGAACATGTGCTGCGGCGCGTACACCTCCTTCTTGTTGATGCCGCGGTACTTGACGCCGACGGTGTACACCAGCAGCGCGAGGAGCGCGAATGACATCTTCGGTTTGGCGGAATCCGAGTTGGCGCGCGGGCCGAGCGGGACGAAGGCAGAGGGTGGGGAGGACTCAGAGGACTGCGAGTTGGAGTGCGCCCGGCTCCGGCTGCGCACGCGCTGGATGGCGGCGCTCGCTTTCTGAAGCAGCGGCTGCTCCCGCTTGGGTTCCGCAGGCGGGGTGGTGTGGATCCTTGGTATCGCAGCGGCCTGCAGCAGCATGCTTGGCGCAGAGCTACTCTTCCCATCCTCTGTCCTGCTACCCCTCTCCGACTCCTCCGCGGTGGAATCGGCAGACGTATAGGACGGCGCATCGCCCGTCCCTGGGGCCTCATTCGCCCCACCGACCACCCCCGCGTCCCGCGAGACGTAGAGGTTCTTCGCCTTGACCAGGATCATCCCACGCAGGTCGTGCGGGCTGGGGAGTTCGTCGATCGGGGGGCGGCCCCCGACCGGCGCCTGGACAAGCTTCTCGCCGAAGACGTCCTTCATGATCTCGACGACCATGTCCTGCTGCGCAGGGCCGCAGTGGATCTCCGCCGAGATGATAAGCGGGTACGGTGACGCGGAGAAGGCGTATCGGTCGATGATCTCGCAGACCTTGCGGAGTTCGATCTTCGACGTCAGCGTCTTGCCGTGCGTGATCAGCGGCGTGGGGTTCCCGGGGTGGATGTCGACTGCGGGAGGTTAAGTGGTAAGTCGTGCTAAGGGGAAGGAGACGCACGCTCGACACAGCGGCAGCCGGCTTGGAGCGCGCGTACGTAGCCCTCGACGGTGCTCTCACCCACAAGCTGGTGGCCAACGAGGTACGTGTTGTGGGACGACGAGATGAAATACTCAGAGAGCGGGCGAGTCATGTCATGTCCCGCGCCTAGTTTACGCTCGTTGATGGCAGCCTCCACGTGTATGCTCTTCGGGGATGGTGAATGGTGGGTGTGGTGGTGCTTGTGCGGACCTTCCTCGCAGTCGAGGAATGCGGGATTGTCTATGGACACCAGGAAGGAGGCAAATGATTCGAGGGGCATGATCACTGGAGGGGTTGTGGATGGAGTAGAAGGAGAGCAAGCGGCGGCGCAGGAAGCGTAGGCGTTGAATAGCGCCTGCAGATCGGCGGTCCCAAGTGTGCTCTATGAAACACATTTAGCGCAGTGGGGTGCCAAGAGAAACATGAACGTACCCGCTGTGCATCCCGCATGAAGTTTTGGAACACATCGAAGTCGAACCGTCCATGCTTTCGTATCAGTTTCTTGTAAAGTCGATCGATATCAGGCCGGGCCTTGAGGATTTTGACGAAGCGCCTGAAGTCCTCATAGTCAAGGCAGTCGTGCCGGCGCGGGTTGGCTTGCTAAACGGTCGGATTAGTCTCCATACCAGTACATAGGAGAGAAGGACATGCCTCAAACAGTCTTCTGAGCTCGCCATCGCCGGCATGGTTTATGCTGAGCTTCCTGCACAGTCGCTCCACGTCCTGGAAAGTGAAGCCCCGGCCGTTCCAGTAGTGGCGCTCCCATGCCGCATCGAGTAGCTCGCCTTGCCCAAGGCCACTCATGAGCTCCGCCTCCCGCACATATAGTCGCCGGAGCGCAGCGATCCACATTTCCATGAGCTCCTTGGTGGGCGCCAGCAAGTGCATGGCCTTGTAGTCCGAGTTGATGATGTAAATGATGGTGAGCCATCTGTCCTCGTAGTCTTCGTTCGGGGGCTGGAACTGCTCGCGATAGTTCTTAGCCTCCAAGCCTGTCCTCAGGTCTCGGACACCGACTATGGGGACTAGCGGAGACTAAGACCAGTGGCAGGGTAAGGAGTATAGATACGCACTGTACTTCTTGACCTTGGACTCCCAGATAAGCTGCCCGCTCTCCGGATCGAGACGAAAGAGCAGCTTGCGCTGCTTCTTTGTTGAGATCTTGGTCAAGTATATGCCATCTTGCAACTCCTTCGGAACTGCGTCGTCTGAACTCGAGATAGAGCTCCTGGGCGTCGAGCTGTCGCTGCTGGAGGACTTGGTGTGACGGATACGGCCAAAACGGCGACGAATGGATGCGCCGATCCTGCGAGTCTTGGAAAGGGGAGGGGGCGATTCGGTTGCGGGGCTCATGATGCTGGCTGCTCGGCGTAGCATGTGAGCGGGCTCTGGCACCTGCAGGCCAGGGTAGAGAGGCGCATCCCGGTCGAAGGCGGGATATATGAAGGTTTTACGATCATGGTGCGTGACATGGGAGTCAATGACTCGGTGCGCTGTGTCCATCTGCGCAGATCTATGCTGAGATTTACTCACAGCGGCTTGAAGACAAAAAGAAACTCACAATGCTCGAGTCAAGAGACTCCGAGGGAACCGACATCAGCGCGGTTGCAACTGATTCAGATGACGGACGCGCGTCTGTTCCCCGTCCCCCCCCCACAATTCCTTCGTCCGCAATCCAGTGCTGCTACGCGATGAGACGCCGAC
This sequence comes from Mycena belliarum, assembly GCA_029282135.1. Classification (NCBI taxonomy): domain Eukaryota; kingdom Fungi; phylum Basidiomycota; class Agaricomycetes; order Agaricales; family Mycenaceae; genus Mycena; species Mycena belliarum. The sequence goes on from JARJCN010000017.1 coordinate 212,754, forward strand.
GTCGGACTTGGGCGCTACTTGGGCGCTACTTGCCCTTACTGGGCACGGGCGGTTCCGACCCCAGATTGAAATTGTTGGGGATGCGAACAACCGGAGATATTTGCGATGGTGAATTTCCCGGTTCCGCCTTTGAGCAGGAGCTGGGGCGCAGTATGGCGCAGTCAAGACGAGCAGATATGTCAAGACCGCAGCTCGCTTGGATGATAGCCTGTAGCTATGCATCAGCGGAAGTGCAAAGCCGTGAATTCGCCTCGAGGCAGCACCGCCCGGCGCGCAGGTAGGTAGGTAGGTAGAATTACACGGCACGGTCCCGCTCAGGAACGCCGGTTTGAGGAAGTATCCCAGTGCACTCCAGGCTATTTATGTGCACCATCGTCCCTCACCTCTAAGAGTTTCTCGAGCCGAGCTCACGCACCCGGTCACCCGTCGCGCTGTAGAACCCAATCAACTCCTAGAAGCAAAAACCTCAACGCTAAGATACACAGAAGTCGTTCAAAAAACCCTGCACCACCAAATTTAACCGATAAGTATCTGAGTGACTATGAATTGTCAATCGGAGCTTTGTCTGAGTAGCATTGCCCATTCAACGGCGGACTGCGGAAGCGACAGCAACGAGCACTCAGATGCTCAGAAATACATGTGTTGGAGGGGGTGGAGAGTTTTATTGAGGGAGACATAATGCATAGTCCTCGCACTGAGAAAACACAACAGCAGATTGGACCATCCAGGGCACCAGATGCAATCATACACCAAATGAAGTGACTTGACAAAGCGATGGTTGCTGAACATAAATTGAGGGGCCTCATCCCAGCACCCATTTGATGTCATTGCGTGCCAGAGCTTCGCTTTACACAGGAAATTGAATTGCGGTGAATCCCAGAATGGGTCAATATAGTATCATGTGTTGCCTGATAGTTATACAGTACATAGAAAAAAGAACGCATTATCGAGATGAGCGCATTTGCCTTGGAGCATGACGGTTTCCAACGCTGGAGGACTGAACGGGAGATGATCCGATTTAAACGTGTGATGATGTGGCCCGATCCAGCACTAGGGTTAGGGTCATGCAAAAGACGACGATGGTCAAGCGACGGTGAAGTAGAAGGCGTGTTCGAGTGTTCCCTAGGCAGAATTGCTGCAGCCATGGCACAGAGGAAGGGTTGACCCATGAAGACTTCATTGAGGAGTATAATGAGGCAAGTAGAGACAACCCGAGGTGGATGCGTCGTATCACATTTGGATGACGTTCTCCACACATCAGCGACCGACTTGGGGCCGACGTCGAATGAGCTGCCTGCTGCCGCTGGAGATCAAGTACTCATAGCCTGGAGAAACTGGAATGCAGAGCGCTGCAGCGCTAGACAGAATGCAGGATGTGGCAAAATCCGATGGCGCTGCCCAATGCCCTTCTATGGCACCCGTATCCAAGTTTTAGGAATACGGACAACCGGAGAATTTCCAGGCGCCGGAAGGGCTCTGAGGAGGTAGTATACCATGCTCAGGCCATAGCGGGGTGCCATACAGTATGGTATAGAGTGTAACGACCATGCAAGTTTTTCGACATGGTGGTAAACGCGAGAAACACAACCTGAGAGGACGTGGACGGTAGTCTCCCGTAGGCAGAAGTAGATAAATTCCTTGAACCTTCGTGCCTCAGGATATCCTTGATCTGACGTCTGCTTTTTGTTCTCGGGTCCTTAACGATGGCCCGGTTTCAAGCTCCGAAACTGTCACGTGTTGGCCACTCGCGACCAAACACTGGACGCGTCCCCCCCACCGATAACGTCTTTCCGACGTGCCCATGATGCCAGAAAACCTCTATTGCCATATGAGTCGTTGCGAAGGAGTTTTCCTAGCTTCCACCGCCGTTCCAGCTCATCACTTGAGGGCATAAATATATCTGGTGCATTTTGAAGTTTCTGCTGCAGTTCGAGCGCCGCCGAGGTTAGCGTCAATTCAGAGTGTAGCAGGGTGCTACAGTCAATTGTTAACCCGAACCCGAGTGCATAGCACCGAGACGACTCGCAGAAGGGAAGCTCTGCGAAATCTGGAGATGCAAAGAGAGGCGGGAATTTCAGACCATTTCCTTGGTCTAAAAGGCCGGGGAAATCATCTTGAGGGACACAAAAGAGGACCACAAGATCCTTGAACATGAATTTTGGCAGAAAATGACATGCAGAATGAGGGAATTGTCCGGGTACGACGAAAACGCATGATCGCCATTGAGACATCGTTTTGGAGCCAAATGGTTAGATATTTGGCACGGAGGCGAAGGGCAGGTGCATCCATGTTTTGGCAAAGGCATTTGGTCATCCATGGGGGAACGATTGAGAACGAGCGGAAAGGATGCCCCCGATACGGTTTTATGAGCTTCAAACTCCGCTTAGTGGGCAAATCCGTCGGAGATTGAAAAGGGCCTATCGTTAAGGGCACGCGTCAGAAAGCAGACGTCAGATCAGGTATCCTGAGTTCACGAAGGTTTGCGCCGATTTCTTACGTCTGCCTCAGGGAGACTAGTGGACGGCCCAGTTTGCGGATGCCGCAGTAGAAGACACCCCGAATCACAGAATGCCGGACTTTCTTTGTGCCGACGCCGGGCTGGAATTCCGCTGGCGCAGAAACGTTCTATGCAAGTTGCTGCGCACTGCATGAAAGCCGTCTGGTCGGACTTCTGAACTTTCTAGAGGCTCATGGGTTTCCTTCCGGTCGGCATGCTCTCCAGAATCTCTGCCAATGACTACATTGCAAGCGTCTAATTTCCTGGAGGCTGTGAACACTGAATTCGAACTTGAACCGGATTCCGACAAATTGGAGGCTTCTTCTTCTTGTGTTTGAGCCCTTCTGGTCGGACACTTGGACATGGAAAAGAACAGCAACAAATCTGTCAAGAAGAGTCTCCACTTCCGTCATCCAAATTATCTTCGAGCCAAGTCCGGTGAACACCGAAGCGCGATGTTTCCTTCCGGCCATTCTCTTGCAATGCAGTTGAGTGGCGCAGATGCAGAGAGCGTGGCAAGAACATCCTCTCACGCGAATGGACAGGTGGGCTCTAGGGAATATCCTGGGAAGAGGGACGTCTTCCCGTACTCCAAGGATTTATTTGTTCGAGGTCATGATCCCACGAGATTACAACTGTTGTCCAACTTTGAACGGGGTTTCACTTCGCCCGCATGCTAAAAACTCCTGATGCGCAAGTTGCGTGACCGCCCAAAGTCAGGTTTATCCCAGTTGTAGCCCAAAGTCTACGCGAAAAATGGCCACTTGAAGCTAGAAGTAGCAGAGAAAGGAGGTAAGCATTTTTTTCCAACACATCCCGTATTCTTTTTGGAAACGGCTTTCCGCAGCCATTGCGACTTGCTACCTTGCCCCTCGACGTGAAACCCGGCCGTACATCCGTCCTGAACAGAGACCCAGTGAACTCAAAACATAGCCTGAGCATCGAATCTGAATCGTCAAGTGCACTCTGATTCCTCGATAACATTCCATGCACTTCAAATCAGCCTTGCTCGTCTCCCTATCTATAAGTGCCCATCGAGGACAAGAACAGGTCTATCTCGATCCAGTGAGCATCAGATTAACAATATCCCCGCTGGCTGATTGACACCTCTGGCAGCAGCCACCCGTCTCCCGCGGCAATCGCTTTGTCTTGTGTTTTCTAACGAGCAGTAATTCTATGGCACCCACATTTGCCATGTATACCGTCTACTCGTACCCAAAAGATACCTCCCGTGCCAAGGGGTTCCGAAAAACTGAAAATCTCAACATACCTTCCATTTTTTTTTTCAAAGGCTTGAGGGACCCCCCCCCCCCCTACGTAAGCGATTGGTAAGCATCACGTGCGATCCTTTTTGGGATTTGAGTCTTCAGCGGCCACGGTTGGCTACCAAAGCTCAAACAGACTGTAACTACATCATCCACCTTCAACTACAAACAGCCCTGGCCCTCAGACTTACTTCTCTACCAGGTTCTGGTCAACTGCCATAGTGGACATGTGACCTCTGGGATGGAACACGGTTCAATTCTCACAAGCAGCACTTTTTTGGAGGAAATCACAAAATAGTGTATTTCCATGTTTTGAGTCTTCTTTGAGTCCTCTAGAGCCTTATTGCATTCCCCCAGTTGATTTCTATACCTTCTGGGAGTTGAAATTGGTCAACTTTCCATACCTATTTTCTCACTTTTTTTCTCAATGTGTTTTTTGTGCATTTCAAAGCGATAGGACCAACTTTGTAAAAATGTAAGATTTTTTTTTTCGGGGCCGGGGGGGACCCCCCCCCCTCCCCCTATATAAGGAAATATCTTATCTTCGAACCCCCTTGTCCCGTGCTCAACTTCGCAACTCAAGTACTTCCGATACATTCATCTGCCACTCTGCTTCTCGCTCCGACAAATTATCTCTTGACATTGATGCTCTACCTGCCTAAAAATATCGGGTCTGATTCCGAGCCAATTCCGAGCAGAGGCTCGTACTTGTCTCGTACGGCCCGCTCGTTGTAACTTGTAGCTTCTGTTTTTGCGCGCACGGCGCACCGTCTCCCTTGTTGAGTAATTTAGAACTCTTCGACTTGTTCATCGTTCAAACAGCTTCCCGAGCGCTTGGACCGGCGGGCCCGGGGGCAGGCTGCCGCCAAATTCGACGCGTATTGGCAGATCGCGCGTGTCGCGTGACGCACCGCCACAACACCACGTGAACGCGTTCCTTTGTCTCATTGTTCCTGCTGCCCCATGAGACTGCCAGCATTCTTGCGCGAGACTTGCTCGCTGCAGAATGGTGCGTAGGGTTCCCTGCGGTAGACCGCTTCTGATTGGCAGCACAGGCGCCACTCGATGTTCTCCTCGATAACACCGTCTCCGCGTGCAGCCATCGGGACGCCCGACTGACGCTGACCGTGCGCATCGACATCGCGCTGACGGAGGTCGAGCGGGCGCATGCGACGGTCAAGGCGGCGAACCGCTCTCCTGTCAAACAAGCGCTGAAGCTCTTTCGGAGCCGCCCGAGCGCGAAGCTGAAGGAGGTGAACAGTGTGCGCGAGGACGGAGACGGCGCTGCCGTTGCACTGGCTCAAGATATCTCCTCCGGGGAACGAGCACTCCTCTCCCTCCAACCCACAGAACTACTGCTGCTCCAACGTGCGCTCCAGACGCGCCGTAACAGCCTCGCGCCCATCTCACGCCTGCCAACGGAAGTGCTAGCGCCGATATTGGAGCAATGCCCGACCATCGGAGACGATGCACCGAGCTTCCGGACCGCCAACTTTGTCGCGGGGTTGCAGAGCGCCCATGTGTGTCGCCGCTGGCGCGACATCGCTCTGGACAGTGCGCGTTTCTGGGCACACATCGTCCTGTCACGTCCGCGCTGGGCGCTCGAGATGCTGCACCGCTCGCGCGCCGCGCCACTCGTGGTTGGCCTCAACCTCGTCCCCGCGCCAACGAAGACCGTTGCTGCGCGCGACCTCGTGCTTGCGCAGCTCGCGCGCATCCGCGAGCTGCACCTCAATAAGTCAGCGGATCACATCATCCCGCAGGAACTGCTCTTGCCCGCGCCGATCCTTGACACGTTTCGTTTGGAGTACGATGCCCCCAACGGTGGCATTAAGACGGTCCCACCAACGCTCTTTCAGGGCCAGGCCCCCGCGCTGCGGCACTTGGCTCTGCGTTGCTGTATACTGCATTCAGAATCCCCCCTGTGGAACAACCTCGTCTCGTTGGAGCTCGTCAAGGCGCCCATCGACTCTCTGCCATCCTTCCTGGCGCGGATGCCCCACCTCCGGATTCTGACTCTATCCGACTCCAGTCCAACAGAGCTTGAAGAGGAGGGCGCGGCACCTGTGCCCTTGGAGTTGGAAGAGCTGACGTTGCGGGGAAGCAGTTGGCGGTGCTATTGCTTCCTGCGCACCGTTTTGCTCCCCGCATGCCGTATGCGGGTCTATGTGCCATACACGACCTCGGACCTGCGCTTCGTATGGGATGCGGTGGAGGGCCAGCGGGCGTGCGCAGACGAAGTCTTCTGCGGACTGAAATTGGCCGACTCTCTGCGGGGGGCCGAGGTCTCCGACACAGGGACTCCCGACACAGCGCGTTTTGAGGTAGCCTTGTTTGGCCACTCAGACCCCGTCCAGCCACGCTACAGCGTGCTCCTCGACCTCGAGCCGCCGCTGCTTCCTAACTGGCGGGAAGAGACGATCTACAACGCGATGGTGATCGTGTCCCTTGAGCAGGTCAACGCGCTTACCATCGAGAGCGCGGGCCTGAACCTCTCCGCCCCGCTCCTCACGCTCAAGCACCTCCGCCGCGCGGCATTTCACGGGCGGGCCGCGCCCTTCACCGCGCCCCTCGCGCGCGACCCGCTCATGAGGGCGGGCGGCCCCGCATACTTCGACCCGCTCGAGGCCGCGGTGTACTACCCGCGCTTGCGCTGGCTCACGTTCCACCACGTGGACTTCAAGCAGCAGGCGGTAACGGAGGCGATGCTGGACTGGCTCGCGCAGCGCCGGCGCCTGAACCTCGGGATCGAGGAGCTCCTGCTGGTGGGTTGCACGCTGAGCACCGCGGATATGGGGGCGCTGGGGGAGGTGGTGTCCCACGTATATACGGAGGATGGGTAACCTGATAACAGTCAGTCATCGTTTAGGGGAGTTGCGGCCCTTATATAATGACGATGGGCAAAATAGTTTATTTGAAGTATTCTATGTTGTGGAAAGCACAAGGAAACTGCACCTTCGAATCGCGCGAAGAAATGTAATATCATATCGAGCTGCCAGTCACCCAGCGATCTTATCTGTGGGACACTCAAAAAAATATGGAAAGTAGTTTCATCTGTCCGAATCATCTTCTGGTGTATATTCCCCGCCCCGCAGGTCCATTCACCTTTTTTCTCTCTCTTGCACAGGGGTTTTGTGCAAATCGTGCCCGTGGATAATATGATTCAGAGTCGCAGTTTCCCAAAAAGGATTCTTGCTAGCACATTCTATCTCATTCCATCGGGTGCAAACAAGATGTCCCACCTTTCCTCTCAACCACTATGTCCGCCGCAGACCGACCTCTAACCTTTTTCGACATAACCATCGGCGACAAGCCCATCGGCCGTGTGGTCTTCTCCCTGTACAGCGACCACGTCCCAAGAACAGCGGAGAACTTTCGTGTGTTGTTCGCACTCGATCTGTGGCGCTTCCATTCACCACACCGCAGGGGCACTATGCACGGGCGAGAAGGGCGTTGGAAAGGCGGGCAAGCCGCTCACCTACAAGGGCTCGGGATTCCACCGTGTAATCAAGGCGTATGTGCTTGTGCGCGCTTGATGGCGCGTACTGACGTGCTGCAAGGTTTATGTGCCAGGGCGGCGACTTCACCGCGGGGAACGGGACAGGTAGGCATTCTCGATGCGCCCACCCGCACCGCTGATGCCAAGTTGTCAACACAGGCGGTGAATCCATCTACGGCGAGAAATTCGACGACGAGGCCTTCCCCGTGAAGCACGAGAAGCCCTTCCTGCTCTCTATGGCCAACTCGGGCCCCAACACGAATGGCTCGCAGTTCTTCATCACCACCGCGCCGACGCCACACCTTGACAACAAGCATGTCGTCTTCGGCGAGGTCATCATGGGCAAGTCCGTCGTGCGCCAGATCGAGAACTTCCCCACCAAGCCCGGCGACGTGCCATCGGCCCCCGTCATCATCGCTGACTGTGGCATCCTCGCGCCGGACGACCCCAGTCTCGAGGAGTCGGCTACCGACGGCCACGAGGACTATCCCGAGGACGACGAGGCGGACGTGCAGGATCCCGCTGTCGCGCTGCGCATCGCGACTGAGACCCGAGCGCTCGCCACTGCCCTCTACAAGGAGGGCAAGCTGCAGCCCGCGCTCGAGAAGTACCAAAGTGCGTCCTCGCCCTATCTCCTCTACCCCATCATTGATTTACCGCCCACAGAATCGGTCCGCTACCTTGACGTGCACACGCTGCTGCCGGAGGACGCCGCAGAAATGCAGGCTGCGTACGACGCGCTCCTGGCGCCGCTGCTCCTGAACACCGCGCTCATTGCGGTCCGCGCACAGCCGCCGTCCCCCGAGGTCGCAGTGCAAGCCGCGTCGCGCGCGCTGAGCACTCTGAAACTTGCCCCCGCGGACCAAGGTGTGTTCTCTCATCCTCCCGGTCGTTCGTGTCTGCTCACGGCCTGTTAGCGAAAGCGCTGTACCGTCGCGCGCTCGCGCACGTCCTCCTGAAGGATGAGGACGCTGTCGAGAAGGACCTCAGGGAGGCGCTCGTCCACGCGCCCGCCGATGCTGCGATTGCCGCCGAACTTGCGGGCGTCCAGCGCCGCAGAAAGGAGCAGCGCGAGAAGCAGAAGAAGGCGTACAGCAAGATGTTTGGCTGAACAAAGTCAAACCGTACAAACCTGACAGAAGAACAGAATAAATACACAGCGGAGAAGTATTAAGTAGAAGATGTATCCAACGGGACTGGGCGGAAGTCTTAAATAATGGCATTGTATCCTTGGACTATCGCACAGAGCCCGTTATTCACGCCTCCCAACAATACCGCGCGAAGCATGTCGTGCACACTCCGCTGCGCTTCACGCCCTGGCGCGCGCGCGCGCGGTCCACCACCGCGCACGCAAGGCACGCGCCCCACTCGGCATCCTCCAGCGCGCCGCCGACGGCCGCGCCCTGCGTCGCCACGACGAACGTCTGGTCGAGCATCCCGTGCAGCGCGTCCGCCGTGTAGACCGACTGGAACGTGCTCGTGTTCGTGCGCGGCGCCGCGCCGTCGCGCGGGGGCGCGCCGTTCGCGATGTACACGAGCAGCGGCCCCGCGGCGGGCGCGCACCCGAAGAAGGTGGGGCGCGTGGCGAGGCCGGCGGCGGCGAAGGCGGCGAGGGTGCTGGGGACGGCGGGGAAGGGCAAGAGCCCCTGCGGGAAGAGCTGCATGCGCTGCTGCCTGGATTTCGCGTGAGCGGCGCGTTGAGGGGACGCGCAGGGACCTACGTGGCGATGAGGGACGCGCCGGCCGCGAAGCCGCCGACGTCGTTGGCCTGCGCGGGCGTTAGCGTCGTTCATTCCGTCGCGTACATGGCAGATGCACGCACGGCGTCGATCGCGATGACCACGTCGACCTTGCGGTCCGGCACGAGCATCGGCTGCAGCGGCGTCACCTGCCCGTCCTCGCCGCCGTCGCACAGCGCCAAGATCGTCTCGTTCGAGTCCGCGAACGTCTCCGGCGCGATGCCGCGGAACGCGTTCGGGACGTTGCTCGTGTCGAGCCGGAGGCCGGGCGGCTGCGGGTACGTCTCGTTCACGAGCACGGAGAGGTTCGCGGTGCTGCCGGCAAGGTTCGCGGCGCCCGCGTCCGTGACGTTGACCTGGTTCCAGAGGTTCGACGACGCGCCCGCGACGAACATCGCCTCGTCGAAGCCTGATGCGCAGAGCGACGCGTTGGTGGAGCCGAGGTGCTGCGTGGGCGTGTGCGCCGCCAGCACGGCGTCGTAGCAGCCCATTTCGACTGGGCGCGGGTCAGGACTCAGCGGGGCAATGGGGAACGGGGACGACGCACAGAGGTTGATCTCGAACATGGGCGAGTTGAGCGGGAGGAAGCTGCCGCCCGGGAAGACGGTCCCGTTGATGTGCTTCGAGTCGAGGTTCACGGTGACAATGGGCAGCGGCTGCGCGTGCGACGCGAACGTCGGGCTGGGCGCGGGCGTCAGCAGCGCAGCGGGCAGGGCAGAAACCCAGCATACAGCTTAATGAGGTCGGAGAACAGGATCCCGCCGCCGTGGGAGGTGTTCCCGAAAAAGGTCGCGAGCGTCGTGCCGTTGCTGAAGTGGCGCGCGAGCGAGCGGCCCCATGCGTCGCCCACGGACACGGGGAAGAGCGTCGCTTTGGCAGCGATCTCCTGCAGGAGCCCCGCGGCGAATTTCGCCTGCACAGCTGGGTCCGCGGACGCGGTCCACAGGTCGAAGTCGGTGATCCAGCCGCCAAAGTCGCCGCCGCCGAACACGAGGTTCTGGATGGTGGGGAAGTTCGCCTGCGCGAGGGAGGTGACGAGCCACGAACCGCCGCTGAGGCCCGCGAGATGGGTGGCGGCCTGCAGCAGTCCGCCTGTCGCCTTTTTCGCGGACGAGGCATTCCGTCCGTCCAGCGCGTTCAGGACGCCCGCACCAAAGATGGCCGCTAGGAACGCCGTCAGGACTCAGCGCCTCATCGGCCGCGCCTGGGCTACTCACCGCGATACCCCCCTCCGCTTGTTGCGATGCTCACGGTCGGCAGCTCCTCCTCGCACTCCAGGATGCTCTTCACGTAGTGCGGCAAAACGACTCCGGTCTGCTGCACATTGTGCAGATATGCCTTGAATGCAACCGGCAAGACCTTTTTGCGCTTCTGCTCGACGTAGCGCGCCTCCGCTGCGCTGACCGTCTGCCCACGGCGCACGAGCTGGAAGTCTGCCGGACAGCGCTGGAAACTTGGGCCAACGTCCGCGTTTGTAAATCCGGAGAGCACGAGCAGACCGAGGACGGGAAGCGAGGACAGCATTGAGCGTAGCGTCTTGCTAGAGGCTTACTTATCGCGACCTCGGACATGCGGATGACCCGACCCGGCAAGCGAACATGCTCGTCGTGCACGTTTGATACGCCCGATGCGTTGTTTCGATCGCCTTGTTTCAACGCCTCCAGCGACCCTTGGCGCGAAACACGACCGACTGCTGTGCAACCGACACAACTTGTGGGCTGGGCTTCCGGTTTATCCTGTGTCTTATCCGGGCTGAGGTGCGAATTCAGTACGAAAGCACTATTCTCACCGGTAGCCACACTCTGTCATGATTCTGAAGCATCCCTGTCGCTTGGTAAGTATCAGAGTGTATGAATAGTAGCTCACTGTCTGTGAGCTAAGACAATGCTACGACCAGGGCAAGAGAAAAAAGGGGACGCGGAGGAAGGGGAAAAGGCGCGCAGAACAGCGCGCGGTCCAGTGGTTTACTCGCAGTAGAGGTCGAAAGGTGGCTGTGCCACGACAGCTCCCGTTTCGCGCTCCCTGTCCTCTGGCAAACCCAAGCCGCTCGTACCTCGCGTCGGGGTTGCCTTTGGGTTGCCTCGGAAGTTCGGAACAAGTAAGCGCAAAATGAGCGCTCCGCCGTCGCCCGTGTGGCAGTGTGATATGACTTCGCACTCAGACTCCAGAGTCATCCGGCTGAATTCTGAAAAAAACCTACCAAGAGCGCAAGTTCAAGCTCGAGCTCAAACGTTCAAGGTCAGTCCTTGGCCTCTAATCTGCACAGGTCCACACATGAACGTGAACATAAACTTCCACAGGTACTTTTTCACATTTGGGGCAGATGAAGAGTACTTTAAACGACGGCGGCCGTCGTTTCATTTCCCTGTTCCCTTTCCTCTATTGCCCACCTTATTTTCATATGACTTCAGAGACCTGGCTGTCCGACGATGAGCTAGGTACCTTACAGACAAACATCCCTTCGATGAAAACATCACAAAGAACTGTTATCAAGCTTGCTTGCCCAACCACTCGCAGGAGGCAACATCGTCGTAAACGGCGCGAGCGGAGGGGCGACGATCGGGCTCGATCTCGAAGCAGGAGCGCACCAGAGCTTGGAACCAGCGTGGCGTGTGCAGACTCCACGGCGAAAGCGGGCTCGCGTCCTGCTTCTCGCGCTCGAAAGATCCCACCTCCTCCGCGATGGCCCACAGGACGAGCCCGAGAGCAAAGACATCGCGCTTTGCGCTGGACCTCAAGTGCAGCCTGCCGGATTACAGTGTGCCTAGGTCGTCGTCCTCCGGGACAGTAGTCGATGAGGCGACAGTGGCCGTCGGTGCAGAGCACGATGTTGGCGGTCTTGAGGTCCCCCCAGAAGGGTGTCTGAGCGCGCAGCCAGGCGACCGCAGCCGCGACGTCCTTAGCCCACGCGAGCTTCACAGACCAGGGGACCGACTGCAGTGGGAGGGCGACTTCGACGCCAGCGGACCCGAGCACGGGCATCGTAAGGCCGGGATGGAGTGAGTCGAAAACACTCCAGAGGGACTAGAGACTGAGGAGCCCGCGGAAAAGGCCGTTGTCGTCTGTGACTACGTGCGTCTGACGGAGGACAAATTCGGCCTCTGGCAGGCAGGACATGAGCTCCGCCTCTACGAGACTGTGGCGTTCCGACGGGGTTTTGCTGAGAACGAGAACGGTTTCGGACAGACCGAGGGTGACGAGGAACATGTTGGTGGTGCAGTCGAGTGCATGCGTGCAGCGAAGCGAGGACAAGGGCACTGAGGGGAAAGAGACCGGGTTCACGAGCGGTTGGGCGTGGGGCATGGTCTCGATGTGCAGGGAACCGTCCGAGAGCGTGCGGAGCTTGATGTCGGTTCGGAGCCCGTGCTGGGGATGCACGCGATCCTGAATCTAAAGCTGAATACATGGTGCGATATACACTTACCAGGAGGTTCACGCGCACGGTCACTAAAGGCAACCAGCTGTACAATATTAATGTTGACCGAGTGTTCAGATTTGGGAATTATTGATGTCCGAGGAGGCCGATATATTCTCTTGTGAATTGAGACAATTTCCGCCCGCATCCTGAAATTCCTTGCACATATCCAAAAATGTCAATGTAACATGCACTCTGATGAAACTGTACCCTGGCCCAAACCCTTGCATGATTCATCGAGTCCCCGTTGCATGATTTAAAGGACTACTACAATAGAATAAAATAACTTGGGAATCGAACGCGGCGCAAAAGACTGAAAAACTGACGGCAGCGTCGCTCCCCAGTACACCAGAATGAGCCCCGTTCAATCTGAGTAACTTACCCCGGACCGCTTCTCGCGCCCCTATCTGTCTGATTCTGCGCGGGTCAAGCCCGTCAATCGGCGCGGGTTTGCCGGGCCCGTGCCGATGCCCAATATAATGGATCGCCGAGCTTCCGTGTGAGATCGGGAGCACAGTGCCGTTACGACTCTTTATCGAGCCAGTTCCCTCCAGCTGGGCTTCAAATTTCCCAGAGCAAATCAAGAAAAATTAAGTAGGTGAAGTGCGAGCCGGGTCACGTGCGCTGTATCGGACCGGGGGCCGAACCGCATCACAAGCGAAACCCGACCCCACCGATTCAGATCGCAAACTTGAACCAGTCTCAGTCAGAGCCATGCATATAAACCCGCAAAACATGTACCACTACTCCATCCCCCCTCGTCGCTGCCGCCACCTATGCTCAGCTCGCACCCCTCCTCATCGTCGGCCTCGTCGTCTCAGTGCTCGATGAGCAGCAGCCCCTCCTCGTCGTCGCAGAAGCACCCCGCTTCGCTCGTCGACCCTGCAAAGCACTCTCCAGCGTTGCTGGCACTCTCGAGCTTAACAATGTCGAAGCCCGTCGTCGGTGCGTTCCTCTTCCCTGCATCTGCGCCTCGTCCTTACCAACCTGTCTCCTAGAATACGTCGCTGACTTCGTCACTGAGTGCGTAGACCCGACTTCCGTCCGCTCTACAAACTGCACCATTATGGTGTACAACATGCTCTACCGTGCAAGAGTGACTCCGGGCACGCTCCTCACGGCCCTGGTCTACATCGCCCGCGCCCGCACCCACCTGTCCATTCCCCTCGAGGCTGACTGCACGCCCGAGCGTATCTTTCTTGGCGCGCTCATCGTCGCCAACAAGTACACCAACGACAGTCCGCTCCGGAACGCGCACTGGGGGATCTTCTCGGCCATTGACAGCGTATACGACATCGCGCTCATCGAGCGCGAGTTCCTCCACACGCTCCATTGGGAGCTCGGCGTCAGCGCGGTAGAGGTGGAGGCGGAGTTCGCCGCGCTGGTCTCGGCCCTCGAGGGCGAGCAGCACCGCTGGCACACCCCCATGCCCCCCGCGGCGCCGCGCACGCGCAATCCCAGCGTGCCCGAGCTCGAGCCGTCCAGCCCCGCGAGCAGCGCGGCCAGCGTGTCTCCGCGCACCCCGGCGTCGCGCGCCTCGTCCCCGCATCCCCACGCCCCGCGCCAGCGCCCCATACCCATGGAGGTCAATCCCGCGCCGCACCACCCCCACCGACTCCAGGGCGGGAAGTTCTTCAACTTCCTTCGCGCCCTCCATATCCCGCGTCGGCACCGCCACCCCGCGATCCGGGTCGCGGCCTAGCTGTCTGCGCCTTCGCAGCAGACGACTCGATCCGGTATACCCTCGCTTTTCGTCCCCCAGTTCGCCGCGTCCGCGCGGTAAAAACAGCGATCGATTCCCCTCCCGCACCATCTTCCCCTCCTCATTCTCATCCTCTCACATATATCTCCAGCATGTACACTTACCGTAGCATCACATTATCACATTCTTCATTAGCACTGTACACTAGCCAGAAATGAACACAATTGGACGCAGAATCTCTTTGTTGCGTGACTTGAATTGAAGGACATGCCCAAGCAGAGGCTAGTCTCGCAAACCAACTTTATCTCAGAGATGCAAAGGCAGTCGTTTACACCGGTATAAACCCAAGCAGGTCGTCCCCGCGCAGCGCCACCCCACCCACACAAGGGCGGGACAGGGCATGACAGTCGCTCATAATCACGGTGCCCGGGTAAGGTAACATCGGTTGCCGGAGCCGTCTACCATTTCCTGAGACCAACCACCATGGCCTCAGACCTCTCTCAAGTCGTGGGATACGAGCTGCCCCCCCGGCCGGTGAGTACTGAGAGCCCCTCCAGGAGCAGTGCTTATGCGGGCCCAGGTCGCGTGGAACAAGCGCGATCTCTTGACATACGCCTGCGGTGTCGGCGCGAAAGCGGAAGATCTCAATGTCGCATATGGTGAGTCGAGAGTGTCTCTTTTGCAAACGCTGACTTTATCTCGCAGAGCTCCGTAAGAACGGTCTATTCGCCGCTAATCCGTGGTCTTATACCGTCCAGATGAATCATTCATGGCCCTCCCGACCTACCCAGTCGTCCTTCCGTTCAAGGGAGACTCGCAGGAGCTGAATCTCTTCGCGGAGAGAATGGGGAGCCAGCCCGTCCCGAGCATGCCTCGCATGGACCCAAACCGCGGGGTGCGCTGCCCGTCGTGTTTTCCGCCCCGCTCACTGTGGAGTCCAGGTGCACGCGACACAGTCCATTCAGGTTCTCAAGGACCTCCCGCTTGTCAGCGGACCTGGCTGGACGTGGACGACAAAGTACACCGGCGTCGCCGAGAACCGTGAGTCTTTGATACGAGCTCGTGGGATGTAAGGCCCACTTCTTGCAGCGCGCGGCATCATCGTGACGACCGAGAACACGCTTCTCGATCCCAAGGGCGTGCCCTACGCTAGGCTCTACGTGTGTTTCACGCGTACCTTTGCGGCTCGGTCACTCACCCGCCGCAGAGCTCCGCCTTCAACCTCGGTGCCAAGGCCACCGGCGGCAAATTCTCGAAGTTCACCGCGGGCCCGCCGCAGGGGAAGCCGATCCCGAAGGACCGCAAGGCGGACTGGGTCGTGCAGGACAAGACGTCCCTCGAGCAGGCGCTCATCTTCCGCCTCAGCGGCGACTACAACCCCCTCCACATCGGTGCGCCGTCCCCTCCGTGCTCTGCGCTCTCCTGCCCGCACGCACACACTCACCCCCCGCAGACCCCGCGATCGGCAAGGCCGCAGGGTTCGGCGGCGTGATCCTGCACGGGCTGTCGACGTTCGGCTTCGCCGCGCGCGCGCTCATCAAGACCGTCGGCGGCGGCGACCCGCGCGCGCTCCGCTTCTTCGGCGTGCGCTTCACCGCGCCCGTCAAGCCCGGCGACGCGCTCGAGACGCAGGCGTGGGAGGTCGGGCCCGGGCCCGCGGGCACCGTCGAGGTCGCGTTCGTCACCAAGAACCTCACGAGCGGCAAGGTGCGCCTGACTATGCCCACCGCGGGGCGATCACTGACCGACAGCCCAGGACGCGCTCGGCGGCGGCGTCGCGTATATCCAAAAGGCGTCTCAGGCGAAGCTGTAGTGTACACAACAGAATGGCATATCTATCTAACTTATATCAAGCTGGATTATCGAGTTCCTTCCGCAGCATCCGCGCGCGGTCGAGCAGCGCGTCCGCCTCGAAGTAGCACCCCTTCAGCCAGCGATTCGGCTGCCCTTCTGCCCCGGGCTCGCCCTCCCTGTCGCGGAACGCCGTGCGCGCGTGCAGCACGCGGCGGTTGTCGAAGAGCACCGCGTCGCCCTCCCTGAGCGTGTACTCGAATATCCGCGCCGGCTCGGCGAGCAGCGCGGCGAAGCGCCCAAGCGCGCCGTAGAACGCGCGCGGCGTGTCGCGCGCAAGGGGCGCCTGGAACGGCGGGGAGTAGTTGATCTGCTCGACGGCGCCCGCGGGCCCGAGCTCGAGCGTCGGGTGCGCGTGGTGCAGGTGGTGCCCGGCGTTGATGTAGTGGAACGCCACGGGCGTCGCGGCGAGCGTCGCGAAGTCCGCGGGGGCGAGCGCGCCGGCGGCGTGCAGCGCGTCGACGAAGAGCGAGGCGCCGCCGTGCACGCGGTTGCGCAGGCAGTGCAGGATCTGGTATTTCGGCGGGTTCTTGAAGTACCTGCGGGAGCCTCAGCCAAGGGATCATATATAGAGAGGGGCAGGGGAAGTACAAGAGATCCATGTGCAGCCCGAGGTCGAGGTTCGTGTACGCGATGTTGGCGCTGTTGCGCACGTTGACGACGTCCCACACCTGCCCGTAGAACGTCTCGCGGATGTCGCTGAACACGCTCGCGAGCGCACGGAGCTCGCACGCCGCGTCGCTCGTCTCGGCATTCGGCACGCCCGTCTGCGGGTGCGCGCTCAGCGACGGCCACGGACGGCGGACAGCGCGGGGGCACGCACGACGAAGAGCAGGCCGGCTGAGCACAGCTGGTCGATGGCCGCGCGCAGGGTTGCACGCTCCTTCAGCGACGCGTACGGGACGAAGAGGTGGGCGCTGCGCGACAGCTCCGACGTGCCCCATGGCCGCTGGGGGACGTCGTTGTGGAAGGCGGCGAGCCGCGCGGCCGAGGAGTGCCGGTGCAGGAACTCGCGCGGGAAGAACGACTGATGCCCGTCAGCCCATCTTATCTGTAAGCCCTTATCTGTGAGCGCGACACCACCCTCCGCCGGTCGGACGTCGAGGGCGATGTCTGAGGTGCGGTGGAGCTTCTGCGAGGTTGAGGGGTGGATGCATTGCGGGGACAGGCAGGAGTCGCGCAGCCACACGAAGGGGAACGACGCGCCGAGCGCGTCGATAGTCAACTGCTGGTTGTCCTGTGCGATTGAAGACCATAGGCGGGAGGAAAACGAGATGACGGTTGCGCGGGGCTTCCCCAGTCCTGCTCGACGAGAGATCCGGCTTATGAGAGACATATCCCTGGGGAGGAGTATGTAATCGATAAGGAAGCCGTCCACAATGAAAGGTGGCCGGCAAGCGGCGGGGCACAAACAGGATAAGGAGAATACTCGGAGGAGTATGAAGTATGTATATCAACTTTTTTTTTTCACTCAGGTGTGACTGCATGAGAGAAGCTGCCAGAGCCCAGCCAGAGCACGCCACTTGGAGCGGCGCTCATTGTTCCACTTCAGACAAGAGTGGTAGTAAAAGACTGAATGTGAATCAAAAAAGACTCGAAGTTGAGCTGCTTCAAATACTATTACGCCCAATGGGTCTGGATTTGCACAATGGGTCTGGATTTTCGATTTCTCTCTCTCGTTTCCCTCTCTTTCGTCCCGGAGTTTTTTGCGACAGCTAGATATACTGGTAGACTATAACTGTATGCAATATCTAAGATATACAGCAAGAGGAAGGTATTGAGAATGGATCACCGAGCCATCAAATTTAGTGATGTTTGGAGAGGCATCCCTCTCCTGAACCTATAGCTCATCCTATACCTCCGGAAATTTTTGAGGGGCATTCTGAATCATATCTCTGACCTTCTGCCTCTTCAGAATATTTTTCCAGGGCGCTGTTGAGGTGCTCTGGAAAGGAGTGGCGCAAACGCGTGACAAAGCAATCAGTCAAACCAAATGTGACATTCTGTGACAATTGAACATTTCCCTCCAAAGCACCTCAACAGCGCCCTGGAAAAATATTCTGAAAAGGCAGAAGGTTAGAGATATGATTCAGAATGCCCCTCAAAAATTTCCGGAGGTATAGGATGAGCTATAGGTTCAGGAGAGGGATGCCTCTCCAAACATCACTAAATTTGATGGCTCGGTGATCCATTCTCAATACCTTCCTCTCGCTGTATATCTTAGATATTGCATACAGTTATAGTCTACCAGTATATCTAGCTGTCGCAAAAAACTCCGGGACGAAAGAGAGGGAAACGAGAGAGAGAAATCGAAAATCCAGACCCATTGTGCAAATCCAGACCCATTGGGCGTAATAGTAGCTACAATAATGTTTCATACAAGTTTCATACGTAAGAACACACTACCGATGCCGGTCCTTTTTATACATGCGAAGGATCAGAATCAACTGACACGCCGATGGATGCCGGATGTTCCTGTGCATTCCGGTGACGTCATGCAGTGCTGCCGCGCCGCTCCGACACCATGGCACAGACGGCATCCAAGTGCTTCAACGAAACAAGTGTAGAGCTGTTGAATTTGAGACAAGAGATAGTGCATGATGAGACTCGAGAACTCACAATAGGCAACAGCTTGTTATCAAGCAGCTGAAGCTCTTAGTGGTAAAACTCTGAGCGTCCGGCAGAAACGGCATTGGCACGTGAGATGTCAGATTATATAAGCCGATTGGAGACATTTTCGGTACTCTATACACAATCACTCCCTTCGGTCCTGTTTGTGAACCTTGCCAAACACGATGTCGCGCCAAGCTACAGGACTGAATCTGGTGCATGCCAAAACACAGAGGAGCGACTTGGAAGTGAATTAGAGGACACCAGTCGAGGGCGGGAAGACTAGAGTTTGAAGCAGGGATTCATCGAGGTTCACGCCGTTTAACTTCACTGGAGTTCTTGCACTGTCTGCACTGCAGCGCGCGGAAGCAAGCAAGAGTTGAAGATGAGCCATCTCTCTCAGGCTGAGTTCATGGGGAGTAGCCCACTGGATTGCTCAAGCACATAAGCTAAAGCGCTCGAGAGTCAAGCTTGTCAAGATGGAAGGAAGGGAAGGAGGTTTGCACTTGTCTGCCGGCCGCCCGGGCGGGCATCAATCTCAGGCTTGCCTTCGCCCACAATGCCTGCCAATGTCCGAGGTATTTCTCAGGCTGTACCCAGGTCAGATCCGTGCAGCCCTTCGTGCCCGAATGCGGCAAGTAGGTGCAAAAATATGGGTGCAAGCTCACCTCAAGGATTCACACCCAAGTCCAAGATGAGATTTTCATGCTAAGAAACCGATTTTGGAGGACCAAGAAGAAAACTCGAAAAACCAGGAGCTCTTTTATCTTGGGTGCGCGCATGGTGCGCGCGCAAAACTCTTACGTTTGACGCGCGCGGGTATGAGCCGGGTAGCGACCCGAGCACCCGTGGTACTCATCATTCAAGTTGCGCTCATTCTGGCGTAGTGGTGAGCAAGGGCATGGAGGAAGGAGCGTTGGCGTAAGAGACTTGAGGTCCTTGACATCTATTCCTCGATTCGGGTACTTCTGCAGCTCGATGAAAATCATTATTCAGGTATTCTAATCCACTCAGCTCAAATCGCGTTGGGCAGCAACCAATATACAATAATCCCAAGCACCACGATGAGCAACGCCCAGATCCGCGCTCCAAAATCGCCCCAGAAGTCGTTCAGCTCAAAGGCCGGCTTCAGTGGCGGGCTAAGCTCCACGCGGACACAGTGGCGCGTGCCGGGCGCATTGTTGCCCGGGACGACGAACAGCGTCTGCCGGCGCGCGTCGTAGACATACTTGTCCTCGGGGCGCAACCCGTGCACGACAAGCTTGCGGCCCACGGTGAGGAGCAAAGGAACAAAGAGCTCCGTCTCATGCGCGGTGAGCGACGGGTGGCCTGCGAGCGGGGGATCGCTGACCGCCGTGGAGGGGGGGAGGTCCGCACCGCCCGGGACAACCCACTCAAACTCAAACGCGCCCGTCGTCATCTCGTACTCGAAGCGGAGCGGGATGCCCGCCGTCTTGGCTGCGTACGGCCGGACGACGGCGCTCAGTATACGCGCACCCTGGTCGAGCGACGGCGCGTTCTGTTCGTAGTATAAGAGGGACGGTGGCAGCGCACGCCTGCGGCTGAACCACGAGAAGTTCTCCCCGTTCCACGAGTCGCCACGCGCATCGTCGTTGTACGGGTTATAATTCCACAGCCTGCGCTCTGTCAGCAGGGCAGGGGGAGACACAGGCGCAGTGTGACGTACGTGAAGCCAACAAGTGCGCGCTCGAGTCCAGTAATCATCGCGTCCATCATGCGCGCCTGCCATGTAAAGTCGTCGGTCTCGAACGCTTCGCCCTTGCTGCGGCGATATCCCGTCAATCACATCTCCCGACGCGCTGCAGACATAAACGCACTTCATGTCCATCGGCACCCCACACTCCCCGATGAGCACCGGCGTCTCGCCCAGCGACTTATACCCGCCCTCGACGACGTTCCGGAGCTGCAGCGCAAAGTTCTCCCGCGCGCCCCGCTGGCCCCAGTAGAACGCTTTCAGCGGGAACATACCCTGCATCCGTCGCTAGTTAGCGGATCCGCGGGGAAGCCTGAAAGTAGTGGGCACGCACCCGCGAGAGGCCCTGCACGTTGACGCTGAAGTCCCCAAACGCCTTGGCGAACAGCGCATTTAGGTCATACCTGCGATACATGAGAACACACCATAGGACTGCAAAAGGAGGGACCCTTACCAGTGGGGCGCATACACCATATTCGGTACGCGGCGCTCCGGTGTCCACGAGGCCGGGCAGTACTGCGAGTCAGAACATATTCAACAAGGGACCCAAGGCAAGGGAAGGAATGCCTACCTCATTAGGAATGGCCTCCACAAATGCTATCTTGCCTGCGGGCCCTGCACCCGCGCTCCGTACCCGCGCGACCCAGCGCTGCAGGAATGGGTAATAGAAATCGGTGTACCAATCGACCTAGGTCATGCGTAAGTCAGGCAGCAGCGGCGAGCAGGACGGCAGCGCACCTTGCCCCCGGTGAGCGGGTGCTTCACAAAGTAGTTCTCGCGGAGCACGACCGCCGAGTCCTTGTTGCGGTCCCAGCCCCACACGCCGTGCATCGCCCACACGCACTCGCCGTGCGTAGGCCCGTCCGCGCGCCACGCTTTGCGCTTTTCCGTGTTCAGCACCGCCTCGGACGTCTTGCGCGTGGGCATCGGGAAGGAGCGCGACCAGAAGGGGACGGACGTCGGGTGCCCCGCACCGAGCTGGAAGGATTGAAAGGGAGATGCTGTGGGCGTCACTGAGAATCGAAAAGGGATCCAGGCAGTAGCTGCACTTACGGACATATGATAGATGAAGATCTGTATTATAGTCGAATTCGTGGAGGGACGGGAGCTCTATGTAGCCTCTATGTGGCTCGTTCATCATCTGCCCGGAATGTTAGCCGTCGGACCGATGCTCGCAGAGAACAACGTGCCTCAAATCCGATGACACCGTCTAGGTCCCCAACTGCCTTCGCAAGCACATCCGTCATGTCCAAATACGCGTTTTGGAGGAACTGCTGGATTGGGACATCGGCGCCGGTGCGATCCTTGACGCGCAGCTTGGGTGTAAAAGTGTCACCAGCCCAAAAGCACGTCCTGCAAATCGCGTCTCAGATGAGTCAAGGTGCAAAGGCAGATACACGCACGACATGGTCGCAGCAGCCAGCTTCTGGTACCCGCACGGCCACAGTCCGCGCTCTTCCTCGACGTGTCCTCCGCCTTTGACACCCTTGAGCCACGCGGCACCCGACTCTTCGAGATTGTGTAGGTCAAAGCCGGCAACTTCCAGTGTCCACGCGGGTGCCCCCGAGCCGCCAGAGTAGCGCGACCACACGTCCTGGTGGATCGAGACAAATGCAGCCATGCCATACTGCGGAAGAAGCGACAGCAACTCGCGGATGTACGATAAGTATTCCATGTCGTAGATACCCCTGTCGACGAAGGTGAGGAGCATATGTGCAATCAGCTGGAGGCGCACGTACGGTCCTTCGTGCTCTATCGCCTCCCAAGTAACAAGGAAACGCACTGCGGGATGTTAGAGAGCCGCAATGCGAAAACAAGATGGACATGCCGAATGTCAGCCCCCAACGTCGCAGACGTGCAAGGTGCTCCGGGGCCTCGTCGAGTGGGAACGGCCGGCCGACGAACGTGACGGTTTGGTGCGCAGCAGGGAACGCCTCATTGTCGTCGTTTGCGGGTCTTCGAAGAATAACACGTCAGGCACGGCTGGCGCGAACGGAGTGGGACAGAGTCGACGGTGCCGGTGCTCAAGGTACTCACGTTTTGCACGAGCCGCCGAGGTTGACGCCGCGCAGACCACAGACGCGCCCATATGAGTCGACGAAGTGCCGTCCATGCGTACGCAAGCCCCCGCCCGTCGCCTGCAGAGACCAGTCGTGCGCATACGTCGGAACACTTCCGGGCGCGTACTTGGGGCCCGCAGAGGGGTGAACAGCCTGCAAACGTCGTGAAGCCGTGGCGTTTATTCGGAACTGGAGATTTCTGACCTGGATGCGCTTGGGGAGGGCCGATGTTATCGCATCAGTTCCCTGAGGTTCGCCGCCAACGAGAATGAAGGATGCCTCCGAACTCGAAGGACTGGGCATCGAATTGTGGTGGAGGGAAGACGAAATAGTGGTTGTTAACACAATCAAAATAAAGCCAAAGCCGCTGCGCCTAAAGCCGCATTTGGTAATTACTAACATGTGAGAGCGAGTGTACCATGTCTGTATACATATACTTGCTAGATTCAATTGCTAAAAAATGGGAAAGCGAAATTGACGTTCGTGGTCTAAGGATTCTCCGACGTTTTCTGCGGAATATGCTGCACACGGGGAAGCTGTAATTACAATATTATTGCCTTCAGGTGGTCAAAGGTATCATATAATATCCCAAGATATCGCATAGTCTTAGGGTTTTTGTCAAGGGAGCTAGGAAGGCATGTAACTAGACAATATTTCCACCTGAGCCTAGCTTGTGCAGTGAAAACCTGGTAGGGAACCTTCTTTATGCGGGCATTCAACGTTCAAAATTAAATGACATTTTGAGTCTCAGAGCACGAGATGCTCGGGAAAATCTCCACAGCCAGATCCAACCGAGGGATCGGCTTGTCCACCTGCACATCTCGCCCGTCTTCGTTCCCGAGTAAGATCAGTCGGTTGCCCACAGCCACGAATCGCTGGAGATCAACATTCAGTTGCCAGATCGACTCGCGGAGGCCGAGGCAGCGAATTCTCTCGGCCGGAGGCAGGAGATACTGCCACGCCTCTGGGACTATGTGCTCTTTGTTGCTGTGGAGGACCCACGCAAACATCACCGCGGATGGGGGAAAGTCGTGCGTCGGCACCGGTGTCACTGCCAGCGGGGCTTTCGGAGGGCGTCCGCGGCGGCGCGGGGTTGGAGGCGCAGACAGCGGCGCTCCTGCGACCAGCGAGCCTAGCTGAAGCCAGTAAAAGCCCTTTGGGAAAGCGCCCATCGTCGCGCGCGCATCTTGGAAGGTGTGATTCTCAGTGTGGAACAACACAGTCGATTCACGGGACAGGTCCATAGTCTCCCATGATCTTAAGCATGTGTGCGCATGGTCAACGGGAGACACTTACGGCAACGTTTTTGACCCGGCCTCCTTGCGTGAGTAGAATTTTCTGCCCGTTGTACACGGAGACTGCCTGTATGTTGGAGCCCAAGAGGGGAATATCGGGCGGCATCGGCGCATCCGAGACCATCCACGTCCATCCAGTCTGGGGCTTGTACATGGTACAGTACACCGCAATGGAATAGGTGCGGATGGGCGGGGAATCGTCGTCAGGGTCGTTCTGCCCTCCGAAAATGAAGAGCTGGTTGTTAATGGCCACCATGGCAGCAGACATGCGCGGCCGGATAGGATGTCCTTGAACTTCGACAAACCACCAAACGGCGTCGTCAAGATCAACTGCAATCAGATCGGAGGTCGGATTCTCGCCGTCGAATCCGCCGCACAAGAACAGGAACGTTCCGTGGTGCAGAGAGGTGATAGCGATTGCAGCCCCCGCGAGGGCAGGCAGGCGGCGGAGCTCAAAGGCTGGGCCATCCTTACGAAAAGGATCGGCCACGAAGTTTCCGGGACGGAAACGAAGGCAGTCCTATGCAAATCAACGAGGATAAGCCAGTGTGTGTGCGATAACGCTTACGGTGAGGTTGTCCCACTTCATAGTTTTCAGATCAAGACAATGGAAATCGCAAGTGGGCAACTCGCTATTCTTGTCGTCTGGTCGGAAGCCTCCGTAGATGTAGACTCGTTCGCGTGCGTGATCTACGGCGGTGATTTCCCAGTCGTTGAAGAAAGGCTGGTCCCCTTTCAATTTGATCTTTGTCAACTTGCTGGGGACAGACTCTGCCACTGGCGGCGACTGTGGAGGCCGGTTGGATCCCGTGGACCCGCCAGCTACTGTGGCTGCTGTGGCATATGGATGGTAATGGCGGTGGGAGGGACTGCCAGAAGAAGCACTGCCTCCAGGGGCTCTTGGACCATGGCCCGGCATGCTGATTGCAGTTGGGGCAGCACCTCAGGCCTCAAGCTCAAGGCCTGACCGAGAGATGATAACTCGGAGGAACTCAACGAGAAAGAGCGAGGAACTTGAAGTTCGTCGATGATCGATGACAAGCGAGAATCACAGTCACGGTCACGCATCACGCATCTTACAGCTGACATGTCACACTGGCAGGCAGGCTGCCAAAGGCTTTTAGGCCAAACTCACTGGCAACTCACACTGCAGGCCTCAGATCTCAGAGTTTTCTCGAGTCAAGAAAGCAGGGCCAGTATGCATGTACCCTCCTCTGCTTCCACGCTCACCCCGGGTCATTCTGTCGGAAAAATGCCAAATTACTTGCAACGCCTTAAGGCGACTTATGACCTCGAGACGACCTGAAACTGGCTGCAAGGCATCAAGGGACGCCTCGTAAGCTGTCTCAAGTCGGCGCGAGGCATGCTGATGAGTCTCAAGCTGTTTCGAGGTATCTGGGACTTGAAGGGCCTTGAGACGGCAGGAGAGATATTTGATTTTCCCACTAGTAAGAGGGTAAATCTAGCCACTATTATTAACACCGAGAAACCCTCTGTGACATATCAGGTTTGCGCTGGATTGAAGAAATGACAAACTCACTGTGACCCGTTGTGTTGCCCGTTTGCGTCTAAACCATAGTAAACGATCTCGTCGATACATCCCTCAATGGCTGACAGACGTTTATCGAGGGAAATCGATGGATCGGGCGCGGAGCCCACTGGCAGCACCGTTGGCACTATTTGACAGAGATGCACGCTCAGCGCTCAACGTCCAACCCTGGGACGGTTCGAGGGCAGAGACCTCGGAGCCTTTGATTGAAGTTGAAGCTTTGAAGTTTGAGATCGGCGAGTCGGCAGGCTTCCCGCTCGGGTCGGAAAAATGTGTCGTATCCGATTCTGTACGACGCGGAGGATTGCGGATAGGTATGACGGTCGTTATTGGACAAAACCCTTGTGGCCATTAGTGGCCATTTATGGCGCATCAATGGGTTGATGGCCATTGATGGGCCACTAGTGGCCATTAGTGCAACATCAATGGCGGGTTCATTGACCATCAGTGTGCAGCACTCGATGTTCATTACGTGCATCAAATCGTTGCATCAATGAGCCGATCAATGAACCTCCTTGTCATCAGTGGTCCATCAATGGATCCCCGCTTCTCTCATCCCACTTCAATGGCCCCTTTTGGATGCTGCATTGGACCCAAATGCATTCCAAGTTTCAACCGGCAGGTCTCCTGTCTGGGCAAGACCTTGGATGTTTGGATGTACCAGTGTTCCTATAAGAAACAACAATATTCAAGTTCCTTGTCGACAGCTGAGAATGCTGGGAAGAGGCGAGAAAAGGGGGCGGCAATGGCCCTGAAAGACAAGGTATCAGGGAATGTGCAGGGGGGGGAGGGGGTCAAAGTTAGGGACACACTTTCACCCCCATTGTCTTCTGTTGAAGTATGTTGTTCTTCCGACATTGGGTTAGCTTGATCCAAGATACAGCAGACGCGAGGCACAAGCAGATCTGTGTTATCAGAGGATAAGGAAAGGCTGGCAAAGATTTGCGCTAGATGAGTCAGCTGACCATCATTACTTTACTTCTGTACTCGTCCTAGCCAAATCCTCGCCCACCCTACGCATCCCCTTTTTTCCGTTTCCTTAGTGTGTGGTATAGTCGTCTTGCGGCTTCGCCGCGGCTATTTTCCACATGCTCAGAGTCCCCGGTCCTGCTCTCCGCTCGTCTACGCGTCGCGCCGCGTCCCCCTTGCCTGCAAATCTGTTTCGCCGAGGCCGATGTCGCGCGTGCACGTCTTACTTCCAGCCTACGCAGCCCGCATAGCGGGCAGAGCCACGGAGGCTCTCCCCCCCCAACCCCAATATCAAGCGTGCCAGCCTTAGGAGGCCTCCAAGGCAGCACGTAAGGTTTTGGGTCTTGTTCACACTCGCGTACAAATCGGAGCCATTCCCTTATCTGCAGCTACTTGCAGGTTGAAAGGCCAGGTGATGCTTGAGTTGGCTAACAGGTATGAGAGCGAGGTCCGGAGCAAGAGCAGGATGGCGGGGTGTTGCAAGAAGAGTTTCAAAGCCGCGTGATCATCCAAAATAGTCGGGATTTCTGAGAAAAAAAATCTCAAGAGGATTGGGTGCAAGAGTAGCTTACAGGGGCCATGAATGGAGAGCTTGTGGCCATAAATGGGCCATTGGTGGTCGCCATAAATGACCATTGATGGACCATGAACGGCTCAACATCATGAGATCATCGAGTTCTATGGTCATAAATGGCGGGATGAGATTGAGAACGATGTGTAGTGGGCCTCCATAAATGGCCCACGAGTGGCCATAGACCGACCATTGGTGGTACATTAGTGGTCATTAATGCCCATTAATGCCCATTAATGGTCACATGTGACCACAAGGGTTTTGTCCAGCATTGACTGTCATAGATAGGCATCGTAGGTTGGCCGGTAGCGCGGGGGTAAGCGCGGAGTGAGAAAAGTGGAGTGATGATGTCATTACTTGGCTGTGGGCCTATATCAACCACCAGCCTGTGGCGATGCCGCCCCACCTCTCTTTCTCTCATCCCACCACCACCCGCGTCCCGACGACCATCTCTACAACCCCGGTCAGCGTCGGCCAGATTATGTGCGCCCCTTCCCACCTCGACGGCTTCGTGATCTGACCTGCCACTTGTTCACCCGGCGATTCTGATCACATCTAGCGCTTGATTCGTTGGAAACGAGATGGATGGCACAGGAGTACACCGGTGCGTCTTATTTTGTGCTGCTTCTCCTCTCTACTTTTTTAATCTACCCCGTTTGTCTACATGTCAACACTGGTATGTTGACTCCCCCCGGTCGACGTCTCTACGCGCTCACACCCTGTTGGCAGTGTTGCCCAGTGTTGATCGCCACTCCCGCGCGCCGCCTTTCCTTTCATTGGTCGTTATTACCGTGTATCTATGTACAAATCTGAATATAACAAATGTTGCAATTCTTGTGTTGGTTGTTGATATATGTGGAATAACCATTGGGAACAGCGCTGCTGTCCTCCGGACCGAGCGGTGGCTCAATAGACCTTGAGGCATGCTACGAGGTCATTTGGCACCCGGAACCTTGAGGCACCTTGAGAGCCGGGCCGGTCCTTGAGCCTGATTACGTGAACCTGACGTCCGTGCTGCAAGCCACTTGAAACCAAGTGGCCTTGCGACGGCACTCAAGAGGTCTAGTGCCGTTGAGTGCTGTTTAGGATTTTTCCGACATCACCGACTTATTCGCCCAGTTTTGGAGCATACTTACTTATAGCAGATATCATGGGCTGCCAGGTCATACCTTCCGCGATCCGTCCTCGTCAAGTCCGAGTCTTGTGGGCGCGCGACTCGGAACTCCAAAAGAAGGTGTTAATCGAGAAGAAATGGGCATCTCGGGTGCCTTATTGTCGGCTGACCTCGTAGAAATCAATTCCCATCTGCGATGAACCGGAGCGGCGCCCCTCAGGCCTCAGGCCTCAGGCCTCATTGCCGAACTTGTGGCATCATGACTCGGAGAAGGTCCAAAGAAGGACCAAGGCATTCGAAGTCGGGTGCAATGCCGTATAAAGGCCATGTGCAGAGCGGACTGGACATTCCGCGTCCCCGCTCATGTTGTTGTTGCTTAGCCTGTTAACGTCTCTCCTCCAGTGGGTTTGCGTGGACGCAGGGCCCGCGATCCGGCTAGGAGAAACGACGCTCGTTGGGCTCGACGTCCCTACGTTTCGGCAGGATCTCTTCGCAGGTCCGAAGAACACTTAGGACGACTCGCAACTTCTACCTTACCATCTGCTCTGCTCCAGGAATCCCGTATGCGGAACCCCCGCTCGGAAACCTACGCCTTAGCCGTCCAGTGCTCAAGGCATCGCTCGACGGGGCCACGTTCGATGCCAGCGCCTTCGGACCGGCGTGCTTGCAAACCGTGAGATTCATCAATCTGCCCGTTCATTCGCTAAACATCGTACGATAGGACCTTCCTCTCAGCGCTATGTCTGAAGATTGCTTAACTATAAACATTTTACGGCCTGCTGGGACCCCTCCCGACGCAAAACTTCCCGTGGTGAGTGCTAGATTCGTTGGCGTTACGATATCGATACAAGAAAGCACACAGATGTTTTGGACGTGAGTACCCAACCTTCTTTCTCTCAAAGTGCTGATTCCCAATGTATCGCTAGTTATGGAGGTGGTTTCGATGAAGGATTCTCCCAACTGTACAACGGAAGCGGAATTGTCGGTCAAAGTGTCCTTCGTGTACGTTCGTGTTTCCAAGCCGCCGAAACCCGAGCTCAGAAGTACATTGTAAGGGCACACCTGTGATCTATGTCAACTTCAACTACCGTCTGGGGCCGCTCGGATTCCCGCAAGGACAGGAAGCTGACAACGGAGGTGCTTTGAACCTGGCCCTCAGAGATCAGCTCACTGCACTCGAATGGGTGCAGCTGAACATCGGAACCTTTGGAGGCGACAAGGACAAGGTACGCATCCGCTTCTGTTTTTATTCCGTCGAAGTTCACTCGGTTAGGTCACGGTTTTCGGCGAAAGCGCGGGAGCAATAATGACCTCTCTTCTGTTTTTGAACTCGCCAATCACGTCTTTGGCTAGAGCAGCTGTACGCTCTAAATTGGCGGTCTTGAACGTTGAACCAACACCGCTTTTAGATCTTCGAGTCGGGATCTCAGGCAACTTCCGCCCTCTTTACTGCCGAGCGTCGCGAACCTGCCTGGGAGGGATTTGTCAGCGGTGTGGCGTCGTGCGCCTCCACCGCGACCTCGGGCTCGACATTCGAGTGTCTCCGCAGCGCCAACACGACCGAAATATTCGCCGGCCTTGCGGCAGCTAAGGCGAATGCGACGGAGCTGTTCCCCTGGGACCCAGTCATCGACGGGCCTGGAGGACTCATCCCTGATCTCCCGTCGATTCTCTTCGAACGCGGGCAGTTCGCTCGGCTGCCGTTCATTGCAGGAACCAATCTCGATGAAGGTACGCCATCTCCCCTGGGAACGAGCCCCGGGTTCTGATGCCTTATAGGCACGGTCTTCACCACGCAAAGTGTCAACTCCACGGAGCAGATCTTCGAAGCATTCGTTGCCATGTCGTTGCCCTCCATCGATCCGGAAACGCTCAATACCTCGGTCGAACAGCTGCTCCAGCTCTACCCCGATATCCCGGCTCTAGGTTTGCGATTCGAATTCTACGGATATTATCCCCTGACTGCTTTTCCAGGGTCCCCGTTCAATACCGGAAACGAGACATTCGGGCTGAGCCCCCAATACAAACGCGCGTCAGCCATCGGTAAACCACCTTCGCGCCCGTTAGCTCTGCCCGCTCATTCCAAGTAGGCGGAGATCTGAACTTCCATTCGCAGCGCCGGTTCTGGATGGAGACAGCTGCAAACGCTGGGGTACCGACCTTCGGATACTTGTTCACCCAGCCACAGCCCAACAATGCGCCCGCTCTCGGTGGTGCGTTCCTCCTATAACCCGTGCCGTCAACTACCTTATGCACGCGCCCAGTCTCCCATGGCACGGAGGTCTTCTTCGTGTATGGCGCGCCGAGCGATAACTCGACGTCCGCGCTCACGATCAGCCGACTGATGACGGACTACTGGGTCTCGTTCGCGACGAGCCTCACGCCCAATGACGGGCTCGGGATCCCGCGTACGATGTTGTCTCTTTGAATCTGATTTCACAGCGCTCAAAGTATTCGTTCAGGTCCGCAATGGACACAATTCACGCCGGAAAATAAGGTGGGTGTCTCTCCATCCCTCGTGTACCGCTTTCAACAGTGTATCTGCGCAGGCCGTGATACAGCTCAATGGCGCCAACCTCACTATGATCCCGGATACTTTCCGCGCGGGTAAGCAAGTTCGCAGAAGTCGAGAATTTGATTGACTGAACCGTCGACAGAACAAATGGCGTTTATCAACTCAAACCCTGTAATCTGGCACCACTGAACATCATTTACTCGAGTGTGTTTCTTGACGTGTGTCGAATGTGAGGGGAGGCTTGAGAGTTGCACAGCTCCGAGATAAAATGTTCAACACCTAGTCTCTTATGAACAGACACTACAACGTGCCTCGGTTTATTATAAGTGGAGCAGCTTGTGTGGTGCTTTGCATTCGAGCATACACAGCGGCCTACACAGTGCCTCAATGGGTCCCTAGGAGCATTCCCACCAAGTGCAGAAGGACCTCAGAATCGCTGTGCCGAGTTGTGGATCAACGAGATGACTTTTTCTCAATCAAAATTGGAAAGCGGTAAAAACGTTTGGAATTTTTATCATCTATCTCTTATTGCGGTCCGTATGCACTGTTTTCCCGCCCACCCGGTAGTAGGTACTGGTGCAGATAGCTTCCGCCCTGTAGCACAGGTGTTTATCATGGCCCCGGTGCCCTCAGGCTCCAAATAGCTGGCTAAAAATATGGTTCATACAGAGGTCTCCGACCTATACTTGCCCACCCGATACAGAGTCAACTGGTCACGTCCCGCCCGAGATGAACTCGGAGTTCGGCGCGCGCGCCCCATTTAGAGTCTGGCTATCGCCGCCCCATTTGGAGGAACAAGGTGTTGGGCAGAGCTTGTTGGTGCTTGTCCCTGATTGGCAATCACGCCTGCTCCTCTCTTGCTCCCAACTTGCTCCTCGCCTCTCTCGTTCAGCAATGTTGGTAGGATCTGTCGCTGCCCGCGCAGCGGAGAACCTTGCGCACCATATATGTCTTGACAACGCCTCCAAGCTCGCGCCACGCATCGAGATGCGGCACCAGACAATGACATGCAGCATGCTACGTCGCATCCAGTGAAAGTCGATCCGGCAGTGCTGACCTTTTTTTGCTTCCGAGCCAACGCCCAGCCACCCTCACTCTGCTGCTCTCCTCTTACTCTTCCCATCCTCTTCGCATGAAAACCTTTGAAATACCGTCAAAACATCGCCTCTCGCACATGAAACTATACCCGTCTTCTCCGGCTGCCTATTCGAATCAGCTCGACATGGTCGTCCCACTTCAATCCAGAGTCGCGCGTGGAAGCACGAGATTTCACTTGCCGGGCCAACCTGACAGCTGAACGACGGCATACTCGATCTCAACCTCATTTTGCCCTACAAGCTTCGGAAATCGTGAGAGAGACACTCTCCGAGGGCAGCTGGACTCTCGTGTATGCTTCTCCTGTCTTGTCACTTCTCCCTGACTGGAAACGATCGCGTCCGAACTTCATCCCTTTCTACCCTCTAGTCATCCTGCTTGTACATTGTCAAGATACGTGCATCGAGCTACGCGTTCGTCTACGCGAGGAGGCACGTGTCCGTGCCCATATCCATGATCCCATCTTTTATTTTCTCTCACTGGTTCTTACACTGAACTGCGTGAGAGGTAAACTATTATTTACTGCTCTTACATTACTTTTACTTACTACATTACCAGCTCTGTACTGACTATCGTCGTACAGGTAAATAATAGTTGACTGGTTCTTACACTGAACTGCGTGAGAGCTCTGTACTGACTATCGTCGTACAGGTCACCTCAGTTCACAGGTTATAGGGCCCCGAGCAGCGCTTATACCCGCGCATACCAGTCAACCCTCGGAATCAACTCGACCACCCGGATGGCTGCCAGATTCCAGTCGTTCGATTCACTGAAGTACGCCACCGAGGAAACCTCGGATACGTGGCCGACATGGGAAGCCCAGTGCAAATCTGGCCTGGTGCTTATCAGCCAATGGTCTATAATCTCAGGCCGTGGCATCACTATCCCCTCTCGCCAGATTCCCGACTCGTCGACTCCACCAGTCCTTATCGACAATCCACTTTGGGAGGATTGGATTGAGAAAAACCTCATCGTCCTGTCCTGCATCCGTCTTCGCATAGGTGACACCGATCAGCGTCTCATCAAAGACGAGGAGATCGCTTCAGAGGCATGGGACAAACTCAAAGCGGCTCATCTGCCATCGGGAGCATTGTCCCAAGTCACTATCCTCCAACAAGCGCTCGCGCTTCGTTTCTCCCGTGACACACCTCTTGCAAAAACATCGGACAAGCTAGAAATCCTTATCAATGCATTCTTCGCCATCCGCCCCCCCACTCAGGACGAATGGACATCGATCATCTTCCTCAATGCAATGGCAGGCACAGAGTTTAAAGATGCGCGCTCGTCCCTCGATACTCTTCTTAGTGCCGGAAAGCTGTCCTCGGCATCTGTCATTGCCCGAATCAAGCACGAGCAGGTCCGCATCGACGCCGAAACTGCCGAGACGGCGTCTCAGGAAGCTTCGTTCCTTGCGCACCGCAAACGCTATGGGTTGGAGACGTCAGCGAAGACCGAGTACCCGAATGGGCAAGGCCCCTGCAAAAATCCGCAGTGTCACGGTCGCGCAAAGCAGTACCATGATTGGGATCACTGCTATGGCCCAGGAGGACGTGTACAGCCGCCCAAACCCAAGGCCAGCAGAGGAACTTCCTCACGGAGCTCTAACTCGAAGGGTAGAGCCAAAGCCAAGGCCGCAGTTGACAGCTCCGAGGGCTCTGATGACGAAGCCGCATTCGCTCACGACACGAGCGGATATAGATCCTTCTTCGCCGACACCAATACACGTCGCGGGGAAGTTACATCCGTCGATTGGTCCGACACGGCTCATGTCGCACAGGACAAGCCCCTCTACTTGGACACGGGCGCTACGAGCTCCATCTGTCCGCTTCTCGAGCACTTCACCAAAGTAATAGCATGCTCACGGAAGGTCTCGGGCGTTGGAGGATCATCCATCAAGGCTGTGGGCATTGGCGAAGTCAGAGTACGTGTTGGCAAGGGTCGTCATTTCATTCTGAAAGATGTGCTTTATTGCCCGGAGGCTGCAATCACTCTCATCTCCGTGGGAAAGCTCTGTGACGACGGACACGATGCTACGTTCAGCAGTCGGTCATGCACCATCAAGCGCTTGTCTGGAAAGACTGTCGCGAACGGCACCCGAGCCGGAACCGGTCTCTACACCCTCAACGGGGACACCGTCCTTTTTTCCACGACATCCGATGCAGCCGAAGTGTCATCCAGAGCCAACATCTATCTTTCCGCCTCCTGTGCAGTAGCGAACGTTGCAATCAAGGCCAGACCCACTCTCGCTACTTTGCACCGCCGTCTGGGGCATGTCAATATCGGCACAATCCTCGACATGGCGCGTGGGAACGCCGTGACCGGTATGGACGCCGACTTGTCGCTCCTCCCGCCCAAGTGTGCTGACTGCATCCTTGGCAAACAGAAGAAAACGCCCGTGCGCAAGAAGCGTAAAGGTCCCCGGTCGACACGGAAGCTTCAGAAGGTGTTCGCGGATCTTGCTGGACCACAAAAGATAGTGGCGCGTGGAGGATTCGAGTACACCTTGCAATTGATTGATGATTTCACGCACTACCAATGGACCATCCTTTTGAAGAAGAAAGCCGATGCTGAAGCGAGATTCATAGAATGGCAGGCAATCGCCGAGGCCGAGAGTGGCGAGAAACTCGGAACGATTCGAGTCGACGGAGGTGGAGAATTCAGCTCAGCCGGATTCATTCGCTATCTACGACAGCATGGGACCAAGAGGGAGCCGTCCGCGCCATATTCGTCAGCGCAGATCGGACTCATCGAACGGACTCATCATACTCTCATGAGCCGCACTGTCGCATCGTTGTCATCAGCAAACCTTCCCCGCAACTTGTGGGGCGAGCTTATGCTCACCGGTACATACATAAAGAACCGCACGTTGACGAGTGCTTTCCGCAATCCAGACATCACGCCCTTCGAGAAGTGGAAGGAGACGAAACCTGATCTGGCGCATATGCGGGAGATCGGCTGTCGCGCATTTGTTCTGAAGCAGCCTAAGAAGCAGAACCCAAAGATCTTCAACCGTTCTATTGAATGCGTGATGATTGGGTACTCACCCTCCTCAACGGACATCTACCGCTGCTACGACCGCAAAACAAAACGCATACACACCACGCGTGATGTCAAATTTGTCGAGTCACAAGTAGTGATGGCAAAGTTCGGTTCGGTTCAGGTTCGGGGCATATTTTCCCGAACCCCGAACCTGAACTTCGGTTCAGGTTCACCAATTTGCTGAACCCCGAACTGAACTTCCGGTTCAGGTTCGGTTCGAGTTCGAACCCGGTTCGAACCTGAAATATTTTTGAGGCCTGTGATGTTCAAAATTTTTTAGACAAAAATGTTCAAGTGGTACAAGGAGCACTAGCCCTATGTTCTCTGATGTATTCACAACATTTTAGCAGTTGGGAATCACAGCTAGAGCACATTTACAGCAAATAGGGGCATGGGTCATCTATGCATGTTCCTCCAAAAGCAAGATTAGTTCCCTGTGAGCACAAGGCAAGACATAGGGAGTGTGACATGATTATTGTAGGTTAGTTACATGCTTGCTAGCCTGAAAATTAGCTCAAAAAACAAGTGAAAATTGGTCAGAAAGTACTGATGAGGTTCGGGGTTCGGTTCGGTTCAGGACAATTTTTTTTGGCCCGAACCCTGAACCGAACTTCAGGTTCAGGTTCAGCGCTTTCCCGAACCCCGAACCTGAACTTCGCGTTCAGTTCGGTTCGGTTCAGGTTCGAACCGAAATCTCGAACCGAACTTTGACATCACTAGTCACAAGACGAAGCTTACCGGCCTCTTACTGCAGCCCAAACTGCAAAAGTTCCACCTTCTGCTACTGTAGGTCACGACTCTGATCCTCCCGCACACATACCGCTCGATGTTGAGCATCCGACGCTAGACCCGGATGTATCAGGGGCCGAAAGTGAGGCAGAGTTAGAGGAGCACGCACCTGATCCAGCGCCAGAGCCCGCTCGTCCTGCGCGCACACGCAAGCCCCGGGGAGACGATGGTAGTTTCCCTGACATGCGAAAGGAGGCCGCTGTAGCTGAGGCACGCGAAGCGGAAGCTCGCGCAAAGGAACGACGCGCGCAGGCAAAAGCTTCACGGATTACACCGAATGACGGCGATAACCCGGACGAGGAGGATGCGGCGTATGGTGACAGTGACGCATACGAGTATTGGGCGTTCTCCGCAGCTGCTAATGACGATGAGCCCAAAACATGGAAACAAGCCCAAAACTCACCTTTTCCGGAACAGTGGCGCGAAGCGTACCAAGCCGAGCTGGATTCTATCAAACAGCATGGGGTTTATGAGCTGGTGCCCCGCGAGTCCGTCCCTGCTGGCCGCAAGATCATTCGTTGCCGCCCCGTCTTCAAAATTAAGCGGGGAAGTACGGGTGAGATCTTGAAATTCAAGGCAAGACTGGTGTCCCTGGGTTATGCGCAGGTTGCTGGACAAGACTATCGGGAAACGTACGCACCTACGTCCCGCTTTGAGTCGTTCCGGATGGTACTGCATATGGGAGCCACACTAGACCACGAGATCGACCACGTCGATATCAAGACAGCGTTCCACAATGGATTGCTTGAAGAAGAGATCTGGCAAGAGCAACCGAAGGGCTTTGAAGTCCCGGGCAAGGAGAAGTGGGTGTGGAAGCTGAAGCGGGGGATGTACGGGCTCAAGCAAGGAAGCCGCTCGTGGAACCTCCGCCTTCACGCCGCGATGACTAAATTAGGATTCACTCGGATCTCTGTGGAGCACAGCATCTATTCTCGTCAAGCCGGCGCCGAGTCGTCCCTCGTTGCCGTTCACGTCGATGATTTGTGCATAGCTGCCAGTTCGAAGAACGAAATGCACCGATTTAAGGAGGAGTTACGGGGTGAATTTGAGATCACCGACTTAGGCCCAGTAAAATGGATCCTTGGCATTCGCGTTACTCGCAATCGCACGGCCCGCACTATCTCTCTAGACCAACAAGCCTACATCGAAAAAATGGCTGCACGCTTCGGAATGGAGAACGCGCACCCTGTACGGACCCCAATGGTTTTTGGCAGCTTACTATCCCATTCTATGTCACCTTCCACTCCTACCGCTGCAGCTAGGATGTCAAACATCCCTTATCGTGAACTTGTCGGCTCTCTTATGTACGCAAATGTTGCGACACGGGCTGACATCGCGCATTCTGTCGGCGTTGTCAGCCAGTTTTGCCAGAACCCCGGGGAACTCCATTGGTTAGCTGCGAAGCGAATTCTACGCTACCTTATCGGAACGAAATCCTATGCTCTTGTACTCGGTGGCAAGTCTCCCATCCGTCTCGCGGGTCATTCCGACTCCAATCATGCCCCGCCCGGTGATTTGGACAAGAGGAAATCTACCTCGGGCTACTGCATGTCACTAGGCGGCGGCGCGATATCATGGAGCTCAAAACGGCAGAGCACAGTGGCAACTTCCAGCACAGAAGCCGAGTATATGGCATGCTGTCATGCCGCTAAGGAAGCTATCTGGCTTCGAATGCTTTTGCTCGCTGTCGGGTTTCCCCAAGAAACGGCTACAGTACTGCATTGTGATAATCAGGGGGCCTTGATTCTCACAGCGGACCCTTCGTTTCACTCACGTGCAAAGCACATCGACGTTCAGTATCATTTCTCACGCGATCGAGTCGAATCTGGGGAGCTGAAGTTTGTGTATGTCCACACTTCGGAGAACACCGCAGATATCTTCACGAAACCCCTCCCTGAACCTTTGTTTAAGAAGTTTCGTTCTATGCTGGGAATCATGGGTTGACTGGACGCGTTTAGCACGCTGAGGAGGAGTGTCAAGATACGTGCATCGAGCTACGCGTTCGTCTACGCGAGGAGGCACGTGTCCGTGCCCATATCCATGATCCCATCTTTTATTTTCTCTCACTGGTTCTTACACTGAACTGCGTGAGAGGTAAACTATTATTTACTGCTCTTACATTACTTTTACTTACTACATTACCAGCTCTGTACTGACTATCGTCGTACAGGTAAATAATAGTTGACTGGTTCTTACACTGAACTGCGTGAGAGCTCTGTACTGACTATCGTCGTACAGGTCACCTCAGTTCACATACATGATATCATTTTCGACATGTAC
Organism: Mycena belliarum; assembly: GCA_029282135.1. Classification (NCBI taxonomy): domain Eukaryota; kingdom Fungi; phylum Basidiomycota; class Agaricomycetes; order Agaricales; family Mycenaceae; genus Mycena; species Mycena belliarum. The sequence continues at coordinate 250,322 of JARJCN010000017.1, forward strand.
ATCGGAAACCAACAATGCTCTGCCTCAAAGATCCTCTGCCGTCGTTTGACCTCAATACAGAGGTAAGAAATTCAAGTTGCAACAAAAACAGATCGTCGTTGAACTCATGTTTTCACAGCCCGGAGTCTCGGATACGTATCATCATGGTGCATCATCCTGTGGCCGTGCGTCCTTATGCGTCGAGGAGGCATGGGTGGCTATCATTACATATTGCTCTCTATTCTTAGCCCCCCCACCCGCATACCCGGCGCATGAGGGTAGATAACCAGTAAGCTACTTGGATGGTCCCTAATCAAGTCCGATGGCCCATTCGAGTGCGTGTTTCCATCTACTGCTTCGCAATATTGAACTTATGATTGATACTCTCAGTAAGCCAACGCTCGGCGGACAGGCCCAAGTGACCAATGTGTAGTGGTGCACAGTCGTAATCGTTATTGCGCGAATGACCTCTGATCTATTTTAAAAGCATACATGTGGGATCATGATGTGCGAAATGAACGAGCTCGGTGCGGTCGAATCCCTCAAATAAATGCACAAGTGGTGGTGAGCGAGCGTCATTGATTGTACGATCTACCATTAACTTGGCGGAAGTTGCGCTCAGGATTCGCCATTTTTCTCTTCTTCAACATGCAACATTCCCTGCTCAAACGGTCGCCGGTCAATGATGCGAAATCTATTTTTGGACTCGCGCTTGGACGCGACCATCAAGAAGACAGGTTCTCACATTGCGGCGTTGCTATCGAGGCATACGCTCGCCCGTTATCGTGCCGCCCTCCATGTTGTGATCCTGCTACTCCACATGCCGCGTGCTTATGTGGCCTTATGTGGCTCGCATATAAAGGCGCGCCCTTTCGACAGTACTCTCCAGTTGGATTTCATTCTTCAACCTCTCTTGAGCTTCACACTCTCATTCAAGTTCAGTCGTCATGTTCAACAAGACTTCGCTCCTTCTTGCCGTCTCGCTCGCCCTCTCTGTTGCGGCGGTCCCGGCCCTTTCTGAGCCCGCCGCTCGGGGAACTGCAATTCCCATGCGCAAGCGCGCTTCCCTCACCCGTCCTGACGGTGTCTTCGACAAGGACAAGGCCATCGTCTCGACTCTCAAGACGCTCAACAAGCACCGCCAGAACCTGATCAATCTCCAGAAGAACAAGGGTGTTGCGGCGTTCAACCCGGTTCGTACCTCAAATTTCTAGTTCATGCAGTATTCTTATACCCTTCGCTGCTCAGGGCGCAGAGATCAAGGCCCTCGCCAATATACCCATGGACGTCGAGGCCCGCTTGCAGAAGCGTCAGTCTGAGAAGCTGACTGACGAGAACTCGGACGAGGAGTGGGCTGGCAAAATCTCCGTCGGCACCCCGGCGCAGTCGTTCCTCATCGATTTCGACAGTGAGAAAATCTCTGCCTGTGCTTGACCACTACTTTGCTAACGCTGATCTCGCAGCCGGCTCCTCGGATCTCTGGATTCCATCGTCGTCCTGCACCAGCTCCACCTGCTCTTCCAAGTCCAAGTACAGGTCGAGCTCCTCCTCGACTTCTTCCAAAAAGTCTGGGTCCTTTTCCATCCAGTATGGTGATGGGTCTACCGTCAGCGGACCCATCTACACCGACACCGGTGAGCGTTTTATACCTTGTGTTTGCTTATGTTACTCATCTGTTGCGCTTCTACTAGTGACCGTGGCAGGCATCAAAGCGACTAAGCAGTACTTCAGCCCTGTGACCACCCTCTCCGCCTCCTTCCAGAACGACCCCATTGACGGGTGGGTTCACCAATTTTGCTTTTTCGTCGCCTAATCCTTCAACAGCATCCTCGGTCTCGCATTCCCGAGCATCTCCAACATCGGCCACAACCCCTTCTTCGTCACCGCCGACAGCGCGGGCGCCGTTGCCGCGAACCAGTTCGGCTTCTACCTCGCCAGCAGCGGCTCGGAGCTGTACCTCGGCGGGAGCAACCAGGACAAATACAGCGGCGAGATCGAGTTCACCAGCGTCGACTCGTCGTCCGGCTTCTGGCAGGCGACCGGCGCCAAGGTCAAGGTCGGCTCCTCCACTGCCGTGTCGGGCATCCAGACCATCATCGACTCCGGCACGACGCTCGCGTACGGCCCCCCTGCGGACGTCAAGCGGCTCTTCGCCAAGGTCGCCGGCGCTAAGGTATACGACTCCACTAACGGTGCGTTCCGAGTCTCGCTGCATATGAACGGCGCTCATCGTGAAACGCAGGCTACTACTCATACCCCTGCGACTCGCCCCCCGCGATCTCGTTCAACTACGGCGGCAAGGACTGGACGATCTCCGCGGCGAACCTGAACCTCGGGCAGACGGAGGCGGGCTCGGACGACTGCGTCGCGTCGCTTGCGGCGCAGGACCTCGGCCTCGGGTCGGGCGTGTGGCTGCTCGGCGACGCGTTCATGAAGAACGTGTACACCGTGTTCGACTTCGACCAGGTGGCCGTCGGGTTCGCGGAGCTCGCATAGAGGATGAGCCGCACATACTTACTTACCCAATGTATCATTATCTGCAAAATTCTTTCTTGTTTCTGGAAATCTTCCTGTAGGCCGGTTCCAAATCTATAAAGCTCTACATCTACTTTGAACAATGTATTGTTTGTATATATCGTGAGGTAACGCTGAATTTCTAACACACAGACGAGCGAGTCACAGTGGATGAGCCCCGTCTGGATTCTCGCCACGGTATACCCGGTATTCACGACTTGAGCGCGTCCTGATTCAGTGTAAAGTGGGGGTACCGTTCAAGGATACTATCCTCTCGTCTGCCGAATATGGGTCAGCTTCATGCGTGAACTTGTTTGATTAATGATAACCCGTTCCTCTGCATGTGCAGCTGATAAGCAGACTGCCAGTCCCTTCGGCCTCTCTCGACGTCGCTTCTCATGTTCCGTGTTAGCTTGGTGTCTCAATAATGGGTTAACACAATACTATACCGTTTGTTGTATTACCTGGCTTGTAGTATAAGGACCAAATAACCGGAGCATTGAGTATTGAATGACGATCGTCGCATCCACAGGCTGCACCGTGGCAGTGCACATTGACACGATGGTGTCACGTGAGCGCGCCCAGTGGCTGTACCCGGCTAGCACAGCATTGTCAATCCACTCTCGTTCCGCTCCACTCACTTTCTGAGCCCTCTGCGGCTTCCTCGATGCCACAGGTGCTAATCATCGCTATGCTCTGTCTCGACTCTCAACCCGAACCCAGACCCTAGTTCATTTGGTCTATATTCATGGTTTCCAAGGTCGCTTTCCTCCTCACCGTTTCGCGGTTCCTAATCTGATAGCCACAGGAAACGACACGAGCTTCCAGGTTTGTCGTTCGCTGAGCCTATCATTGCTCAAAGCTGGAGCGGCGCCAGACATTCCCGACCGATCTACAACAACATCTATCGGCCAAGATACCCGCCCATCTAAATATCAAGATACAAACGAGCTTATACCCGACGTACAAGAGCAGGAAACCTATTGCGCTGGCCACACAGAACTTCCTCGGATGGTGGGCATGTCCCTTGTCCCTCCCACCTTCAATCAATGAGATGTTCGGTGAAGGCTCTCCACGCAGCCACCAGGGCCTGTGATTTTGCTAGCGCATTCCATGGGAGGCTTATTGGCCGCTGATGCCGTTACCGACGCTTCAAATTCCGGGTCTGCACGGTCCCGGCGCATCCTTGGCATGGTGGCATTCGACGTGCCATATCTCGGAATGCACCCGCACGTCGTGGTGAGCGGCCTCGCGTCGCTTCTCCCGGACGACGACGCGGACAAGACGACGGAAGGGGACATGAATCGGCATTCCGATGTTCAGATCGTGGACGACAAGGTCACTGATGATTGGGATGCTTTCAAGACGAACCAGGACGGTGCGCCGGCTTTCCGCTCTGTCATGCACACGATTGTGACGCGCGATATACAGCGAACCGCCCATCCCAGTCCATTCGCTCTCGTTCGCACTCTCCTCTTCCATCCCCTGCTCTTGCGCGGTCCTTCGCACTAACTCCGCCTGCCGGACAAGCCAATCCCTACGGGCTCCCGTCCCACCCGCTCGTCGACAAGACCCTCTCTTTCCTTTCCACCCATTCGGAAGATCCGCTGGTGCGCTGGGTGCGCAAGCACGCCGACGATCCACTGAGCGCCGGCAAGCGCTTTATCGTCGAGTACTTCCAGTTCGGATCCTGCATGTTCGATCCCAGTGGCCTGAAAGAGCGCTACGCACGGCTCGTCGCATGGCCAGGCGGCCTGTGGGTGAACTACTGGACGCAGACGCCCCCACGGCCCGCGAAAGAAGGGGAGCATGCGGAAAAAATCGACAAGCAGGAGGAGGAGGCGGACAACGACGTGGCGCTGCTCCAGACCGGGATGACGAGCATGTCGACCGAGGACTCGTATTCTACCGCGGACTCGCTACTCTCGCCGGCTTCTTCCTTTGCGCTGTCTTTCGCCTCGCATTCGTCTGCTTCCTCGCAGCACTCGCCGCTGAGTCCGGCGTCCTCCGACGCAAAGGCGCTCGCAAAGGCGGCCAAGGCGGCGGAAAAGGAGCGCCGTGCGGTCGAAAAGGCGCGCGAGAAGGATCTGAAAAAGCTCCAGAAGCAGCGCGCGAAAGAGGAGAAGGAGGCGCGCGGGCGGACGAAGGGGAAGCGCGGCCACCACTTCATCATGCTTCCGACCGGGCTCGGCAAGATCCTCGGCGGGGCCGAGCGGTGGGAGAAGGTCGTGATCGGCGGAGTGGAGGATGAGGTTGCCGCACACTGCGGACTGTTCATCCGCGGTCAGAACCTGGACTACGACGGTCTTGTTGAGAGGGTGGGGAACCGTGTTCTGGGATGGTGTGAGATGATTGCGGGATGAGGAGGGCTCTCTCAATACTTACATGGGTGTATGTACTCTTCAAACTGCTTTGGCCCGCTGTCGTATACTTACCTGGATGTACTTTCTGTAGCATATAGCGGGTGACCGTGCTTCTTCTGCGTCCGCCCTTGGTTCAACCTCGGCTATGCCAACACAACCTCTGGGAGGAAACTCGCATAATGACGAGCAACTAGACGATCAATTCTGTTTCTATGACAAGTCAGATCCTGCATCTTGGCTACTGTGTCCTCATGCTGAATTATCCCGCTCCAGCCCATGTGAAGCCTCTTGCTGCGCGAACTCCGGCTTATCTCATTCGTCGTATGGTCCTGAAGCTGAAGATCACTGTTCAAATCTATTGAAGTGAGTCTCATAATGGATTGTCTAACTTGTGGGACTCATTTGAGTCATTCATTGGACCTAAGGTATCCGCAAGGTATTCGCCACACGAAGGGTCTGCGCCGCGAATGGGAGCTAAGAATAGTTCCTTGGGCCGGGCGGCCCACTGGCGCATCAAAGTTCCTTTTTGGGGTCTCGGTCGGACGTTTGCTGCACTGCTTTTGTATCGACAGCCTATACAAGCAGGCTGCGCAGCGCGAAGTACTTTTGGCCAAGCTTATAAAAGGGTCAAAATGTTTCCATCTGGAACAACACCCTCTCGAACTTCTTCCCTCTTCTTCAATGTCTTCGAATTCCATTAATTACGCCGCCTTGTCCGGCATCGACTCGGTTTCTGCCGCCGTCATATTTGCAATCCTCTTCCTAATCGCAGGCGCCTGGTTTGTGCGCCAGACGATCAAAAACACCACACAAGTCCACATCGTGCTTATCCTCTTCTGCGCAAGTGGGTCCAGCCTCTTTCCCCTTGTGTCCAACATATCTAACAATCGCAGTTCGTGTAACCGCATTTATACTCAGAGCTATCATGGCACACTCCACCTCACAAGGCTCAAATCTGAACCTGTTCATTACCGATCAGGTCCTGCTCGCCGTCGGCTTCTTCGCGCTGGTGTATTCTGCGTATACCCTGGTTTTAGACCGGTTCGTACCATCTCTATCATTGATATATTGCTGCAACTAATGATGTTCGACAGAGACGTATTGGCTGGAGGCGAGCGTCAGGGTATCTTCTCGCCCAACTTGCTGCGCAACGCGCGTGGGTTCCGACTTATTCTGTCGGTCGGCGTCGCGCTGGGCATCACCGCCGTTACCAGCAGCACGAGCTCCGACCCTGGCGATGCCGCCACAGGAAAAACCCTCCGCAAAGCTGGGACCGCCATATTTCTTGCTCTCACCGTCATCCAACTCGCGCAGTCTGTGTTATTCTTCTCCAATCAGGGCTATTGTGCGTTTTTCTTTCGCTCGTCGTTTGCTATCAGCACATCCCTGACCTGTCTTCTTCCAGCCAAGAGCAGCGTGCGTTCGTGGGGCGACCGGAACGGGCGATACCTCCTCTGCGTCGTTTCGCTGCTGATGCTGGTGCGCGAGGTGTTCGTCACTGCGACGATAAACGACGCGAGCAAGCAGAACGATGAGCGGTTGTGGTACCCACTCGTTGTTCTCCCTGAGTTCCTCGCTGTTCTTTGTTATTCCGTCACTGGGCTCGTGCCGACTAGGGCAGCTCTCAAAAAGGCGGAAAACAAGTGAACGAATAATGGGAACGAACTATCAACCTCAGTATATGTCTTTAACAGGGATGCCGATTGGCGGCTACTAAACTCTCTTTTTTATAAACTACCGTATTTCTGACCATAACGAAGTTTGCAACTACATAATAAGTTGGCGAGGATTATGAAGATAGGCCTGAGAATATACGAAGCTTGCTCTCCTTGTGTCAGAGCTTTCAAATGGATCCTGTGACTTGCGGTGGTTTTCCAAAACGTTGAAGTTCATTTGTATCCTTATCTTCCCACGGTTCGAATTCGAATTCGATTTCCAACCCCTCCTTAACCCCCTTGACTCATCCGAGCATTGCTCATCCTTTGGATCCTCCCACAATGATTTAGATGAAAAGCGGTTGCGCCGCGGACTTATACGAGAAAACAGAGTTCATTTCTTGGAGTCTGGAGATGATTGAGTGATAGGGCTTGAACTTGGCTCTAGCCTTGAGGACCAGAACCGCCATCGTTCCTATATATTTTTGAACTTGGAGCCTCTTCCCGGGTGGTAAGCAGCCTTTGAATTCTTGCATCGAATTGAGATAGGGGATGTCGCTCTTGTTACAGGCTTACAGCCGCATCGGTTCTCTCGGGCGAAGAGAGCGTGCGTGACCTTCCAGCGAGAGCACGGATGCTTGCTTGGTCTCGGTCGGACAGCACAGAGTGGGCTGGTCTTCCTTGTCGCGTTCGGCATCAGGCCAGGCGTCCACCCTTAGCGGTCTCCGGATCCAGTTGGTCATTTTATCGACGGACTCGGTGCCGGATAGTCTGTCCGGACCGATCTTCTACTTTCGACACGTTTACGGGACACAAACGCCAACGCGTCCGAGTCGGGACACCTGATCAACCGCGCAGAACCCTGAGGCAGGATAGATCAGAATTCATATGCGATAAATGAGGAGGAAAAGAGGGCGGAATAAGTGAGGAGAATAAGATATCTTCCGATAGCCATAGCCGATAACCGCAGGATAGACCTTCATTCATTCGGGTTTCCGGAGGTGCGTAACATCTAAGACATCTTCCATACAGAGTTGGAAAGCAGAGACCCGCGGCCGAGACAGAGTTGCCGCTAGAGCGGTGCCGTCTGGTCGTGGAAGGAGGAGGAAGAGATCTCTGTCTACTCACAGCGGCGGATCGTAAATAATGGGGGGTCCGAAGTTAATCCCGTTACTTACCGTTTCGTAAAGCAAATGAAAGCAACCAAAATCAGATGCAAAATTTCCCATTTAAGACTCAACTAAATCTAATCCGATTCCTGCAATTATATTTTGAAATTCATAAAGCACTTAAACTGCTCCGAAGTCGATGAGTAGCCAATCAGAGTTCAGGGATCCGAATTAAGGAGACTTTGAAGTGTATTGTTTTATCCAAAAAATAAGAAGAAAAGTCAGATCAAGTTTAGTTAAGTCTGAAATGGGAAATTTCATCTTTGATTTTGATTATCTTTATTTGGTTTACGAAACTAGTTATAACGGGATTAACTTACAGCTGAACGCAAAACGATAGACCCAACTCGTTTTTGCATTCAAATTCGGGCCGAGCACTGCTTCGCCAAATAACCATCTAATCTATTTTCTGCACTCCGTGCCATCATCTCCAAGTCCGACAAAACAAGCTTCATGGTGTCTCTCCCGCATCCCGACCATCAGCCCACTCCAACCACGACTTTTTCCATGGCCTACCAATACCCGAACTACTGGAAGGATGAATATGAGGAACATGTAGTGGAGCGCAGAGACTTAATTTAGGCCTTGGTTGCCAAAGCAGTGCTCGGCCCGAACTTGAATGTCAAAACAAGTTGGGTCTATCGTTTTGCGTTCAGCTGTAAAGCCCTCCATTATTTACGATCCGCCGCTGTGACTGTCCGGATCCGTCTGACGCTGCTACCTAGCACGACCAAACAACCCAACTCGTCCCGATCCGTCCGCGCCCAGTGTAGCTGGTCCATCCAAGGTTCATCACTCGCAGAGATCTCGATGCAATAGGTGGACCCTGGTGGACCGCGCGGTGGGCGTCGGCTCGCTTGACTGCGGATGCCATGGATGTCGCCATGACACTCAGAATGGCAGACGATACGGCTTGCGATGTGGTCTGAGCGGTCGGCTCAAGGGAGTACTGGTCGAAAGGAGCTGGCGACGCGCGTGCCTGACGATGAAGTCAAAGCTATTGGGCTGAACGAGCTAGGAAGCATTCTACTTGAGCTCGAGGTTGTCGTGGCGCGTGTGCTTGACGAAGGGCTCGCCGGGCTACTGGAGCTAGGCCGAGCGGTCGAAGATGTGGTCGCGACGCTCGAAGGGGCAGCACGTATGCTGGACGAGGGAGCCCGGAGCCGGGGAGCTCGGATAGCTGATAAGAGCGGTCGAGGTGACGGCGGTGCTCGATGCGCTCGTGCTCGATGCGAAGAGCTGATGCGGGTCGACGATGAAGCCAAAGAGTTGCTCGCGCTTAAGTTAGTCTGGGTGCTCAAAGAGGATCCATGAGGCAGGACGAGCTGGAGCTCGAGGTTTGGACAGGCTGCTTGTGCGCGAGCTCGAGAAAAAGCGGGTGGCGGGCGGCGAGGGGGAAGATGATCAAGATACTACTGACTTCGAGGAAGTCGAGCTGCTGCGCTGCGCGTAGCTTCGAATGGACCTAAGAGGTAGGCGATGACGCGGCGCTGCTAGAAGGAGAGGTGGATGCGGAGCCGGAGCGCGCCACTAATGCCGACGAAATGAAGCTGACTTGCACACTGCTCTATAGGGCTTGAGCGGGCCGAGCTGCTGGGCGCGAAGCCGACGGGGATGGGGGGATGGGCGATGCGAAGGACGCACGAGACGTCAAAACCGATGACGAGGGGCTGGTAGAGCGCGAACTGGACGAGGGGACTGAGGAATTGGGGAAGTCGGACTACTGCTCGAGCGCACGGAGACAGATGTCGAGTGTGTGCAACTGTTCGAAGGCGACACTGATAATGATGCCCGGGTGGTGGACGAGGCCGATGACGAACGAGGCGATGGAGCCGACGACGCAGTGCTGCTAGGGCGCGAGTCGAGCGCGGCGCTTGAGCAGCGCGTCGAAAGGATTGAGCTGCTGTGGGCGCTGCTTGAGGGAACAGATGAAGATGCTAAGGGCAGGGAGCTGCTCAAGCACGACGCCGTCGATGAAACGCGGGTACTCGATGAAGCTGGGCCGGGAGATACAGATGAGGACGATACCACCGAGCTGCGCGGGGTGGATGGGCTCGAACGGGGTGGCGAAGCGCTCGAGACCGGAGCACAGTTGTTAGTGCGCGAGCTCGACGATGCAGAGCTGCGCTAGACAGATGCGGACGACGAGACCGAGCTACGTGACGCCGATGAGCTCCAAATCGGAGTAGAGGTGCTGGGGCGCGAGATCGTCAATGCATAGCTGCGAGATGCGGACGATGACGCGACACTGCCAGAACGACCAGAGCTGGTGATCCGCGAGCTAGAGGCGGAGTTGCGTGACGCAGACAGGGACGACGACACCGAGCTGATGACCCGGGAGCTCAAAGCGGAGCTGCGTGACGAAGCCGCGGACGATGACACCGAGCTACGCGACTCGCTGACGAGCTCGGAGGAGCTCGAAACCGGAGCAGAGCTGCTGGCGCGCGAGCTCGACGACGCAGAGCTGCGCGAGGCAGATGTAGAAGACGACGCTACCCTGCTGGAGCGCGAGCGGGCACGGGAGCTTGACACCGGAGCAGAGCTGCTGCCGCGTCCGGACTGGACATCGAGGTGACGAGCTGGAGCAGAATTTGATATCAAATCCTACGTTGAGATGAAGACGAGGAGCGGACGGTTGAGCGGCTGCTGCGGCGGGCCGGAGTGTTTGACGCTACATTCTGCAGAAGACAACGAAGACACTGGGCTGCTACCCCGCGAGGCGCTGGAACGAAGGACTGGAGCTGAGCTTGATGCCAGAGTTGAGCTAGAGCGCGATGCCGGAGCGGAGCTGCGCGAGGTTGGCGACGAAGCAGATGATGCGGACGACGACACCGTACTGCTAGCGCGCGAAAAACTCGAACGAGCCGAACTGGAGCTGGATACCGAGCTGCTGGAACGTGAGGTGGGCGCCGAGCTGCTGCGCGAGGCAGAAGAGCTCAAGCGGATGGACGAAGGTGTGGGAGAGAGGGGTTACTCGAGCCGGCGCCGTTCGGGCGTGAGCTCGAGGACCCCGAAGACGAGCGAGGCACTGATGCCGTCGAGACATAGCTGCTGCTGGAATGCGAGGCCGACGAGGATACGCTCGAGCTGGATGGGGACGCGCGGTACTGGAGCCGACAAGGAACTGATATCGACGGCGCGGAGCTGCTGCTCGAGCGCGAGGCCGACGAGACCACGGAGCTGCTGCGCACGCTAGGCGTGGAGCCGACGAAGCGCGGGTGCTGGACGATGAGCGCGGGACCGAAGACGACGAGACCGCGGAGCTGCTGCGCGCACTACTGCAGCGGGCTGACGACGATGCGGCGCTGGAGCTGGAGCGCGACGAGGCCGACGTGGAGGTCACGAGGGAGGACGAGGGTAGAAACCGGGACAGGTGTCACTGTGCACTGTATAACGGCAGATCCGTAGAGATTCCCGCAGCAGTCCATGGCCTTGCCGTTGGTACTACGCCCAAGATCAGTCCATAGGTGGGGAGAGTGACAGTGAAATGAACGTACCAAGTGTCGGCGGCGCAACCAGTGCCAATTTGGTCGCCGCAGCTGACACAGTGGGAGACCCAGGCTACCGAGGATGTCTGCGCCGGCCCCGCTGCTCGCGCCGACGACGGCGCCGGAATATAAGGTCTTCTGGGAGCCGCATTGGACGGGTGTGGTGGAAGGCCTTGAGCGGCTGAGCTCTGCGAGGAATCAAAGGCATGCACATGGTGAAAAGGCAAGAGACGCACCGTGGCGGCGCTAAAAAACAGACTACAGCAGTCTTCATATTTGCTGGCAGCGAGTCAAGAGCGAGTCGTGAAAATATGATTACTGGAGGCGGGTTGTACAAGTTTTGAGACAAGTCCGGCGAGGGGACTGGTGGAGACCTCTGAGCTTCTCCCTAGCATTCATATGGTGCTCTGAGCCTGAAGCGCAGCGACTTGCGGGTGCAAGTGAACGTCCCGCAACAGCGGCCCAAGCTTGCATCCGCGACGGATCTACGGATGGCATGTTCCCCTGCGCTTCTTCCGAGATGCACAGTGTGCAGCCATATATTTCCCCAGCGTTGACGTAGAATCCGAGCAGCGACGGAGGCGAAAGATTGGAGTTCGAGGGCCAGTAGCTTTTTAAGGACTGGCCAATGTATGTATAGTGGGATGTGGGTTGTCCACAATCAAGACCTCGTAGAAGAATCAAGAAAGCGTTTGAACCTGCCTGAGAGTTCATGAGACGCCATGCAGCACAGCCACGCTGATTTCGGAATGTCAGCCAACAAAAACAAGTTCCTGTAGTATCTTCTACCTCGAGCATTAGTAATTACATTACGACGATCTCCCAACATATCTATGCACAAAATGCAACCGCCGAATCTTCCATACGCCTGCCACATATAAATAAAGCAAGAATAGAGTATCTGGGGGGGGGGGGGGGTTTGGTAGCTTCCTTCGATTGAACGTCCACCATAGTAAAATCAATTTTATGAACGAGGTCGCAGAGCACAGCCAGTCGCAATAACCCCGTCGAAGTCGTCGTTATCACAACACACGGCCTGGCGAGCACTATCATGCGACGACCGAATTAATCCAGACAACCAAAAAGAATGCAACACAGAGGGCTCACCACGTCTCGGAGCGCAAGGGCGCACACGTTATAGCGATGAGTCCATGGTCTGCATTTGGCGGAGCCAGAAGTTGTAGTAGAAATGTCGCAGTCGCATCGCTTGCTGGGACGACGGATGTGCAGCACAAGGATGCGCTTCCAGCGCGACACATGGGGACGGACAACTGAGAGGGCCTGCTGGATACGGAGGCGACACCTGGAGATTTTGAGATGCTTAGGCGCAAGATCTAGGATACAATGACGCACCGGCTCCCCGCGTCCGCGTAGGTACCCAGCGCGGGGGCAGTGGGGGAAGTCCCCGCGCCATGCGCTCGCCATTCGTCTCCCCCCGCGCTTGCACCGCGCAAAGACCCCCCGCGACGAGGAACAGTGCCGCAAAAAAACGGGCCATCGTGTGCGTTGAAAGTAGAGTATTCCTATGCATCGCCGCCCTCGCCGATTTTATATCCGCGAGCGCTAGCGCGCAAGGGCCGGGGATGACAATTAAGTATGAGCCCGCGAAGCGGCAGAGTTAGCTCAGGCTCACCAGGATTTTTCGAATGGAGCGTGCCCCTGGGCGATTGATAGGCTTTTTAGGCGATAGCGCGGCCAGCGGATGCACGAAGCGCAAATTCCGGGCGGCCTCAATGCAGAAATGCGTGAGTGGTTTTGCCGCTTGCACACGGATATTGCAGTTAGAGGCAACAGTCCATCTTTGCTCTAGATACCGTCCGGCAGCGAAACAGGCGCGTGTGTAGTGGAAGAGAAGAATAGACGTCTAGACTGCGTGCAGGCTAGGTATCGAAGGGCTGTGTATGTTAAACTCCTTCAAATGAAACTCAAAGGCCGATATCCTGAGCTCCTTTTTGCGACCGAAGCGCAAAACTGGGGTAGTCGTGACTTCATCCATGCATTCTAGGGCGCAAAGAGCGAGCGGGCGTGGATCAACCTTGAACTTGATGGGCTGGTAGGTAACACAGAACGCAACGAAACCAGACGGAAGTTGAAGTCTGGCCTGACCATCCAAAGAATTTGCGAGTGGCGGGGCTGGATAATCGTGCCACTGGCCCAACACTGGCCTAATAACAGAACGAACCCTGAGGCTGTGTCAGGAGGTCCGAATATTGCCACAACGAGGCGCAGAGAGATGTGTGCAGAAAGTCATTCAGCGAGAAACGTTGATGTCCGAACGACCTGAAGGGCTTGTAGACAAGGGAGATGAGAAAAAAACTGGCGGAAAAGAGAAGGAAGACGCACGCATCTAGGCTGCCCGGCCCATCCTAAGTTGGGTAAGACTAATCTGGTATCGAAGCCGATAACCGTGTGCGGGAACTCCGCTCGATGACTGACCTATGAGATCGCGATAAGTTCGAAGCATTCGGAGCATAAGTTGGAATAGAGAGCTCGTCACCCTGGAAATCGAAGAGATTATGCAACGAGAGGGGCCCTGAGTCGACCTCGTAGGATATTTCTCGAACTAGTTTGATACACTCAGCGGACACCACTGACTTGCAGTAACTTGTAAGTGGGCTGCTGCTGCCGAAGGCACTGGGACTTGGAAGCGATATGTTTTCTGCGACCGAACCACTAGCCCCCGGGACTAGTTTAATACACTCAGCGGACGCTGACTTGCAGTAAGTTGTAAGTGGACTGCTGCTGCCGAAGGCACTGGGAAGCAATATGTTTTCTGCGACCGAACCACTAGCCTCCGCAGGCTCGGCATACAGAGAGAGAGTGTCCGAGTCGACGAGAGCGGCTGATTGCTTCACGAAGATCTGACACCGGAGAGCAACCTGAGAGGTGGAAAGCAAGAAAGTTGGTGGTGGAAAGAAGGACACCAGAGACTTTGGTGTTGTTTACTTGCCGCTTTCCTCTGCGGGCCACCTTCCCGTCCTGCTGTGCTGCGATGGTGTGTGGGTCATCCAGGGGTTCCAAGATGGCCAGCTAACGCGTCAATAGGCATCTCTACACTTCTGCTCCGAGTGCAACAACCTGCTGTACCCGAAGGCGGACCAGCAGCGCCGAATCATGGTCTACGCGTGTCGCATCTGCACGTACGATGAGCTGAGCGACAACAAATGTGTGTACCGCAACGATCTGCTCACAGTAACAAAGTGTGTCTCCCTGGCTGCCTGAAGGCTACGCTGATTGGCCGTAGAGAGCAGGTGGGTGTGACGACTGACTTGGGGACGGATCCTACACTTGTGAGTCCACAGTCCTTTCTCGCGTCGTTGTGTGCTCATCTAGCACGTAGGCACACTCGAACATCCCTTGTCCCAAATGTGGGCACGAGGAGTGGGTCTTGCCCATCTGTATTGGGTGCCAATGCTGACTCGTCTTAGCGCTGTGCTGTATCAAGACCAGTCCAAGCGGAAGGAGACGCGAATGATCCTCTTCTATGTGTGTGTATCATGTAACCACAGCTTCACGGACCCGTCGCTGTCCTCAGAAATGCGGGTGGAGACCGCCGGGGACGGATAGTTCGTTTGACCTAACATGTATTCTTAGAGGCAAAATCTACGCTGCCATACGTGGCTACTACACATTCGCCTTCTCTTCCTTGAACACGGCCCGGATTGCCAACGCACGACCTCTACCAGCTGGATCTTCCCTCAAACTCCGTCGTGTCTAGCAGCGTCGACGGCTCGTGCTTGGTGTGCACCATATACGACCGCCACACCACACGCGCCTTGTTGCCGCCCAGCAGGCCAAATAGCCCCCTCCACTCCCATTCCACGATGTCGTTCTCCTTGCGATCCCGCCTGTGCAGCGCTCGGTCGTGTAACACACATTGTCGAGCACAAAGATGCTCAGTGTGACCCCGTGCGGGAGCATCGTCGACAGATCCTGCACGGTGAGCTGCTGGCTGCCGTCCCCGATGAGCGGGATCGTGCAGACCGACTCACGGTGGCACGCTGGGAACGCCGCGCTGACCGTCCACCGATCGAGCTCTACAATATCCGGTTTATGAAGACAGACTGAGAGGTTTCGGGCAAGGGTCGAGCACGCCAAATCTCGACTGATCCCTCCGCTATGCAACGTACCATGTTCGACGGGAAGGAGACGATACGTAGTCCTCGGGCTTAAAGGATGACCTGGTCGCTGGCGGGACAAATCGCGCGGAAGGGATTTGCACTGCAGCGTGGCGGTAACCCAGACGTTTTGCTGTCCCGGACCGGATTGATCCGCGCCATGAGAGAAAAAACAGTGCTGGACGAGATAGCCTCCGTTTACAGTAGGTTTGCGCGACGATACGCACAAGTGTACTGCCGGCCCGGGGAGTAACCCACAATCAGCCAATGTGTCAATGGAATCCCATTCAAGTCCCCAGTTCATGCAACTTGGAGCTTTTGGTTGATTATTCAAGAATCAAGGGCTTTGCAGGGAGCAACACCAGTGATTATCTACCAACGTTCTACAGGGCTCAACCAATTGCCTGTCCATTCAGTCAACCGGTGAGTATGTTTAGATTACGCGAATGTAAGGATTCCGGTGTATACACTTGAAAAGCAGCTCTATCGGTTTTCGACATGCGCAACTTAGCTGTGTTAAGTGTCTGTGTTGTCCGTGTGTCTGGTATATATAATACTGATCACTGAATATCTCACAAACTTCGCCAGCCAATCGCGAGCAAGATGCAGCTTAGGAACCAGTTCCACCGCTCCAGGCGAATCGCCGCTCCACGTGCCGGCGCTGTAGTGTTCGGCCCAGAATTTGCTGGATTGGTGCTGCCGATCTGACGCGGCGACCCGCCCACCAGAGGCTGGTCCCACAGGAAGCTCGCGTCCTGGCCGTAAGGGAACCCCGACGCCGCGAGGAAGCTCGCGTACTTGCCTGTGGGGTCTCCATACTCCGCCGCGACCGCCGCGACATTTGGGTAGATCTCCGCCGTGACGTTCGTCTCGCTCGTCGCGGCAGGACTCGTCGTCATGAGGAAGTCGAGCGCCGTCTGAATGGTCGCGCCGTTGCTCTGTGTGTCCCAGTCGTTCGACGTGGGGTCTGCGAACTTGAGGATGCGTGCGTTGGTCTTAGGGGGTGTGTGAGAGGGGCGCGAGAATGCAGGAAGAACCACGGACGATCATGCCGGCAATGTTGAAGTTCCTGTAGTGGTACGGTCGGGAGCGCGAAGCTTCCATAGGCTGATCGGCGACCGGAGGTTATTACTGATGACGAAAGAAAAAAGGTAACGGAACCTGATCTCCGTTGGCCTTGAGCTGCCTTTTGTATATCCCGCCGAAGTACCCCCGTCCGAGGGTCGTCGCACCCGCGGTATCGTGTACGATGAGCTTGAGCGCCGCGAGCTGGTTCACATAAAATGTCCCGTGGTTGCTGTTGCGGATTCCAAACAAGTCTCAGAAAACCATGCGCAGATGCACACGACACACGCACTTCGTCGCGGAAGCCGCCTGCTTAGCGGTAGGAGCTGTCTGCAGCCAATTGATGTACGCGGTACACCATTCAATCATTCGGTTGTCGACATCCGCCGTCCAATCAGTGTTCCCACTCCCGCGCAGTATCACTGCGCAAATCAAACTCAAGTTATTTTTTGCACCAGCAACCAACGGAACGGAGACTCACGGATTGCCGACGCTATCTTAGCAAAGCCCCTTAGGTCACTGATGCCGCTCGGTCAAAACGGGCAAGATAACAGAGCTACCTCAACTCACAGGACTCCGGTATATTCACCTGATAAAAATCGGCGCCTCTCCGAAATAACGTCTTTGGCACTCACCAGTCTGTCCATTGGGCCCTCGGTTCATTTGGGCATAGTTGAGATTGGGGTTCATGGACGTGTTGGCGTCCAGGAACCAGGTGTTGATGAACTTGACTACCGTAAGCTTAATGAGTGAAATGGGGCTATAAAGGAAATGTGCGTAACTCACCGACATTTTTGGAATACACCGAGGAGGACTGATTCTGGAAGGTCGACGCGAGGGCGTTGTAGAGGACAGCGTCCGACAGGTTGAAGAATGACTGGAAGTCGTTGATGGTCGTGCGATCCGGGTTAACCTGACCGTCGCGGAAGACGTATGCACAGGTCTTCCACACTACAAAACTTATCAAATGATACACCCCAGAGCTGAACGCGAATATTACTTTGTGCAGGAGCTAACACGGTTTTGTTGCCAGCATGAGAGCAGTCAGGCCACTGACTGTCGGATAGTGAGCTTCAAAGGTAGAAAACGCGTAGAATCGCGTACTATGGCGCCCAGCTCATGTAATCATGCTTGTCGCCGCTGGGAGCGAGTACGGGCTTGTTCGTGACACCTGTACGTATCGTAAGGGAGCTGAATATGGTAGGCAAGTGGTGCGCACTCCATGGTCCGAACGAGTTCATCTCATTTGCCCATGCTACGATTGTGTCTTGTGCGCCGCCAAGGTTGACTGCGTACTTCCCGGTAGCAGGAATGGTTGGATCGACGAAATCATTTGCATAGGAAGTAAAAAGGTTAGTAGCAGTTGCGACTTGAGCGATTAAAAGCGCTGCAAGACAAAACGATAGCGTTGCCTGCGGGCAGGGTGGAAAACGCTGAAGTAACGCGTGGAACAGCGTCATAGGGGTATTTGGCACCGCGAACGCGGTCAGATATGTCGAGCAGCCAGAAGAATCGCTCCGTGTGGTGGTATAAGGGCAAGAAAGAGGACGGAGGAAGCAAGTGGTGGTGAGAAACACGTCCACGAAGTTTTTTGAGGCTGTGAAGGTCTGTGGGAGTCCACGTTCGGCGCCATAACCCCGATTGGACTATGTTTTCCACCAAAGCGTGTAGTTTTCTGTGATTCCACTCCACCTGGCGAGTTGCCGAGTTGCCAAGGCTGGGCGGCAGCAGGCGGCACAGCGCGTTTGGAACGTGTTGTACCTTGTAAAGGATCCAGAATAGAGCCCGGCGTCGGTCGGGGAAAGCAAGGGTGTTATCCGGGCTGACTCCGAGGGTAGTGATGTGTACCCACATCGATCACAGTCATATCGCTACGGCCGGATATGCATTTTGCGGAATCTTTCTGATTCTTTTGTCATAGGCATTGGCATAGCTGAGGCCCGAGGTGTCTCCAGTGAGATGATACCGGCAGCTTGAAGAATGGACCAGTGAAGGACTGCTCAGGATATAAATGTCGAGTGATGCACTTGATCTGACGACAAAAGAGAATGGCCACCGAAGCAGCGCTAAGCGCTTGCAGGTTGCAGCAGGTTTATGATAAGGCTTTGATTGGCCTGATATAGCGGTGTGTCAATTACCTAATCTGACCCGATATGGAAATCAGGCCGCCACGCTTCCACCAACCTCCCACGACAACGACCTCTGAGAAAAGCCAAAGCGCCAAACTGCTACTGCCGATAGCCTCCACACTTTAACGTCTGAACCGGGGAAGGATCAGTGCGGTGCTTCTCACGGGCAAAGCTGCCGGCTGAGAAGAGCTCAGGTCCATCCAGGTTTCCTCGTTTTCTCGAGCCCGTATGTATCGGAGCAACTAAGGTCCAGGGATCTCTAGAACTTTTTGCGCGAGACTTTGTTTTGCCACAATAGGATCACGATGACCAGCTGCTCTCGATGTGGGCGCTATTCAAAGACAGCGACTGCTCCAGACCACGGCTCTTGAAGCTTGAAGCTTGACCCCTAGGTTATTGTGAAGCATGTGGACCCAAGTAGGAAATATCAGCCTAGTCGAACACCCGTGCCAGATGCATCCGTTCCGCTATCATCCGCACGATTATGGTGGGGGTCCGCTCAATTCGGTCCGCTAGGGCGTTTCCGCCACTCCACGGCTGGCTAGCGCTCTCTCCAGGACGTATGTGCAGGTCGCGCCATAGTGTGGCTCGAATCTTGGGCATTCCGAAGCGTATTCTCGTGCAGAGCCCGTTCCGGGGCCCGATGGCCACGGTAGTTTGATCCCGCTCTTTTGCTTCTACTGGCTGGCGTCCTTTATCTTCAAGGGCTCGGATGTCGGGCCTCTAGGCGTGGCTTATTCGTGGTATGGATGGGATAATGGCGCCATAGATTTCGACTGCGGGCTTGTCCATGGTGCGCCTCGGTTCGAAGTACCTCGAGCCTGGGCCTTTGAACGACATAGGCCCTACGCACGCACTCGGAAGGCTCGCCGCCCTCCATATTTTGGCGTTCAGAACTAATGGCGTGTGGATCTTCGATGGAACGTTCCATCGCGGTGTGATCGAGCTCCGCATTCTACACATCCCTAAACAAGCTTAACAGGGCGACGAGAGTACGTCGCTCCCCGAAAATCACAGTTTTGTGCACTTCCATGGTTCATACTACGGTAAGCCTCGGTGCTGACGAATACGATGTTGGTGTGGCTGCTCATCCGTTCCCAGAATATTATTCGTATAACGGAAGAGCGCGTGCAGTATCAATCCAGAAGCCACCCAGCGACTCTTCCTGTTCAAGAATGACGTCCCAAGCGTCAACCTAATCCTTGGAGCTGCGTAAGACCTAGAGCCCATGGCTCATCGTAAGGCAGGGAGTTGCCTGTTGAACGTTTAATGTCGGTGCCAGGGTTGAAAGGCACGTGTCCAAAAATGAATCCGTGCCTTTGGATGAACATCTCCTCGAGAACGATACCGGTGCCTGATCGCCCGGTCAGCGAATGGGACCTCTGGATTGCCGTTAGAGCTCAACAAACATCGCTCCTCGCGCCTGGGATAGGATTACAAACAACGAAACGCCTAGGCCCACGGTCTGTGCGTCTTCGGGCCCCGGAATCAATTCATAATAGCCAGCGCGCGGGGTGTCAGCACTGCACCAGATGCCCGCACAGCGCGATAATATCGCACGTCCTCGCGATGTTCGTTCGGGTTTTTTTGGCGACGCGAGACGGGGCCACATGGTTTTAGGCTGAATCAAGGGTTCTGGCCAAAAAATTGTCATCCATCAGCTTTGGGGCGTTGGGCGATGCGCTGTGGGCGCCACTGTTCTGCGCTCGCATAGCGTGTACCCTTGTGGCCGAAAGCGCGTACGATCCATCCCCTCGAAGGCAAGATTCCATAATCAGATATTCCCCAGCGATCTCCACCCAACCTATACATTTGCATGCAGGTTCCATTTGAATACGAATAAACAAATGCGCACGCACTTTCCCAGCCGATGTTTGCCGGATTCCTAGGTTGAAGATCGCTGATACTCCCCTGCTGGGCAGGACGTTCTGGTGGAATTTCTATCGGCGTCAGATAGAGTTTAACTATTACCGTTGGATGCGTCCAGATCCGAGCACTGGATCTTGCCAATCTCCGCACGGGGTTTGCGGGCCCAGCGCCGTCGATCAAGAGGCTAAGCTGCCCGCTGCGAAATAGTGCTCTTCCAGCTGAGGGCAGTAAAAAATGGTCGAAGGTCAGGAGCTTCGGGGTTGGTTGGAACGACTCCGGAAGAATTTGAGGAAGATATGAAGTAGGGTGAACAGGTAGACCCGCATTTTGATTCCAGGAAATGATTCTCGTACGTGTGTGCGTTTGGTCGTGCAAACTGGATACCGAATAGGCGTGATTTGCGTTAGTTAAAATGATAGGAATTCGAACGGCCAATCGGTGGCGTGGTGACTGTGGCGTCACCTGGAGAAAGAATACAACGATATCAGCTGGCGCAGAGGCGAAATACCAAGGGTTGGTCATATTAGTATCACTTGAGTAAAGTAGAGGAGATTCAGAGCGGAACAATCAAGATCGCAAAGAAGGGGGGAATCGGTGACTCGGAACGGCCGATGCGAAATTGAAATCAGCTCGAGTATTGAGTAGTCCACGTCTTCTGCCAGAGCAGAGTGCGCCCGGGCGCGGCCGGGCGTATGTAACGAGAAAAGGGCGGCCGACGCGTGAAGGCGTTGAAGATTGGACCGGATGTTGAGTAAATATATATCAAAAAAAAACGCATGCAAGCGAAGAAAAGACTCGCCACAGAGGTGAGCCAGGGCGGATCCCACTCCGGCCTTCAAGTGGCGCGCGATGTTAACTGATGTTAACCGGGGCGAAGAGGGCAAAAGCTTAACTCGAGGCGGAGATTCAGAAGAGAGGAAACGCGAACACGTGAGCTATCCGGCGTCCCGGAGTTTGATTTTTTAAATCCCGACCGGGAGCTATATAAGGGCAGAGCCCTTAATTCGACCTCGCTTGTTTCCTCCCCCCATAACCCCACACCGGTCCTACCCGTCACCCCTATAACAATGTCTTTCGTGGCGATGTCCCTCCCCTCCCTCGTCCTTATCCTGGCTCTCCCAGCACTCCTCCTCTTCATGGTCTTCCGCGCGATCCACCTCCTCTTCTTCCACCCGCTGAGCGCCATCCCCGGGCCCTGGTACGCTCCTTGTTTGCTCTGCGGCTCGCCTTGACGCCAGAGACCAGGTACGCTGCCGTGTCCTCGCTGTGGATCACCACCCATGTCCTGCGCCTCGAGCAATGCAAGACCATCCACGCTCTCTTCCAAACTTATGGCCCTGTCGTACGCATCGCGCCCAACAAAGTAGCCTTTTGCGATCTCGGCGCGATGAGGAGCGTATACTCGACCTGGAAATTCGATAAATCCGACTACTACAAATCGCTCCTGACGTCCGTCGTTCTCTTGAGCCTTCCCTGTCTTTGCTCACTCCTGTTTCTCGTTCAGGAACGACAATGACCATGCGTACGTTCATTTTCAGGCGCATATATCCACTTTTGCGCGCCATTCCATTCGATGCTCTAGCTCCCGTCCGTCTCGCATCATCCCTCTTCTGACTGCTGCAACAGGATGACCACACTCCCCCACGCGCAACACTCAATCCGCCGGAAGGCCTACGCTTCCCACTACACCCCGTCCAACCTCGCTAAGCTCCAACCGGAAATCGCAGAAGCTACAGGGCAGATGATTGATGTGCGTTTTTATTTCGCGTTGCCGCCACATCCTTCCGCACCTGGACTCTCCGACACCCGTCCATCTCCCCTTAATCTTGCTGACGGTCGCCACTTCCTTGACGTACTCTATCTCTCGTGCCACTTGACGTCTCGGCTGCGCGCTGTCCTGCTGTTTTCCTTCTTCCAGCTCTTGCTCGCCCCAGGTGCTGAAACCGTTCTGCAGACTCTTCACGGGCTCCCCGCACACACCCCTCTGGACACCCTCGCGTTGTTCCGACACGTAAGCTTACGTTCCGCTGTTGCCGTACGCGCTAACGCGCCGCGCCGTCGCCCAGCTCGCTCTCGACATCATCGTCTCTTCATCTTACGGCTTCCGGCTGGGTGCTGTCAGCAAGTGGGCGCTGGAGGCCGAGGAGGGACTGACGGTGGCCATCGGCGACTTCCCCAAGCGCGGCATTTTGGTACGTGCATTTGTTATCTTCTTTGCTCCCAGATCCCGCGGCTGCATCTTCGTTGATATCTCGCCGTTCTCTGTTCCCCCTTACATTAACCTTTCTATCCAATCTGTTATATTCGACCCTCATTTGCCTTTTTTGACCTCTTGGCGTCACTTCTCCGCCTCATACATGTCCTAGTTTGCTGACTTTCGGTTTAAAGCGGAGCACTGTGCCTACCTGGGCCTGGAATCTCGTCTGCAAAATCCCCAACGCACGGCTCAGACTGATGTGTGACTCGGACAAGATCATGGCCGAATTCGTCTCGACTCGCGTGTACGAGATGCGCGCACAGCTCAACGCCACCAAGTTCCCGGTCGCCATCCCCGCGCCGCCCATCGTCGCGCCCACTCCGTCGTACTTCCTGTCGGCATTCCCATCATTCAGTCGCTCGTCGTCGCGCTGCTCGTCGCCGGCGCAGTCGTGTTCCTCGGAGGATTCGTCCTTCACCTCGGACGACACCGAGAAGTCGTTCATGCTGCAGCGGCTCCTGGCGTTCAGGTATCCGTCTGGAGAGGCGATGCCCGAGAACGACGTTATCAGCGAGTGCATGGGGCACATGTGAGCGTTCCTTTCCCTTTCCCTCAAGACGATTCACCTACTATCCTCTGTTAGGGTGGCCGGGACAGACACGACCTCGATCTCGCTGTCGTACTTCCTCTGGGAGCTGACGCGCCGTCACGACATCCTGCGCAAGCTCCAGCAGGAGATCGACAGCGTCATGCCCGACCCAAGCGCGATGCCCGATATCAAGATTCTCAATAGCATGGAGTACCTCAATGCGTTCATCAAAGAGGGTCCGTCCATGTCGATGTCTCTTTCTCTGTCTATCTGATGCATGTGCAGGTCTCCGCCTGTACGGCGCCGCGCCATCGCTCCTAGAGCGCGTCGTCCCCGAAACGCTTTCCAAGAACGGCGCCGGCGCTGACTTTGACCTCATGGGCTTCGCGCTCCCGCCGGGCACCATCGTCTCCACCCAGGCGTGGTCCATGCACCGCGAACCCTCTGTGTTCCCGTCACCTGAGACGTTCCTTCCTGAGCGCTGGCTGCCGTCGTACGCGGCGTCGGACGCAGAGTGCAAGGACGCGGACGCGGAGCGGGAGGCGGCGCGTCTGGCGCGCATGGCGGTGCACATGATGCCCTTCGGGACGGGGTCGCGCATCTGCGGCGGCATGAACCTCGCGCACATCATCATGCGCGCGGTCCTCGTCGCTGTGCTGCGCAACTTCGAAGTCGAGGCGGCGGAGGGGACGGATGAGAAGAGCATGGACATCAGGGATAGTTTCGTGCGTCCTTTTGCTCGATTCGGATTCTTCGCCAGCTGACGCCGCCCCCTCAGGTCATGTTCCCTGCCGCGATGGAGTGCAAGCTCATCTTCCACCCGCGCGTGCCCGCATAATCCGCCGCGACGCCCCATTCTGTTCCGTTTCGTTCCTCCTCTTTCTTTCTGTATTTGTCCTCCCCTCTCCCGCTGTGTTGTTATTGTCTCTGCTATCCGTCGTCGTGCACACTGGTCCTATGTATCCTCGCTATCTTCTTGCTACTCATCCCGCATTTGTATCATACCACACTCGTCCATCTCTCCCTCCCTCCATCTGTCTTCCCACTCACCGCGGACACCCCTGCGACCCGCCCACCTCCGCCCGACTTCACCCCGCACCCATCCGTCCTAGTCCGACACACATCCCATAACGTAGGCTCTGTATAATCGGTTGGTTTATCATACGAATAATCATAATCCGTCGCCACTTGTATTTTACGCACGAAATGAACGGGAATGCGCGCGGATGGGAACGAAGAACTTGTGTGGGCCAGACTTGTTGGTGGCGGCGCACGCAAAGAACGCGTACATACGGCCAAGCAGGCGTACACATCGCGACATAGGGGCGTAATTTGGAGCTGGTTATAACTGACGCGGAGCGCACTAGTTTAGAACTCGAGATAGATGAAACGTGAGCAAGCTGGACTCTGATGGAAAGAGAGTCCAGCATCGTGCTACAAACTGTAACTTGAATTATAATTCACTCATGTCGGCAACATGAGACAGATCCTCGTTGTCGGGACCTGATCCAAGTCCTCCGAGTCCTCGTCCTTCAAACCAGGCTGCTTCAATCCGAAATCAGGGATAGAATCGAAGGATTATTGTTGATACAAATTGTTGATGCTATATTTCAACTTCTGGCAACTTTGAACTATTTGGTGTTCGAGGCTGCGCCAGGATTTTTCGTGCTAGTAGAGCGACGCAAAGTAGCACCCACGCAAGTAGATAGTTATGGCATTCAGCGAAGGGTCTGATGATGTCTAGAAATTTCAGCGAGAATTGCAAAATAGCCAATACAATATTGCGGACAGTGACATGGATCGGATACTAAGTTCTATGTACTACTACGCTACCAGGCTATTAGCAAAATGTCTCTCATCATTAGTTGGTTTGTATCCGTATAGCCTACTAGTACATGTATTAGCCCCGGAAAACTCCGGGGGGAAAGCGCAAAATTTGAGGGAGGAAATTTGGAAATCCAGACGCATTGGGCGCAAGACTAGTCCTAATTTGTTCCGATGGGCTCGAGACTCAAGCTCAAGCACGACTGGCTGACACAACATGAGATGGGAAAAATGATGCCAGTGGGTTGTTCGGAATCGCCTGGGAGAGACTCCGCATAATTACGAGCAATAGCAAGTCTAATACACATGCGAGGTACGAGCTTTGGGGATATGTGGTGATCAGGGTCCCTGGACCTGGACCTTCGTGACTGGAGGAAAATGACTCGGTGGGTGATCTGCCAAGGATTTCGCATCCTCCATAACCTTCTTCCATAATACTTCCACACTCATTGTTGTCCCCGGCTGGGTAAGTATATGCCATGAGTATGTGCGAGCCATGTTGAGAATACCAAATGGAGACGCACAAATTTGGTCCGGATTTTCGCATCCAAAGTAGCCGCGAGCTTGAGACTGATGGCTGCTCGCGCATCGAAGTACTTGCTGACAGCCTTGAGTCGGTTTGGAGTATTTGCAACACTCATGTTATCGGGAAGAAGGCCAGCAGACTTGCCAAGAACATACTGAACAACAGCAGTTTTCTATGCATAGACACATAAGGATTAAGGTCTACTTCTGAATCAAGAGGTCAAATGTGCACATACCTGGTCTTCCAAGCCCGCTTGTGCATATATCCCATTCCCGTTCAAGCCTTTGTTGTTGGCTGTCGATCTAAGATCTTTCCAGAAACCATTTCGGAAGTCGTCAATATCTGCTTGGTTGCCGCTCTGATACATGTTGGCAATCTGCGTACATGGGCCGCCGCCTTCCAGGACTCTTTGAACGATGTTGAGCTCGAGGAAGTGATCTATGCAGCGAGCAGATATCAGATAAAACGCATATGCTGTCCACAGAAGGCTTCTCAACCGCATTTTGTATCCGGTGGATCTTGAAATGGGGCTTTTTGACCGGGCTTGAAATTTACTTTCTGGAACAGAGTGAGAGGCGAAATTGATGTGGGTCTCTCAACACTTACCCCCAGTGTTATGTCAGACGCCCCTTCCTTATATTGATAGTAAGGAGATTCAGGCCCACACACTTGATTCTTCTTCAACCTGAGGTCGAGAACCTCGAAGTCCGAGATATGTGAGACTGCAGCTTTGCAAACATTTCCTGTCCCCGGCTTTTGCTGAGCGGCGAGGTCATGAATGCCCCGAACAATAGAGGGAGAGTTGGATTGGGTGGTATTGGCTTGATCTCGGAGCTCTCGTGGAATGGATAGTGCATGGGACAGAGAGGTCAAAAGTGTAAAAACCAAAAAGATTGTCGAAGAAGAGCTCGCAAGAAATGGACCAGCCATTTGTAGAAGCAGAAGGGGTGGGGGTGGTTCCGGACAAAGCCTTGGGACATGCAATTGGATCATTTTTAAGTCACTGTGTGTGATCGCCATTTACGATTTCACGCATGTAAGAAGGCAGCGGACTTTGGTCGGACAGCCCCTGGCAGCTCCGGTGCAACCGTGCAAGACACGGATGTTCTGTCACCAAGGCACTTTTGCGGCTTGCCGGGGTTTTGTTAGGAGAACACCGCGTTACAGAGCGAGCGGGACACTCTCCGCTGTCGGTGATGGTGATGGTGGGTCCAGCGCATGAACGCCGTCTATGCACAACGTTCCCGGCAAAAGTTCCACGTGACGGACAGAAATCTTCCACATCCCTTCCACATGCGCCTCTGTATGCTGTCAGCTCTTTCCGCCTACGAAGCCGGACCCATCGCGCTGGTCGCAGAAGATTATGATCCTGATCCTTCGTATCCCAGTTTCGGAATGGACGAGTGTCTGACACCAATAGTGGAGCAGATGGCCGCCGAGGTTGCTGTGATTTTGGGACAAGACTCTTATGCTGCAAATGAGATCCTAGCGGAGGCGATGAGGTTCACAGACTGGGAGAGCATTAAGCTATCACACCGTGGAAATTTCGGAAAATGGATGGCCCGTTACACCGGACGCGGAGGATACTTGGGGCGTGCCGCAAGGGCTGGAGAGGAAGATATGTACTACGACACCTCGGTGATCCTCAGGCATAGTGCCATGGGGAAAAGCATTTGTCGGGTGGAGGATTTTCATCCTGACCATGATTATTGGGAGATTTTGGTCGTGGATTCAGATGATGGGGTTGAAGCTCGAAGGTCATGCAGAATCGGACCTCCATCCGGAGGATGGAAGCGCGGGGATGCGTTCTTTTGCTGGGAGCGCCCGTACCGCTATTTCGAGCTCTGGATGAGGCAAGCCTGCCCTCAAATGGCTTTATGGGACGGAAACATGTTCGCCGGGCAGTTTGGTCGACTTGTCGACTCCAACGGAGGCCGTCGTATGTGCTTCATTCTGCTTCGGATCGGTTGGCTGACCCATATCTGAAGGCGATGCCT
This sequence comes from Mycena belliarum, assembly GCA_029282135.1. Taxonomy (NCBI): domain Eukaryota; kingdom Fungi; phylum Basidiomycota; class Agaricomycetes; order Agaricales; family Mycenaceae; genus Mycena; species Mycena belliarum. Next base: position 277,804 of record JARJCN010000017.1, read on the forward strand.
GGGACGTCTCTGGACTCGTCCCATCTATATCGTATGGTGGAATTGAAAAAACACATGACTCCCATGGCGAGCAGCATATGTTCATCTATACCAGGAGTGGATCTGCCCACACCGCCGCCGCGATCGCCGCCGGAGCAAGAGGAGAGGCATTGTATCCCGCTTTGGCACTTGACTTCGGGGTTTGGATGACGGTGCGACCCGATCGGTGAGTCTGAGTCAAAGCACTTGGGTTTGCTGCTGAATCCCCACAAACAGCTGGCCAGCCGAGCCTCCGATGATTGAGTCTCGAGCTCGGATCGAGCTAGGAGCACCCTCCGTTTTCCACGTTCTTCCGACAGAGGTGTTCATCCAGATTTTACCTTTCCTGGGATTGGCGGACCTAATTTCTCTATTGCTGTTGTCCCGCGGCGTCTTTGCGTTGGTGCTCCCGGTCCTCGACGAAATCTTGTGGCACCATGTGCACCATGGCGATCTGAGATGGATCCTGCCAGTCGGCACAGTGAAGGGCGAGATAGACCGGGCCAACAGCGCCGCCACGAAATGGTATTCCAATCCGTCAGGACTCGGTGTCGCTTTCGACTCGAAGAATTTCCCCTTTTCGCAGTTTATCCCGGTGTGTCTCAAGACACCGTCGATGATGAACCGCCAGCGCCTTTGGAAGATCTACAAGCAATTCAAAAGGCTGTGGGAGGATATGGGCTTTGGAGACGATGATACGCAGATTTAGAACTACCGACCGTTTACTTAGTACCCGGATTCAGGATTGTAACGTCGCGGAGTACTGTATGAGAACCGCGTGGATTGGAAATTTCTACTGACTGAACAGGAAACTGCGTGCGGGCAAGGGTCTGCGTCCACTTTGAGGAGGAAAGACTAGGATGCTAGATCGGTAGTCGCATATCTTCAAGCATCCGTGGGCAAGCTAGGTAGAATCCATAAGAAACTTGAAGCGATGTCCTGCGCGTTGGGCGTTGAAAGTCAGGGTATAGCGGAGATTCAGGACCACGGTCCGTCTTGATCTTGAAATCTTTAGCGCAACGAGATACTGCAGCCCGGAGATTTCGCACACCGGTGAGTGTATGCGTGAGATACGGGTGAAATACGATGCGATGGCGCCCACTAGGAACGATGGGGATTGCAAGGGGAAACGGTCGCCGAGATTATGAGAAGTCTAGATGCTTCCCGGCCCCCCGTTTGAACGAATGTCTGAATATGTGGGAGCCTGGGGTCCATTCTTGCGAAACCCAGATATTTACCCTAGAGATCCGAAGTACTACACCGTGCGCGTCAGACTTCTGGCACTAGCTCGACCCCAGGAAGCCACCGAGCCTCACAACTAGTGCGGACATGTTTGCTATCCGTTCTCGAGAAAGCAGGTCAAAGTGAAGTTCAAGCTCAAGGCTGATAAGTAGCAACTGTTGTTTGAAAGTGCAAACAAACCGACCTTGTCCTCCTCCTCTTCCATTGACCACCATGCGCTTCCGCACGCTGGAAATCCGGTGGCACGACAGCAAGCCCATCTCGTCGTGCGAGTTCCAGCCCATGCCCTTCAAAAAGGCGCGCCCCGCGAGCTTGGCCGCACAGGCGTACCGTCTCGCCACCGCCGGCGAAGACAACCACGTCCGCGTCTGGATGGTCCACCCCAACATCTCCCAGGACCCCACCCAGCCCCCGCCCCGCCCCGCGCGCGTCGAATATCTCGCGACCCTCAGCCGCCACTCGGCCGCGGTCAACGTCGTGCGCTGGTCGCCCAGCGGCGAGCTCATCGCGTCCGCGGGCGACGACGGCATGGTCATCATCTGGGCGCCCTCCGCAAGCCCTCAGGCGAGCACGTACGGCAGCGACCTCAGCGCAGAGGACCTGCAGCACGAGAAGGAGTACTGGAAGCCGCGCACGACGTTCCGCTGCACGACGATGCAGGTGTACGACCTCGCGTGGAGCCCCACCGGCGAGTTTCTGCTCGCGGGCAGCACGGACAACACTGCGCGCGTGTTCGCTGCAGCTGATGGTGCGTGCCCCGCCTCTTCGCCTCATCAACGCTAACCGCGTTCCAGGCAAATGCATGCACGAGATCGCAGAGCATTCGCACTACGTGCAGGGCGTCGCATGGGATCCGCTCAACGAGTACATTGCCACCCAGTCCTCCGACCGCTCCATGCACGTATACCGCATCTCTACCTCAAAGGTGGGCTTGTGCTCTCTCTACATCTCCTTTCGGACGCGGACAGGCCTTTGTCTCGCTCGGCTGCATCTCGCGTCGAATTCTCTGGCCCCCTTTCATTCCCTGTATCTCAGTGCCCCCATCGTTCCTCTCCCTGTTTCCTCGGCACTTACCCCCTCTGCCCAGGGCACGTTCGAAGCCCACGCCATCGGGCGCAACACGCGCATCCCGCTCACCACGCGCGGCCGCCACAGCCGCACCCCATCCGCCGCCGGCGAGCGCACGCCCTCCGTCGTCGGGGACCGCACGCCCGCCTCGTCGCACCACGAGCGCACGCCGTCCTCGCATACCCACGCGCACGGGCACGGGCACGAGGAGCGCGGGCGCCCGCGCATGCTGCGCAGCGTGTCGATCGCGTCGGACGACTCGGCCCTCGGCGGCGGCATGGGCGGGGGCGGGGAGCTGCTGACGCCCGTGTCGCTGTCGGCTGCGGCGGTGCCGGCAACACCTGTGTCGCTCGCCAGCACGCCTGCGAGTACGAGCGCGAACACGATGTTCCCGCCCCCGCCGGCGGCAGCGGGTCCCTCGAGTCGGAGGTCGTCGTTTAGCGGGAGCAATGCGCCGAGTTCGCCGAGTGGTGAGTGTTCCTGCCACCCTAGCTTCAAACACCTACTAATCTCCTCCCCGCGCAGGGTTCTCCGCCGTCTCGGGCTCGGGCTTTTCACGCAGCGCCTATGGACGCAGCCCCTCCCCCATGCCCGCGCTCCCCGCCATCCGCACACCGCCCGAGCGGCGGCATGCACACGAGTACAGCCAGCGCAGCGTGCGACTCTACGGCGACGAGAGCTTCAGCAATTTCTTCCGGCGGCTCGCGTTCAGCCCGGACGGCGCGCTGCTGCTCACGCCCGCCGGGACATTCGAGGACCCGAGTGTCGTGGGGGGCGCGTGGGACGTGGCGGGGTGGGACGGGGGGAGCGGGTGGGAGGTGCGGCATGCACCAGCCACGCTCGGGGACGGAGCGGAGGAGTCGGCGGCGCGCGGGCGACGGCCGCGGCCGGTGATCTCGACGGGCGCAGGCGCGGATGCGGGCTCCGCGTCGTCGGTGTACATCTATTCGCGTGCGAACTTTGCCCGGCCGCCTGTCGCGCAGCTTCCGGGGCACAAGAAGGCCAGCGTCGCGGTGCGCTTCAGCCCGGTGCTTTTTGAGCTCCGGCCGGGGGTTACAGGCGCGTCGAGGTCGACAGAACCGAGGACGGGGCTCGGGACGGCTACGGGGGATGAGACCGAGCGCTCGAGAGACGCGGAGGAGAGCATGGAGATGGACCTTGTGGGGCCGCTCGCGATGCTCGGGCGGCCGTCATCGAATCCGGCACAGATCGCGGCGCCGGCGCCGCAGCATCTGTCGTCGTTTGACGTGCTTGCCTCGCCCGCGTTGTCGCCCATCGACCGCCGTCCACCGACGCCCGTCGCGTCGAAGCCGCCGACGCCCCACAGACCGACGTCGCACTCCTCCACCCCCGCTACGCCGGCCACGGGGTCCGTCTTTGCGCTCCCGTATCGCATGTTGTATGCGGTCGTCACGATGGACACGGTCGCCATCTACGACACGCAGCAGGCGGGGCCCGTGTGCCTCCTCACGAAGCTGCACTATGACGAGTTCACGGACCTGACCTGGTATGGCTCTTCCCTCCCTGCTGGCAGCTATGCTCATGAACTGCAATACGCAGGTCGCCGGACGGGCAGTGTCTGATGCTCTCGTCGCGCGACGGGTACTGCACGCTCGTGACGTTCGACGAGATCCTGCCGGCGTACCACACGCAGCAGTCCGCGCTGCAGCTGCAGCAGATCGCCGCGCACCACTCGTTGCCCATCTCGTATGTACCGAGCGGGAGCACCTCCACGGCGGCCAACGGGGGCGGGGGTGGCGCGCGGAAGCGCCCGCACGAGCCCCTTACGCCGGCTGCCAGCGTTGATGGGGACCACACGCCCATGCCGGCGTCGACATCGACGAGCATGCCAGCGTCGGCGTCTAACCCGAGCGTTGTCAGCCTCGAGACTGAGGCAGCGACGGCGACGGGGGTGGAGGAGGGGGAGCACGCGGACGGGCCGCCGAAGAAAAAGCGCCGAGTCGCGCTGACAAGGGTCGGGGACCTGTAACAAAATATGTAGTCTGCTGTTCTTGACCGGTTTTTACCTTTCTGGTCTGTTTTTCTACAGTACAGAGTGTGCTAATTGTGAAGTATATGTACTTGCATTAGAATCGATAGGCTTCGTTCCAGTCGGACCAGCCGTGTTTCTATTTATCCGTCATGCATGAAGATTCAAGAGTACGCCCCACAAAAAGATAAAGGAAGGCATGGGACGAATCCCAAAAGCATCCTGCTGATCTAAGTATAAAGCGCAGTCTACGTAGAGCTCAATTCAGCGGAATGTCCACGGTGTCCCCAAGTTCCTCGTCGCCTTCGTCGCCCCGCGCGCTCCGGGGCGGGCTGCCGCTGAGCTCTTTCTCCACAGGTGGTGGTGGCGGTACCTCGATGTTGCTCGGCGTGACGACGCGATGGATCGAAGGCACGCTCGACGCGTCGTCGATGGTCGGCGACGACACGGGCGTGGGGAACTTGAACGCGCGGTTCATCGTGCCCGTGCGGCTCTGGCGCTTCTCGAGCACGGAGGCGCTGACGGCACGCTCGAGCGCGACGGCTTCGGCGTCGGGATCGTCAGCGAGGTCCTCGCCTGCGTCTTCGGGAGTGGAGCCGAGCGGAGGTGTGGGGGAGGCGGCGGGCTGGTTGACGAAGGCGGAGGTCTGCGGCGCGGGGGGCGAGGCGGTGGGGGTGCGCGCAAGCGGGGGCATCGACTGGCGCGAGCCTGGGGTCGTTCCCGCGGCGGGGCTTGTTGGCGAACGCGGGAGCGACGCTTGTGACATTGACTGTGGGCGTACGGACAAAGACGGGGTGGGTGGTGTGGCGCCGAGGTTGTACGCCGCGATGGACACCAGTCTGCTTTCCGTCAGCGTGGAACAGGGCAACCGTTTAGCAGACTCACTTCCTCTCCGTGTGGCAAGCGAAAATCCAATGCGGCTGTACGACAGGGATGCTGAGCTGCAAGGCGCGCTGGTACTCGACCCCGGGCGCTATGGAGGTGCTTCCGCTCGCGTGTGCACCACTCGGCGTCGCGGCCGGCGTTGTACACACGAAGTGGGTGGTGTCAATTTGGATCTTGTCGCTCCACTTCGCCTTCATTTCGCGCAGCGCCATCTTCGCGTTCTCGAGCATCACCGAGTCCTGCACGGTGCCGAAGCACACGGAGATCCCCGACGTGTCGGACATGGTGTGTGTGCGCACGCGGATAAGGTTTGACGGGAAGGTGCCCGCTGTCGTGCGCAGGATCAGCTGGAAGGTGTATTCCGTGTTGAGCTCGAGCCCGGAGAGCTTGCTCGAGGTGTTTGTGTGGGGGGAAGGTATAGGGGCGAGGCGTTGGCCGTTCCTGTAGATGTCCAGCGAGCGCAGTTTGGCCGTGGCAAGCTCAATGGGTGGCCATTCCAAGGTGATCGACGTTTGGGTTACATTCCGCAGCTAGAACGACGCCTTAGCTCGCGTGAATACACAAGATTGACGAACAAGGACCTGCAGTTTTGGTGATGTGGGCGACCGCACGCCAAACTCCTCTAATATTTCGTCCTGGAGCGCCCAGAACTCGGCGTCTCTTCGCTTTTCCTCTGCGTGATTTTGGTGCACCGCGATGTTGACAATAGAGCCCGTCGTGGCGCCAGGTGGCAATAGAATAGAGGGGAATTCGATGAGGTGCGCTCGCTCCCCGAGCAGAATCTGAAAATGATGAGGGCAATCTTATGTGGTGGCCACGTAGAGCCGTACCGCCATCCCCGCGTCTAGAAACGCGTCAATTTCAAAGGAGCCCACTGCCCTATTAGATTCCCAGCTCACCTAGCTTGCCCACGGTGAACGTGAAGCTCTCCGGAGACTTCTCCATGGCCAGTACGTTTTCCGCGTAAGAGTACACGATGTAGAGTTTCGGAGGCTGTGTAGTGGCTGTGTATCAATGTGGCGGTACAGTCCCGAGTCCTAAGTAGTCTGATTTCTCGACGTCCAGCAGCAGCAGTGAGTGTACAGAGAATCGAACCTGAGAAGAATAGCTCCTCTAGAGGAATGCGGGCTTTCTCTCTGAATGTGCTTTACAAAGCAGGTTTCCAGCATGACGAGTGGAATGGATGTTACATGGATGGATGTGGTATTATCAGGTATGTATGATTGAAAAGCAGGAAGATTGCAAGACATAAGAGAGATGTGCACGGTGGCGGCGGCGGGAGTGAGGAAGGTACATATCGATGACACAGCAGGAGGAAAGGCAGAACGATACAAAAAGGAAGAGAAGGGGACGAAGGGGAACGTAGCGAGATGGGCGGGAGCGGCATGGAGTGTCGGATCGGAATATGGGCCAAGCGGGTGGAACATGAGCTCCCAGTCCAACGCTAGTGGCAACATCGCCTGTAGATGCAATGTTGAGTGACGCACGAGAAAGGTGGGAAAACCACGTACTTGACTCCATTCTGTACTCATCTGTCCCCGTCTGTCCCCTCCACCTCAAAGCCGCGCAGCGCCGCCCGCATGACAACGACCGCAAGATTCATGCCACGGCGGATGCGCCACCCTGTTCCGTCGTGTGCAGTGCCATGCTCGCGAAGCTCGTCGCCTCGCGCTCGTACAACGGCAGCCAGCACTTGGGCAGGAAGATCTCGCATGACGGGAACACGGACGACTAGGGGTGCATCGACCACGCTTGGGTGGAGAAGATTGTGTCATGCGGACACAGAACACATATCAAGGATGTAAGGGTGTCTGCAGAACTCAGCGCGACAGCTGGGAATGCGATGTGGCGTTCAGGTGGGCGGGCGAGGTACGGACGGAGACGAGGCTGAAGTCCGTGCCACCGCCGTTCTTAGACAGGGTTTTGGGAACGATGCGCTTGAGGAGCGGGGAGATCTACGGACACGTCGATATGACAGAGGAGGACTCCGAGGAGATGATGGAATGAGCATAACCTCTTGAGACCATTTCCTCCATGCTATCGAGGACATGGATATCGAGAGGACCAGGGGCTCTTCCTGAGGTGCAGGAGAGCCTGGAAAGACCGCGATGAAGCCTGATGGCGCCTCAAACGTATATTCGAAAGCGTAGGCGGCGCTGCTGCGAGAGACACGCTATTTGCATCGAGTGGCAGCTGGAACACGGGGAGCGGCAGGGGATCAGAGCACAAGCCAGTACAAGGCGCCGAAGATCGCGCTCGCATGTGGTGTGAAGACGCGACACGACTCATGTCTCATGAAGCGGTTGCCTGGGCTGCGATGAGCTCGCCGAGGTAAAGCCCTGAAGCTCCGTAATCTTGTGCATGCTCCTGGCTGAAGAGAATACGTGAGCACCGAGGTCCCAAAGAAACGGCCAACATGCACGCACCATTACATAGCCGCAGCGGACACGCTCAAATCCGGCTGCCCTCGAAGATAAACTCGTCGGTGGGGCTCACGCACACTTGCATATCCGTGGTACGCGTAGCCCCCAATGCTCCTCGTCACGGTCGTACTATGGGTCTTCCGCAAGTCTTCCGCATCACCGCCTACGATGAGCCCAGCGTATGACCTTCACCGCGGGCAAATGGTGACCGGTGATTGAGTGTCCCGGGAGATGTTGAACGTTGGGGCCCTGACATGCTTGTCGGCGGCGGCGGCGACACTGGCGAGACGAGGGCAAGGTGAGGTTATCTGCGATCTCGGGCATGCATTTGCCTGGAACGCGAGTTCGTCGTTAGCGTTGATGGGGCGCAGCGGCGGCACACGCACCATCAGCTGCAGCGAACACGCGCGCAGTGTTGTCCGTGCTGCCTGCGAGCAGCGCCGGTGGGGCTCCACGCGAGGTCGTACACCTGCATCGTCGTGCAGCGGAACGTCGTGCGCGGCTTCCAGTACTCCTTCTCGTGCTGCAGGTCCTCTGCGCTGAGGTCGCTGCCGTACGTGCTCGCCTGGGGGCTTGCGGAGGGCGCCCAGATGATGACCATGCCGTCGTCGCCCGCGGACGCGATGAGCTCTCCGCTGGGCGACCAGCGCACGACGTTGACCGCGGCCGAGTGGCGGCTGAGGGTCGCGAGATATTCGACGCGCGCGGGGCGGGGCGGGGGCTGGGCGGGATCGGAGTCCTGGGAGATGTTGGGGTGGACCATCCAGACGCGGACGTGGTTGTCTTCGCCGGCGGTGGCGAGACGATACGCCTGTGCGGCCAAGCTCGCGGGGCGCGCCTTTTTGAAGGGCATGGGCTGGAACTCGCACGACGAGATGGGCTTGCTGTCGTGCCACCGGATTTCCAGCGTGCGGAAGCGCATGGTGGTCAATGGAAGAGGCAGGAGGACAAGGTCGGTTTGTTTGCACTTTCACCCATTCACTTTAACCCAGTCTTTTCACACTGTCAAAATCGTGCGAGCTACATTATCTGGATTCTGCTAGCCTTCACTCCGACATGCTTTCTCGAGAACGGATAGCAAACATGTCCGCACTACTTCTGAGGTTCAATGGCTTTCTGGGGACGACCTAGGGCCAGAATTGACTGAAGTCCTGCTCAAGTCTAACGTGCAAGGTGTACTTCGGATCTCCAGGGTAGATATCGGGAGTTCGCACCCTCTTCTGTGATAGAATGGACCCCAGGCTCCCACATATCCAGACAGTCGTTCAAACGGGGCGCCGAGAAGCATCTAGACTTATCATCTCGGCGACCTTTCCTCTTGCAATCCCCATCGTTCCTATTCTTACTCTTCCAAGTGTACACAGACTGGATCCTCGCCCCGATTTCCTGTTCAGTCAGTAGAAATTATCAAGCTACGCGGTTTCCGTACAGTACTCCGCGACGTTTACAATTCTGGATCCGGTTACAAAGTAAACGGTCAGTAGTTTTAAATCTGCGTATCATCGTCTCCAAAGCCCATATCCTCCCACAGCCTTTTGAATTGCTTGTAGATATTCCAAAGGCGCTGGCGGTTCATCATCGACGGTGTCTTGAGACACACCGGGATAAACTGCGAAAAGGGGAAATTCTTCGAGTCGAAAGCGACACCGAGTCCTGACGGATTGGAATACCATTTCGTGGCGGCGCTGTTGGCCCGGTCTATCTCGCCCTTCACTGTGCCGACTGGCAGGATCCATCTCAGATCGCCATGGTGCACATGGTGCCACAAGATTTCGTCGAGGACCGGGAGCACCAACGCAAAGACGCCGCGGGACAACAGCAATACAGAAATTAGGTCCGCCAATCCCAGGAAAGGTAAAATCTGGATGAACACCTCTGTCGGAAGAACGTGGAAAACGGAGGGTGCTCCTAGCTCGATCCGAGCTCGAGACTCAATCATCGGAGGCTCGGATGGCCAGCTGTTTGTGGGGATTCAGCGCTCAGCAGCGAACCCAAGTGCCTTGACTCAGACTCACCGATCGGGTCGCACCGCCATCCAAACCCCGAAGTCAAGTGCCAAAGCGGGATACAATGCCTCTCCTCTTGCTCCGGCGGCGATCGCGGCGGCGGTGTGGATGGAGCCACTCCTGGCTTTGATGAAGAAATCCTGATAGCTGTCAAGGCTCTCTTGTGTCTTTTCAATTCCGCCATACGATATAGATGGGACGAGTCCGGAGACGTCCCAGGCATCGCCTCCAGATATGGGTCAGCCAACCGATTCGAAGCCGAATAAAGCACATACGGCGGCCTCCATTGCAGTCGACAACTCGGCAAAACTGCTCGGCGAACATGTTTCCGTCCCATAAAGCCATTTGAGGGCAGGCTTGCCTCATCCAGAGCTCGAAATAGCGGTACGGGCGCTCCCAGCAAAAGAATGCATCCCCGCGCTTCCATCCTCCGGATGGGAGTCCGATTCTGCATGACTTTCGAGCGTCACCGCCATCATCTGAATCCACGACCAAAGTCTCCCAATAATCATGGTCAGGATGAAAATCCTCCACCCGACAAATGCTCTTCCCATCGCCACTATGCCTGAGGACGACTGAGGTGTCGTAGTACATATCTTCCTCTCCAGCTCTTGCGGCACGCCCCATGTATCCTATGCGTCCGGTGTAGTGACCCAACCATCCTCCAAACTTTTCAGCCGGGTGTGAGTCTATAATGCTCCCCCAGTCAGTGAACCTCATTGCCTCCGCTAGGATCTTCTCATTTGCAGCATAAGAGTCTTGTCCCAAAATCACAGCAACCTCGGCGGCCATCTGCTCCACTGTTGGTGTCAGACGCTCGTCCCTTCCATAACTAGGATCCAAAGGATCTGGATCGTAATCTTCTGCAACCAGCGCGATGGGTCCTGCTTTGTAGGCTGATAGAGCGGAAAGCATGCAGAGGCGCATGTGGAAGGGAAGTGGAAGATTTCTGTCCGTCACGACTCACGTGGATTTGCCAGGAATGTTGTGCATAGACGGTGTTCATGCGCTGGACCCACCATCACAAACAGCGGAGTGCGTCCCGCTCGCTCTGTAACGCGGCGTTCTCCTAACAAAACCCCGGCCAAAGTGCCTTGGTGACAGAACATCCGTGTCTTGCACAGTTGCACCGAAGCTGGGGGCCGTCCAACCAACGTCCTTACATGTGTGAAGTCATAAACGGCGATCACACACAAAGACTTAAAAGCTCCTATTGCATGTCCTGGGGCTTTGTCCGGAACCACCCTCACCCCTTCTGCTTCCACAAATGGCTGGTCCATTTCTTGCATGCTTTTCTTCGACGATGATCTTTTTGGTTTTTGCCTTTTTGACCTGTCTGTCCCATGGACTATCCATCCCACGAGAACTCCGAGAGCGAGCCAATACTACCCTACCCAACTCACCCTCTACTGTTCCGGTCATTCAGCCTGTCACCCAGCGTTCAGACGGCACTGGAAATGTCTGCAACGCAGACGTCAAGGGGATCCCGAGTTTTGACCGGGCCCTCAACCTCAGGTTACCCAAGAGACAAGTGTGTGGGCCCAATGATTCTCCTTACTATCAGTATACGGAAGGGGCGTCTGACATAACACTGGGGGTATGTGTTGAGAGACCCACATCAATCTCGCCTCTCACTGTGCTCCAGGAAGTAAATTTCAAGCTCGGTCAAAAAGCCCCATTTCAAGGTCCACCGGACACAAAATGCGGTTGAGAAGCCTTCAACTGTGAACAACACATGCACTTATTCTGATATCTGCTTGCATAGATCACTTCCTTGACCTCAACATTCTCAAAAGAGTACTGGAAGGCGGCGGCCCATGTAGGCAGATTGCCAACATATATAAGAGCGGCAACCAAGCAGATATTGACAACTTCCGAAATGTTTTCTGGAAAGATCTTGTATCGACGATCAACAGAAAAGGCTTGGATGGGAATGGGGTATATACACAAATAGGCTTGGAAGACCAGGTATGCACCCACCTAACCTCTTGAATTATTTCTCAATCCTTGTGTGCCTGCCATGGTAGAAAACTGTTGTTGTTCGGTATACCTTCGATAAGTCTACCGGCATCCTTCCCAAGAATGCGGATGTCGCAAATACTCCAAACCGACTCAAGGCTGTCAGCAAGTACTTCGATGCGCGAGCAGCCATCAGTCTCAAGCTCGCGGCTACTTTGGATGCGAAAATCCGGACCAAATTTGTGCGTGTGCATTTGGTGTTCTCAACATGGCTCGCACATACTCATGGCATATACCAGCCGGGGACAACAATGAGTGTAGAAGCGGAATGGAGGAAGGTTCTGGCTGAAGCGAAATCGTTGGCAAATAACCCGCCGAGTCATTTTCCTCCGGCATCTTCCTCTGCCCAGGGCCCCTGATCGACACAGGATGCGCACCGGAAGCTTGTACCTCGCATGTGTATATAGACTTGTTATAGCTCGTATGGATCTACCAGTTATGCAGAGCCTTTCACCGGTTATTTTGGACGACCCAGCATCTTTCCCGTTGCGCCATTGTCGTACGTGCTTGAGTCTCGAGCCCATCGGATCAACTTGGATGCGGCTTTCTCTTTCCAGGCATTTATCACTTATATTAGAATCATAGTCTAAACTAGTGTGCTCCGGGGCCGTTATAACAAGCTCCAGATCGCGCCCCTATATCGCGATGTGTACGCATGCTTGGCCGTATGTACGCGCTCTTTGCGTGCACCGCCACAAAGGAGCCTTACAATTTCCTCATTCCCGTGAAGACAAGTACAAGTCGGACCTGCAATGGGCAGACCGTCCTACCCTGGAGGTATTTGCTCTCCTGCCACAAAAACTTTGCGATCTAACCTTCCAGCTTTCACCAAGCTTCCACAGAGATTCGCACCAGAAAAAAACCCCTGGTTACATTCACTGTGACATTTTTTCCTCCCGTCATGTGAGCCCTCCTAGTTGTGAGGGAAGGGGGCTCAGGAGAGACGGAGTCTTCAACCCGAGTGCAAGGACAGGTACTGAGGTACCCATGCATCTCCCTCCCGCCACCATCCTCTTCTGCGCACTCGGACTCGTCTTGTCGGTACACGCTGCACCAAAGCCGTGCCCGTACCTGCTCAATGCACTCGAGACTGGTGCGTCCGTTTTCGCATACGTTTTTACGCGCTCAAACCGTGTGGGCATGAACAGGCGTACACTTGCAGGGCTGCAGATATGTGCCCGACGCGTGCCGCGGGCTAAACGAGCAGCTCCTCGCTGTGCGTCCATCGCCTCTTCCATCTTCCCATTCCCCTCGCGCGTTGGCTTTGTGCTGAAGAGCGGTGTATACATAGCGGTGCATGCAGAAGTTCACCGTTCAACTGCGCTAGATCGTGATATCGTTGGTGGAGTCGGATTCACTGGCAGACGGTGACCACGGGGCCCGGGGGTTTCCTAATATTTTTCCGTGTCGCACCTGTAATGTATGTATCAGTATTAATATTGTACTCGCTCCGTACGATCTGTACTTGGAACTTGGGACGGCAATCGTTACGCTTGCACTTCCGCCGTCTTTGAAGTCAGCCTGTTCCATGCCTGAGCCTAGGAACGACTTCGGACACGGGCGATTCATTTCCGTTTTCGCGACGGGAGACTCCGGTGCGCTGTGCGTATAGATACATATTCCATCGGAAGTAGGGTCCATGAGCCTAGCGCATATGATCTTAGCATCGGTAGCTCAGAGAAGATGAGATAAATGCGCACCAGTGAGGTGCTGCTATGGCTCGGAAGTGAGCTGAAAGCGACCCAGCCGAGCATGTCGCATGAGTAGGTTGAGTGGCACGCCGCCGAAGTCGCGCTGCTTGTGTGCCCGTGCGCCCCAGGGGTTCTTGTGCTCGATAGGTCCGATTTGGGTCCGATGAAAAAGCAGAGGCCTATGACTACTATGGGTTAGGGTTACAAGCCCCTGCGCCGGCATCACGGGCCCAGCGTCCTCTCTCACTGCTACATATTACCTGAGTGCCTCCACATCGCTCGCCCGTCATGCCTCCCTCCCGCCGCGGAAGCGGCAATTTTGTTCTGCCCTCGGGCCAATCCATTGCGATGCACACCCGCACCCATGACGGCGAGATCCTCCCCCACGCGACAAAAACGTATGTATCTGCTCGGCGCTATGTCTCGGAGGTCAAGATGCTCACAGCAACCAGGACGATTGCGGACCAGTTACGCAAGTTTGAGAGTTTGTGTGTGCGGGGCTCATTCGAGCGCTTGTGATCATGCTGATGGGGCGGGCAGGTTCACGCTGACACCGCAGCGCATGCGAATGATTGTCGAGGCGTTCAAGGCGACCCTCGAGCTTGGCCTGGCTAAGCACAAGCAGACGGTGGTACGTATTTTCTTGATTTCCAAACGATTTCAACTTTTCGAGTCCACCGGTGTCGTGCTGACAAGGTTGCGGTTCATCAATTCTTTTTCGCGAGGTTTCTGGAAATGCACTTGATTCTTTTCGGCAACGCTCGACTAGCTTGACTGCCCGCCGCGTGTTGCTGCGCCGATTTTCGAGCATTTCATTGCGGTTTCCGTCATGCTGGCGTGGTCGTCGTCCACGGATCTTCCTGGCATGGCTGCTCCAATATGCCCTCGATGGTGGTCGCATGCGGCAACCAATTTCGGGCACTTTCTGGCGCGGGCGCACACCGTGTTCGTGCTGAATATGGTGCTCCGCGACTTCGGTGAAGGAACGATCTAGCTTGATTGCTGACGGACATCCCAGCCCATGATACCCACCTTTGTCTTCGGCTGGCCCTCTGGTCAAGAAACCGGTGACATCCTTGCCGTCGACCTCGGTGCGCCCACCCTCCTCGGCTGCCGCGCTGCGCTAGCCCCATCCACCCCCACCCACCACCTCCACAGGCGGCACAAACCTCCGCGTCTGCCTCGTTACTCTCCAGGGCGACGGCAAATTCGAGATCACGCAGACCAAGTACCGCCTCACGGAGGAGCAGAAGCAGGGCGACGGCCAGAAGCTGTTCGACTTTTGCGCCGAGTGCCTCAAGACGTTCGTGGACACCCATCTGTCGGCCGAGATGAACGGGCTGTCGCTCAAGCCCGGCGATAAGCTCCCGCTGGGCTTCACGGTTAGCGCTACCTCTCCGCCGTATCCTAACTGCAACCTGATGGGCGGCATTGTAGTTCTCGTACCCGTGCACGCAAGTGCATTTGCACATACAGTGCACCATCATTGACAGTGCCCCAGACAAGACCGGATTGACCACGGCGAGCTCATCCGCTGGACAAAGGGCTTCGGTGCAGCGAACACCGAGGGCCAGGACGTCGCAGCCATGTTTCGCAAGTCGCTCGCAAAATTCGTGAGCCACACACAGCTCTCCTTCCTTTCTCCTTCTCCTTCCCCCTCATCCTCTTCTCTTCCCCTGCCTGCTTCCCTGTGCGATGCTTCTGTCCCACCTCTTCCGCCTCTGCCCTTCCCCTTTACCCCAACAAATTCTGACACTTCCCCGCAGGACCTCCCCATTGAGCTCACGGCGCTCATCAACGACACGACGGGGACGCTCATCGCGTCGCACTACGTCAACCCTCGGACGAAGATCGCGGTCATCTTCGGCACGGGGTGTAATGCCGCGTACATGGAGCGCGTGCAGGACATCCCCAAGATAAAGACCCTTGGCATCGACGACCACGCCCAGATGGCGATCAACTGCGAGTGGGGCGCGTTCGACTCATTCAAGCACGAGCACCTGCCGCGCACGAAATACGATGCAGCGGTAGACGAGACGTCGAACAAGCCGGGCGAGCAGGCGTTTGAGGTGCGTTCGTTTGCCCTGCAGCGTCCGTCCCCCTCCCCCGCCGCTTCTGACGCGGCCGCAGAAACTGATCGCGGGGCGCTATCTCGGCGAGATCATGCGGCTCGTCCTCTGCGAGCTCATGGACGACGGGGTGCTCTTCCTCGGGCAGAACACGTACAAGCTCGAGGCGCCGTACGCCTTCGACACGGCGTTCCTATCGCTCATGGAGAGCGACCCGACGGACGAGCTGCTCACGATCGTCGGTATCTTCGCGCACTTCTTCGCCGTCGAGACGACGCTCGCGGAGCGCCAGTTCTTCCGCGCGCTGGCGACGCTCATTGGGCGGCGGGCGGCGCGGCTGAGCGCATGCGGGATCGCGGCGATCGTGAGCAAGATGGGGTATCTGGAGGAGGGGTGCCTCGTCGGCGCGGACGGGTCGCTGTATAACGTGAGCCGCCTCTCCTTTTTAATTCTCGCGGTGCTGCGACCGACGGACGGAGCTGACCTGGCGCTTCAGAAATACCCGGGCTTCGCGGACCGGGTGCACGAGGGCTTGGTGGACGTGTTTGGGGAGAAGGGGCGGTGCGTCTCGAGTCTGCTCCTGCGTTCCGTGCGACGCGCGGGCGGCGACGACTGGTTTACTCATACTGGGGTGTGCTTTAGGAACATCGTGACGCACAATGCGGAGGACGGGAGCGGCGTGGGGAGCGCCATCATCGCGGGTGCGCTTTCTTCTTTTCCGTTCTTTCTTTCTCCCTCCCCCTCTTTCCTATGAGGGATGTATACTGATGCCACTGCCCCACAGCGATGACGAAGATCAGAAAGGATGCGGGGATATATCCCAATGTCTGAGCACCTTTCGGGGCGACGGGACGGGTGCCTCGGCGTTTACGTAGATACGGCGGGGGCGAGCGGAGGGGATGGGAGGGAGGAGAAAGCAAGGGGGGACGGACAAAGAATCAAATAAGAATAGGAATATGTAGACGTTCCTGTATACTAGTACGTACACTGTGTATGATTCGTATACGATAACTGGGTAGTAACCCTGACCCATAGTCATACAGGCCTCTGCTTCCTCATGTCTGACCTATCGAGCACAAGAACCCCTGGGGTGCACGGCACACATTGCTTAAGAAGTACTTGAAACAGCTGCCGCATTCAATCTTGGTATTCGTCGTTTACTAGTAGTATAGGTAGAGTCACAAGACCTGCTCATTCTGATTCCTGAATCGCTACTGAGTACTAGTGGAAGCTCTTCGCCAAACGTCCAAGTACGAGGTAGATATGGAATTTGCGGACTTGTACCTGCAAGCATTCCGGGGCGTTTGACTCGTATGTTTTATTACAATTTTAAATGGAAACAGACCAAGGGACCACGACGGCGCAAACATGTGCAGGATATGAGATTATGAGTTACCACTCTTGAAAAGCCCACAGTTCTTCAGCCTCCTGGAGCAACTCATCCCCCACATCCGTCCATTCCTCTTCAGACCCCGCGCATTCACGTTTGAAGTCGTCCTCAGTGACGATATCGAACCGATCCCCCGCCCAATCACCGCGATAGATTTTCCCATCGCCCCTCCTGTTCGCTGCAGGATTGGACGACCAACAAATGTGCATCAGCACAAGGTTTCCAAACCAGAACTTGGCCATGTTCGGTTTTTTATTGAACTCGCGGAAATCTGCTTCGAAAACGACCTGGTGGCGTGACAAATTGCGGAGAACGCACCATTTCTTGGTGCGGGCGAGGTGTTCTATACTCCATGCATACTGATCGAACAGCTGCCGGGCAACTTCAAAATCGCCACGCTTAATACACCTCGACCCATCCGGAGACCACATCATGTGCCCGATGGTACCGGCGAAGAAGTCGCTGAGCAGCAAATGTTGTTGTCGGTTGGAGTTCACCTTGCACTTGAGCCTGTAAAGGGATGGGATTTCCGTGGACGCCACGGCTCCTTCTTCATCTCGGGGACTGAAAGTGTCGGGTAATGGGTCTAGGAACTCCGCCTCCTCGTCCGCAGTGAGCAGGCCTGGTGGCATCATTGGCACAGTGTCCCCATCCTTGGGGAAATGTCCGATGCAGATGATGCGGTCCCCAGCCCATGAACGCCCGGTGGCAATCTTCTGAACCTCCTTCTCCATGCGCATGCGACCGATATCCCACAGGGTCTGGCAAGTGAGACCCAGAAGCATTGCGTCTTCAAGGTCATCAAGAAGCTCGAAGATCGCATGGAGGAGCTCGTTCGGCAGTTGGAGGAGGTGACACGCGGTGCTCCTATGCGAGTCGGATAAGTTTTTGTAAGTCCTTCGGAGTGAAGACATGCGTACCTTCGGACGGCGCCTGCTTTCTTCAGAGAGGATGTGGACAGGAAAACCACCTTATTCGGCGGGTGGCACAGCTTGATCGAGAACTTGTCGAGCCCGTAAAACAAGGCGCGCCCTAGGTTCGAGAGGCTGAGCTTCCGGCGTTTGTCAATGTTGAGGATGGCCCAGTATTGGCTCATTCTGTGGAATGGCAGAGGAATGTGGATATTAGGAGGGTTCAATCTCGGTGGCGGAGGCGGTGGCAAATTCAGAAGGACACCATTTATACGAGCCAGAATTTGCGATCGTTTGTCCCCGCGAACAATGAGCAAGGCATCGCGCCCATCAATAGCGCGCAGCGGTGGACTGGGGCCCCAAAGCATTCCATTGTGACGCTTGACGGGAAGGAGATACAGGGATTACTTCCCTCTTTGGCAGTGAATGAGGCTTTGGAAATTTGACTCGCGCAACCATGCAAAATCATGCGCTGCCAGCACGGGAGCCGAGAGGTCGAAAAAGCGACCATAAGAAGCACCCAGTTGAATTCGATGCCTCCAGCTAGAGAATCGGAATCGAGGGGTGAAGCTTAAGGTGAACAGGAACCGGCTACCCAGACGGAAAAACGGCCCATCGAGGCCGAGGTGGCAGTGCCACTCTCACAGTGCTGGTCTCCGCTCTGCTCCCACTTCAATGGCTGCTCTTCTAACAGCACACATTACTTACTAGCTACCGGATCCGCCGGAAAAGTCACAGTCAAGGGCCTGGTATATGATGTAGGGAGCATCATCACCGAATCCACGGTGAAAACGGTCTACTAAGTACGACTACTGTACTATTTCGATCAATTCGTCAGTGCCTGTGACCTGTGACACGTCGATTCGAACTTTAATATTCGTAAATTGGCCGAGATGCCTGTGACACCAAAAAAAATTCATAACTCCGCGAATTATATCCCCTGATGTCTGGAAATAAGCAGCTTGTGCTCCTACATCCCTGGGATACAGTTTCTAGCGACAGATTTTGCATTGATCGCTACCTCCGATCACATCGGATTTGGGTGATTCTGAACGACTATCTTCAGAAAATCACGCCAGGCATACTATAGAGCCTAAAACAAACCCAATCATGGAATGTGTTGGTGGATAACGCTGCGGCGCGCGTGTCAGCGCGCGCTGCAGAAAAAAATCGGTATCTCAGCAGTTTTAGAGATTTTTTGTGACCTCTTTGGCAGGTTCGTAAATCCCTCCGGTGACCTGTGACAGGCCAAAAATTTTCGTAAATCGGGACCCCCTGTGACCTGTGACAGACGAATTGATCGAAATAGTACAGTAACTGTTGTTGACCTCAGGCTCAGGCTGGCAATCTTTCGGTCCTGCACAACCTCACATGCGGCCGAAATCAACACCGTGATCAAGATCTTCGAGACGCCGCTTGACGCAGCCCGAGACGCCGCTATAAACGCCCCATCGGCGTGCTTAAAAGTTAATCTTGCTTCTGCTGCACAACCAGGCGACGGGTTCATCAACGGCGCAAACGCGCAGGAGGAGTCCCTCACGGGGAGCTCCACCCTCTACTCCTCTCTCATGACACCCACTGCGCCGTAATTCTACACACTTCATTCTGCGAACGACGAGGGTAGATTTTCTCGCACGCAATGATCTACTCGCCGGCGGTCATCAGCTTCAGGGCGGACGACGGCGCGTGGATGCATGGAGATCGACGTGTTGAGCCCTGCGGTGCACACGGGGCTTGTGCGGCGGCGCGCGCACGGCGCATCTGTGGGAGCCGAGATCGCAAGCACGATGGGGGAGCGCATGGCGCGCGTGCTGTTCCTCCTCGAGCGCCGCGGCGTGCGCAACCTCGTCCTGGGGAGCTTTGGCACGGGCGTCTTCCAGAAAGATGTCGATGTTGACGCGGGGATCTGAGCGGAGCTGCTCGGCGGGCGATTCGCGCGGTCCTTTCGGTATGTTGCCTTCGCGGTGATGGACAACTTTACCTGCGAGCAATTCCGGCGGGCGTTCAATAAGGGAAAGAGGGCGGATTGGCTGCTCCTGTACTCTCTGGCGTGGGTACGTACTACCTTCCAGAATCAACGCACACTGATTTCTTATCCTCATCGTATGATAGAGGGACATAACCCTCGAGACAAGATCGCCAACTTCCTCGAGGCGTACGCTGTAAGGCAAGAGATTCACGTTTGGCGTTCAAGCGCTATGCTCCCTGGCCCAACGTACGACAATTATACCAGTCGCTGGTCCGTAAACGTGTTACGCTCACCCCGAAGCACATCGTGTCTGCGACCGGGATCGGAAAGCCGAAGGTTCCGACATGGCCCGGGATCGACTCATTTCGGGGCCCGGTCTATCACTCGGACGGCCATAATGGCGCTGCTCCTTTCGATGGCAAGAAAGTGATTGTCGTTGGCGGGATACGTACAGGCCCTTTCTCCCTGCTTAGAGTTCTGACTTGGTATCTCACTCGCTCCATCTCCCTCGCAGATCGAGCCGTGCACCACAGCGCGCGGGGTACTCCGAGTCTCCGCCTCGTGGCGCGCCCCACGTCTGTCTGCATCACCCGACATGCTCTCCCTTGCACCGGAACCCCGCACTCCCGCTGTTGGCTTTCATCCCCTCTGGAAGCTAACAGTGCGACAAAAGCCCCAGTGAAGAAGTCTATTAATATCCAACATCCTCCAAGTTGATCGCCGTCTCCTTCCTCGTAAACAAAGACCTATGCGCTTCCTTCCCACCATCGTCTTCACCTCAGCCCTAGCTCTTTGCGTGGCGCACGCCGCGCCATGCGGGCCTAATTCACCATACGCGTCGTTTGAAATTGGTGCATTTGAGGCGACTGTGTGGGGGATAGACTGACCGACATTTCCAGCAGTACACGGCTGTGAATACGGCCCCGACGCCTGCCGCGGGCTCAATGAGCAGCTCCTCGCCGTGCGCCCTTCGTCCGCTTTGTTTCAGCCAATGGGGCGCTAACAGCGCCGTGCAGCGGTGCATGCAGAAGTTCACCATTCAACTGGAGTAGATAAAGCAGTCCATGCGTCGAAGACCACCAGGATCGAATTATGTGTAGCGAGCGGGGATTCACAAGATAATTACTCCTGAATCGTGAAAGTTTTCAAGCACCGCTGAGATGCGCCCGTCAGTATCAGGATCGGGAGTGGGACGGAGGGTGTTGCGCACAGGGAGAAGCTGCTCGGGAAGCCCACGGCAGGCGGCAGGTACATATTTGCAACCACGTCCGGCGGGAACACGACCACCTAGACATTTTTGTGAGCAGGTAGCCACAGACTGCCTGCCAGTGACGTGCCTGTTTCAAGCATCGAGTAAGCTGCACCAAAATCACAAGGGGCCGCATGCGCTAAGGCTATGTGGCACTGGACAAGGGTTGAAATCAAGAAAGCCGTGGGGAGAAAATGCATCAGAAGTTTTAGCACTTTGTATGGCAAATTAAAAAAGGTGGGCTGTGGTCAGGTTCATACCAATATGTTCCTTTATATACACAAAAAGACATCCGTCGTTTTTGCAATGAGTCGCCGCATCAACAGCCATTCAAAAATGCCGCGGAGCCGGCTATTCCTTCTGGCGGAGATGGATAGTTCACCGATGTTCCGTTCCAATGTAGTTTCTCGTCAGTGGTTCGAATTTCCTTATTAGGGAGGTCCGATCATGGTCCGGGGCGGCGTTTTGTGGTCAAAGCGGGCATTATGGACGCGGCCAGCTATGAAGCCGTCTGATAGTTTATACGGCTTTTTCAGCTGCCATGTGGAACCATTATTGTAAAAGCAGCGCCCTGAACTAGTCGTGTGATATTCGACAGGCCACCAGCTCTGACCCCTTCCATTTCTACCCGTTATTATCAGCCTAAGTACCATAGTCCACAGTTAAAAGGAGAGTTTCTAGCTGTCCTCTATCTTCCTACGACCCATTTAAGAAATGAATCAGGCGATCGACCCGCTCAGCGGTCATGTCCGAGCCCTGCATTGTTCTGCGCGCCAATCAGCTCCTTCTTCTGCATGGAGAAGCTCTTATTCAACAAGCAGGTGTGATCTAACCCGGAAAAACCGCCGTCGCCATTTTCAGGGACACAGCTCGCTTGTGTTGTGAATAGAAGGGCGACAAGTGATTTTGTTCCATATCCCGTCCCACGTCCCCAACACCTTTATTTCCCTCTCTTACCCAGGTCCCATTCACACAGCCTCCAGCTCTGGATGAAGCTCCTTGGCTTCCTGCTGTCGTTCCTGGGTGCGCGCCCCATCCTTGGAGTGTTGACCAATCACACCATTGACGACGCGGGACCCCTCGTGCGATACATACCGGCTGATGCTGGTCTCTGTATCGGCTGCGTACCAAGTGGCCAATACAACCCTGCCTTCCTCAATAATGGGACCGTCACAAACTATGTAGACGAAGATAACGATAAACGGGCGATTGAGTTTGACTTCAAGGGTGCGTATCTGAAGCCCGACACCCATTTGTGACTCAAGGAGGCAATTATAGGCTCCGCCCTCTACGTATACTTTGCAATTCCTAACAAGCCGACACCAGTCCTACAGCAGTGTGGATTTGCATTGGATGGAGTCAAGGCCGATCCATCCCTGTTACAAAACTTTCCTGCGCTGAAAGATCAGTACAACATCCTGGCATACGGAAATCCATCGATACAAGATGGACCGCACACATTTCAGATCCAGTTGTCGAATAATACAGAGGTGAATTTTGATTATGCGGTATTCACGTTCGTGTCTCTTTTATCTTGTCTATCTTACGATTACGCTCATGATAGTACTTCGAGCCAGCTCAGACGATGCGGAACCAATATCCAGCGCCAGCGCCACGAGCAGTGGTAGCAGTACCATCACATTATCGACATCTCAGTCTCAGTCCCTGGCTCATTCTGCGTCCACCTCTACGTCGATCGCTGCTGCTACAAAAAATAAGCCGATCGGGGCTATCGTTGGTGGGACTGTCGCAGGCGCTGTAATGATCCTTGCAGTCATCTTGGGTCTTATCTTATGGCGGCACGGGCGCCGCCGCAACGAACCACGCTCGCTGAATATGGTGGAGGCATCCTATCAACCTCCTGTGATGTCTGCTGCGAACCAGCCCGCTCCAGAGGCACCAGATGTCGGCGTCGCAGTTCCCGGAGTGGTTCAACTGGCAGATGAAATGCGAATGCTCCGAGAGAAGGTACAACGCCTCGGGGAGGGGAGTAGTGCGGGATCGGAAACTGCTTCAATTTCTCCAGCATTCTCCAGCATGAAGCGCCAGCAGATGGCGGTTGTCGGGGACCTCGCTGACGGGGATCAGGGGGAGGCACTGGTTCACACCGATAGCGGGCTCCGTGGAAGGATTGTGCAGGAGCTACCTCCGACGTATGTGCCGGAGTAGTGAGACTTTTAATTTAATACGAATCAGTACTACTACTGTACTACTTATTTCGTTCACGGTTCAACTCGACCTGGGTGACACGTGACACCCAGTTTCCGCCGAGAGAATCTTCAATCAAAAGATGGACTCGGATCTTGAGGTTATGTATAGCATACATAGTCTACATAGATGAAAAATGGTATCTTTCGATGCGGTCAGGGAGGCGAGTGAATGCTACAGTCTAGAAGAATGTTTCCATCAGTCAACCTTCCCACGGTTCAATCCAATCGCAACCTTATGAGTTCTTCATTCTGTTGGGTGCGAATCAGCATATCAAGCATCTATGCCAGTAGATAAGAAGCACAAGCATTCTTCTGGTCCACGTCCATCATAGTGAGAAAACTGTTCCTCAACCTTACATGATAGATGCCTGTAGACACTAACAAGATCTTAGCATTGACCCTAACTTTTGTTCCGCGGAGAGCCAATCAACCATCGATCCTTGGAAAGATACAGAAAGGTTAGATGTCGACTTCATTTATTAGAGAGAAATGTACGGGGATAAAGGATGTATATGCTTATCGTCCCTCCCCCGCGATGAGCTCACGGGCCCTCTCCGATCTGGGCTCGAGCAGACATTCGAACGTTGTGGGATGGCTATCGAATGGTCAGAAGCACATCCCTTCTGGAATATTATTTCTTGCCTGATCATTCCTGCGGTGTGGTCGGTATCGATCTCTGGGGCCCGAGGGTCCTTCTTGATGTCGAAGACAGCAAGCGTCATAGCGATGGAAATGAAGACGGAGGCGTCCGCAAGGGCGCGCCCTATTTTTCTTCAGTTCGCAATTGTGTTTAACAGAAACGGAGCGGAATGACCTGGGCAGATTCTGGTCATAAATTGACGTCAGCAGAAGTCGTGAATCAGCGCCGTCACTGATCACCTGCGACCGAACCCGAAGACTATCTCGCGCGGGTCCAGCTCGTTCTTCTTA
This sequence comes from Mycena belliarum, assembly GCA_029282135.1. NCBI lineage: Eukaryota > Fungi > Basidiomycota > Agaricomycetes > Agaricales > Mycenaceae > Mycena > Mycena belliarum. The sequence continues at coordinate 301,874 of JARJCN010000017.1, forward strand.
CCGTCCTTGGCAAGGAACCGCTCTGGGTTGAAGAGCATAGGGTTGGGGTAAACTCGTGGGTCATGCGCCATCTGCCTAATCAGCCAAAGTGGATAAGAGAGAATCAGGAGAGCTGTTCCGGAACAAACCAAATGTTTGCGATAACCTTTGAGTGGATGAAAATATATACTGCATGCCTCAATGAAGATAACGCACCACGCCGCCCTTGGGGAGGAAGTGGCCGTCGTGGACATGGTCTTCCGTAACGCGATGAGGGATACCTGAGATATACGGATGAGAGCTCGTCGCACAGATATGATTGGATGCACCTATTGGGGCGACAGAGTGCCATCTGAGCGTCTCCAGGGTCACTGCAGCGGTGTAAGGCAGCTGCTCTCTGTCCGCCAACAGCGGCAGACGCTCATTGCCCACCACAGAGTCGATCTCGCGCTGGACCTTCTCCTGGATATCGGGATATAATACCATTGCTTTGAAGAACGCGTAGATTGTCGCGACGGTCTTTCCCCGTCAGTTGAGGCAACCTGACGATTGCCAATCGCTTACCGTGTCCGCGCCACCTGTACATTCTCGTCAGATTATATCGACTGCAGGACAACGATACGTCAGATCCATACCGGTATAGAGCGAAGCGGCCATCCACTTCACATCAAACTCTTCCTCGGCCGAAAGCTTCTTGCCGTCCAGAAGACTGTGAACGACAGAGCTGTCGGCAGTTCCCGCAGCCTGTTCATTGAAATTGGACCGGCGAAAGCAGTCAAAGTTAACACTTACCATCTGCTCCTTGGCAAATCCGTAGGGTTCATCGGCCATCTTGTTCAGGGTCTTACGCCAAGAGCTCGCGATTCTCTTGAAGCCAGCACCAGGGAACCACGATGGGATGTGACGCACTGTAATCCAATTTTTTGGAAGCGTCAGTCAGTGGTCACGAATTCAACCAAAATGGGGTGTAGTACGTACGAGGCGGGATCATGTTCACAACGAAGCCCGTTGGCGATGTTCCCAGGGAGAGTTGCGTCGTCGCAACATCGGCAACGGCAACGAACGGGTCGTTCCCTTCTTGGACCTCATATCCGTAAGTGACACGCAGAATCAAAGCCCCGGCAGTCCTAATTTGATACCGCTACTTAGAGCTAGCAAACCGGGGGAAGTGAGACGGGGAGCTTACTTTCGGATGTGCTCCTGTAGTTCAGTGGGCTCGGCAAGAATCCGTTGCAAAAACCGGTGTGTTTCCTGTTCTTCGAGCGGCTCAAAGTTCGCCATCGAGGCGCGGCTTCCGAACAGGGAGTGGGCAAGTCGGCGGTAGTTGCGGAAACGATCGCCATAAGGGATGAGGCCGAGAGTTGTATTCCAGCCCGCGAGTTCTCCCCCCATCGGCTGTATTCAAATTTATTTGTTGCTCTTTCGCAAACGGAGTCAAGAGTGAATGTCGACATACCACAATGACTCTATCAGACGTTATAGCACTCTTCTTGTCGAGGAGCGCAATTGCATCGTGTACATTGTTAAGAATAGTCATTTGCCGGCCAAAGACCTTGACCGATGATATGTCCCCTGGCACCCAATTATTTTCGGGGCGCATGGGACAACTGATCACATACCATAAATCTCTCCCCACTTCGCGAATGTTGTCCATTCCCTTGGCAGACTCAAATGAGCGGAATTAATAAGTATCACTGCGCTGCTTACCTTCCGGAGGGCATGTCGAGGAGGTTCCCAATGATTGGTAAAGGTTTAGGCCCCGGAGGAGGAGCAGGGCCAGTCCGTGGGGTTGCAAGTTTGAAGAGCAGGAATAATCCAAGACCCGCGAGGGCTAAATCAATCGAGGTCAAAGGCATGGCGGTGGGAGAGCTAGAACTTTGGCTGCAATGCTAGTCCCCCGGCGAGTAACTCATATCTATCTTTAAGTCGAGTCGTCGACGTACGTAATAGCAAGAGATCAAGACGGCCGCATACAACTGCCACACGCCGCGTGAGCCGGAGACTTGCCTAGACTTGCCAGAAGCTTGACAGAAGTGCCCGGGTGCGTCTTTATGGGCGCATCCGTCATCGCCTCCTCAATTCTTGTCGAATGTACGTCGATATGTATGTTTTGCTGCGATGTTAGAAGCGGGCCGGCAATTGCCGGCAGAAAACGTCATCTTGCCAGTTCTTGCGTACCTACAGGTGGGTTGAGTGACAGGGTTAAGGTTTTATCGCGATACTACTCAGCGTTAGTTGAGCATTCAGTGCCGGCGTGAGATAATGTCGGGAGCGGTGGAGCGAACGATGCGAGGGACAATTCAAGGATCAATCAAGATCAGACATGACGACCTTCCTGTGTACCTAAATGACTTGAATAGACTGACATGACTTGAGAGGAGCGCAGGGGAATCTGCTTCGAGGTCAATCCAGAGGCGTACAGTCAAATTGATCGTACCTGAGCCCGCGACATTCATTTGCGGGTATCCGAGATGGGCGTAATAATTGCGATTTGATGATGTATTCGGCGCGAGCAGCGGCCGCAACAAATACCAAGGAGAATTGTCAGCCAGAACCGCTGAGAGGCCAAGTAAGACAAGCTCGGGCTCAGGCGGCTAGGAAAGACTGGCCTCGCCGTGGTATCGGTTGCTGATGCGCGACGTTCGCCAATTAGCGTCGGAACTACGCCGTTTGCCTTGAACTGAACATTTCAAACTCAGGTTGTCGATTGGGATTTGGCAAAGGGGACGAGATGATCTTGGAGTACCTTCTAGGCCAAGAAGAGTACTATATCGACTCTTGAGTCGTCGTAGAATAGTTGTGACTGGTCGATCGGCGCGCGCGCGTTTTGGTGTCAGGGATTTCGCTGGAGCGGACCGGAGCGGAAGGACTTTCGAAAACATAGGACTAGGGGAAAGGGGAGCGCTTTAGCCAGATGCTACAGGCTGGAGTGGTCATCATTGAACAGGGATTGAAGGAATTGTCACGTTCGTGATGCGATTGACCTTGGTGAGAGACACTGGATTGGGACCGGTTGACTTGTCCGGAGAAGTACAGTTTGATGGTAGGTCCTAGAAGTAGCCAGATTTCTTTGCCATCCGACCGCCCGACGGACCGAAACCCGGAAGAGCGTGCGAGACCAGGCGAAGGCAGAGTCCTAGAGCACAGCTTCATGAGTTGAAGAGGACGGAGAAGTTATAGTCACACGAGGCGCGGCGCATTTAAGAGCACAAGTCAAGTTTGGCCGAGGAGATTCTGGGGGGGGGATTGGGGTGGCACTCGGGTGGCACTGTAGGACTTCGTACGTATCGGACTAAGATACGGTAGATTCTCGGGGGGAGTCGGGCAGCAACATCGGCGGGGAGAAGGCTTACATGAACGTGAGAGTAGCCACAGGTAGTTGCGCCTTGAACGCTTGAAAGATCACAGAACTGAGCAAACGACATGAGGGCTCTGGTCAGGCCGATGAGGCTTATGTCATCCCTTTGATTGATGTCTGATGGCCGGGGATCGGCCCGGAACTCCGGCCACCTATTGCGGAGTTCAAGCGGTATTTACTGTTCAAACGTTCAAGCTTGGTTCGAGCAGAATTTGTAACTGTTCAAAGTTCTAAACTACAAGGTCCCAGAGCATCCAGAAAGTTATACAGCTATAGCGTAAGCCCAGTCGAGTTCAACGCGCAAATCACCCGCGAGCCCAGAGCTGCCGCACCCTGTACCCCATACCCTTTATCCGCGCCTGGAGCCGCGCACCCCAGCTCGGTGTCCCCGCGTGGGGGTCGGGGTCGGCATACCCATATGTCGCCGTATCCACCACATTCGCGTCGAGCCCCGCCTCCATCTCGCGGTGCAGCGGCGGGCGCCAGATGCGCAGGAAGAACACGAACGCGGCGCCCGCGAGCGTGCCGAGCAGCACCAGCAGCGCGAGGATCGGCGGCGTGGGCGTGCTCTGCAGCGCGAAGGCGGCGATGGCGGCGGTGAAGCTGAGCACGGACCACTGGAGCGTCGCGAGCGGGAGCGCGAGGAGGCACGCGGTGAGCGTGAGGTTGGTGCCGGAGCGGTGCGCGGCTGCAGGGTCTGGAGGGGACGACCACCAGCGCGGGAGGACGTGCAGGTAGTTGGTCTGCGGGTGGGTGAGCATGAGGGCTGTGCGAGCGTGAGGTGAAGGACTCACAGCGTCTTCGATGTCGGCGGAGGTCTTTGCGCGGTGTTGCCAGACGTGGTGGAGCCCCGTGACGATGCTTGCCATTGCGCACAAGGAAGAGACCAGGGCCAGCGCGCGCTCAAGCGGAGTGATACCCTGCACAATAAGGCCCTTAGCCTGCGTGCGCAGCGCGCGAGGAGCGAAACGAACCGGCACAGCGAGAAATCCCACATTCACGCTATCGGATGCGGTCAGGGGAAGGCTGGGATCCATGATCAGGACACGCACGAGACGAAGACGGTCGCCACCAAGTTCGAGTCTGCATAATTAGGTTCAGATAGTTCACGACGGACGCCACGCACCCGCCCACTCCGCCATCATGTTCTGCATCAGCCGGCGGAAGTCGGGAAGGAACACGAGCCCCTGCGGGACGGTGCGCTGGAGGCGCGTGCGATAGCCCGTATGCGTCCCGCAGAAGAGGAGGCCGACGGCGATGTCGACGAAGCGGACCGGCCAGGTCGCGGCCGGGATCGCGACGTCGCGGTGCAGGCGCGCGCGGGACGTGCCGTGGCCGTAGCGCGCGCGTGTCTTCTCTACTTCGCACATGACGGTGGCGATGTGCTGCGCGAGCGTGGGGACGACGGGGACGCCGCTGGCTGAGATCGTCGTCAGTGGGCGGAGGGGCGCGATTGGATGGCATTGGGAGGGGGCACCTTTGAGGTCGAGGTATACTTGCGTGAGACGCAGGATTTGGGTGTCCTCGAAGGGGAATGTTGTGGTCTTGACATCGAGGACCCGCTCTGTGAGACGGTATCAGTTAAACGTGGGGAATTTACGCGGCTCCCTACCGTTCGCGCCCAAAGCCAATGTGCTCAGGAACATCGATTGCATGGAATCAGGGAGATGCGTGTGGTGCGTAGGGTACCGTGCGACATAGGCCCAAAAGTCGGGCTGGGACTGTACGTCGACTCCTGCGGTTCAAAGTTAGAGCAGTGGATCGAGGGTGCACGGTGCAACTTACGGCTCTTGTCCGGGGCACAGGCGTACGTTGTACAGGCATTCCACGACGCCAGCGTGATGGAAGGAAGATCGCTGTGGTGAGCGATCAGCAGCTCCGCATCGCCATGCGACGGATGCTGCCTCATGAACTCTTCCACCCACGGAATGTGCTCATGGTAGACCTTGAGCAGCTGTCTGAGCGCAAGATGGTTGACCACATTGTCGGTTGTCAGGAGCCGCAGCCCGGGATGGAAGTAATAAATTGATCCATTCAGATGCACTATCTTGTCCCAATCGTGCGGGAACTGTGGGCCCCTGGTGAGGCCGATGAGGGTCTGCGGACTTCAGAGTAATAAGCACGCACTGATTTGTGGGGGTGAAGTACGTCGAGGAAGCGTCAGGTATGCCGTCGTCGTTTACTGATTCAGAGGAAGCAGCCATGTCAGAACTTGTGAAAGGGACCCGACTTTTGTACGTAGCTGTCCAGTACATGCCGTCAAGCAGGATGTCATCTGAGCAGAGCCGGGGCGCAGGTTGTGGATTCGTGTGTGTCCACCATTCACGGCGAGGTGTCAGTTGTTAGGGCAGGAAGTAAGTAACCGCCAACGCCACCTGGTATTCTGGCAAGCGAACACGGAGGGAACAATAGCACGAGAACAAGGGACCTAAGATCGTCCGCGGTCCCGGGGTTACGGCCGAGCATAACGAGTCGTAGACGCGCTATTCTTGATGAAACCAGCCCTGTCCACTTGTTCCAATGGCATTGAGAGTTCAAGACAGAGTGAACACTCGTGCCTTGGAAGGGCGGTTGAGCGGAAGGGCCCCGAGCTCCGCCCCTGCAAAGAAACTGCCCCAGAGCGCTAGCCTCATCAACTCGTACAATTGTGTTCGTTCGGCGGTCGCGCAGAGTGATGATGATACCCAGGACCTATTGGAAGAAGAACAAGAGACGCTTGAACAGATCGAACTGGAAGCTGTTGACCCCTTGAGCGGAACAAGGCCGGGACATGAGAGTTTGGAGCAAGGTGTAGAATGATTCAATCATGATTTGATCAAACTCCGATCTACGCGGTCTCCATTCGGCAGCCCTTGTATTTCGTTGAGACTCAAAGCGGTGGGATCACATCGACTTTTGTGCTTTGCACATGAACCAAATTTGCAAGGATCTTTTCCAGCCAGCCAGCTGGAGCTAATATTATAACAGGGCTTGCATTCGGGTAGCACTGTGCAAATTTCGTCGCACCGAGTGGCAGTGTTCAACAAGCGAGGAACGACCTTTTTTGGTTGAAGCGTCTGTCTATGAGAGACTAGCGACAGTGTCACACCGCGTGAACAGAGCAGGACTTTGAGGAAGCCAGCTACCAATCTGAGGGCCATCGTTCAACCTCCGCTACAAAATCAGGTGCCAAGTGGTTTGCTCATAGGGCAAGTTGCCAATCAGATGCAGAGAAAGTGATCGGAACGGCTGTGCGCACTGCGAGGGGCGCGGTCCCCTTGATAGGGATGTAAGACATGTGAACTTTTTGCGTCCGATCAAATTTCCTATAATGGGAAGTGTCCTCGGCAACTTCGGCAAGATCATCGAAGCTGCTCTTTTTCTTTACGGAGCAGTGCAGGAATATTATCTGAACAAGAAAGTGCGGAATATCTGTCAAAGTCTGTCATATCCAGGCCGTTGCCAGGCCAGAGAAATTTACCGACTCACCAGAGAAAAGAATGAAGCCATAGCTGTGTCAGCCTCTGATTCAGCACAGCATTGATGGTGAGCGAGCACTGCAGTGAAAGTGCCGGGAACAAGTACAAGGCAAAGTTTTGCCTCATTGACTTGGTCAGTATACCCCCGGTAGCTTTAGCATATTCTTGGTAGTTTCAGCCCAAGGGAGGAGGAAGACTCCAGAGGACCAGACCATCAGCCTTGCGTCAGCCACCGATAGGAGCTGATGTAGTGATCGTATGCCGTTCTGCCGAATAGGAGTTCCCAAATTCGGTAATTTGATGGCAGGCGAAAAGTCAAAAGTGGGATGTAAGTACTAGAGTTATCTAATAGGCTTGCATCACTAGTCTCTTTAAAACAGACACCACGATCTCCAACTCGTACCTCACATATTGTAAGATTCAGCTAGTAGTAGTCATGCCTTTGACCGCATCAGTATAGCAGCTTGCGGACAGAGTTGGAAGGGTGCACCCCTGAGTATCGGTTCAAAGGCTTGCACTTTATGACCCCGATTCAAAGCACAATCGTGGCGGCCGACATTTTTCGTTTGACACCGAGAGCGGGAGCCGTCCGGGCCTAAAGAAGACTGACAAAATTTTACTCGAGGAGATAGATCATAGAACTGGTATGGAACAGCTGCTGTCCGAGTCGCTCAAAATGTAATATGGAAGCCTCTCTAAGATGATTAACTCAGGCGAAATCCAACCCACTCTTGTACTACTTGAGATTTGCAGTACAGCACAGTTTCAGTACTTACATACTGCTGATGCCTGTCAAGGAGAGTCCGCCCGCGCGCTCCTTCCAATAATGATGCAAGGACTGGGAAGACTCCATCCTCACACGCTTGTTGCCTCCAAGCCTATAAGTAGATAGAAGAGAATGATGATTCTGAATCATCTTCCCCTTTTCCTTGTCAAGGAATTGACATCGCGCTAGCACGCCGCGTAGTCCTAGTCGTTCCTGACGTTTTCTTTTGGCGTTCAGATTTCCTGCAATGAATTGTTCACCAGGTCCACAAGCTTGAAGAGATTGAATAAATATCCCGTGATCAAAAGTGAATCACAGCAACCGATGTCCCCCGGTCGAACTGCGGTGCTGCGCCATGTCGCCATGGTCGCACGACCTATTGGGGACCTTCCGAAGACCTCATTGATCCACGCTTGAAAGCGTCGTAGCGGAGCGTCGCAAGGGTAGGCGGTGTTTCAGGTGAGGCCTACTATGTGACGTCGGACTTGCCACAACAGCCCACTACCGAGTCTCGGATCCAATTAGTGAGATGGCTAGCGATGTGTGCTGCGCTTGCGCAATCTTTTGAATAAGAACTGCATCGAAATCAGTGGACCATGAAAATGAATCGAACCGTGGGAATACGATCATGTGATCCATGTTGACTTGTCTCATGGTTCAACCCAACTTCAACAAGGTTCAACATGATCTCTTGACAAACGAGAGACTAGGTAAGGAGGTAGGATAGAAGTGTCCAGCACCTTGACAACCACTATTTACACGAGGTCTCCGACTCTTACTATCATCCTCTATGATCTATCTGATATTGCTCTAGCAGAGTATCCTCGTTATCACAAAGTACAACAACCTACGAAGTCCTACGAAGTACCAAAGGTTACTATGAGCAGCCATCAATCCTTCAGCCCCAATTCTTTCGCCAAGATCTGGATTGCCTAAAGAATTGCCGCAGTCAAAATGCCGCAGCCTGGTGACGCAACAGGCAGACGCACCAGATGCCTGCTGAGATAGCGGCCGTATTGAAATGCTCCGGTAGCAAACCACAGGCCGGCCACGCCTGTGGGTTTGTAGCAGTTAGTGAGCTCGCCCTTGTTGTCTAGTCCCCAGACTTTCGAGCCTATTCTTTCTGCGATGCCATCGCCGAAAATCGACGCAACACCTGCGATAATCGGTTCGTTGCCGGTGCTGCACAGACCCGATGGTGAGGTCGTTTGTGGGAAGTACTATAAGGAGCGTGCGTACGCGAGAACGATAACGTCTGCCGGAATCTTGGATCCGTCCTTGAAGACCATGCCGTCTGGTTCGATTCGCTCAATATCAACAGGCTTGACCTGGAAAGCTCGATCAGAAAGGCTTCACTTCTGGAGCGTAGATGCGAGTGACCTTGACTTTGCTGTCAATTATCAGCTGTCCGAATCCCACATCGATCACTGCAAGGAACAGTAAACGGATAAAGCTAGACACGACTCGGAGGACAATGAACTGACTGCTTCCAGACGCGGCGCGCTTCAGAATAACCCCGCGTAAGTTCGTGGTCAGATAATCTCATCGAACTCACCTCAAGGAACATCCCAGGAAACCCGACCTCCTCCCCCCCGGGGGTGAGCTGCCACGTCAACTGGAACCCGGCCTTGGCGAGGTTATCGTGCAACTCCTTGTCGAGCGCCTTCATGCGCTGCGTGCCCCCGCCTGCCGCAAGCTTCAGCGTCAACGCAGGCGGCGTCGCGTTAGACATGAAGTCGCTGTCCTCCGACGGCAGGTGCTCAAGAGGCCTGAACATCAACTCGTCTGCTGTGCGGGCCGATACGACACACGTTGCGCTGCGCTGCACCATGGTGACCTGACGTGAAGCGCTCGCATGGGCATCAACCCTTGGATCGTTAGTTAGCACGAACCTCCGCTGCGCCCTTGTGCACAAAATCTTTGCACATATCGGCCCCGGCGTTGCACTGCCAGATTATCCCAAGTCAGAACTTAAGCGGGAGAGCTGGCTCGTACGTACCCCGCCAACGACGATCACGTTCTTGCCTTCGAAAGGAGCAGCGCCTTTGTGGTCGTCCGAGTGATAGACCGGGCCCCGAAATGAGTCGATCCCGGGCCATGTCGGTACCTTCGGCTTTCCGATCCCGGTCGCAAAAACGATGTGCTTTGGGGTGAGCGTGACCCGTTTACCCGCGCGGTCGATCTCAACGGACCAGCGATCAGTAGAACTGTCGTACGTTGGGCCAGGGAGCATCGCGCTTGAACGCCACACGTGAATTTCTTGCCCCACAGCGTACGCCTCAAGGAAATCGGCGATCTTGTCTCGAGGGAGGAACTCGGGGTATGTCTCTCTATCATACGATGAGAACACGTATTAATACGTCAAGAGTACTCACGGCCAGGCTTGATACAGAACTGCATCAAGGGTTACACATCGGTTTGGAAGCAGAGATAGAATGCGTACGAGAGGAATGGTGCGCTTTGGTATGAAGCGAGAGGTTTGGGTAACTAGATGCAAACCTTGTGAGACTTCAACCGACCGTAAATAAATGGTCATAAACTTGCCGGTTCCTCCAGACGTCTCCAACCCTGGCGGTCTTCTCGAGGACCAAAGCGCGGATCCCCATCCTCCCAAGTCGCGCAGCACACATGAGGCCAGCCTGTCCGGCCCCGACTAACCGATGTTGGAAGCAGCACCAAAATACTCCCGGGAAATGTGCTAACCAATCAAGACAGTGGGATCGCGCTCGATCGCCGCGACCTTCGCGGCATACGCGTCCTCCCAGGTGATGTTCAGATATCCGACGGGGCGCCCCGAGGGCTCAGCGTGCCCGTCAAGGTGCTGCAGGTCGGTGAAGAGCGTGAACGCTTGCCACCCGCCCTCGGAGTCCGGTATAAGGCGCACGAAGCCGCGGCCTTTCGCAGGAGGCGCCGCAACAGAAAACGTGAACACAGCGGAGATTCCCAGGCCATTCGGGTTTCCGAGCGGCGCGACCACTGCCGGGGGCCCAAGCTTGGAGACCACGTCGATGCTGAAGTTGTGCAAGCCCGCGCGCGCGAATCTGGATTCGCCCCCGGCCGGCGCATCGGCGAGGAACTCGAGGATCTTGGCACGCCCGGACATGGTGCTGAAGTCCCAGGAGAAGCACAACAGGTCTGGCGCGAATCAGCGAGAGGAGCAAGAAAGAATGGCGCCCGACCTCTGAGCCACCCTGTCGGTGCGAAATGGTCCGCGAACGCGGCTGCGTCGGTGGAGGCGCCCAGGCTGGCGAGCCATTGCACTGCGATCGCGAGTGATTCGTCGGGCGTCATCGGGAAGTCAGGTAGTTTGGACTCCGGAGGGAGCGGATGCGGGTTTGGTCCTGGTACTTCCCTCACCCACGAATTTGTACCTGGGCTACTAACCCGCCGGCACTATGCGGGCGCCGCGGGCAGAAGGCATGCGCCATGTGTCCAGTTCACAGATCTCCGCACCCGTCGACGTCGGCTGAACAGCTGGTCAGTAATCATTGCTCAACCTTTAGGTTTGACTAACCTGGGGGAACTGAACATCCGTTTCTCTACACGCACAAGCGTTGAACGGCCCATTCGTCATACAAATTTAGTCATAGGCTCGCGAAACGATATATAGTACTCCAGGGAACTCTGGAGTCAATGCTCGACGTGGAATTTTGAGTACAACAAATAGTCCCTTTTTATTGCCGAATGCCAGGATATTCACCAAAGCGAGTAGAAAATGCTTTCAAGTTTCCTTGGGATGTGTCATATTAGTTTCGTGTTTTCCGCCCCCATCGGACTCGGAATACTCAGGTATGTTGTACACAGTACCTGGGCTCGTCCCCATGTAGTGATTCAGCAAACAGAGTCATCGCCAAGGCTCGGGAAGGTGATGCTGAATTTGCTGCTTACTCCTCTGCACCATGAGCACTCATGAGGAAGACCAGTGCATCATCTCGATATCATCCACTTTGATCTTTTCTCTTACGAATCGTGTCCGGATAAAGAATCGGGGCTGACTTTCAGAAATGACTTATCGGTACCCTTAGCCAAGGGGTCTGCTCAGAGTCCCGGGCGTCCGGCTATGCGCAGCACAGCAATGTCCCCATCCGTTTGTTGGTTCCTGAGAGTACTGCAAGGACTAGAGTTGTTGCCTTACCTAGGAATGGAAGAGAATGATGATTCGTCTCTCCCTTTTCCTTGTTCAAGGACTTGACCTCAAGAACTCGGAGGGAGCGAAGAGATATTTCGTGATCGGAAGCACATCACAGAAACCAATGTTCCCCTGTCGGGCTGCAATGTGTCGTCGTCGTTCGGAGACTTGCCAAAGACCTTAATTAATCCCCAATTTCTTCGCGGCTGCAACGGTCCACCGCTAGGGCGGCGTTGAACGGCGTTCAGGTGAGGTGACGCCGGACTTGCAAACGGCACCCCACTACTGGGTGTTGGAGCAAGAAAAGTTCCGTCCGTGCGATATGTTGATGAACGGGTGCTCCGCTTGGGCGAAATTTTGAGATAAAAACTTCAACAGAATAAGTACTATAAGGACGGACTACGAAAAAAGTGGATTGAACCGTGGGAACATGGTCATGTGATCCATATGTTCCGGTAAATTCTTTGTTGATATTCACAGCGGCAGATCGTAAATAATGGGGGGTCCGAAGTTAATCCCGTTACTTACCGTTTCGTAAAGCAAATGAAAGCAACCAAAATCAGATGCAAAATTTCCCATTTAAGACTGAACTAAATCTAATTCGATTCCTGCAATTATATTTTGAAATTCATAAAGCACTTAAACTGCTCCGAAGTCAATCCCAGTGAAAACAATGTCTTGGGTGGTCTCAACCCATATCGGACGGTATCGCGCAGCCTAAATTGGACCGGCCGATACCAGGCCATACCACACCTGGCAATAATGGGAATTTGTCCTAATATTTATCGGCCTGTATCGCGCAGTATAAAACCATTTAATTCAATGCTATATATGACCTGGGATTGGGCCTCTGCGAGGCGGGTGCTGAACCTTTAGGTCCAAATGAAGCGGCACCACTACTTACCTCGAGCCAGCCAGAATGTTCCTTGTTGTAATGATATCGTTTTTTAAAACACGGCCGGGGGGCTCCATATACTAGATATTTTATGTAAATAAGCCTGGATGGATTTCTTATCCTTGGCGTAGCATCTTGATCATTCTCATACATGAATCACCAGCGTCTGTTTTCATGAAGGAATTTAGCAATTTGTGACTCCGACTCCCAACCGACTCCCAACTCCGAGCCCCGAGTCCTTTCACGCGAGTGTCAAAGATTGTCGTGTTACACAGCCTCAGGCTCAATACTTTACGCTCGACTTGCGCTCGACCATCATGTTCCCGTCGGCCTCGAACCGCCATTGTGAGGCGCCCCGTGCCCTTTTTCACCGTCCTCACAGTCCGTGTTTCGCACAAGTCTCGCAGGGCCGAACGAGATGTTTATGGAGCCTGAAATTGTCAAAGGTGAGTTGTAGTGGTCACATTTTGGCGGGATCTTGAGGACTTGCAGGTCTTCCAGGGCGTGGAGAGTGACATCGTGTGGCTACAATAAGACTTCAGCCTCCACATGCCGTCCCTGCACCTCAATCGAATCATTGAGCCTGCTACCAGTAGCAGGTGCAAGTCCGAGTTCCAGCGGCGCCTTGAGGCAGTGGGCAAGCACTGGGCAGATGGTGCAGGAGATGTGCCGACCCACACTCGCTAGACCAATGGTCTGCACCCAGTGACTGCCCTGCAAGGCTTCAGGGAGACGTGTTTGTGTTTAGTGTGCTACAAGGATGAATTGCGTCTTCGTAGGTCAACCCAAACTAGGGCTTGAACCTGTACCCGTTTTCGACGGGTCGACGGCCGGGACGGACGGGTTTTGACCCGTACGTTTCGGATCTCGCAGTCAATCTGTGCCGGGACGGGTACGGACGGGTTAACCCGTCGACGGGGGGGCCGTACCCGGCCGTTCGACGGCTTCGACGGGTCTCCCACAGAATGTCGCGTGGGCCAAGTTTGAGCTGAAAATAAACCTTCGGAATGTGCTCCGGTGAGTATATTCACATGGGTGCGGTGGATGCTGTGTGTTGCCACTTGATAGATGCTCCTGGCAGATATGCCGAGCACCTGTCTGCCATCCATTTGGTGCCTCCCCACACTCCCACGACACCATATATCACTTTGCCCGCGAGATATAATGACTAGAAATCATCGCTGGGGCTATTTATGCTGCTTACGCTACCTGCAATCGACCCTCTTCACAAATTGGAATCCGTGGTATTTTTTAATTCTTTTTTCTTGGGATTCTGCCCCCACCTGTCGAAACAGCCGGGACGGCCGGGACCCGTACGTTTTACGATCTCGAAACCCAATCGACGGGACGGGTCAACCCGTCCGTACCCAAAAACGGCCGTGCCGTTCGACGTACGGGTTCAAGCCTAACCCAAACCAGGAGGTAAATATATGCAGCCTTCTGTGTTCTTCAAGTTTAACTTGAAACATTCTTAGTCTACTCTACGGAAACACATCTTTTCAAAATGGACGTGAAGTTTATTGAGGGTGTGATGGAGGAGGAGCTGCAGATGTCCCTTACCGACGTGCACCCCGCATCAAAGACACGCGCGTGCTCCAGGAACTTGGTACCCTCATCCTCATCGTCAGTTCACCCCTGCAACAAACAAATTCGATGGGAAAGTGGCCATCTCAAATACACTTGCAATATTCAGTCCAGTGTTGCCTCAACTGATTCCAAACAAGCTAAGGTAAGTCCGTTGTTGAGGCGCGTGAATCACGCTTAACACCGTCTGTGACACAGGCCACGGCCCCGGTGCCTTACGTCGTACACCCACCCGGTGACTTGCGGATCACAGTATACACCAGAGTCTGGACACCCAGTGTGTTACTCATGGTCAACCGCTATGTACGCCAACTGACCTAACAGTGATCCCCGCAGTTCCTGAAACCCTGTCCGACTTGCTCTCCATTTGACGACTCCCTCCACGCGCGACAGCGCGAAGATACTGTCTGGTGACTCAGAATCGTGTCCCGCTCCGTTCGCCGGTGTCCGAGGAGCACAGTGTGGCGCGCATGAACCCGGGCACGCGAATCGGTGCCCAGCCCGCCCTCTACAGAGGCGGCTCCCATATCCGATGGAAGCGGGATGAACACTGAAATCTGAAGATCTGGAGTTTGAACGTTTGAACTTCGATGAAGCCACAAAGGAAATGACACATGAATCAGAATGATGTCACACATCAGGCCATCAGGCTTCAGGACGCAAGACCTGGTTGTGAGCAGTGCTTCATGTTTCGTAGTCTATAGCTTGCGTGGGTGGCAGTTATGAGATCATTTTTCGATATTTATTCTCAGTCTGATTTCATAGTCCTTAGAATCTGCTTAGTCCCAAAGTCATAGTGCACGATTTCCAGCAAGTGCTAAGTCCCAGGATCAAGTTTGATGCGTAAATCATAGTTTCAAGTCAGTGATCGAAATGGTCTCGGCAAAGAGTCGGCATTGATTTGACAGTTATGTTCTCACGCCCTTGCAATCTCGAAAATAATTCAGAACCCTTCTAGAGTGGCCAGAGTCACACTGTAGCTTTCCAAGGACTGCTTAAAGCTGTATTCTGACTTCCAGGAGCCAAAGAAATATATATTCCATGCTTCTGCTGCTGAACAACTTGAATTGGTGAAACAACTCTTAATTGGAGCCCATATAAGCTCGTTCAAAAGTGAGCTAATATGCTGTGATATATCAAGGGCAAATTAAGTGGTCGACTTTATCAACAGTATGTTCTACTCGCCCAGAAATTCAAGACATGGTCCCATGTGAAAACAGAATGTGAGGGAAATTCAAGTACAAGTGTGTATGGTTCAAAGATAGCAGGATCTCACTTGATATCTGTATTAGCTCTATAAATGCTCAAAAAGAGGGCTCTAGGATCATTCAATCTGGCTTGGAGCAGTACTGATGGACAGAATTTACACACCTTGCAACTTGACTGAAATGGCTCCTAATATGTTTCTGTTTTCTCAACAGAGGTCCCAAAGACAGTCTGAGACCACAGTGCGGTCTATAGTCATGTTCCTGGAGTACCAGAAAGCCCGGTGTCCTTGCTGTTACTTCATCAGGCGCAATAGGGGTGAATGCCTTAATTAGGCATCCGCGGAACCCTGCCCGCTGTCAGCGGGTGATCAAAACCTCGGACTTGAGACTAAGATTGGCACAAAACTAAAGACTTCCGACTGTTATTGAATAGCAAAAAATAATGTCATAGGCAGCAGCTACAGAGAGTCCATGTAAATACCAATTTCATGTCGAGCCCTGGAAGAAAATATCATGTTCTCATTTCAGCATGATGACCAATGCTATATGACAGTTTGATGTTTACAGGTGTTAGGAAAATGGATCGAAACCCAAGTTACCCTAGGTAGCCAAACCTAAAGGTTCAGCAATGATTGATTAATTGGCTGCCTCCGAACCGGCGCCCGTTCCCGCTGCCACCACCGCTCCTCCCGCCACCGCCGCCGCCGCCGCCGCTAACTCGCCACCCCCGCGCGGGCACGAGTCGATTTCCGCCAAGACGGTCGGCGACAGGTGCGGCAGGAGGTTCTCCCCCTGCGCCTCCGCTTCCCGGCCACCCCACCCCCGCCCTCGGTGTCCCCGTCCACGGGCGCCAGCACCTCCTGCGGCGGGCGGAACGGCATTGGCACAGACTGCGTCTTCCGTGCCATCATCTGATTCCGAGGACGCGGATGACGCGCACGGGGCCGAGGCGGCGGAGGAGCCGAACGCGAAGGTGGAGGCGTCAGCGGGCACTCGGGACTAAGACGTGCGGTGTCAGCGTCAGGGCGATGTGTGAGGAGAGCGCGAGACGCACGAGGGGCCGCTCATGACGCTGTCCTGCGATGCGTGCAGCGCCTTAACTGACGGGTGGCGGGGCGAGGCGGACGGACCCGCACGCGCTCGACAGCGTCGCCATCGGATATAACGTGGGCACCGCAGTTGTACCCACGGTGCTGACACTCGGCGCCGTGTGCATGGACCGCACGAGCGCCGTGGTGCGGCCGCTGTCGACTTTTGGAGTCGATATATGCGCGCCTCTGTTGGTTTGGGCATCTGGCAAGGATAGCCGTTCCGTCGGGGTGGTCAGTGCACCCTAGAATAGCGACTTCAGCGAGGTTTAACGGAGGAGAGTACATGTCATAAACCTCGGTGCTTCGGAAGTGTGATGAGTATCGTTGTAAGAGCAGGATGGAACAAGGAGACATGACGAGGCTAGGGCTCGCATTAGAGACGATAAGACAGCATGAGAGCGGCTCACCGTCATATGGTCAAGAGAGTTCCGAGCCTCCGCGCGGCACGGGAGCCAAAGTCACGACGGCTGAAAACACGAACATGTCAGCTTCGACACAGCGGCACAGCAACGATAATTAGAGCACGTACCTCAGATGTGTCTGTGATCTCAACCCAACGAACTTGTGAATCAGTTGTTAGACAGGTGGATAGGCAAACTGAGACATACGGCGCGTTGATCAAGTGCACCGCGAGCTTTTTCTCGCAAGGCTCCCTGCGCAGGCCAGCGCAAGCGCAGAACATCGCCTCGAGAGGGCTGAACATACTTTTCGGGCAGTTCCAGAAAGTACAGCAAAGCAGAACAGAGATTGAGCGGGAGGAATCTAGTGTCATCGAAGACATAAACCAGAGTGTTGGGAAGCTGTAGCACAAAGGGAAGCATATAGGCTATAGAATGACAAGTCTTGCAAAGTGTGTGGGCTCGAGGAGGCAGTAGGTGCACATAGCAGCGCACAGACCGTCCGATGGTGGTGGTACAGAAGAGAGATGCATTTGAAGCTCCGCCCGTGAGTCGGGACAGCGGACTCGGCTCCGAATGCGGCCGAATGTCTCGAAGTTCTTCTTGGAATTTAATGAGTAATCATATATATACATATCTAACCCGATGATGTCATGCGTTCAAATCGAGACAGGTTTAGACAGAAATTGGACCGTCCGAGATTTTTCAGACCTTCCGATACCGTGAGATACCAGCCAAGACCTTGTTTTCACTGGGAGTCAATGAGTAGCCAATCAGAGTTCAGGGATCCGAATTAAGGAGACTATGAAGTGTATTGTTTTATCCAAAAAATAAGAAAAAAAATCAGATCAAGTTTAGTTAAGTCTGAAATGGGAAATTTCATCTCTGATTTTGATTATCTTTATTTGGTTTACAAAACTAGCTATAACGGGATTAACTTAAAACCCTCCATTATTTACGATCCGGGACCTAGCATGTATATACCCTGCTGCGCACTAAAGGGGGTGCCGTAGAGATGGTCAGGCAAGCCCGGAAGGAATCAAAAAATGAGGCGCCCGATGAGCCGCGGACGAAAAAGTGGCGGAAGAACACGAGAGGAGCACCTCGAATCGAACAGGGACCTCGGGGGCCAGAATGCCGTGGGGTCAGAACAAGCAATAGACCGTATAGAATGCTAGAGAGAATTAGTTATCAGCCGTGGACGAAAAAGAGGGGGCACAAGAAAGCAGAGAGCAGCACCTCGGTTCGAGGTTGGCGGTATCAACCCCCCACAAGAAAGGGTACCCCAGGTGCACGATACACCATGCTGCGTATGAACGAACCGCATTCCTGAATCTGTTTGGGACTCGAGGGCATGCTGGCCGGGCATATCGAGGGTCAAACGCGAAGGATCGGAAGGGAGTTATTTCCGAAACTTTCTATTGAGAGAGAGCTCCCGTGTGCACGATCCACCATGCTGCTTCAATTTATTGGCGCGGTTTCCGACTCGAGGGCTATAAAAGGGCTCTAAAAGGGTAGTAGTGAGTCGCAGACGAAACATAAGGGGAAGACTAGAACCGAAGAGCAGTACCCCGGTCCGAACGGGGCCTTCAGGGCTGACATTCCTCGACCTTGTAATGTGCGCTCCCGCGTGCGCGATACACCACACTGCTTTTGGTTCTCTTGCCTGATGTTATTGCATCCCGGGGAAAGGGCGTGACTCGTGAGATGGGACCAAAAAGCGACACGTACGACAGTGCCAATTAACAGCAGCGCCCCGGTTCGAACGGGACCTTCGGAGACGACACATTCCTCGACCTTGTAATATGAGCGCCCGTGTGCAGGATACACCACACTGCTTCGAGATTTTCGTGCATGGTTTTGTTTTAAGCCTCCTGAGATCCTGGAAAGAGCGTGTGTGGGCTAACATCAGCGCCCCGGTTCGAACTTCGAACGGGGTCTTCGGGGCCAACATCGCATAAAGACTTTCTATACGATCATTGCTAATGTGAGCCAGCGTGCACGATACACCACACCGATTTTCTTGAGTGCATTCGCGCTCGGTGGGATCGTGGGGAGGGCAGTCGGCCCGGGAGGAAAAAGGAAGTGCTGCGGGTGTTAATAGCAGCGCCCCGGCTCGAACGGGGCCTTCAGGGAGGACATCATTCGACTTCATAATGTGCGTGTGCACGATACACCACACTGCTTTTATTTTTTCTTGCCCGACTTTGTTTTGCGCCCCCTGGATCCTGGGGAAGGGCGTGAGTCGTGAGCCGGAGACTAAAAAACGACACGTACGACAGTGCCAATTAACAGCAGCACCCCGGCTCGAACGGGTTCCTCGGGGTATGGACGCTGTTGCGTCGCGCGCATTGACTCCCCGTGTGCGCAGTACACCATGCTGCTTTCCTGGCTCGCTTTACGATGGGATCAGATGGGATGGTGGAAGAAATGGGTGGGCTGCGGGTGAGGCCACCGTGGTGGTGCATTGGCTGCTGGTTGACAAGAAGGAGGGGCAGGAGGCAGAAGGCAGATCTTGGCGGCGGCCAGGGTACGGGGGATACAAAGAAGCGGCTATGACGAGACCCGTCAGACGATAGTTTGGGGAGACGTACTGTACTATTTCGATCAATTCGTCTGTCACAGGTCACAGGGGGTCCCGATTTACGAAAATTTTTGGCCTGTCACAGGTCACCGGAGGGATTTACGAACTTGCCAAAGAGGTCACAAAAAATCTCTAAAACTGCTGAGATACCAATTTTTTTCTGCAGCGCGCGCTGACACGCGCGCCGCCATGTTATACACCAATGTATCTCATGTTTTGGCTCATCTCAGCCTCTATAGTATGCCTGGCGTGATTTTCTGAAGATAGTTGCTCGGAATCACCCAAATTCAACATGATTGGAGGTAGCTCATAATGCAAAATCTGTGGTTAGAAACTGTATCCGGGGGATGTGGGAGCTCAAGCTGCTTATTTCCAGACCTTAGGGGATAAAATTGGTGGATTTATGATTTTTTTTTCCGTGTCACAGGCATCTCGGCCGATTTACGAATATCAAAGTTCGAATCGACGTGTCACAGGTCACAGGCACTGACGAATTGATCGAAATAGTACAGTAGTTTATATGGGAGGTGGGTTGCGGAGTGGCACAGTCGCGCGCAAGATGCGGGTACAGAAGGACAAACGCCAGAGCTGGGATGAGAGTAGCAGTGGTAGAGTAGACCGCGTCATTGAAGTAGAGGAGGACGAGCCACAACGAGGACGGGGACGAGGCGAGGACGAGGCGAGGAGCAAGGTTGGAATCAGCGGATCAACGGAAATGAGAGGGCACGTGCGATTAGCTCATCCGGCTAGTAGTAGTAAGCGGCCAAAGTCTCCGTCTCCCTCGACTTCTTCGCGCCGTCGCCGTCGACGACCCTCTCGGCGACACTACCGACGACGCCAACGTGCCTGTCACCGGGTCCCCGCGGGCTATCGTGCGGCGACTTCTCTTTCCATAACGACAAATCCGAGCCCGACGCACCGGCCTCAATCTTGAATCTTCTTCTGCGCTAGGCTTTGGCTAGGCTTCAAGCTCTACGGCGACGACCATGGCCAGCCTCTCCTCCTCCTCGCGCTCGCGTTCGGTCTCGGGCTCGAGAACCGCATCCTCCACGGGTGCACCGTCCACCAGCAGCACCAGCAGCAGCTTCTCCGGCTTCCCGCAGACCGCCACAGCCACCGACACATTCTTCCCGCCCCCGCCCCCGTTCCCCACCGGCGGCGGATTTGGTGGCGGCGGAAACGGCGGCGGCGGCGGCGACACTGGCCCGCAGTCGTCCGCGCAGCTCTACCGTGCGCCCCTCCCCTTTTACAATTACCGCTAGCGGTGCTAATTAGTCATCCTGCACGCAGTGTACACCTTCCTCGCGACGCTCATCCTCCTCCTCGGCGTCTCCTCCGCGATCGTCGTGCGCTCGCTGCTGCTGCGCCGGCGCCACCGCCGCATGGTCGCGGAGGCGATCGCGAATGGCACGTGGATCCCGCCCACGCCGCGCGTCAAGGTCGACTTGAACAAGAAGCCGCGCCTGTGGGACGTATACCTCGCGCCGCCCGTGCTCGGCAGCGCGGCGGGTGGGGAGAAGGAGAAGGACGACTGGGAGGCGATCATGGTGGGTGTTTTGCTTTTGTGCCCGTTTGTGAATTTTGTGGGCTTGCTCTGGCCTCCTCGCACCATGGCATCCTAGATCCATTGCATCCCACTCCCATCTCCCTGCCCAATCAGCCTCCGCCATCCATCCCCTCTGCTACGCAGGATGCCCTCCGCGTTACTCTTCTCATCCCCGTCCCCGTTCCTTCCCTCCCCGTTCGACCCACCTCCCGATCGCAGCTGAAGCACGCACCTCTCCCTCCTACTTCGATTTCCCCTTTCCTCCCGGCCACTCCCATCCGCGCAATCCTTTAACCATGCATTCTTCCTCCTTTGCCTCCCGTCGTCTTCTCTTTCTCTTCCTCTTCTTCTTCGCCTGCTACAATCACCCCCGCCCCACGCTTCCATCCATCCTCCTCCCAGCAGCTCGTCTGTACCCCGTTCCTAGCACCCTGCCCATCCATCCATCTGCATTTCGTCTCCATGGCCGCACCCCGTGCCTCCGTCGTGCCTTATCGTTCCCGCCTGTCGCGTCCCCACCACAGCGTTCGTCTCCGCCCGCAACCTTCACTACTTATCGCCCTCCTTCACCAACTGCGTCGTTTCCCTTCGCCGCCTTCCCTCCGCGGTTCTTCGTACGAGCCGCTTCCCCTCCGCTTCCTCTTCCCCCACCGCGCCTCCCGGAGTCCGCCACCCACATCACATTCCCCACCTTCCCACCTCACCGTCAGCCCTTGTTTACCCGTCGCGTCCGAATGTTCCCCCCCTCCTTCACACCCCTCGCCGCTCCGTTCGTCGCTACGTCTCTACGTCCCCTCCCCTCGACGGTCGCGCACGGTCCCTGCGTCAGCCGTTCATCCCCTTCTTGGCCCTCCATTCCGTGACCGTCAGCCGCCACCCCCACCCCCATTCGCGTGATCCTCCCCACCACCCATCCTCCTTCCTTTCCCTCCCATCGTCTCCTCCTCCTCCTCTTCCTCTTCTCCTGCTACATCTACCTCCACCTTCGCGCTTCCTCCCGGCAGCCTACTCTGTACACTCTCCCCGTCCGTCTGCGTCCCCTCCACGCCCCCGTTGCGCCGCGGCCTCCATTCCCACCTCGTTCCCGCCTGTCGCTTCTCCTTTTGTGCCCGTGCCCCCGTGCCCCCCACTCCTCGCCCACCTAGTATGCCATGCATTCCTTCTTTTCGCCCCACCGCTCGGCGTCCCATCATCCCCGTTCGTCCCGCGCCTTCCCCGCGCCTTCGCTCGCGCTACCTCTCGCGCCCCTTCCCCCTTCCCCATCTTTCGGTTTGCGCGCCGCTGGACCCGTCGTGTCCCCCGCCTCCTCGCCCACTTCTGCTCGCCCTCGTAACATCCCGCGTCCCCCCCCCCCCCCCCCCCCGTCTCCCCTTTGCTTGCGTTCTTCTTTCTGCATTCCTTCGTTCCCTTCCTCCTCTCTGCTCTTCTGTCTTCTGTCTTCTGTCCTCGCGTCTTTCTTCTTTCTTTCCTTCCTTCCTGGAGGCTCTGCTCGCTCTCTTTAATCCGCGCCTGCCTCCCTCTGCCCGCCCGCGATACTGACCTACTCCCCCCTTAGCCCTTCGCGGTGTCGTACACCCCGCCGTCCGCGCCCGCCTCCACCGCCTCCTCCGCCACCCCAAATACCGCCGCAACGAATTTAAGTACAATTACAAACACGAATACGACCACGAACCCCAGCACCACCGCGCTCGCCCCTGCCCTTACTCCCGCCACCATCTTGGGTGGTGCAGGGGACGAGCCAGAGCAGCCGCGCGTGCGCGTCGCGGTGCTCATCGCCATGCCCGTCCCGCCTTCCCCGCCGTCCCCGCCTTCCCTGCCTGCATCGCCTACATCTCCTTCTACACCCCGCGGACACGGGCACGGCGACGCGCCGCAGTGGGTCGTGCTGGACGGGGACGGCGCGCCGGTGCTGCCGCACGTGGAGGTGGGGTTGGGGCGGGTGGGGGTCGTTGCGGGGGAGGGAGAGGAGGGCGGGTAGTTTCGGGGGATGCGGGCGAGTAGTGGGGCGTGGGGTCGGCGCGGGTGGGGATAGAGAGAAGGGTACGGACGATTCAGAGTGAACTATGGGAACTAAATAACTGGCTGACTGACTGACTGGCTACTGGTACTGGCTGGTGCGGTGTACGGTGTACGGAGCTTTGAGAAGTGTGTAATTCGATATCGATTTCTTGGATTGATTAGTCATATCGACTTTTTGGGAGTGGACCATGATTTCGACGCCGCCAATCGAGGACGTTGCCTACCCTCGTACTTACCTGGCACTGGGACACTCGGGCTCGAGCGTGGACTCTCGCTCCTCTGTTCTTCCAGGATCCGGAAACTGGCGGCGAGGAGGCCCCGAAAGTCCAACGAAAGTCTGCAGCCTGCTGTTGTACCACGGCGTGCTGGCGATACCTCCCGCGACTCCCGGAGCCGATATTCAGCGACGCCCGACGGGCACTGTCAATAGTGCAGGAGGTTTCGCGCGGTGAAATCGCTCGAAGCGCCGAGAGGCTCATTGGCAGACTGGCTCCCCCCGAAATGCCGCCACAAGTGAGGCGAATCTCAGGAACGCCTCAAGCTTCAAGGACGCGACCCCGTGCGTCTAGCCTTGCGCGCGACTTGCCAATGCCTGCGTCCGGACCCGCGCACTTCTGGACCCGCAGCCTCACGCTGATTCTCGGGCATTCGTGCTCGGACTTCTTCTCGAGCTCCCGGATGAGGCTGGATCAGAGGTGGACAGCACGGAGGAAGAGTGCATCGTGACGCGCCGCTGCTGGGCCTTGCGGATGGCCTCGAGCTGGGGCACCGGGGACAAAATCGATGGCCTTTGTGCCGCCGCGGACGTCGACTTCCCGGGCAGCGGTGATTTGGAGGCGTCGGAGCTCAGCTCAGCCTTGAGCTAGGGGACGTTGTTTTCGAGGTCAATCAGTCCTGCGCAACGGCTGTGCTCGGTCTCATCGGTGGCGATGGGCGCGTTGGCGGGGCGTTCGTGCTCAAGGGATCTTCTCTTTGGCGACGATTCGGCCGACATCGTACACGGCGCCACAAGAGCTGGCGGCGTCGCTCGCTAAGGCCCAGGACTCGGGGCGGCGCTGGATATGGGATGGCCAGTGCGCGATGCATTGACGTGATCCTCCACAGCCTGAACCTAGCTTCGAATCGTGGCGACCCCGAACGTCGCGGCTTTGTTTCTGCGTCATGGCGGTCTTGCAAATTCAAGGAGCTGCGGCGTTCGCTCCTGTTTCCCCCGGATCCTTCGCTCCTCCTCCCGCCGCCCATATGATCCTGTAAATATCGACATGTACCTCAATCTCTGTCGCGCTGTGTTTAGACGCACTTCAGCCCTCAAAACTAGGATCAATGTCGGCCAGAAATTGCGACCATGCGCTCATGAACAGTCGTGCTGTCGCCCTCTGTTCGTGAATTCAGCCTATCATCTTCGGACCTTGGCAAGCGCCATGCACAGCGGTTCATTTGCTCATTTCCGCTGCAGCCGCATGATTTACCAAGACGGCCCGATGTGCATGTAGATAAGAATCTGAACCACCAATCCACTCGTTCTTGCTCTCGTTTGACTCACGTCCGGCTACCTCGAGCTACAACAGTTCCTTCCGGCCACGCAGACACCGTTTCCCATGAAAAATCAGCGAACCAAACCTGAAGCTGAGAGCGATAGTAGCCGTCTTTCGGGAAATTCGGACTAGATTGCAGCACCGGTTTGTGGCGTATTAAAAGCGCCTAAAGCCTCACTTACGCAACCAGATCTAGCATATCACAGCACCCGCGCTAGATATAAAGGGGAGCGTCCATTGATATCATCCAACCCTTGCTTCTGCCCTCGACTATCGACGTGCATTCACAGTTTCAAACTTTCACTGAATGTCTGCCACTCAATTGGTGAGGGTCAGAAACTTCGATACTACTTGGCTGATATGGAACAGCATCCTCGACTCCATTCCGACCTTGGCCCACCGACTCCGGCGGATATCTCCCTGGTAAGTGGGCCCTTTTTGGTGAAGGGAGAGGTTGATTCAGAGATGAGGCTATATAGGACGCCGAGATGGCGGAAATACAAAGACTCAAACAATTGATAGAGAAGGCACCGGTAGGGGATGCAGAGCTCCCAAGATATCACCACATGCTTGGAGCGATCTACAAGCAAGAATATAAGGATTTCCAGGACTTGCCTAATCTTGAGGCTGCATTGTTACACTATCAGGTGGCTGTGACTTTGCTGGAGGAACTTGGACACCCAGACCAATCAGAATATCTCAAATCGCTTGCTGTGGCTTATAGGGACCGTTACCGGGAATTGGACGACCTCGAGGACCTGAACCTGGCAATCAAATGGGGCCAGGAATCCATTGCCTTATTGCATGGACACCCAGGAACAGCAGGAAGGCTGCAGAGCCTTGCTGTATCTTTCACAGCCCGATACAGGAAGCTGGGAACACTTGATGACCTGGAGGCTGCAGTCCAGATGGATAATCAAGCGGTACAACTCACCGAGCTGGGAGATCCAGATAGAATAAAACCACTCCAGAACCTTTCAGTATCTTTGACAGACCGCTTCCACCGGTTGGGAGAGATGAAAGATCTGGAAGCAGCACTGAAACTTGACCAGGAGATTCTGGATTCAGATCCGGAAAGGCCGGAATATCTTCAGAGCTTGGCTGTTTCCTTTACAAACAGATTCCAGAGACTCGGAGATCCAGCTGATCTCAACAAGGCATTCCACCTACATGAAGAAGCAGTCAAACATACACCAGAAAATCACCCTGAAAGGGCAGGGCATCTTCAAGGACTGGCTCTCTCTCTTGAAGATAGATATAGGCTGCTTGGAGACCTGAATGATCTTGAGGCAGCATTGATGATAGGAAAAGATGTTGTGAGCATGACAGTGGGACATCCCAAACAAGTCCAATTCCAGCACAGTCTGGGCTCAACATTTGGGAATAGATATCGGCAGCTGGGAAATCTCAGTGATCTGGAGGATGCTTTGCACCATTTCCAAGCTGCAGTAGATGCCACACCAGATGGGCATCAAGATAAAGCATACTATCTCCAAAGTCTTGCCATGTGTCATGGGGACAGATACAAAAGATTTGGAGAGCTAGGAGATCTGGATGCGGCACTACATAATGGTCAAACTGCAGTGGACTTTACTGCAGAGGATCACCCTGACCGGATAACTTATCTGGGAAGCCTTTCTGGATTTCTGGAACAGCGTTATCAGCGATTTGGAGATCCAAATGATCTTGAGAATGCTTTGGAAATGATTGATGAAGCTGTGGATAACACACCTGATGGCCACCCTGACAAATGTGAATACCTGTTAGGCCTTGCTGCATTATTGCAACTTAGCTACTGCAGGTTTGGTGACCTTGTTGATCTTGAGGAGGCTCTGAGAACAAACCAAGCATTAGATGAATTGACTAAGAATGGCCATCCAAAACGGGCAAATTATCTCTCAAGCCTCGCAGCATCATATATACATCGGTATCAGCGGTTAGGAGCACTCAGTGATCTGGAGGCTGCTTTACAGAAAGACAGAGAAGCTGTTCATATTCCTGCCACTGCAAATCATGACAAGGCAAAATATCTGCAGAACCTTGCAGCAGCCTTGACCCATCGGTATTTACGGTTGCATGACCTCAAAGATTTGGAGGCAGCAGTCCAGGCAGACCAAGAAGGATTTGAGCTTATTCCAAAGGGGCATGTTGATAGAGGGGCATATCTGCACAATGTTGCCCTGTGTGCCATTCATCGTTATCGAAAGTTCAATAACCCGGCAGATGCCGAGATTGTTCACAAAAGCTATATAGCTTCATTTGAAGCTAGCAGTCTAAATCCAGAAGCTGCCTGGGGACAGGCTCTGGTCTGGGCATCATTTGCTAAAGAATTCCAACCCTCAGATTGTGTACCTGCATACACTGCTGGTTTCCGTTTACTCCCTGAGATACTGTGGATTGGCCACACTATACCAATTCGGCAGAATACTATCCTCCGACTTAACATTGGCCAAACAACTTCAATGGCAACAAGAACATGCATTGAGTTGTCCAATCAGAGTTTGACCCTGAATGCTGCTGTGGAAATCATGGAGCAAGGCTTGGCAACTGAATTTCAAAAGCTGCTTCAGCTGACTCCAGACCTCGAAAAGCTCCAGAGTGAAGATGCAGAGTTGCTCCAGAATTTATCTTGCCAGCTTTACAGTGGGAGAGCCCCACATTCCTTGCACATTGTGAATGAATGGGATCAGCTTGTGAAGAAGATCCAGAAGCAGCCTGGCCTAGAACACTTTCTGCAACCCAAACCATATGATGTGCTGTGCCATGCTTCTAGAGGAGGTCCTATTGTGATGCTGAACAGCCACAAAAATGGTTGTGATGCCATAATAATTGTCAATCCAGCTTCAGAGCCTGTAAATGTACCTCTGGTGGATGTTGGAATTGATCACTTGAAATTCCAGCGGGCTATGCTCAAGAAATTACTTGGTCACTGCAATGTTCGAACCCGAGGAGACTCTGCATCTTCCAGACTCTTTGGCCAAGAGGAGCATTTCGTAGCCAAATCAACCTCAGAGTGTTTTGCAGACTTGTTGTCTTGGCTCTGGACTCATATTGTCAGCCATATCTATCATGCACTGGAATTGGTCGGTGGAAATTTCTTCTTTCTCTAACTAAAACTGACATATATATTCTTGTATGATAGGCTGGAGTCTATAATGGCAGACTGTGGTGGTTGCCAACTGGGGAGTTTACTGGACTGCCTCTACATGCAAGCCCTCCAATCGACAAATTCAATCAATTTATTCATTCATATACTGCAACACTGGGATCACTGGTAGAATCATACACAAAGAAGCAGACCCAGAATGCACCCAAACTCGGTGTAGTTGGTGTAACACATACAGACCCTTCGGGAATGAACATGCTCAAGGGGGTCAAGAAGGAAGTCCAAAATATAATGGCCATTGTCAAAGGCCCTCTGGATTGCCTTGAAGGTGAACAAGCAACACCAGAGTCTGTAAAGCTACAGGTTCAAGAGTGCTCCTGGGTGCACCTAGCCTGTCATGGAAAACAGGACTTAATTGAGCCATCACAAAGCCATCTTCTACTCTATGGAGGCAGTTTGGAGCTGGAAACCATCCTCCAGACCCCACTCCCCAATGCTGAGTTTGTCTTCCTGGCAGCATGCCAGACTGCCATGGGAGATGCTGATCTGGTGAATGAATCCTTCCATCTTGGAGGAGGGTTGATTGCTGCAGGTTTTCGCAGTGCAGTGGGGACGATGTGGGCAATGAATGATCTAGATGGGCCATTGGTTGCCCAGATCTTTTATTCACATCTGTTCCGAGATGGTCGGCAGCCAAAGGCAGGTGATACAGCTGAGGCACTGCAGGTTGCGGTGAATGAATTGAGGGACAGGAAGGTTCCGCATGAGCGTTGGATCCCTTTCATGCACATGGGGATTTGATCGTTTTGTATACTATACTATTTCAATTGATTCGACCTAGGTGTGATGTCTGACACGAAATATAAGTAAATCCAACCATTCAACCAGTGGACAGCGGAAGAGAAAAGCCGATTCAGGCCGACGATCAAAAGTCCGATAGATCCGATTCCGCGACTGGCCCGTTGGGCCCGGGCCCAAGTCGCCCGTCATCTCACTGCACAAGCCACACTGATAGTCTCAAGCTCCCAAGCTCTCAAGCTCTCAAGAGTCGAGAGGCAAGAACGAAGCAGTCAATTTTATGCACTCGATGCACACTATCTAATTCTGCGCCAGCCTTACACAATGGGCTCCTCTTGCGAACGTTGTCGGGGGGCAGGAGCGCCTCCATCCGCTTTGAATCCGTTCGACGACAGACGAGAACCCGGGCCGTGACGGACAACTCATTAAGACCGACTCGAATACCGACAGCAGGACTACGTGCACCCACTGGCAGGGCAGACTCAATCGTCCCCGAACACCCCGCCCTCAGGACGCCCCGAGTCGACCAGCTCGGACTTCTTTCTCGTCTGCGCATCTGTAGGCTCTCAGACCCCCGCCGGCGGCGTATCTCAAGGCTGCTAGCGTCCCAAGGGCCAAGCATCCGAGGATCTGAGTCGAATGCAGACAGGCAGTGCAACGCGACGTCGGGCTTCACGCTGCAAGCTAACGCAACGCAAGCTCCGTCAACGCGGCGCGAGGGCCCTGCATGGTGCTCGCCGAGGATGGGCGCGTCCACCGCAGAGGTAGAGCGGCTAGATCCTAGCGTGTCCCCACCGCGGTCCCCGGCCCGCGCAGGTCGCGCACCCACCGCACCCACCGCAGCCCCGCCGCGCGCGCAACGACCCGTGCGGGCTCTGCCTCTTCTTCTGCTGCTTCATCTTCTGCGTCTTCTCCGTCGGCGGCAAAGTCAGAGGTGGAGGATGAGGGGGAGGGTGAGGTGGAGCCGAGGGCGAAACGAGCGCGCGGGGGCTCGTTTGCACCCGTAGACCCCGCGTGCCCGTCCCCAAGCGTGTGCAGCTCCGTAAGCGCCGCGGGCGGGACGCCACCGAGGCGGCGGTTGCGCTTCGCCGCGCGGGCGGGCGAGGGCGTAATGTAGATGGGCACGGGGGACCGAGGCGCGTCTTTGTCTCCGGGCGCGGGGGCGGGAGACGCGGTGGCGAAGGAACACCACGCCCGCGGGTGCGCGGATGCGGATGCAGGGGAGACGGGCGAGTCGGAGGGGTTGGTGACGAAGAAGCGTGGCTGGGGCTGGAGCTGGGGCTTGCTGCGCGCGGGCGCGAGGGTGAGGCCGGCGGCAGAGGAGAGGGCAGCGGTGGAGGCGCTGCGGCGCGGGGGCGCGGGGAGGGCGCGGAGCTTGCGCTCGGACGGACCTGAGGTGCGCGTGTCGAGCGAGAGGCTGCGGTACGGCCCGTGCGGGCGGGTGTCCAGGTCCTCGTAGGGCGGCGGGATGTCTAGGTGCGTTGGGGAATCACCGTGCATGATTGGCGGGAGTTCCAGGTCGAGGTCGCGGTCTCGGTCGCGGACACGGAGGGACATGGGTGGGAGGAGCAATAAAAGGGCGTCCGTTACTGGACAGCGCGGGACACGACAGGACACGACATGCTCTCGGGGTTGCCGCGTGGGGCTAGTAAAACCAAGAGGGCGGAGGGGACAATGACAAGCGGAGCCAAGATAGAAATCATTCGTGAGGGATCGCCTCGAGGAACAGGCCACACCAAACTTGAACCCGCCGAAGCAGCGGCGCTCTAGATTGACAGATTCATGATTAGGCATTCAGCCCTCTGTGGCCTGAACGGATAGGATGTCGATGGACGACCGAGTCGGAGCTTCTGTCCTGCAGCAGCCTGCAGCCCGAGGAGTTTCATAACTTGTCTCAAACGTGTAATTCGGCTAGCAATTGGAGCACTAGACTGGTTGTCGTTCGCGTGACAAGCAGCCTGGAATATTTTGAGCGTACCCGATTCTTGTCTTGCTGAGGGCTGCGGGTGCATACATCCTATTCTTGTCTTGTATGTAGCATGGAGCACAGTACATAGCAAGCCTGTGAACAATCACGGCCGAAGAAGATGAGTTGGCTGGAATGGTGGAGATACCTTGGATGGACTGAGACGGGACGAAGAGGAAACGGGAAGGAAAGGATATGGACTTACGCATGACCCGCCGTGGCCGGCACCTGCCGGACCTCAGTCTTGTATTAGGCAGAGGCGTGGTATAAAATAGTAAACTAGTAAACAACAGATTCGGCGCGCAGAAAAGAGTGATCATCAAGATGGGCACAGCCACGGTGAGCAACTCTGACTCCTGCTTCCGTCATGCCACCACAATGCCACCATGCTGAACGACCTGCTGAACTTGCGATACCCAGGGCCCCATCAACCGCCGAGAGCGCACCTCAGCTCAGGCTCTTGGTCCCCAATTGTCTAAAGCTTTGCCTCCGTGACTTTACCGCTCGTCCGACGTCGACAAACCTGGGTTTTGGCCGTGCTACCTCATGCTGGGCAACGAAGTTTCGCTGTACTTATCGGAACAGTTCGACGCTCGACGCACCGTGTCGCACTTCGTACGGCACAAGGGTCGCAACCTGTCGCAGCCAAGTCGCAGCGCACGACCGACGCGTGCAAGACGCGTGTGCGCCAAGCAGAGCGGCTGATTCCGGCGGGGCCTCTCCAGTGAGCTGGACCATCACCGTACATTGGGCTGGTCTATTTCAACCTCGCGGCGTCAAAATTCTGTTAGTATCTGCACCTGCTTTGTCCCGGCGATTCGTGCGCTGTGAGCCTGTGATCACGATCTTCCTTGAGCAGCCATTCAATGTCAATTGATCAATGATAATCCATCGATGCCATCCAATAAATCTGCAAACGACCTGCTCCCCGTCCCGCCTCTGCTCTCGTTCTGCTTTCCAACAACGCATCTTCAATCCCCTTCCGCCGTTGGATCATTCATACTCAAATCGAATCGCGGCGGGAAGACTCATCAAACGGAACTAGCTCTAGGAAGGAACCCTCCGCGTCCATGCACCACCAATCTATCTCTCCAACCAACCTCCCCGCCCCCGCCTATGCCCTCATTCTGCCATCCAACTATGCATCGTTCAGATATTCAAATCCCCATCCTGGAGCCACCCGTATCCGTGCCTCCCGGATATCGACCGAACCACATAACCCCATGGTTTCGTGTTCCCCGAGCAATTGCAAGTATCTCGGAGGCTTCACCCATTCTCGCTGTTATCCTGGACCCGGCACGCAGAAGTCCGAAGGCGACGTCGGGGTGTCCCGGATGCTCCGCAATCGCCGTCTAATCTCGCCGTCCTCCATCCTATATTTCAATCTCATCCCACATCGCATCGCACCATCCGCGGGGGCAATAGCACGACGGCGAGCCAACCGCGTGCTATATGAATCAGCGTAGATTCGTCCTTCGGCCTTTCGCCGTTCAATCCCGAAACGAGACGCTGCATCGCTCGTTAAACCAAGCTCTCATCCCTCCGGCGGCGCGCAGCGAAAAAACCCAGCCCCGAAAACCGCTGTACAAAGGATACATGCGTCACGGTACCCCTGACGGTGACCCCGCCTCGTCCGCGTCGCCCCGCGCCGAGTCGCGCCTCGCCGAATACGGCGGCGGCACCGTCTCTCCGGCCCCTTCCTGCGCCTTGCCCTCCCCATCCTGCGCCCCATCCCCATTCCCATTGCCATCGCCCGCCCCCGCCCCACGCGCTGACCCGTACCCCGCCCGGCGCCGTCGGACCGCGAACACGGCCGGCACGACGAGGAACAGGTACGCGAGCGCGCAGAGCGTGGCGGCGAGCGGGAGCGCGCCGAAGACGGCGGTGATGGCCCACTTCCAGGGCGTCATTTTTACGTCGAAGCGGACCTGTGGGCGGATGAGTAGGGGAAGAGGAGGGGAGGGAGGGGAAGGGGAAGGGGTACCTGGGAGCCGTCCTTGGGGTCGTAGTAGCAGAAGGAGGTGCTGTTGGTGATGTGCCCGTCGAAGAAGCCCTGCCCGCCAGTCAGCGCGCGCACGGAGAGAGGGGTCGTGGTACAACGCACCTGCGCCGCGCCCAAATCCTTCTTGAAGTCCTGCCGATACGTCGCGTTCTGCGCCCTCGACCCCGGCCCGCGCGTCTGGTACGTCACGTCGACGTTGACGGCGTAGCACACGGGGCACGAGAGCTGGCACCCCCAGTTGATCGTCGAGCTGCAGCAGCGGCAGTTGCACGAGTAGGACTTGCAGCTCTGCGAGCACGTGCTGGGCGTCCCCGAGCAGGTGGAGGAGCAGGACTGGCACGTCGAGCAGCAGTTCCCGCAGCAGTGGTACCTGGCGCAGCATGGCAGGGTTGGGTTAGTCGGTTGGGATGCGGGGGGATAGGGCGCACGCACCCGCCGTCGCAAATGCTGCCCGGGCCCGTCGGGCAGGCGGTGGCGTTCGCGGCGCACGCCGAGGGGCTGAATCCGCTGTTGATCGAGGAGATCTGCGCGGCGCACTGCGGCGCGCCGAGCGGCGCGGAGGCGCACGAGTTGCCGCACGTCTTTTCGCAGCAGTAGCGCGAGTCGATCGCGGAGGCGAGCACCGTGCAGCGCGTCAGCGACCAGCCGGAGCGGACGACCTCTGTATGTTTTAGGCGGGGGCTCAGCTCGCTGCGGTGAGGGGTTATGGTGAGAAAGAGGGTTCGTACCGGGGTAGTTGAGTCCGAAGAAGAGCCCGAAGAAGAGGCCGAGGGACGCGACGAGCAGGACGAGCAGGAGTTTGAGCGCGAAGCGCATGGTGGTGGCGGTCTGAGGAGGGTCGTGTTCGTGGCAGGATTTATGGAGTGCACGGCGAGGCGCCACAGTGATCGATCGGGAGCTCCCGGCGGATAGGGGGGGGGGCTCTTAGTATTCATTAGAGACAGTCAACTGGGTGCCTTCCAAGCCAAAGTTGCAGTGACATAGGGTCAAAGAGCGATTCAGAATCTTGCACATAGCGAGGCGGCGGCGTTGCGGCAGTGCTTGTCGTCGACGTCGCGCAACGTGGTGTTGACTCGTTGCCGATCGGCGCGGGTCGGGCGCCGCGCGAGGAGGTCGACGGCCGGCATGCAGGATGCGATCGGGACCTCGTTGAAGCTCATGCTTTTCGAAATGTACGTTCAAGACGGAACGGAGGATGCACACCGGGTACTATTATACTATAACCCCATGAAAATGTGAAAAGTTGATATTGTTGCGCACAGGACTCGTATGGCGGTCCAAATGCACTTTTATTCCCGCGCAAAACAAACTTTGTTCCGCGCAATAAACTCGGCATTTTCGGACCGTCCGCGCTAAAAACTGACATAGTGGGAGTCAGTCTCTGATGCGCGCAACTTTTACCTCCGCGCTGTCCCAGAGCCCAGATGCTGGATTGACGAGGACAGCGTGGTGCATCGATAACCGAACCGAGATGAGCTGCATATCGATATCTCGTTTATTGCTGCAGGTTCTTCGATCGAGACTATGTGAACTTTGAACTGAAAAGTTGAAAGGAGTGAAATTACTGAGTCATCTGTCTATCAGTAGTCTCGTTCAGGGTCCAGGAAATCGCTCATCGGGTGCCCAAACGGGAACTTATGCGAGAAAAGCAACACCTTCTCCTCTGCGGCGAGCGGCAGCTTCAGCTGCATGTACGGGATGAACGCAGTGTACCGGGTCTGCTCCGGGCTCGTGGTGAAATAGCGCAGCGAGAACTCGACCTCGCGCAGGTCGCGCAGGCCCATGATCGCATCGTCGAGCGCAGGCCACTCTGCCACGCTGAAGGGAAACGCGAGCTGGCGCTGCGGGGCCTGTTTCGGGCGGTCCATCATCGCGAGGGTGAGGGCGTGGATGTGCGGCGTGGCGGCAGCCGTGCGCGAGACGATGGCCGCGAGCTGCACGGGAGTCTTCAGGAGGTCGACATCCAGCCAGAGCTCGAGATGCGAGAGCCCCGGCAGTGCGGGGAGGTTGTCGTAGGGTGCCTCTGATACAGCTCTGTGAATAGCGGGCACGGACACAGAGCGGAGACGTACCCAGTTCGAGCTTCAGATGCTTCAAGGTGGACGAACACGCAGTTAACAGCGAATTGAACCCTGGCTTGAGTTCATCGTAGATTGGCGGGAATAGGACAGAGATGCTCGTGAGGTGCCGGAGGTACGTGAATAGCGTCGGCTGGGAGATGAAGGGAATAACAAGACTGTATTCGTCTCCAGTAATCCTCAGGTGATGGACTTTTGCCGAGGGAGCAACATCTTCCAGGTCTCCATCTGCGTTGGCGATCGAGACATTATAAAGCGAGACCTGTTCCATGGACGAGAAGGCGCGCAAAACGACGGAAGGGTGGATCCGGGAGACATTCCGCAGTCCTAATGCTTTGACAGATGAGCGGGCTATGAGGTCGAGGAGGCTGGGGTTTTCTCCAAGCTGATCGTGGAACGCTACCGGCCGGCCCGTGATTACGAGGCGTTCGACGTCGGGCAGCCGAGACAAGATCGCCTTGAGCTGCGGGCAATCCTTCGGGAGTCCCGCGATGTTGAGTTCGAGGCAGCGAACATATGCGCCGAGATGCGGGGACGAGGCGAGGAGCGCGGCCGCGCGCTTATACGCGCCGACATTAGCGATCGAGACGCCCCAGAAAAGACGACGCTGGCTGGAGGCCACGAACGCGCTCGATGTTAGTGCGCATGCTGCAAGCGTGGTGCGAGCCGAATAGGGAACCTCTTCGATAATTGCGTTGATGAGCTCCTGGGGGTACTCCGAGTCCGACATGGTGGTGCTGGTCAAAGAGCTTTGCCGCCTCGTGCCCGTGACGTTATTGATGTCGGCACCGCCTACAGTACCATGATCACTTGCGATTATCCCAAGATTATCTTGCCGAGTCCAAACTTTATTGATTATTACTTGAAGTTGGTCTAGATCATGAACCATCGAGAGAGCGAACAAGCGCCTAAGTACGTGATCGCGTTTGAACCGCAGCAAATAAATGAATACGCGCAAGGCGAGGGAGGAGCACTAACCCTGGGAGCACATCACGATAATCAAAGGATCTTCCCCGTGCCCAGATTAGCGGCGCAAAACATGGCCCATGGGCCATGACTCGACCAGTCGACGCAGATCCTGAGGCCGACAGCGACGCATCCGAGTCCGCCCGTGCCCATACAAGAGCGGGCCAGGTCGACGCGGCGACAGTCCTATCGAAGTGACGAGTACCGGGTCGCCGCCGGGTCGGGATTCAGTTCCCTCAGTTTTAGCCTTGTCCGACCAGGCTCACACAATTTCAACAAAATCTCATCAAGCAGACGTAACAATCCTGGAACAAACGGGGCGGAATTGATTTCTTCTGGCGAATGAACCATGCGTACCATTCCCAGAGTCGTCTGAGTTTCGTCGTCCAGGATGATCACGCCGGAGCTTGGTGAGAACTATCTGCCTGCGTCAAACCTTTGGGCTCGCTCTCGTCTAGGACTCAAAAGCTGAACTTGAACTTTAGTCCGGTATCTGATACTGAGGATCGGAGCCTAAGTGTCATCTCTACCAGTCTAGAGCTACCCGACATTCAGCAGTATGTTTATAATCATATGAACCGTCCGGAGTCGGGCATGCGTCACATTGCCGAGGTATCTTGTTGGGGAGCAGGTGCGCTTTGTACCCGAGGACGCATGAAGTATGACCGACGAGTCGTGTTCTCGAAGTTGTTCACGAGACTCAGAGCATGTTGATAAATTCACATTCCATAGGGTTAGAACAGCAAATCATCATACACGTTTGTACATATGGAGCCCCGGGGACTGTTTGTTATTCGTGAAGAGGCACTGAGATTAGCAACCGGTGTTTATTCCGCGGTGTAGTCCTGCCGGGGGAAAGTGTGTGAGCTTCAAACAGTAGGCGGAGAAGGGAGAACAATAGCTTACCTTGCCTCCGAACTTCTTTGTGAAGTCGAGTATGAGACGCGTAAGGTCCTTAGGACACTCATAATGCAACGCATGCCCACGACCCTCCAACCAAACACATTCGAACGTCTTGAAGTGAGGCCGCAAGACTTCCTCGATGTTTTTCACAGCACCCATGCGATGCTCGTCAGCGGTTCCTTGGATAGTCAAAAGTGGAAGACCATCCCCTCCTGCCTTCCAAAGAGCCTGGACGTCCATCGGACGATTGAGACTAAGATCCATGATCTTAGGACTGAGGGAGTGCCCTAGGTACAGTGACTTGACTCCAAAGGGCACGGTGCTAGGCTGAGCGAACAGCTTGTCCGTGAACATAGCCGAGGATGTCTGAAACGCGGATACATCGTCTGTGGACAAAAGACCGGGAAGAGCGGCAGCGAGTTCGGGCGCGGCGAGGGCGCCCAAGAGCTCGCCCGTGCAAGGTACTCCAGCGAGATAGATCACACCGGAGAGCGTTGCTGGCGGCAGATGGGCGGCAACATCGGTAGCAACCGCAGCTTGGCGCAAGTCAGGACAGGATATCTCGACAGTGAAACTGACGCACCACCCATACTCCTGTGGCACGAGGTATCAATCAGCTGCTGGGTGCTTTTATATCGTAGAAAGCCCTCACCATGCAGCGAGAACTGGCCTTTTCAGCTCAAAGGCATCCATAACCACTTTGAAGTCCTCTGCGAATCTCTTCGAGTGGTAGGCTTCTTCAGTCGTTGGTTTGCCGCTACGTCCGTGACCGCGGACATCGTACCGGACCTGTAGTGTGATGTTTAACACGCAACTAGGCACCTCGTAATGGAACGTCCGTCTTACGATGTACAGAGTCTCGAGGAGCTGCGGATCAGCACAGAGATCGTCGTATACGCAGCCACTCAAGGTGAGTCCCGCGAGGAGGACAAGATGGGGATTCTGAGGAAGCCCGCTGGCCTCAGCGTAGATGGATGTACCATCCGATGAATGGAGAACTTTCACGTCAGTTTGGAGGGAGGGCATGATATCAGATGAATGTGGATTCAGGGGAGGACGCTTGTGCATAATATATATACCCTGCTACGGCTCGGCTCGGCTCGGCTCGGCTCCACCTGAAGCCGAGCTGACTAAAGGAGCTGACTGAAGTTGGCCCAGACCGGGCTTAGCCGCTTGTAACCGCCAGATTGTAACGCGGATTTGGGCTTTTTATTGACTGTATGACTGGTAAGGCCAAATTTCTATCGTGTGTGTTGTCCACGGGGCGGGATTAACAGCTGTGACGTCACCTCAGTGACATGACTTGCGATTTGGCCTCTTCGAGGCCGGCGCTGAATGTTGTTTAACCTTGACGTTCTTGTTTTTCATTATCGATGCCGGATGCGAGCGGATACAGAAATGGGGCGCAAAACGCAACTTAATCTGGTTACTGTTTATGCACCGTCGGTTCAGATAAATAAATTTGTAAAAGACGGGGGTTTCCATTTGAGAAAAATTGATTTGTCTCAAGGTTTTCGGAAACAGCTATAAGCTAAGGTTGGAGCAGAAACCTGAGATATGACCGTCTCACGTGTTTGTAGTCACCAGCTTCCCGGAGCCCTCAGCTATTGGCCGGGATGAGGAAAATCAAACATACAGTAGAAATGACTGACGGTCGTAAATTGAACAACGCTCTTTTGGCTGTGTTGAATCTCTTGAGCTTTAAGCTTCAAGTCTAGGGCTCATACAAGAATCAATGCTGGTGAGCTTACATATCATATCTTTCGAACTGGCTGTTTTCTATTCTATGAAGTTGCTTTCCGGGATATTTCATTTGCATTCCGGAAGAATGACTTTTAGTGCATTACTCAACACTGGGCCAGATCCACGGATTTGGTATCGTCACTGTTTCTCTTCTCCTTCCACTCGATCGTGCGTGGCACCGTTGAAAATTCAAGAGATTCTCACCCAAGTGCCGAGGTGCCGGTGATGATTGCCGGGTGACTGTCACACAGTGACCCTCCCTCTTTGCGACCACGACCACGAAGTCTCAAGAAATCAGCGACGGCCGCTTGGATGCGCTTTCGACTCCCAGAGGTCACTCACCGAGATCTCAGCAAGCCACTCCCCACAGATGCAGAGGACCAAGCCATACAGGTAATCCTCTGTATCCCGATCGTCGCCCTGCGCACATCCTGAGACGCCCGGTAGTCCGCCAGACGAGACGCGATATTCGCCGGAATGTCAGCGGCATTAGTCTCCGGTGCTTCTCACTCATACAATGCTCCCGTATCTGCTCACTAGACGCTAGCCGTGATCGGCTCACGATTCATGGGCTTTGGGCGCGTCCAGATGATTCTGAGCGGAGCGGGTGCGATGTTCCCTTCCAATCTCCCAGATCTCTTTTGAACTGCACCCTAGGCTCGGGTGCGCTTTCGGGCTACTTCTTCAATCAGGTATGACGCCGTCTGCCGCTTCTGCCACCTCAACATGGTAGGCTGATCGTTTGCCAGGCATTTGTAGCGGCGAACTTGGCTGAGATTGAGAAGGAGAAAGAACGCTTGTCGGCGCTAGGAATCCAGGCCTTCGACAAACCTCGGCCGCAGGATTGAATACAGCACTAAAGCATCGCATAATGCGACGATTCCTGCGGGTGATATTGCCACACGAGCTGAGACGCGATCCTCCGTGCCTTTAATCATCCCTCTTGTATGCAGGTACCGCGTTCTCATTCTGTGACTTGCGCTTCTCCAGGTTGTACGCCGTCGCTGCGGGTCGCGATCCTGTTCTGAATAACGCCGTCTACCTTTATACGAGCGCGGTTCCGCATGAACACTACATTATCTCTATTTCTAGTCCTCTCCAGGGGCAACTCACGTCTCTCTGCAGTGTGCAAGCCCCTTCAAATCCATTCACTCTCGGCTTCCGAGAAGCGAAACGTTAGTAACATCTGAGCGCACAGGTCATCCAACTGCGCAGTGGTGGTGGTGTCAAGAACCCGATGACAGCCCGGCAGCCAGCAGAGATGACTTTTGAACGGGGGCGCGGCGCCGTTGTCGACGCGCGAGAGCACGAACGCGAGGTGGGCGCTGTCCGTGAAGCGGAGGAGTGACTGGACGCTCGCGGAGCGAAGCCGGGGCACAAGCTCGCTAGAGCCAGGCGCGAGTGTGAGCCGCGCTAGGAGGGCGTCCGTTATGAGATGCGCAGCGATGCCCCCGCCGGTGGCCACCGTCTGGTGATCCGAGATCGCGAGCCGCTCCAGGGAGGAGAGGCCGGAGAGACATGTGAGGAGCTCCCCGTGCGATCTCGAGCACGCGAAGGTGCGCGTCGAAGGAGGAGCGTGCGGAGAGTGCGAGGAATGATTCTTGGGGCCAAGTTAGCGGGAGCCGTGGATATTCGCTGGATCCTAGTTCGATCTTGTCCAGCGAGGGAAGGGTAAGGGATTCGAAAAGGCCACCGAGCGTCTGCTCCGAGTGGAAGGGGTAGAACGGGTCGACCACTTCGACGAAGAGGATACCGAGATCGGATGTCGCGGGCGGGATGTCATATTGCAGAGCTTCATGCGAGGGTTGGTCGACGAGACTGAACTGTACGGTGCAGCCAAACTCGACATATTCGCCGATGTCAAAATCACGATCCGACTGGCGCTAGCGGTGTGTGCAGCGCGCTGCATCTAGTTGACGAGAATCATGCTGGGTGTACTCTCATCCACGAATCCGCCTTTCGCAGGGAAGGGGGCTTCGCATGCTGCGCTCCGAGTTTCTTTTTAGGGAGAGCAGAAACAGTTAGGCCGTTGACCGAAAATATATTCGAGGGCGCCCTGCCGCTGAGGAGATGTCATGGGGGGACGGATTGGAGCAGATTCCCGAAGCCACACTCCTTCGCTCTCCTTCCACGACTTACCGCGTCACTGTCTTTCTACATCCTACAGCTACAGAATACGATCAAGTGTTTTCAACATGCCGAGCGTGCGGATCGCCCGGCAGCCGGATCATTCCGCGTTTCGGCTGCAACTGCCGCGAGGACCGGCGGAGCTGCACAAAGATATGGAGACTCGATCCGTTTCATGGTACTACCATGCGGGAATGGACGAGGTGCCAGGTATCCAGAACTTATCCATCCGGGCTTCCCGACCCTCCGGTGTCAGAAAAGGGGACAGGAAGTTGAAAACGGGATTCAACCCCGAGAAGACCGAAATATCGGATGCGGCCCGTCTGTTACTCTAGGAATTTATGGGACTGGGCTACCGCGGGGAGAAACCGTGCCTTCTTCTAGGCGAAAGCCATCGTAAGTTTGTTGCATGTACATATGCAGTCAGTAGCCCGAGCTTAGCTAATAGCCGGCATCAAAAGTCCGAACTAAGCCGGACCGAACAAGTCCGAATCAACATCCTTTCAACCGCTAAATGAGCCTTGACCAGACGGTCCAGACCACTGACCGAGCCGGGATCTGGGCCTGACAAGTTTCGCTGAGCTCTTAACCTAGCCTGACTTGTACTGTAACAGGCTGCAGCCGTCCACCCCACTGTGACCACTGACATCACCCATGGGTTTGGGCAACACAACCAGGCGTGAACCTACAGTGACGGTCGAATTTCAGCAAGGCAAAATTTCAACCAAGCTGCAATCAGAGCTGAAAGTGTGGTCTTTGACCCTGGTTGCGTCACAAAATCGCAAGAGGCAGAGGTGTTAATGATTGCCCTGGAGTTTTGGACCGGATTTCAGTGGGAAGGTTTCTTGTTGTATTGGTAGGCACCAGGGGTCCGAAAGTTCAGATGCACAGCTCTCTGCACTCCCCCGTGTGATCGCGGTTCAGCCGTTAAAAGATGGTGTTGAATTTGTTTCTGCAAACGATCGCAAAAATGCGGCGGGTTGATCACAGACCATACCAGGGGTAGAAGCTGCTGTGTGAGTAAGGGCTTTCGCTTGGTATATCAACATAGGCTCTAAGGTGGACCTCTATGTACATTTGGGACTTTGGAATGAAGGCAATATCATGACCAAGGTCCACAGATCATACAACTCTGCTGCACCGATATCGAACCGTGGGAATATACATTATGCAAATTTCGCCATCGGTGAGAACTGTTTTACACGCTCAAGCGAAGGCGACTCATGGCAGGGGGTCGAATGACAGTTGTGCTTGTTGAACGGCCATAGTGCGTCGGAATCCGGACCGTTGATAACGGTGGCTCAGCGCTCAGCGCTCAGGCCTCAGGGTCTGTCACCGCATCCGGATTCCCACTTCAAAGCTTCGACGCCTCAACTTACCCCTTGATTGCGTCAATGCGTGTGGCCGTATGACAGCTGAACGCAAAACAATAGACCCAACTCGTTTTTACACTCAAATTCGGGCCGAGCACTGCTTCGCCAAATAACCATCTAATCTATTCTCTGCACTCCGTGTCATCTCCAAGTCCGACAAAACAAGCTTCATCATGGTGTCTCTCCCGCATCCCGACCATCAGCCCAGCTCCAACCACGACTTCTTCCATGGCCTACCAATACCCGAGCTACTGGAAGGATGAGAATGAGGAACATGTAGTGGAGCGCAGAGACTTAATTTAGGCCTTGGTTGCCAAAGCAGTGCTCGGCCCGAACTTGAACGCCAAAACAAGTTGGGTCTATCGTTTTGCGTTCAGCTGGAATGCACGGGGACCGAAAATCAAGGATTTGGCGCGTGTAAATGTGGGGCTAGGCAAGCTTGCCTTGTACGCAGACGGGTGTCCCCGACGTCCCCGTGGCTTGATGGCGGGTGTTACGTATCATGACGCAACGGCGATCCCGCCAGCAGAAAGTCAACCTCGGCAGCCACGGCACGAGATCGTATAAAGAGCGCGCGGGTTGCCCTCATCTCCCCATCTCTCCCTCCTCCGTACCACCACCACCACCCCGCGACCCAACACACTCGTTATCCTTCCACCCTCTTTTCGATACTACTATGTTTATGATGAAATCCTCCCTCGTCGCGACCATCGTCCTCGCCCTCTCTCTCGCCCGCGGCGCCAGCGCTCTGCCCGCCAAGCGCGACGGCGGCGTCAGTGGTACGACGCGTCCAACGCCCTGCGCGCACTTTGCTGACCCCGCCTAGACCCGCAGGTCCTGAACTTTGCGCTCACGCTCGGTGCGTCTCTGCCTCTCTCATCGCATGCCGTGCTAACCTCGAGGCACAGAGCATCTCGAGGCCACGTTCTACAATAAGGGGCTCGAGCAGTTCTCCGACGCCGACTTCAAGCACGCGGGCTACCCCGATTGGGCGCGCGGCCGGCTCAGCCAGATCCGCGACCACGAGGCGACGCACGTCGAGTTCCTCACCACCGCGCTGCAAGCGGCGGGCGCGCAGGCGGTGAAGGAGTGCGAGTATAACTTGTGCGTCGTCTGTCGTGCCTTTCGCGCCTAGCTGAACTCCAGGCAGCGCGATGACGGACGTCAACGCTTTCGTCAACCTCGCGGGCATCCTCGAGGAGGTCGGGACTACAGGTTTGTTTCACGTTCAACTCACTCGAGCGGCACTGACTCGCTTTGCAGCGTACACCGGCGGCGCCCAGTTGATCGCGAGTAAGGTTCGTCGTCGCATATTCATTCTATGCCCACACTCACCTTGTTCCGCAGGACTACCTCACCGCCGCCGCAAGCATCCTCGCCGTGGAGGCGCGTCACCAAGGTTCGATTTCCCCTCTTGTGGCTTTCGCTGTCACCCACATATCCGCCTCTCAGCCTGGATCCACTCCGCCGCGCAGCACGGCAGCGCGTGGAGCACCGCATTCCAGACCGCGCTCGGCCCCGACCAGGTCTACACCCTCGCCGCGCCGTTCATCAAGTCGTGCCCCGCCGGCAACGCCGCCCTCCTCCCGCCGCTCACCGCCGGGCCCGCGCTCGCCGTCGCTCCCACCGGCTCCCCCGCCGGCAAGGTCCGCGCAGGCCGCCCCGCGACGCTCGCGTTCGCCGCCCCGGCTGCGTCCACCCCGCTCTTCGCGGCGTTCATCAGCGGGCTCGCGACGCCGATCTTCGTCCCTCTGCAAAATGGGAAGGACGTAGCTGTGCCCCAGGGCCTCAAGGGCTTCGTGTTTGTTGTGGTGACCAACGATGGGGGCAAGGTCAATGCGGCGACGACGGTGGCGGGGCCGGCTATTGTGGATTTTATGTATGACTCGAGCGGCACGGTTGTTTGAGCAAGTGAATGTTGTACTACTTAGTGTATTCTTTTCTATTCCAGGCAATTTTCGTTCGATTCTTGTCGCTCGAGACAAGGTACGAGAAAGTGAACAAACACGAAATTAAACTTCGGCAATAGCCGAACGGCATCTCGGCCAAAATCCGGTGATCGCCCCAGTCGCGATTCCATTTCTCCAAGTTGCGCAACTAAAGCAGTTGTCAACCAGAGCAGTTCGGTTCTCCTTGTCTGAGCACTCAGAGCTAGTGGAAGACTCACATGTCTAGGCGTCCTTTGTGCTGCCAGTGTCCAACCCGTGAGCTCCATAAGTTCAATATTGAACCAATATTCTCCGGCTCTTCTAGCATGAGCAAGCGAAGGTGAAGTGGTACGGCATTATTTGTGCTTTCGAACCTTACTTGAAGGTGAAACTCGACAATATCCGAGGGTCAGTAACCATTGGGTAACCGAGCCTTGAGGATGTTAAATATCTCACGAGGGATCGCGTTGGACGCATCTTGCCATGAACCCTCTGTAGACATCCGTATTCCCAACCCGGGATGGGATATCCATCCATTTATCACAACCGACCCAACAATATGCGATAGATTACTGTTTTGCGGGGACCCGCCCCGGGCTCGGTGCTACACCATCGAGTCCCCCGTATGCCGCGGCAACTCGACGACCGTCGCGCTCCACGGCCGGCACGCGATGTCGATGTGCGGGCTCAGGGCCACGGGCGTCC
This sequence comes from Mycena belliarum, assembly GCA_029282135.1. Lineage (NCBI taxonomy): Eukaryota > Fungi > Basidiomycota > Agaricomycetes > Agaricales > Mycenaceae > Mycena > Mycena belliarum. The sequence goes on from JARJCN010000017.1 coordinate 346,119, forward strand.
GCGGCCCGTCGAGGAAGCGCGGCATTGACTGCATGCTGGGCAGGTCCGCGAGCGAGGAGAGCGCGACGGTGTCCTGCGACGCGGCCCGGCGCAGGTTGAGCAGCATGCGCGAGGTCATGATGCCCATCGCGGCGTGGAAGGGGCTGCGTGCCGTCTGTGTCAGCGGAGGGATTGAACGATGGGGGGAGGGGCGCACCCGTAGCTGAACCATGGGATCCGGGTGACGCTCTGTGGGTGGGTGCGTTAGACTTTTAGGGAGGGGGAGGGGGGACGGGCGCACGACGACCATGAGCTGGGTAGAATTGGTTAGCGCGGCGTCTGGGGAGACGTGGGGGACGTACGTTGTTGAATACGAGAAGGACTGCGATCCTGTGGAGCAGAGATGGTTTAGAGGCTCGGAGCGCGGCGGGGGGAGAGGGACCGAGACGCACCCGAAGAAATACAGGATGTTGTCCCGCAGGAGAACGGTGTAGAGCGGGAGCTTGGCGTCTGTGCGGCGGGACAGAAGCGCCGTCTCACAGGTCTTGAACAGCGCGAAGCCGAAGAGGATGCCCTCGAAGATCGTCGCTGCAGCCATGCGGTTAGTATATATAGAACGCAACGCGGGGTACAGGACGGGACGTGAAAGTGGGCGCCCGTCGAGATAGAAGCGAGAATGAGGGAGAACGCGCACCGGGTACCCACTGCGCCCACTCGATGCCCGTGTGCACGGCCGGACACCCGGGGAGCTCGAGGTGGATGATGCCCGCGATGACCGCCGCGCGCCGCGCCTGGTTGTGCACCAGTATCCACACGAACGCCGCGACGGAGGCCGCGAAGAGCGCGATGTTGAGCGCCGCGATCTGCGAGGCGGCTGTATCAGCTGCGGGTTCCCGGAACGGACGCGGGAGGGGAGGGGAGGGGCGGGGCGACGCACGCGCTTGGAGCACCCGTAGAGCGCGTAGACGCGCAGCTGCATGATGATCTCGACGCTCCAGAGCGAGGCCGCGCCGACGACGCGGATGATCGTGTCCATCGCCACGCACCTGCGCGCCGGGCGTCAGACACTGCACACGGAAGGATGGGCACGAGGAGCGCACAGATTTTCGGAGGTGATGTCGGGCCGTGCGAAGACGTGGATCTGGATCACGTCGAAGAGGAGGAGCGCGATGCTGGAGATGGTCAGACGGTGGGCGCGAGGTGCGGGCGGGCGGCAGACCTGTAGTAGCGTATCTACAGGCCAACATGCATGAGTAGCCGAGCGGATTTCAGTGAGGCTTCCTACCCAGAAAAACATTAATTTGCCAAAGGTGAAGCGCTGTGGCTGTCGGGAAGGATTCCAAAATAAGCATTCGAGAGAGCACGGAGACTTTGGGACGCACCCATATGTAAAGAATCTGCGTATCGCGTCATTTTCAGTCTCGCAAACTGGGTACAGGAAGCTGGTGCCAACCTCATCCTCCAGGGTGACGACTGTTGGAACTGGGTGAGTAGGAGCAGGCCGCAGTCCGGAGACACGCACAGTAGTCATGAAGAATCCAAGTTAGGCTCGCGACTACGGGAGTGAGCATCGCGTCTGAACTGCAAAGAGGAGCAGCGCGCACTCACGGACGATGTGCAGCGGGATGAGGTTCGCGATGACCAGCGGGACGAATTCTCCCGTCGCTTGGAAGGACATGGGGGGCTTGGGAGGCCCGGGGACCAGGTCGCCGCCAGGGTGACGGTCGCTGTTATATCCACGAAGTTGCGGTGGATTGATGCTGGTGCGTGGTGGGCGCAGAGGCTGTGGACGGAACGCAGACTGAAGAATCTGTTCGTCTGATATCAGTACATGTCACTGAGGCAGCAGCTCGGTGGTCACTATCTCTCCCTACGTTTCACCTATCCTGAGTAGGAGTCGTCGAACGTATCAGCTTCGGGATACTGGGTTTCAAGGCAACGATGTCAAGATGACAGTGATCTGAGTGAGGATGTGCACGTCAGTGGATCCTGATCAGCGCTCCCGATCAAAGATTTCGTGACGGACCCTGGGCTTCCAGTGTATAAGGGGAGCGGGATACACCAGTTAAGTACGTGGAGAAGGAGATCCTAAGGAGAGCTGGAGGGGAACCTCAAATGGTGTTCGAAGACGTAGATGGAGAGACACACCAGGAGCTTGCTTGCAGCCCAGTAGCAACGAGCGGTAATTCGTCGAAAGAAGCTGCAATTGCTGATCTTCCAGTGAATAAGAAGAGGGAGATTAAAGACCGGCTAAATTAGGGAGGAGCGCTGGAGGGGACGTCAGAAAGGGATCCAAAGACACACATAGATGGAGAGACGCACCAAGGGTCTGCTTGAAGCCCAGTAAGCTCGCCCTTAGTAGCAGCGAAGGGGCGAAAGAAGCTTCAAGCGTCGAGGGAGAACTCGGGAGATAACAAAAGAAGGTTGGAAGAAGGGGAAAAACAGAGTGGGCCCAAGAACGAGAAAGAGAAAGCGGGGATCAAGGAGGGAAGGCGCGCGCTTATTTTGTCGCTATATAGTGGTTGCGGTGATGCCGTGATTTGGCCGTGATGATCGATGGTCGGCCTGATTCACACCGAATATGGGATTCTTTTGCAAATATCGTGGGCAACCAAGCACAATCAAAGTAAGCGGAAACATCTAGAGTTATTCAATCCAAAAAGAAGTGCAATCATTGGCTGTAACCTGTTTCCGTCGTCCCAAGTCATGAACTTTCCCATTGATGGACCCATGGTTGAAAAGAGCTTTAGAGCCCTGAAACTCTAGCAAGGAGGAGCACATTCTTGGCAGGCTTCCTAGATGGCCAAACAAAAGCATGAGGAACAAGAGAGTCGGAAGCGGGGATCCCGAAGCTAGTTCCAAGATTCTCTGGTTGCACTAGTTTGCGCAACTTGGAGAAGTGGAATCGCGACTGTCGGCGATCACCGGATTTCCGGCCGAGATGCCGTTCGGCTATCGCCGAAGTTTAATTTCGAGTTTGTTCACTTTCTCGCACGTTGTCTCGAGCGACAAGAATCGAACGAAAATTGCCTGGAATAGAAAAGAATACACTAAGTAGTACAACATTCACTTGCTCAAACAACCGTGCCGCTCGAGTCATACATAAAATCCACAATAGCCGGCCCCGCCACCGTCGTCGCCGCATTGATCTTGCCGCCGTCGCTCGTCACCACAACAAACACGAAGCCCTTGAGGCCCTGGGGCACAGCTACGTCCTTCCCATTTTGCAGAGGGACGAAGATCGGGGTCGCGAGCCCGCTGATGAACGCCGCGAAGAGCGGGGTGGACGCAGCCGGGGCGGCGAATGCGAGCGTCGCAGGGCGGCCGGCGCGGATCTTGCCGGCAGAGGAGCCGGTGGGCGCGACGGCGAGCGCGGGCCCGGCGGTAAGCGGCGGGAGGAGGGCGGCGTTGCCGGCGGGGCACGACTTGATGAACGGCGCGGCGAGGGTGTAGACCTGGTCGGGGCCGAGCGCGGTCTGGAACGCGGTGCTCCACGCGCTGCCGTGCTGCGCGGCGGAGTGGATCCAGGCTGAGAGGCGGATGTGGGTGACGACGAAACCGGAACTGGAGAAATCGAACCTTGGTGACGCGCCTCCACAGCGAGGATGCTTGCGGCGGCGGTGAGGTAGTCCTGCGGAACAAGGTGAGTGTGGGCATAGAATGAATATGCGACCACGAACCTTGCTGGCGATCAACTGTGCGCCGCCGGTGTACGCTGCAACGCGAGTCAGCGCCGCTCGCAATCGAGAGAGATGTGAAATAAACCTGTAGTCCCGACCTCCTCAAGAATGCCCGCGAGGTTGACGAAAGCGTTGACGTCCGTCATCGCGCTGCATAGAGTTCAGCTAGGCGCGAAAGGTACGACAGACGACGCACAAGTTATACTCGCACTCCTTCACCGCCTGCGCGCCCGCCGCTTGCAGCGCGGTGGTGAGGAACTCGACGTGCGTCGCCTCGTGGTCGCGGATCTGGCTGAGCCGGCCGCGCGCCCAGTCGGGGTAGCCCGCGTGCTTGAAGTCGGCGTCGGAGAACTGCTCGAGCCCCTTCTTGTAGAACGTGGCCTCGAGATGCTCTGTGCGTCGAGGTCAGCACGGCCTGGGATGAGAGACAAGCGAGCGAGCGCACCGAGGGTGAGCGCAAAGTTCAGGACCTGCGGGTCTAGGCGGGGTCAGCAAAGCGCGCGCAGGGCGTTGGACGCGTCGTACCGCTGACGCCGCCGTCGCGCTTGGCGGGCAGAGCGCTGGCGCCGCGGACGAGGGAGAGGGCGAGGACGATGGTCGCGACGAGGGAGGATTTCATCATAAACATAGTAGTATCGAAAAGAGGGTGGAAGGATAACGAGTGTGTTGGGTCGCGGGGTGGTGGTGGTGGGTGGTACGGAGGAGGGAGAGATGGGGAAATGGGGGCGACTCGCGCGCTCTTTATAGTATCTCGTGCCGTGGCTGCCGGGGTTGACTTTATTCTGGTGGGATCGCCGCTGCGTCATGATACGTAACACCTCCGGTTTTCCAGATGGAGTTTGATTTCGGCACCCATTCTTCCCGCGGTTCGATATATATCGCCAGACGCTTGAACGTTTGAACGTTTAACGTTTAACGTTTAACGTTTAACGTTTAAGGTTTAACTTTGAAAATTTGAACCACGAAACAGTTTATGACAGTATTTATCACTGAATAATACGTACATGGTTAACCGAGCTTCGTACAACGTGCACGTGGTGAGCAAATCGTGCTCTCTGGTTCCGGATCGTGCCTATTTGCCTGTAATTAGCTTCAAGATTCGTGCCTTTCACACTATTTCTTACCTTTGAACTTGAGTTCCTGGCCGTATTTCACTCAATTTGAGGGGTGTAAGCGCGATTCAGGAGTGATGGGAACAATTGGCCGATATATGCCGAAGGTCGGACCATGATCCGAGGTGGGCTTGGGTCGACAAAATCCAACGGATCTGGCATCGAAACGACATTTCTGTTTCCATCGCATATCCATATCTTACTTGACTAGCGTGACTACCCGGCCTTGTGGTCAGCGCGGGGGAGATTTTCATAGGTGGCCCCATCAATCGGAAAACGAAGGCGAGCGAATGCCCCCCTATGGTTGATTTTTCTTTTGGGCTACACAGATCACCTTATTCAGAGTCATATGGGTCGGAGCTAACCTTTCAATGGAGTCCAACTCTTGTGCCACCATTCCTGTTGGTATGGGTGTCTTAATTATTACTTTCCCCCGTGTGCAACCGATTCCGAACCGTGGGACTGTTAGCCGATCTCGGCTAGACTCGGCAAACAGCGACCTGGCAGCACGGCGTACGGTGTTGGGAGTACGGTTCACGTACCACGTAATATTCTGTGAAAAAAGCTTTTATAACAGTTCGAACACTAATCTGATTTCGTGAATCCCAACTCTATAAAAGCTTTTTTCGTGCAATATTACGTGGTCTGTCAACCGTACTCCGAACACCGTACTTCGTGCTGTTGGGTCGTTGTTTGCCGAGCTTGCCGTAGCGCCGAGACCGGCTAAAAGTCCCACGGTTCGGACTCGGCTGTAGACTGAATTGGCAGAATTAAGAATAAAGCATATAACCACAGGGGCCTTGGTGCAAGAGTCGTACTACATGGCAAGGTAATTCCAATCACTTGGCTACCATGATCTCGACCCCTAGGGTTGCACGAAGGCCTCGGAGAGATTCCCAACCAGCCGCAATAGGGATGACAGATGGAATCATTATTGGTCCTTGACATTTGTAACGTCTGTTGGTGGGATTGTCATTCAAATTTCATACGAAAATAGACAAATGTAGAGATATGTGCTGACCCAACACCACCTAATCTAGTGAAGTCTTTCGGACCGATGAGTCACGGCACAACCCGAGATCCGTGAACTTTACCTCGGATCGTGATCCGGCCTGCGGCTATTATCGGCAAATCGTTCCCCATCACTCCTGCACGCTCGAGTTACATGGAATATGACCAAGAACTCGAGTTCAAAGGTAAGCAATTGTTCAAAAGACAAGGATTCCGAAGCTCCTCAATGGAAAAAAGGCACGATTCGGAACCAGAGAGCACGATTTGCTCACCACGTGCACGCTGTACGGAGTTCGGTTAAACAGGTACGTAATATTCAGCGATAAATACTGTCATACAACTCAATATATTGAACATGAACTTGAACTTGAGTTCTATTATGCTGTACCTGGCCCAGCAGTACTACTAGCTATAGCTAGAATAGCGTCGCTAGATGATATATGTAAGTACAGTTTATATGTAAGAGGGAAAGAAATGAGCGGTGTAAGCGCACAGGGAAAGAATAATGAAGGGGTAAACATGATTCAGAAGAATTATATATATGTATGATTGACATGCGACGTCCACGGCCGGAGATCAGGAATGCACTGGTAGAAAGGAAAACATTCAACGAGTGGTTACATCACGTCCACTAATCGTGCTAGTACGGGTAACATGTACCATATTGCTTCAGCATCTCTCCGGTAGCCCAGAAGCTACCAACGGCGGGAACCCCGAGTAAAGCCAGGAGAGCTACCTTCAGCACAGAGCCTTGCGAGTTCCTCGGTAAAAGGAACTCGCTGATAGTCACAGCGGGACCGAATACTCCGCCAATCGCAAGCCAAATAGTTATCCAGACACGTTGGGCCGTTGAGCTGCTATTCCCGAAGTCAAAGGAGGTACGGAGGAATAGCCCGAGGTAGATGAGGATCTCGAATAACAGCATCACCAGTATGGGGATATATAGAACCATCGTGGGTGTCGCTTCAATCTTCAAAAGAGCATTCATGAGCCAGAGTGGCAGGTAGGTTACCCATGAGTGAGCCTCCTCCGATGGCTTGAACTTCCCACAGGCCGGAACTTGGACCAGTGGGCCTTCCGAATTCTCCACATTAGGACGCAAATCGAACTTGTAGCCTGCGAGATCGATGTGGGGAACTGCGCCGGGACCCCCCTCCACGACACCCGACAATACATTCTCGCAGGTCCGAGTAACCCTGCGGGACTGGGAATTTTCGTCTTGGAATTCCCAAAGCGAGATCGAAGGAGGATTCTCCGGGATATGCCCGTACAGTGAGAGCATGGGCAAAATAGTTTGCCAGGATAAAGAAGATGATGTCTTTGAGGCCGGTTGGAGTACAGAGTAGATGGTCGTCGCCGTGTTGTGTCGTCCCCACGGGGAGAACGATGGTCATATTCTGAAGGGGGATTGACATCGTCCACCCAAGGATGGGGAGGAACATAAGCGTGCCAGCGAGAGTGATCCAGTAGGAATTAAGGAGTGGCATTGTGAGTATTCGTGATGTGCTACTTTGGGGCGGGATGGCTACTATTTATCCAAAAGACATGAGCACGTTTTGCACAGGTCGCAGCTTCACTATTGTTCTCAATTCGGAAATACCGCTCAAAGCAGTGAAGAAAGCATCGTCTTGAATCAATGTTTCGCCGTACAGAATCGCCTCAGTAGCACAGGAATGAAAGTGGCTAAGCGCAAGGAACGGGTCGGCGGATCTAGCAGTGTTTGTGATTCTCCTAGGCGTGTTCCTCGAGACAGTTGAGGTGCCTAAAACTCTCCTTGTGGCTTCCGATAGTCCACAAAAAGATTCACGTTGCCACGCTGCAGTTGGAGTGTTCATACGGTGTCGTCCGGCAGTCCGAGGTAGAATGGAGACAGCGCTTGAGGGCAATGCGCACGGAAAGCAGTCATTGTTCCAGATTAGGAGTGCTCATCCCAGGAAGCTGGTACTCCACATGGGACATGAGAACGGATCCTGACTTAGCGCTGTGCAGACAAAGTTGGGCGCAAGAACATTGATTCTGTGGGTCCAGACGTGGCAAGGGAATCCGCGATGCGGCAGCGTGCTCTAGATGTTGCAACCACTAGGAGAGCATCCGGATGGACATCCGAAATCCAGCCTGAGGTCTGCCGTCCTCGTTTGTTGAGCGTCCCTTCGACCAGCGACAGTACTCGTCCTGCAACTTCAATCCCGTTATGATTCGCCGTCGAGTCATTGTCCTGACACCCCAATTATAGATTATGATAACGGCACAGGATTTGGCACTCATTATTCTCCGATCTCAGACCTTGAAGCCTCATGTCTGCGACCGTGTTGATATCGTCGGCCAGATGTCAGATGGTCACCCGTCAGCGTGATTGCATAGCTTTTGTGAGTCTGAGCCGGTCGCAGTCTGCCAGAAATTGACTCACCGTTTCCGGGAGAGGGAGTTCGCTTTGCGCAGACATGGTGGTCAGAGACAAGCTTTTTGCTCCCGTTTACGCCGGTGTGCCGGAGCCGGACGGGCTTACCAAACATGCATTATGTACTTATTGATTATGTACATACAATTGATGTTCATTATCAACGGGACAATTTGCAAGGACATTGTCAGTCACATTGAGCGTATTTGCACAGTGCTTTCGATGGCTTTTATTGCAAAGCAAATGCGTTGTGCCCACAAAAATCACATCAAGATCACATCGCCGGTCCAATATCGATGAATGGAATATAAGCGAAAGATCTATTCCGTCGGCGGAATGAGCCGCACGCATTGACATTTGAGCATCTGAATGATGCGAGAAACCAGGAGAAGTAGAAAATATCGAGCTTTGTAACCAATCGAGGTCAATGGAAGGAGGGCGGCAACTTGCGGCGGGAATGATGGCCATCATGATGCGGCAAACCACGTGAGCGTGTTTCAACCTCGTTCGAATCTTCGATAGTTGAGATTGATTGGCATGTTTGCATACGAGGTCCTACGAGGTCCTACAGAAGGGCGATGTAATCTTATAAGGGGAAATCTCTTGTCACTAGAGCTTCCCGAGCAGCGTAAAGAAACAGTAGAATGCAGCGGCGCACAATAAAAGGACTTCGTGTGTCCGTGTCGGACTTGGGATTAACATGCGAGCTGTGGCTCAGGATGAGTATATCGCATCGAAAGTCCCAAGATTAGAGTTTGTATATCCGCTATCAAACTTCTTGCGCTACGTTACAACAGTAATTTCGTGGTCTCGCAGTGTGAACCTAAAACTTTGCTAGCCGGCGAATCTCGTCTACGGCCTCACCTTTGCGTGCTGTTCTCAAACCGTCGCCCATCTCGATCGCGTTCTTGGTTAGTGAAGCGCCTATCTCCCCGCGGGCATTCTCAAACGTCTTTCGGAACTCCTCCACTGCGTCGGCTTTATTGCCCCTGGGCGTCATCGCGGCGCCGCGGAGCGACTCGTAGGGAGGCGCAACGGTGTACTTGGGGCGTACCTATTCCAATGTAAACACTCATCGAAGTCCGCACGAGTCAAATATGACTTGCCTGTCTGAGCTCAATTGCGACCGGCCGAGGGCCGGAGGACAAGAACGCAGCGTTGATAGGTTGCTCCGCGCTCAGCGGCCATATGATGAGCGGGATACGCTGGGAGAGCGCCTCTGAAATCGAGCTGCGGGGGACGCGATCATCAGGGATGCGGAAAGTCCAAGAGGATTGTACCACGCACTTAAACCCGCCGTGCGTCAGGAACCAGCCGATGGTGCCTTGTAGGAGAATGGCGCGCTGCTCGACCCAGAAGTTGCAGATGAGCCCTTTGCCACTCGAGTTGACACTTTCGATTAGATCAGCGGGCAGGGATGCCATCTTGCCCCCAAGCGCGAAGAGGAAGGGGAAGTCGAGTTCGAGGAGCGTGTCCACGAGCGCTTTGACGAGTCCCTGGTTAGGCGGGAAGAACAGTGACCTTGCAGCATGTCAGTGCCTCCGGGGAAATGAAAGTCCGTAGCGCACCCGAAAGATATGTAGAGAACGGAACGAGGAGGGCGATTTTTCAAGAAGGCCTTCACAGTCTCGTTTGTAATGGGAGGCGGACTAGGCAGATCTTCGGTCCAGCAGAGCTCGTGCGCCTGGACCCCGATAGTGAACAGGTTCTTTCCTTGCGCCGCGTAGAGTTCGCGGCACTGCGGGACCCCGACGGGCTCAAGGCACGTTGCGGTGGGAGTGATGTACCCGTCTGCAAGCTTGCCGAATTTCTGCGCAGCGATGAAGAGATGCGCCATGCCGGGCGCCGGCGGCATTTCGTCGGAGAACGAAACGCGCTCGTAGTCATACATGTCCGGCATGCCGGGGCATTTAACGACCATTCCGGAGAGCCGGTCCGTCCCGTTCCACGCCAATATGATCTGTCCTCGTTAAGAAGCGGCGGCGGGGAGCAGATACGGAGCTGAATACTAACCTGATGCAAGATCTCCTCCATAGAGCGACCCTGCCGCCGCGTGTCGTCCGCGAATATCTCATCTCCTAATTTGGCGAAGTCGTAGTCGCTCAGATGGCAGGGCATGGCCGCCGCCGGAGACGAGAACCAGAGCAGCGTTTTGCACGCCGGGCCCATGATCTCCTTCGTTTTATCGATCACCAATCCTCCGATGAAGAAGTCCATCTGATAGTCTCAGTCAGGGAAAACAGACGTTGGGTCATGAACTGGTATACGCACGTGGATAGCATGCGGTTTGGGCCAAGCTGCGCTCTCGCCAGCGGGTCCGCTTTCTGCCAGCCATTTCATCCATCCCTGAGCTAGCTCCGCAAATGCATCCGCAAGCTGAGTCGGGCTGAATGGCAGGCTACAGAATTTGAATGTGAGGGCTGGCGGATGGGTGACACAGACAGTGCACGTACTTCCCCTCGCCCACACCTATGATTCGTAGTCTTTTCTCATCGTACTCGAGGGTCTTCAACTCCTTTTCCATTTGCGGCACTGACACCGATAGCTTTAAGGATCGCAATCCTTCCATTACATTGAAATACACACCGACGAGATTGTGCTCGAACAGGGTGATAACGAGAGCAGGGTCGTGCTTCAGCATCTGGATAGCGAGGGATATGTAGTTGACAACATGCCCCCAACCGGGGATAAGCAGTGCGACGATGTGGTGAGTTTCAGCGGCCATGGTCGATTCGAGGGTGTATGTGGATTGCGGGTCCTACAAACTGCGTGCGGGAGCTTATATACTGCAACGGCCTGCTGCGGCGGCTTCGATCATCAGTTTGACAACTTTGACTGTATACCATTAGTAATGCCAAACGCAGGTTAAGATTTCAAACACACGGGCCCAAAAAATTATTTGAAACTGTGCTGCCTGGTTTTGTAACGAACCTTCATGAGGGCAGCTCGCTCGCTCCTTTCGAGGCAGAGAAGGAAGTGGTTATCTGGAGAGCATGTTGATCTACGTTGATGATAATCGATAATCACTGGTGCACCATTGACACCGGATCAGCCCGGACATGATCCCGAACCGACGTCGTTACAATTTGCAAGCTTCTGAATCCGCGCAGTCGACTTCCCGGCTTCAAGGTGTGTGCCTAGTACTTCCAGTGTCTTATCAAGCCTCGCACTGCTTGAATTTCCTCTGAGGGATTCCGCCTCCCTCTGAACCGAAACATCCGGAGCATCAATGTGCCTGACGCCGGATCAACGGGGGATTGCGCAACTACACAATTGCAAGTTCAACGGTCCAGAAAACCCTACGAGTCTTCGCTTTGGTCGCTCAACGAATGGCTCGCGCGTAGCGTTGGTATGAGAGACCGCGTGATCGTCTAAGAGCAGAAAGCCGGCTGAAAGGAAAACAAATTCGAGAAAATTGTTCAATACTTACCCTCGTGTAAAGTTCATGGCTTCTTTGAAGTGCTTGAATAGCCAAGGAATAGCTCGGAGAAAGGATATATAGGATGAACACCGGTACGACCGGTGATAGCCGGCCACACTCTTCTCCAGGATCTGCGAGAAACATTTGCCGCTTCTTCCGTTCAAGTTCTGCGAACATCTGAACCAACGCTTCCTACAATGCAGGCTCTCCGCCGTCGATACTGAGATTTCAGCTCCATACCGCGGACACCTTTCCCGGCTGACTCCTTTGCCTATGGAATTATGAATACTGTACTATTTCGTTCAGGTCGACCGTCACGCGTCACGCCCCCCTTGGTCGATGGCGAATTTTGATCGTTTGTCACGCGTCACCCACGCCTTGGTCGAATCAAAATTCCGTCACGCTGTTCAATTTTTGCTCAAAATTGTGCTCGCGACGCGAAAATACCCCCAAAAATCGGCCCGCTGGTCGGAAATTTCGGTTGGTCACGCAGAATTTCGGCCCTGGTCGGATGGTCGAATCGGTACTTTGTGTCACGCGTCACACCCCAGGTCGATCTGAATGAAATAATACAGTACTGTACTATTTCGACCAAGTGTTCATTGATTTGGTAATTTTCGATGTCCGAGGAGGCCGATATGAATCAAGTCGATTTTTGCACACATCAAAAAAAAACCCGGTGTAACGCGTAACTGAACACTCGGTCGAAATAGTACAGTATATGAATCTTCAAAGTTCAAACTCCATTAAACGTGATTTAAACTCACAAGCACGCCAGCACTGGTCCTTCAAGCGCACTCTTCTCTCTCTATATCAGTACCGACCGGCTTTAAATCCCAACATCGGAGGCTGGAGCTGTGATTATCCGCCTCTCCCCATCCCTTCTCCGGTTAGTTCCCCGATTCTTGAGCTACGAGGGACAACGGGAGAGCAGAGACGTGGGTTCGACGTATCACACTAGATAGCGGAATTGCAGGAACGAGAGAAAAAAAAAGTTGAACTTGCACTGCAAGCGAGTTCGGGTGCGGGGAGTCGAACCCCGGCCTGCGCGCATCTAGGTCTTCAAAGAACGCAACAAGGAGACGCGCGGTGCACCGTACACCACACCCGAGTACGTTTTCATCAGCGTTGCGCTCTATTAGTACCGAGCAGGTTTGTATTTCAACAGGACGTATTCGGGATCCGTGCGCGGGGCGAAATCCAGGAAACAGAGACGAAAGAAAGAAATGGTTGGATCCACGCACTGCAGGCGACGGGCGGGGAGCCTGCGCGCTTCCGCACAGTGGTATTACAGATGAAGCTAAGGCGTGTGGCCGGTGCACCGTACACCACACCCTTCTCCACGTCGCGCCGGCGGCTTTGATTCTTCAACGTTCAACACGGGCGACTCTTTGCGCGTCTGCCTTGAACCTTCTCCCTGATCGATGATCCTTGGACAAATTCGGGAGGATCGACGTGCCGAGCGCTCGTGGCGGAGTCCCAGGAATGAGTGTAAGAAAAGAATTTCTGAGAGAGAGATTCAGAAAACCGTGAAAAAATGCAGCTCACGAGTCCGTTAGTCGGGCGCGGGGAGTCGAACCCCGGCCTGCGCGCTCGGTTCAATTTGCCTCCTGGTCAGGAAGACGCGCAGTGCACCGTACACCACGCCCGACTTCTTCCTCTGTACGCATCGCTCGCTATCACTGTAATTTTCAACAGCTGTGTCAATGTCATTGGACATCAACACGGGCCTTGAAGCTCCTCTCCTGTCCTTTTCCCTGATCCTTCCCCAGTGTTTGAACCACAACGAAAGAGCCACCGGTTCGCTACGGTGCCGCGCTGGTGGCGGGGTCCCAGGAATGATTCACAGTGTAAGACAAGAGAGAGAGATTCAGAAAACCGTGAAAAAAATGCAGCTCACGAGTACGTCAGTCGAACCCCGGCCTGCGCGCTCGTTTTCTCCCCCTGTTGATCTGGGGAAGCGGTACACCACACCCGACGTCCTTCCCTAGACTCCGGAATCCGGATATGACTTCATATCACATATAAGAGTCAAGACACCCTTGACATCTTCGAGGGCGGCGTACGACCAAGTCATGCTGCAGTGCTGCCCTGATGGATCCGAGTTCGGCTTGAGGCAGGGGGATCGATCTCCGAGGCGGAGTCGGAGTCGGGAGTTTGGCAGTATGTAGGAGGAGGGGGAGGCGGAGCGAGCGCCGAGCTGAGAGCATTGGTCGAACGTTAACGCGTTAACCTCGATCTCGACGAGGCGCGCAGAACCGAGCCACAGCCGGTGCCCCTCCCACCCCCCCCACCTTCCCACCTCCCCCCACCCCGAAATCGAATCGAAAACTAACTGCGAAAAAATCGAATCAATAACCACTGTCTACCATCTACCATCTACCTACTCCCTCTCTCCCTCCCCCTCACTCCCCCCCCCCCCCTCGACGTCGACCCGAAGCCAAGCAGCGCGAATAAAGCATAAAGATAGCAGCAGCAGCAGCGCAATGTCCGTCCGTTCTCCTTCTCCACCCTCTTCCTCCTCCACCCATCCTGTCTCCATTCCATCCCTCGTCCGTCCCATTATCTCTCCCACCCTTCCACTCCACCCTTCCCCCCACTCCCTGCCTCCGGCTCTCCCATCCCTTCCTCCGGCTCTCCCACTCCTCCCCCCCTCGTCGCAGCCGACGCCGACGCAACGAAAGGAAGCGAAGGAAGGAATAGCAACGCCCCATGCTTTAATTCGTACAATATCGTTTTCTCCTTAACTTATCCTCCTCCTCTCCTCTCCTCTCCTCTCCTCTCGTTCGATGCGTGCGGGTCCTCAGTACTCAGTCTTGAATCTTGTGTGCGTTGTCGGTTTTTGTGTTTTATAGAGTTTTGTGTATGCTGATGCTCAATGCTGGGGGGGGGGGGAGATGGGGGGGGATTAGACGGGCGGTGGCGAGCGCGAGCGCGGGCGCGGCGGGGCGGGGCGGCGGTACGTCTGCGAAGAAGCCGGGGTCAGTATACGAGTCCGTGAGCAGAGACAGAGACAGAGCAGGGGGGAGGGGGCAGGGGCGGCGTCGACATTGCCACTATCACTGCAAGGCAATGCACTGCCGCATACATAGCCCAGCCAACACGCGGACGGGGCGGGTGGCAGCACACGCGACACGACACAGGGAGCGGAAAGAGGGGAGACGATAGATGGGATATGAGATGAGGCAAGAGGGACGGGACGCGGGACGTGGGAAGGGGAACGGGGAACGAGGAACGAGGACGGGGAAGGAGGAACGAGGCTCGGGAGAGGGGAGCGTAGAACGGAACGGAACGGAATGGGAAGTGGGGATGGGGAAGCGGGAATTGGGAGTGGGATTGGATGTCGGGTATTGGGAAACGGGAATTGGGAATCAAGGAACGGGCGACAGGAACTGGGTGCGCGATAAGGCGCGGGAGAAGAGGGCGGATGAAGGAAAGGAGGGAGGGGCGGGACGAAGACGAGGAGGGGCGCGGGAGCAGAGGGACGAAGGCGAGCAGGGGCGGAGGAGGGGCGGAGGGAGCGGGGTGGGTACGAAGGGAGGGAACGAGGGAGGGAGGGCGATGGGGAGATGGGGAGACGGAGCGCCCCACGACCGCCGACGCCCGGCCAGACGCGGGCGCAGGCGGGACGTGGGGAGGAAGAGGGGGACGGTGGAGCGTTGGTACCAGTAGGGGTGGGAGGCGGGTGGGACCGGGAGGGTGGACGTGGGAGCGATGACGTGGCATCCGACGTGCGGCGGGGGGGCAGACTGAGCGCGAGGGGCGAGCGACGGGCACGGGCACGGGCAAGTGGAGGGAGGGGTAGGGTAGGGTAGGGTAGGGTAGGGTAGGGTAGATGGAAATGTGGGATTACGAGATAGATAGGAATTGGGGCGATAAGGGGTCGTAGGGGCCGAGTCGAGACTCGAGGAGGGGCCGCGGATGGATGGGTGCGGGTGCGGGTGCGGGAGCAAAGCGGACGGACGGGACGAGGGTGAAGGAAAGGAGGGAAGAGGGGCAGGCACAGGCACGGCGGGGCGGACGGACGCGAGGCCGCGGAGCGCACAGGCAGGCAGGACGGGGAATCAGATGCAGGCAGGACGGGGACGCGGGGAGGGAGGACACAGGCAGGCACGCAGGCAGGACACAGGCAGGACGAAGGAGCAGCAAGGAAACGAAGGACAGAGCTGGAGAGAGGGAAAGAGGCAGAAGGAGACGGTACGCACATGGCGGCTCATGATCATCTTCGCCATCGACGCGGGCGCGCAGGCGTACAGCGCGGGCACTATGCACGCACACCGCAATCAGAACCACAACCCTCCTGCACAACGAGGGAACGTACGGGGGGCATCAACGAGCGCGCGTGCAGCGAGCGCAGGCTCGGGGCGGCGCACGGGCCCCGCGCGCATGGGCGCTGCGCGGGAGCCAGAAGGCGGCGGTGGGGGGAGCGTCTCGAAGGCGAGCGTCGGGCGCCAGGATGCCTTTGGTTGCGCGGATGTCGGTTGCGGGGGCGTCGGGTGCGAGTGCTTCTCCTGCGTCTGCGTCTGCGTCTGCTTCTCCACCGCTGCAGGGGTAGGCGCACAGGCGGCGGGGGGTGCACACGAGGGCAGGACGAGGCGCTTCCGGCGGAGGGCGAGCGCCGCGCGCGCGAGGGCGAGGAGGGCGAGGGCCGCGAGGAGCGTGAGGGCGAGGCACGCGGGCGCGAGGGCGGGGACGGCGAGGCGCAGGGACAGGGAGCCGGCGGGGGCGGCGTGCGCGGGGAGGATGAACATCTCTGCGGCGGCGGGGCGACGGGTACGTGGGCAGCAGCAGGCTGGGGTGTGGGACGCTGTGTTAAGTAGGCGCGGCGGTTGCGTGCCGAGTTTGATCCCTTGATCTCTGATCCGGCGCCGGAGGCTAGGCTTGGCGGGATCTCAGATCGGGTAAGCGGGTAATTGCGTGTCGTAATTCCCGCTCTCCTACTGCCAAAGTCCCCGCAGATTCTGCGCACGAATCCCCCCCCTTCAATTGCCATTGGGCACCCTGGGGCGGATTACTCCGACCCTCCGCCCCACGCGAGGTTCACCCGCTCAGAGCTCGCGTGATGCATATGAGTACTGCCATATGGGGCCAGGCAGGCTGACACAGCGGCGTGATCGCCGGCGCCGCAGATCGTATCGTACGTTCCCTCAATATAATCATTTTGATTTAATATTCCCTGTCGTCTTGCCGTCGTCTCGTCGTCTCGTCGCCGCCGTCTGGACCCTCTCGACGTCGGCGTCGCGCTGCCAACCCCGTCGCGGCGTAGACTGCGGTGCGACGTGTCTCACGCTGCTCCGCCCACACGGCGCGATAACATTCTGATTATGATTACTGTACATAGAGGCGCTGCGGTCTCGTCGTTGCTCGCCGCTGCTTCTGCTTCTGCTTCTGCTTCTGCTTCCTGAAGTTCTGTTCTGATATCATACGACTTTGGCGCCGTCGACGTGGCCCCCGCCCATTCGCCCGTTCTTCCCCACCAGCCCCCGTGACCCGCCCGTCCCTGGACTTTCGCGCGCTGCAAGTCCAGGCGCTCTCCTTGTCTTGGATCTTTGGGCAATGGGCTGACCTATGTACCCCGCACTGCTGGCCCGGGGTAGATCTCTCTATCTCTATCAGTCTCTATCGCTATCAGTCTCTATCTCTATCGCTATCGCTATCACAATTAGATCGGCATTCCGAGGACGCTGATGCAGTTTATCTCCCGTGCGAGATCCCAGATGGCATGCCGTCGTGCCGTCTTCCCTTCCCTCCGTCTTCCGTCATGCGTCTTCCGTCTTCCCACCGCAGTCCCGCCACCCCCGACTCACGTTCACGTTCACGCTCCCCTCCCCGTCCGCCCTCGGCTCGCGTGTCCTGTAGGCTGTAACTTGGAAGCCGCGCCCGCGCCCAACCCGGTCCCGACCCTGAGGCCTGAGGCCTGAGGACCCTGCCCGCGCCTGCCCGTCCTTTCCCTGACCGCCGGCCGCCTAATACCGCCTGCCGCCTACCGCCTATCCTGCCCGCCGCCCTCCGCCTCCGCGGGCCTCTTACTATCAGTCTCAGCGTGCGCCCCACCATCATCCCGCCCCCCGCCGCCGCCCCGCCCGGCGTCTTA
This sequence comes from Mycena belliarum, assembly GCA_029282135.1. Classification (NCBI taxonomy): domain Eukaryota; kingdom Fungi; phylum Basidiomycota; class Agaricomycetes; order Agaricales; family Mycenaceae; genus Mycena; species Mycena belliarum. Next base: position 363,814 of record JARJCN010000017.1, read on the forward strand.
AGTCGTCCTCGTCCCGCCCGAATTCGCTCAGTGCTGAATACATGAAGCTTGAAGCGCTGAGATCTGAAGCTTGAAGCACCGCATCTCCAAAAAAAAAACCCCCCACTAGTACTCCCAAATTTTCTTTCCCTAGGGCTCGAACGTTCAACGTTCGTGCCCACTGCCGACCCCGTCCGTGTGATCTGCTCTGCCGACCCCGTATCCCCGTCCGTATCTGCGCTGCGAGCTGTATACGTACGTAGGCAACTTGAAGAATCATTAATCAGGGAGAAGTACGTAGCAATTCGCTACTTACTTCTCTTGAAGAGAAGAGACTTCGACGGAGGAGACGCGGCGAGCCTTTGGTGGAACTACGGCTCGTCGCTGAGCGCTGAGTGGAGACGAAGGAGTGCGGAGGAAGGGAGTCGGGCGTGGGGTACGGCGCACGGTGCGTCTTCCTGACCAGGAGTGAAATCGAACCGTGCGCGCAGGCCGGGGTTCGACGCCCCGCGCCCGACTGATCAGACGTATTCGTGAGCTGCATTTTTCACGGTTATCTCTTCTCTCTCATCTCATTTCGTTGCTCTTTTCTTTCTCCGAGAGTTCAGACCGAGCCCGCCGTGCTATACAATGTAGTCGGGCGTGGTGTACGGCGCACCGCGCGTCTTCCTGACCAGGAGCGAAATTGAACGTAGCGCGCAGGCCGGGGTTCGACGCCCCGCGCCCGAACCAACTGATGACGCTGATGGTTCGTTTTTCCCCTCTTTCCTCTCCCTCTTTCCTGCCACGACCCTGCTACCAATCGAGCCCGAGCCTCCGGGTCCTACATTGCCGACGAATCGGATCGGGGAGCTAGTGGGAGAGGGACAGGGACAGGGATAGGTAATCGTGTCTCCGAGTCCGTGTCAAAAAGCAAAGCCGTCAGTTGGTAGACAGCGACGTGGATACTAGGGAGGTAGTACTCGGGCGTGGTGTACCTACGTGCACTGCGCGCTGGACGCGATCCGCCGGGTAGCAAAATTCTAGGCTCACACCGCGAGACCACGAAACTACTTAAATTCTGCTGTACAGTATGGCGAGAACCTTGATACCAGATACTAATACAAACTCTAAGTACTTGCCTGTGAGCTTCTTCAGCGCGAGGTAGGCGTCCTGAGCCACAGCTCGCATGACAACCCCCAAGTCATGGGGCATGTGCATGAAGTCCGAGTCCATTTCATTAAAATTGTGCGTCGCCCGCTGCATGCAGGCTGCTGTTTCTTTACACTGCTCGGGATTCAGAAGCATTCGTACAAAATGATTTCCTTGTATTCAACGGGTTTAGCCATGGAACTTCGTATGCAAATCTTCCAGCTAAATTGAACCATCGTCTGATTCAAGGTTGAATCGCGCTCCGAGTCACGGATCATGATACTTATCTAGATCTGGCCTGCCGCAAGTTGCCGTCTTCCGTCCATCCGAATATCGCCGAAGCTTACGTACGTCTCTTCCGAAACTTCTTACTCTGCCTTGGCTTTTCGCTGCCTTTTTGCCTTTTTGCTGCAGGCTCAGTTGTGCCCCAGTGCCTGCCCGCGCCCCGGCTGGCTGGCTCTGGAGTCGGAGGCTGGCGCGGTCTCCCTCTCCGCTCTGGCCGTCGGGGCCCGGGGGATGGCTGGATAGTCTGACTCGGAGATCCAAGCACCTGCCTCTCCCTGCCGCCTCGCTGCCTGCCGCTGTGCCCTGCGTTGCCCTCACTGCCTTTCCTGGCTCGCTGCCTGTCCTGGCTCGCTGCCTCGTCCGTCCGATTCCGAATTGCACCTCGCGCGCAGTGTCCTGAAGCGGGCTTTTTTTTCTTGACTTCGGACAGCAGACTTCGGACAGCAGACTGTCTGCGACTTTGTCGGATTCGGCGTCGTCGGCGGGGGCGTCGTCGTGGATCATACTCGGGCGCGGGCTCGGGCGCGGGACGGGTGCGCGGAGCGCGATGCTATCCCAGCGGACGAGGTCATCAGGGCGTCAGGGCATCCCTCGTCGCTCGGTCTCTCTTTGCGCGCTCGGTCAGGAGTCGATGATGCGGACGCAGCACCGTGACTGGGACCGATGTCGACGCGCGCTCTGCTCGGCGCATGCGTGGTGCAGGTTCTTCGCGGTCTGCGAGTGTGTCCGGGGACGCCTGGCGCTCCCCAGCCTGCACGCTCTTTCATCGCGTCCGACGCACGGGCTTTCTCCAAGGCTCCCGGACGCTAGATCCGCTCCGAGTCGGGGCGGAGGCGCTGTGTCTGCGCCTTGACCCGCCTCCGTTTGGTCTCCGTCGTCCGCGCCGTTTCTCGGGTTGCATCCTGCAAAGTCCGCTCGCTTCACATCTTGCTCCTATGTCCTTCTGGAGGACCAAGTCGCTTTTTCATCGCTGCTTTAGAGCTTCAACATGGCAGCATCCCGGAGTCTCAGACTGTCGTCTTTGACTATATCCTCCAAAGTCCAATGCACTACGCGCGGGGAGCAATAACCCACTGTGGTGTACGGCACACAGCGCGTCTCTTTGTTGAGGCGACTTTTGACAGGATATAACAGGCGCGCAGATCGGGGTTCGACTCCCCGCGCCCGAATTTGTGGGTGCTAACGTCTCCGTTTTTGTCCTGCGTTTCGATGCCTGGTTCATTATTCAGATTCAGGACGCGAAATAGTGCTTTGTACGTGTGTTTTGCTTCTTCTTGAGCCCTGGGTGATACGCTTGAATGACTCCACAGCTAGCCAGGAACACACACATCGGGTGTGGTGTACACAGCGTGTCTCCTTAAAAAGGCTTTTGACGGGAATCAACGAGCGCGCAGGTCGGGGTTCGACTCCCCGCGCCCGAATTTGTGGGTGCCAACGTCTTCATTTTTGTCCTCAGCCTCCTGTGGTTTGATGCCTGGTTCATTAGTCAGTCAGATTCAGGCTGCGGACGTGCATTTTGACGGCTAGCCCGGAACACACAGATCGGGTGTGGTGTATGGCACACCGCGCGTCTTCGTACCTTTGTACCAGCGGCGAACACGCACTCCGGGGTTCGACTCCCCGCGCCTGAATGTCGGAGTAGTCCCATTTTCTTGCCGGGTTTCGCCGTGCCTGGTTCCATATCAAATCTTCAGAGATTCCGCGCTGCACTGAAACAGCTTCCCGATCATCATATCGCCCGTCCCTCTACCCCTGTTCTAAGTTCTCTGGTTCGACTCGGAGTGCAACAATGTGGAGCCCTAATTTTGGCTCCCAGGTCTCAGAGTTGCGCAATACCCTCCCGCTCCCGAGTTTTACTTTTGTATGTGACCTCTCCCGTTTTCTCGTCTTCGAGTGTTTTCAACTACACATATGGAGGCGGAATTGCGCAGATACAAATTTATAAACACTGAAAGAATATAATTGGGTGTGGTGGATGGTGCATCGCCCGTCTTGGCCAAGGCTGCGGGCGTTATGATCCGGGGCTCGACCGCCCGCAACGGAATTTATGTTGAGTTTCGATTTTGGAGTGAAATACCTATGTTATCTCTCCTGTCTTGTTCCCTCTGAGTGTCGTCACTAGAAACTGTGATACTACTGAAATTTGGTGGATCAATGGCGGTTCCAGCTTGGTCAAAGCTCGGTGCGGCGAGATTTGTTGCCAATTGAACCAAAGTTGAACCGTGGTGGAATTCTGATAAGATAAGCATGTGCAAGCGGGACAACAGCATCAACTCCCTCCTCGTCCTTCACCAGATACTTCAACTATATCTCCAAAATACTCCCAGCAAGTTTTCCCTCGATTTGGTTAGCCTGCTTCGTTTGCAATGATATCTCGAACAATGGTTGGGCAGAACTCCAATACTTCACTGCCTTTTGGAATTCCCCATGCTTTTGTGCTAGATCCCCGAGACGCAGCAAGCAATCTCCTTTGCTTCGGTGGATATCCATTTGGGAGAAACCCTGCAAGGTAACAGTGAAGAGGGTAAGTGCCGTCCCTTCATCACCCTGAGCCAAGTTGACATCCCCGATGTACTGAAGAGCCTTGCAAATTGCCCGCCTATTTTGGAGCTTCACAGCATGACCCAGGAACAGTATTGCCCAAGTAGATATCTCGTCAATGGATTCTGTGGTGGGAGACCACAGCATGACATCCCCCAATCTTTCTAGGCAAAAGAGCACCCCTTCGAAATCGGCTCCTCTGGCCAAGTTCAAGCCCTGAATAAACATATGCTTTGCCCGGTGAATGTCCCCTTCTCGAAGGATGAGATCTGCCGAGATTATGTCATGGTTCCGTATTCCCGCAGGATGTCCCAATGCCTCGAGCAATGATTTTGCCTGGTCGAGGCTTTCACGCACATTGTGTGCACTTGCCCCAGACATGACTCCAATTTGGGCAATATTGAGCAGAGAAAAGGAAGCAGAGGCTGGATCTTTTTCAATTGACGTTTCAGATAGAAGGTGCATGTGTATCTTGAGGGCCTCAGTGTACTCCGATTTCAGAAGGTGAACTTCGGCCTTTTCACCGATTGCAAAGTTAGCGAGCTCCCACCCAGCCATTCCACAGAGATGCAGCAGCTCCAGTGCTCGGGTGCACATATCTATACTGTCCTGGTATCGACCAAGGGATGTGTAAGAAATTGCTTCCAGATGTGCACCTTTTGCTTCCATCCATGGGTCACCTCCTAATTGTGCCAGTCTCTGGATTTCACGAGCATCACCAATGGATCCAGGATAGTTCCCTGTTTTCCATTTCAACAAAGCCATTTCTGCCAAATTTCCACACTGTTGTTTGGTGGCTCCAGAAGACCTTGCTATAGCAAGACCTTTCTCAAAGAAAGTATGTGCTGTTTCAAGGTCATCCATGTGGTGTAGGTAGAATAGCCCGACACATTGGCAGAATTTTGCTATGGTTTAAATTTTGTGTCAACACAACACTGAATGAATGAGACAAAACACACCTTCAAAGATAGGGTCATTCAAATGCTGGAAAATCTCCAAGGCTTGTTCAATGAGAGCTTGAGGGTTGGAGACTTCTTTGTACATCCACCCAGCAAAGGTCTCTGAGATAAAAGCTGCCTGTACCCTAAGATCTGCTAGCCTAGGCAGCAACTGTGGTATATGGTCCATTATTGGATGTCGCCCACAGGCACGAGTTCGGTTGAATGCAGCCAGATAGACTGAGCACAGTACACCTTCTTCCATGCTCTCATGATCTTCCTGAAATCCTCGCAGAAGAATATTCTGTATATTTGCAAGATGCAAAGTTATTTGAGTGGGAAGTTTGAGATCAGGCTGGATTCCGAATCCGTTATGGAACTCCAACAATTTATGGAAGTATTGTTGGAGAGGCTGTACCAACTTCCAGGATGGGGGATACAGGGAATATATATATTCCCGAACAGGCACTAAGAGGGTGAGTTGCTGTTTATGGTTGATATGAGCCAATGATGTCCGCAGCAAAGCAGTTCTGCATGCTGCAATATCTTGTATTGGAAGGTTGCTCTGATGAGACACACCCTCTGAAAGGCCATCCGGAAGTACTGAGAGAAGGCTCAGCAGGGCCTTTGTACCAGGCAAACAGGTTAACCGAGGGCTTGAAAGTGAGACCTGGATGGATGTGTTCAAGCTAGATAATCTGTTGTGACCAGCGGAAAGTACTGAGGTTCTTTCTGTTTCCCAGCGTTGAAGTACAGCAGCACAAGATTCATAGTTGACAAGATGAGCCATCAGATCCACTGCAAGAGGCAGATTGTCTGTTAATGAGAGAAGCTTGCTGATCTCTTTGCTGTCATGGAGATCATCAGCAATATCAAGAAATGTCTCGTGGGCTGCCTCATACGACAAAGGGGGCAAGGGTGGAAGGAATGGCCGAGTCCAGGACACCTTCCCTGGGGGCTCTGCTCCCCGCATTGTGATCTAAGAGTTATGAATCAACAAAGCATTAAGTTGAATTACATTCATGAGACTTACGATGATTGCCAGATGGGATATGTCTGCAAGGAGAGAAAGAAACTCTTCAACATTTCCACGTGATTCCGTTGAATCCCAGGATGTCTCCAGATTGTCCAAGACCAAGAGACATTGTGGGCCCCGAGAAAGGTGAGTGGTTATAGCTTGTGTGAGATTTGGCTCAGGGTCCAGTCCAACATGAGCAGCAACCAGGGAGACAATCTGAGTACTGGTAGTGCAGGATTCTGTAAACCCGCTCACTAGTTTACTCACATGACTTACTTACATCAGCACCTTCCTTCTTGTCTCCTGCCTCCATCCTCGCTATCGATAGTCGACTCTTCCGCAATATACTGTGGTTCTCTTTATCTTGGTCCTCCCCTGCTCTAGTGTTTCTTACCCCTCCCGGTAAGCTTCCACTTTTCATCCCGCGCGTATCAAACCTGCGCGAACCACGATGCCCTGGGCCATTTCGGTTTCGACAAATCATACAAATCTCTGCGAGACGCGTACTACTGGCCGAACATGCGCCGCGATCTGGAAGAAGCCTACATCCCCGCTTGCCCTGACTGCCAACGGAACAAGTCGCGTACGACGCGTCGCGCTGGACCCCTGCACCCCCTTCCCATCCCGGACGCCCGGTGCGACTCCGTGGCAATTGACTTCATTGGACCGCTCCCCCCGGACCAAGGTTATGACTGCATCGTAACCTTCACGGACCGTCTCGGGTCCGACATCCAAATCGTCCCGACTACGACAAATGTAACGGCCCCAGCGCTCGCCCTCCTGTTCTTCGATAAGTGGTACTGCGAGAATGGGCTACCGCTCGACATCGTCTCCGACAGAGACAAACTTTTTATCTCCGCCTTCTGGAAAGCGCTGAATAAGCTTACAGGCGTGAAGCTCAAAATGTCGACCTCCTTCCATCCGGAGACCGACGGCGCGAGCGAGCGCACTGTCAGGGGAGCCCCCGCTCCGGCCCCCGTTCCGGTTCCGGTTCCGGTTCCGGCTCCGGTCTCCGCTCCGGCCCCCGACCCCGCCTCCGCTCCGACCTCCGCCCCAGTCCCCGCTCCCTCCGCCGCTCCCCCCGTCGCTCCCTCCGCCCCCGCTCGCCCGCTCCCGCGACCCCGCCGGAACTCCGGTTCCGGATACCACGTGGCCTGTGACCGCGCACGGGACCTATGCGCGTCACTCCGGTTGCTCCGATCACCCCGCGCACGTGCTACTAGTCAGTAGGTATTTTAGGCGGCTCCGGGCGTGGGAATCCTCAGACGTTCTTCTCTTCGGATTCCCCACGCCAGGTGCGCTATACTTGTACTTAGTAGCACGGCCTGTCAATTAACCTTCGGATTCCCCACGCCAGGACCCTTGACTTCTCGGGCCGCGTGGTTGCCCTTACAGCAGAAGAACGTCTTCTAGGGATTAACCGGTCAAGATTGCGAAGTTCGGCGTCGACGGCTCGGACAGCTCAGATAGCGCCCCCGCCTCACCCCATTCGAATCTTGCCCCCTCCTCCCCCCGCATCGTCGCCGACATGCCCGGCAGTACCCCCGTCGGAGCTTCCGGAGCTCCGGTTCCGGACCCGACCGCGGACGCCCGGATGTCCGCTATCGAGGCGAGCCTCGCGCGCTTGACCGCCCTGGTCACCAACCTACAACCCGCACCTGCTCCGGCCCCTGCGGCACCCGCTCCGGCCGCGAGTCCAGGCTTATTCCCGGAGTCCACCTCCTCGAACAAAACGGTCCTCCGACCGAACCCCCCGTTCGTCTTCGACGGCGACCGGACCCAAGGCCGCGCGTTCCTGCACGCGGTCCGGACGTACATCCGGTTGGTTCCGGAAGGCTTCCGGGACGCCTACGGGGATCCCTCCGAAGACAAGGCCATCCGGTTCGCCATGTCCTTTATGGCGAAGGATGCGGCGCAGCGCTGGGCCGAACGCCAGAGCGCCAAGGAGCCCTTCCCCTTCCTTCTCTGGGAGGACTTCGAGCGGGAGTTCCGCCTCCGGTTCATCGAGGAGAACGAGCAGGACCACGCCCTGCACAAGCTCGAGTCCCGTGCGTACCACATGGGCAACCGGGACATCTACCGGTACACCGACGACTTCGAGGACCTCGTCGACCTCGCCGGCTTCGAAGACCAGCTCATCAAGGTCACGAAGTACAGGACCGGACTCGACCCGGCGATCAACCTCGCTATCACCGGCTCGAGCGACCCTCCGCACCTCGAGGACTACCCCGGCTGGCGTCTCCGGGCGTACCGCCAGTATGAGTCGATCCAGCGCTCGAAGATCGGCTCGACCGGAACGTCCGGAAGGCCCGCGCACGCCCCGAACCGTGCCCGGATGATCCCGGTTTCCGCCCCGGCCGCTCCCTCCGCCCCTCCGAGGTTCGCAGCGCCCCCGGTCTCCGCTCCGGTTCCGATGGACGTCGACCGGACCCGCGCGCGCGCTGCCCCCCGTCGCGGTTGCTTCCGCTGCGGCGACCCGAACCACTTCGCCCGGGACTGCACCGTTCCGGTCGACATCCGCGCGGTCGACGTGCTGGATGAGGTGATCCGGCAGCTAGACGGCGAGCTGCTGGAGGAGCTGCTGGCTCGCGTCGCGTCGTCCGAGGCCGCCGCGCAGCATTCCGCTGCCGCGGCTGCTCCTGGTCCGGAGGATTTTCCCCTCCGCGACGAGTGAGCAGTGCGCCCTCGTTCGCGTCCCCCAATCGTTTCGCCGTCCTGTGTAATGAGTCTGACAATATATCTCTTGCACCTTCCGAAACGATAGACGCACCCCCCAGCCCGAGCGCTCCTCCGGTCGCTCCGGTAGCTCCGGTTCCGGTCCCTCCGGTTCCGGTTGCTCCGGACTCCGGAACCGCTCCGGTCCCCCCGGCAATCCCGCGTGCACCACGGAAGCCCTCCTGGGAGCGAAGGCTCCCGAAGCGCTACACCGTCGCGGCAATCCCGGCTCCCAACTCGCTGCACCTCCCGCTCGAGTTCACGTCCACCGATAGTGCTGCGAAGCTCTCAACCAACGGGCTCGTGGACTGTGGCGCGACTTCCGAATTCATCGACTCGGAGTACGTCGCTGCCAATCAGTTCCCGGTCCGACGGCTTTCGCAGCCGATCCCGGTCTTCAATGTAGACGGCAGCCCCAATGAGGCCGGCTACATCCGGGACATCGCGGACGTGGTTCTCACGTACAAGGGTCACAGCGAGCGCGTCCAACTCGCGGTCACGCGCCTCGGCAAGGAGAAGCTCATCCTCGGGTATTCCTGGCTCCGGAAGCACAACCCGGAGATCAACTGGGAAACCCGGGAGGTCAAGATGAGCCGCTGCCCTGCCGGTTGCGCTACGTGCACCACCGAGGCTCGTTCCGAGCGCCGTGCGGCTCGCTCCGCCGCGCAGTTGCTCAAGCGGCTACGCTCCGGTCCGGTTCCGGCGATCTGCGTCGTAGACGTGGAGGACCGATCGGACGAGGACGAGGATGACTCCGAAGACCCTCCGGGGCCTCCGGAGAATGACTCCGAAGACTCCGGTACCGAGGACGACGACTACCAGATCGAGGAAGGGGACCGGATATTCTATACCCGGTTCACCCCTTCCGAAGACATCCGGGCCACCGGAACCGTTTCACAGCGGTTAGCGGAGGCGTTCGCCCGGAACTCCGCGCCCCCTCCGGACACCATTCCGGAATGGGCCCGGGAGTTCGAGGACGTCTTCAACCGGGAGTCGTTCGACTCGTTACCGGAGCGCCGGACTTGGGACCACGCTATCGAACTCGTCCCGGATTCGAAGCCCGCGAACTGTAAGGTCTACCCGATCTCTCCCCTCGAGCAGCGCGAGCTCGACGCGTTTATCGAGGAGGGATTGGCGACCGGACGGATCCGGCCTTCCAAATCCCCGATGGCGTCCCCCGTCTTCTTCGTCAAAAAGAAGGACGGAGGCCTCCGGTTCGTCCAGGACTATCGCGCGCTCAACGCGATGACCGTGAAAAACCGGTACCCGCTCCCTTTGATCAACGATCTTATTAATCGATTGAAAGGAGCTCGGTACTTCACGAAGCTGGACGTCCGGTGGGGTTTCAATAACGTCCGGATCCGCGAAGGCGACGAGTGGAAAGCCGCGTTCCGGACTAACCGGGGACTCTTCGAGCCCTTGGTGATGTACTTCGGCCTGACCAACTCCCCCGCGACCTTCCAGACAATGATGAACGACATCTTCCAAGACCTCATCTTGTCCGGGGACGTCATGATATACCTCGACGACATCCTCATCGCCCATTCCGACCTCACGCGCCACCGGGAGATCGTCCGGGAGGTCCTCCGGCGGCTCCGGGAGCACAAGCTCTACTTGCGCCCGGAGAAGTGTGAGTTCGAGAAGTCGTCGATCGAATATCTCGGGGTGATCGTCTCTCACGACCACGTGGAGATGGATCCGGTCAAGGTCGCCGGAGTCGCCGCTTGGCCGGTCCCGGAGAACAAGACGGACGTGCTCCAGTTCGTCGGGTTCACGAACTTCTACCGGAGGTTCATCCGGGACTTCTCCGACATCGCCCGGCCCCTATTCGACTTGTCGAAAAAGGGCACCGCGTGGCGTTGGAGCGAGCCGGAGGCCACCGCTTTCCAGGCGCTGAAGGACGCGGTGACCACGGACCCCGTCCTGATCCTTCCGGACGAGGCCCGGCCGTACCGGCTCGAAGCGGACAGCTCCGACCGGGCTTCCGGTGCGGTCCTCTCTCAGGAGGGTCCGGACGGGAAGTGGCATCCGGTAGCGTTCTACTCCAAGAGCTTGAGTCCGGTCCAGCGCAACTACGAGATCCACGACAAGGAGATGCTCGCGATCGTCCGCGCGCTCGAGGAGTGGCGACACTTCCTCGAGGGCTCGCAGCATCCGGTGGAGATCTGGACCGATCACAAGAACCTGGAGTACTTCCGGAAGTCGCAGAACCTCAACCGGAGGCAGGCGCGGTGGTCGCTGTACCTGTCCCGGTTCGACTTCACGCTCCACCACAAGCCCGGACGCCTGATGGGGCGACCGGACGCGCTGTCGCGTCGCCCGGACCACGGAGCGGCTCCGGACAACCAGGACGTCACCCTCCTGTCTCCGGAGCTCTTCCACGTCCGCGCGATCGAGGGTGTAGTGGTGACCGGACCGGAACGTCCGGTGCTCCGGGACATCCGGGACGCGCTCGCGCGTGGTCCGGACCTCGAGGACCCCCTCGCTATCGCCGCGCGAGAGGCCCTCAACGTCCGGGGCTCCCGGTCGCTCCGGTCCGCGGAGTGGCGTGTGGACGACGGGCTGCTCTACTTCCGCGGCAAGATCGTGGTCCCCCGGGATCACGACCTCCGACGCCGGATCTTGGAGCAGCACCACGATACCCGTGTGGCGGGGCATGCCGGCCGCTTCAAGACGTTGGAGCTCGTCTCCCGGAACTACTGGTGGCCCCAGTTGTCCCGACACGTCGGCCGGTATGTCGCGACGTGCGACTTGTGCTGTCGCACGAAGGCGCTCCGGAAGCTTCCGGTCGGTGAGTTGCACCCGACGGAGGTTCCGGAAGAGCGCTGGAGCACGGTTTCGGTGGACTTCGTCGTCGAGCTTCCGGAAGCTCACGGGTACGACGCGGTGATGGTCGTCGTCGACGCGCTCGGGAAGCGTGCGCACTTTAACGAGTGCCACACGACCCTGGACGCCGTCGGAGCTGCGCGGTTGTACTACCGGAACGTGTGGAAGCTCCACGGGACCCCGGAGAAGTACATCTCCGACCGGGGTCCGCAGTTCATCGCGGAGTTCACCCGGGAGCTGTGGCGCCTCATCGGAGTCGCTCCGGCGACCTCCACGTCGTACCACCCGCAGACCGACGGTCAGACCGAGCGCGTTAACCAGGAGATGGAGCAGTTCATCCGGCTTTTCACTAACTACAAGCAGGATGACTGGGACGAGCTCCTTCCGGCCGCCGAATTCGCCTACAACAACCACATCCACTCGTCGACGCAGCAGGTCCCGTTCATGACCGATACCGGACGGCTCCCCCGGATGGGGTTCGAGCCGAACGGGCTGCGCTCGAAGGTGGAAGCGGTTAACGAATTCCGCGACCGGATCGCCTCCGGAGTCTCCGAAGCCCGGGCGGCGCTCGTCAAGGCTAAGGAGGAGTATAAGCGGTACTACGATCGCCGGCGCACTCCGGCGCCGGAGATTAAGGTAGGCGACCGGGTCTGGCTGGACGCCTCCGACATCCAGACCACTCGCCCTTCCGCTAAGTTCGCGCACCGCCGCTTGGGGCCCTTCCGGGTGCTCCAGGTCATCGGGCGGGGCGCGTACAAGCTCGAACTCCCTCCCCGGCTCTCGCAGCTCCATCCGGTCTTTCCGGTCGTCAAGCTTGAATTGGCTCAGGACGACCCCTTCGAGGGTCGGACTGGCTACGACGAGCCTCCGCCGGTCCTCCGCGGTGCTCCGGACGCTCCGGACGCTCCGGGCGCCGCTCCGGACGAGCCACCCGAGTGGGAAGTCGAGGCGATCGTGGACGCGAAGTACCGGTGGGGCTCGCTCTGGTATTTCGTGCAGTGGAAAGGTTATAATTCCTCTCATGATTCGTGGGTTAAACACTCCGACGTTTTCGCTCCGGAACTCGTCGCGGACTTCTACCGGAAGTACCCCGCCGCACCACGCGCCATCACGACCGCCACCTTCGACTCCCTCCCCTTCCGAGACCCCGACGTCCACGTCCGGACGATGCGTCGAGGCGCCGCATTCCAAAGGGGGGATGGTGTCAGGGGAGCCCCCGCTCCGGCCCCCGTTCCGGTTCCGGTTCCGGTTCCGGCTCCGGTCTCCGCTCCGGCCCCCGACCCCGCCTCCGCTCCGACCTCCGCCCCAGTCCCCGCTCCCTCCGCCGCTCCCCCCGTCGCTCCCTCCGCCCCCGCTCGCCCGCTCCCGCGACCCCGCCGGAACTCCGGTTCCGGATACCACGTGGCCTGTGACCGCGCACGGGACCTATGCGCGTCACTCCGGTTGCTCCGATCACCCCGCGCACGTGCTACTAGTCAGTAGGTATTTTAGGCGGCTCCGGGCGTGGGAATCCTCAGACGTTCTTCTCTTCGGATTCCCCACGCCAGGTGCGCTATACTTGTACTTAGTAGCACGGCCTGTCAATTAACCTTCGGATTCCCCACGCCAGGACCCTTGACTTCTCGGGCCGCGTGGTTGCCCTTACACGCACGAACAAGACCGTCAACCAGGCGTTGCGATACCATGTTGCGCGCAACCAGCGTGGCTGGGTCCGCGCGCTGCCACGGGTCCGTTTCGACATGCTAAACACGGTCAATGCCTCCACGGGCTTCTCCGCGTTCCAGCTGAAGACCGGCCGTTCACCTCGGGTCATCCCACCCATCGTCGCTTCCGCTGACTCCGTCCCTACTCCCGACGATAAACTTGCCGCGGAGATCATCGCGCGACTCGCAATCGACGTGATCGAAGCACAAGAGAATCTCTTAACCGCGAAGCTTAGCCAGGCTGAGCAATCCAACAAACACCGCGGCCCCGATCACGACATCAATGTTGGGGACCGTGTCAAACTCACCACCGCCCACCGCAGAGCCGCCTACATGAAGAAGGGCGATAACCGCGTTGCGAAATACATGCCAAGATTCGATGGGCCTTACGTGGTCACCGCGAAGCACGCTGAGTGCTCGACATTCACTCTTGATCTTCCTAACCAGCCGAACGTCTTTCCAGTCTTTCACGCCTCCGAACTCGAGCCTTACGTCGAAAACGACAATGACCTCTTCCCCGACCGCAAGCTCGCAGAGCCAGCGCCGATCATAAACGACGAAGGCGATGAGGAATGGTTCATTGACGAAATTATCGACGAACGACCCCGCGGCCGTGGCATGCAATACCTCGTTCGGTTCTCCGGATACGGCGAAGGCGGCGACAGATGGCTCCCCGGACGCGAAGTTGCCCATGCCGAAGCCCTGGACCGTTGGATCGCGCAAAAGGACTAACACCTCCTCGACTATGTGCTCTCTTCAGAAGGGGTCTATTTCTCGGGGAGGGGAAGGGTGTAAATGTAAGGGCAACCACGCGGCCCGAGAAGTCAAGGGTCCTGGCGTGGGGGATCCGAAGGTTAATTGACAGGCCGTGCTACTAAGTACAAGTATAGCGCACCTGGCGTGGGGGATCCGAAGAGAAGAACGTCTGAGGATTCCCACGCCCGGAGCCGCCTAAAATACCTACTGACTAGTAGCACGTGCGCGGGGTGATCGGAGCAACCGGAGTGACGTGCATAGGTCCCGTGCGCGGTCACAGGCCACGTGGTATCCGGAACCGGAGTTCCGGCGGGGTTGCGGGAGCGGGCGAGCGGGGGCGGAGGGAGCGACGGGGGGAGCGACGGAGGGAACGGGGACTGGGGCGGAGGTCGGAGCGGAGGCGGGGTCGGGGGCCGGAGCGGAGACCGGAGCCGGAACCGGAACGGGGGCCGGAGCGGGGGCTCCCCTGACACCATCCCCCCCTTGGAATGCGGCGCCTCGACGCATCGTCCGGACGTGGACATCGGGGTCTCGGAAGGGCAGGGAGTCGAAGGTGGCGGTCGTGATGGCGCGTGGTGCGGCGGGGTACTTCCGGTAGAAGTCTGCGACGAGTTCCGGAGCGAAAACGTCGGAGTGTTTAACCCACGAATCATGAGAGGAATTATAACCTTTCCACTGCACGAAATACCAGAGCGAGCCCCACCGGTACTTCGCGTCCACGATCGCCTCGACTTCCCACTCGGGTGGCTCGTCCGGAGCGGCGCCCGGAGCGTCCGGAGCGTCCGGAGCACCGCGGAGGACCGGCAGAGGCTCGTCATAGCCAGTCCGACCCTCGAAGGGGTCGTCCTGAGCCAATTCAAGCTTGACGACCGGAAAGACCGGATGGAGCTGCGAGAGCCGGGGAGGGAGTTCGAGCTTGTACGCGCCCCGCCCGATGACCTGGAGCACCCGGAAGGGCCCCAGGCGGCGGTGCGCGAACTTAGCGGAAGGGCGAGTGGTCTGGATGTCGGAGGCGTCCAGCCAGACCCGGTCGCCTACCTTAATCTCCGGCGCCGGAGTGCGCCGGCGATCGTAGTACCGCTTATACTCCTCCTTAGCCTTGACGAGCGCCGCCCGGGCTTCGGAGACTCCGGAGGCGATCCGGTCGCGGAATTCGTTAACCGCTTCCACCTTCGAGCGCAGCCCGTTCGGCTCGAACCCCATCCGGGGGAGCCGTCCGGTATCGGTCATGAACGGGACCTGCTGCGTCGACGAGTGGATGTGGTTGTTGTAGGCGAATTCGGCGGCCGGAAGGAGCTCGTCCCAGTCATCCTGCTTGTAGTTAGTGAAAAGCCGGATGAACTGCTCCATCTCCTGGTTAACGCGCTCGGTCTGACCGTCGGTCTGCGGGTGGTACGACGTGGAGGTCGCCGGAGCGACTCCGATGAGGCGCCACAGCTCCCGGGTGAACTCCGCGATGAACTGCGGACCCCGGTCGGAGATATACTTCTCCGGGGTCCCGTGGAGCTTCCACACGTTCCGGTAGTACAACCGCGCAGCTCCGACGGCGTCCAGGGTCGTGTGGCACTCGTTAAAGTGCGCACGCTTCCCGAGCGCGTCGACGACGACCATCACCGCGTCGTACCCGTGAGCTTCCGGAAGCTCGACGACGAAGTCCACCGAAACCGTGCTCCAGCGCTCTTCCGGAACCTCCGTCGGGTGTAACTCACCGACCGGAAGCTTCCGGAGCGCCTTCGTGCGACAACACAAGTCGCACGTCGCGACATACCGGCCGACGTGTCGGGACAACTGGGGCCACCAGTAGTTCCGGGAGACAAGCTCCAACGTCTTGAAGCGGCCGGCATGCCCCGCCACACGGGTATCGTGGTGCTGCTCCAAGATTCGGCGTCGGAGGTCGTGATCCCGGGGGACCACAATCTTGCCGCGGAAGTAGAGCAGCCCGTCGTCCACACGCCACTCCGCGGACCGGAGCGACCGGGAGCCCCGGACGTTGAGGGCCTCTCGCGCGGCGATAGCGAGAGGGTCCTCGAGGTCCGGACCACGCGCGAGCGCGTCCCGGATGTCCCGGAGCACCGGACGTTCCGGTCCGGTCACCACCACACCTTCGATCGCGCGGACATGGAAGAGCTCCGGAGACAGGAGGGTGACGTCCTGATTGTCCGGAGCCGCTCCGTGGTCCGGGCGACGCGACAGTGCGTCCGGTCGCCCCATCAGGCGCCCGGGCTTGTGGTGCAGCGTGAAGTCGAACCGGGACAGGTACAGCGACCACCGTGCCTGCCTCCGGTTGAGGTTCTGCGACTTCCGGAAGTACTCCAGGTTCTTGTGGTCGGTCCAGATCTCCACCGGATGCTGCGAGCCCTCGAGGAAGTGTCGCCACTCCTCGAGCGCGCGGACGATCGCGAGCATCTCCTTGTCGTGGATCTCGTAGTTGCGCTGGACCGGACTCAAGCTCTTGGAGTAGAACGCCACCGGATGCCACTTCCCGTCCGGAGCCTCCTGGGAGAGAACCGCACCGGAAGCGCGGTCGGAGCTGTCCGCTTCGAGCCGGTACGGCCGGGCCTCGTCCGGAAGGATCAGGACGGGGTCCGTGGTCACCGCGTCCTTCAGCGCCTGGAAAGCGGTGGCCTCCGGTTCGCTCCAACGCCACGCGGTGCCCTTTTTCGACAAGTCGAATAGGGGCCGGGCGATGTCGGAGAAGTCCCGGATGAACCTCCGGTAGAAGTTCGTGAACCCGACGAACTGGAGCACGTCCGTCTTGTTCTCCGGGACCGGCCAAGCAGCGACTCCGGCGACCTTGACCGGATCCATCTCCACGTGGTCGTGAGAGACGATCACCCCGAGATATTCGATCGACGACTTCTCGAACTCACACTTCTCCGGGCGCAAGTAGAGCTTGTGCTCCCGGAGCCGCCGGAGGACCTCCCGGACGATCTCCCGGTGGCGCGTGAGGTCGGAATGGGCGATGAGGATGTCGTCGAGGTATATCATGACGTCCCCGGACAAGATGAGATCTTGGAAGATATCGTTCATCATTGTCTGGAAGGTCGCGGGGGAGTTGGTCAGGCCGAAGTACATCACCAAGGGCTCGAAGAGTCCCCGGTTAGTCCGGAACGCGGCCTTCCACTCGTCGCCTTCGCGGATCCGGACGTTGTTGAAACCCCACCGGACGTCCAGTTTCGTGAAGTACCGAGCTCCTTTCAATCGATTAATAAGATCGTTGATCAAAGGGAGCGGGTACCGGTTTTTCACGGTCATCGCATTGAGCGCGCGATAGTCCTGGACGAACCGGAGGCCTCCGTCCTTCTTTTTGACGAAGAAGACGGGGGACGCCATCGGGGATTTGGAAGGCCGGATCCGTCCGGTCGCCAATCCCTCCTCGATAAACGCGTCGAGCTCGCGCTGCTCGAGGGGAGAGATCGGGTAGACCTTACAGTTCGCGGGCTTCGAATCCGGGACGAGTTCGATAGCGTGGTCCCATGTCCGGCGCTCCGGTAACGAGTCGAACGACTCCCGGTTGAAGACGTCCTCGAACTCCCGGGCCCATTCCGGAATGGAGTCCGGAGGGGGCGCGGAGTTCCGGGCGAACGCCTCCGCTAACCGCTGTGAAACGGTTCCGGTGGCCCGGATGTCTTCGGAAGGGGTGAACCGGGTATAGAATATCCGGTCCCCTTCCTCGATCTGGTAGTCGTCGTCCTCGGTACCGGAGTCTTCGGAGTCATTCTCCGGAGGCCCCGGAGGGTCTTCGGAGCCGTCCTCGTCCTCGTCCGATCGGTCCTCCACGTCTACGACGCAGATCGCCGGAACCGGACCGGAGCGTAGCCGCTTGAGCAACTGCGCGGCGGAGCGAGCCGCGCGGCGCTCGGAACGAGCCTCGGTGGTGCACGTAGCGCAACCGGCAGGGCAGCGGCTCATCTTGACCTCCCGGGTTTCCCAGTTGATCTCCGGGTTGTGCTTCCGGAGCCAGGAATACCCGAGGATGAGCTTCTCCTTGCCGAGGCGCGTGACCGCGAGTTGGACACGCTCGCTGTGACCCTTGTACGTGAGAACCACGTCCGCGATGTCCCGGATGTAGCCGGCCTCGTTGGGGCTGCCGTCTACATTGAAGACCGGGATCGGCTGCGAAAGGCGTCGGACCGGGAACTGATTGGCAGCGACGTACTCCGAGTCGATGAATTCGGAAGTCGCGCCACAGTCCACGAGCCCGTTGGTCGAGAGCTTCGCAGCGCTATCGGTGGACATGAACTCGAGCGGGAGGTGCAGCGAGTTGGGAGCCGGGATTGCCGCGACGGTGTAGCGCTTCGGGAGCCTTCGCTCCCAGGAGGGCTTCCGTGGTGCACGCGGGATTGCCGGGGGGACTGGAGCGGTTCCGGAGTCCGGAGCAACCGGAGCGGCCGGAGGATTGGTCAGCGATGACGCATTGGAGTTAGAGTTCGAGATCCTTTGCTCCATTGCATCATCGCTATTTTTAGCCGGACCTTGATGGGGTGGTGCGTCTATCGTTTCAATAGGGGAAAGGGGTGTATTGTCTGACTCGTTAAACAACACATTGAAACGATTGGGGGACGCGAACGAGGGCGCACTGCTCACTCGTCGCGGAGGGGAAAATCCTCCGGACCAGGAGCAGCCGCGGCGGCGGAATGCTGCGCGGCGGCCTCGGACGACGCAACACGGGCCAGCAGCTCCTCCAGCAGCTCACCGTCCAGCTGCCGGATCACCTCATCCAGCACGTCGACCGCGCGGATGTCGACCGGAACGGTGCAGTCTCGGGCGAAGTGGTTCGGGTCGCCGCAGCGGAAGCAGCCGCGGCGGGGGGCAGCGCGCGCGCGGGTCCGGTCGACGTCCATCGGAACCGGAGCGGGAGCCGGGGGCGCTGCGAACCTCGGAGGGGCAGAGGGAGCGGCCGGAAGGGAAACCGGGATCATCCGGGCACGGTTCGGAACGTGCGCGGACCTTCCGGACGTTCCGGTCGAGCCGATCTTTGAGCGTTGGATCGACTCGTACTGGCGGTACGCGCGGAGACGCCAGCCGGGGTAGTCCTCAAGGTCCGGAGGGTCGCTCGAGCCGGTGATGGCGAGGTTGATCGCCGGGTCGAGTCCGGTCCTGTACTTCGTGACCTTGATGAGCTGGTCTTCGAAGCCGGCGAGGTCGACGAGGTCCTCGAAGTCGTCGGTGTACCGGTAGATGTCGCGATTGCCCATGTGGTACGCACGGGACTCGAGCTTGTGCAGGGCGTGGTCCTGCTCGTTCTCCTCGATGAACCGGAGCCGGAACTCCCGGACGAAGTCCTCCCAGAGAAGGAAGGGGAAGGGCTCCTTGGCGCTCTGGCGTTCGGCCCAGCGCTGTGCCGCATCCTTCGCCATAAAGGACATGGCGAACCGGATGGCCTTGTCTTCGGAGGGATCCCCGTAGGCGTCCCGGAAGCCTTCCGGAACCAACCGGATGTACGTCCGGACCGCGTGGAGGAACGCGCGGCCTTGGGTCCGGTCGCCGTCGAAGACGAACGGGGGGTTCGGTCGGAGGACCGTTTTGTTCGCGGAGGTGATGTCCGAGAATAAGCCTGGACTCGCGGCCGGAGCGGGTGCCGCAGGGGCCGGAGCAGGTGCGGGTTGCAGGTTGGTGACGAGGGCGGTCAAGCGCGCGAGGCTCGCCTCGATAGCGGACATCCGGGCGTCCGCGGTCGGGTCCGGAACCGGAGCTCCAGGAGCGCCGACGGGGGTACTGCCGGGCATGTCGGCGACGATGCGGGGGGAGGAGGGGGCAAGATTCGAATGGGGTGAGGCTGGAGTGCTATCTGAGCTGTCCGAGCCTTCGACGCCGAACTTCGCAATCTTGACCGGTTAATCCCTAGAAGACGTTCTTCTGCTGTAAGGGCAACCACGCGGCCCGAGAAGTCAAGGGTCCTGGCGTGGGGGATCCGAAGGTTAATTGACAGGCCGTGCTACTAAGTACAAGTATAGCGCACCTGGCGTGGGGGATCCGAAGAGAAGAACGTCTGAGGATTCCCACGCCCGGAGCCGCCTAAAATACCTACTGACTAGTAGCACGTGCGCGGGGTGATCGGAGCAACCGGAGTGACGTGCATAGGTCCCGTGCGCGGTCACAGGCCACGTGGTATCCGGAACCGGAGTTCCGGCGGGGTTGCGGGAGCGGGCGAGCGGGGGCGGAGGGAGCGACGGGGGGAGCGACGGAGGGAACGGGGACTGGGGCGGAGGTCGGAGCGGAGGCGGGGTCGGGGGCCGGAGCGGAGACCGGAGCCGGAACCGGAACGGGGGCCGGAGCGGGGGCTCCCCTGACAGTAAACCCGCTCACTAGTTTACTCACATGACTTACTTACATCAGCACCTTCCTTCTTGTCTCCTGCCTCCATCCTCGCTATCGATAGTCGACTCTTCCGCAATATACTGTGGTTCTCTTTATCTTGGTCCTCCCCTGCTCTAGTGTTTCTTACCCCTCCCGGTAAGCTTCCAGATTCACATCCAACAAAGAGCCGGCATCCGTATTTGGCTGCCACATCTGGATGGTGAATGACAGCTCTTGCCAGGCTAGTTTTCCCAATACCACCTGCACCCAAGATTGCACTGATTCGTGGTTGCTTTTGATGAAGTGCATTGATAATCTGCTCCAGCTCCCAGCCACGTCCGTGAAATATCTGTGGCTTTGGAGGCAGCATAGCCAGTGAGTTTGAGCTTCTCTGGTCAGTTGCCCTGAGTGTCTGATTTGAAAATGACCAACCTGTTTCTGAAGTCTTGAACCATCTTTGCCAATTACAAGTCTTGTCAGAAAGGACTGGGGAAACTCTGGCTTCACACACCAAAGAATCTCCGTCAGAGAAGCAATTGTCAGAGAGTGTTGATATAAGCTCAAGGAGCTCTTGCTCCTGGCTCTGAATTGCCCCCTGCATGCTCTCGATATCTTTGAAGAGGTCCTGGCTTGTGTTGATCTATCAAATTGGTCAAACCAACCCACCAGGAATATTCCAGACAACATACTTGGAAGACGTCCAGAGATACCTGCAAGCTCTGCTTGCAATCCTTCAACAACTGACTCATCTCATTTTGTCGGAAGAACTGCTTCAATCTGCTTCCACCCTGAAGAGCCTCAGCAAATGTATGGATCTTGTTGAGTGTCCTATATGTGAACGGTAAATAACTGTAGCCAATCAAAAGCTGGATAAATACTCAGTGAATTTTGCAATATGATACAGCATGGCAGGCGACAATTGGCCTGTTGGTTTTGACCTGAGGTGAAGCTCGATTATGGCAGAGATAATCTGGTAGATATTCTCCAGTAGATTGGCACAGTCATCCTTGTTCCTTTTGATTTTCTGTCACAGCCCTATGAGTTTGAAAAGAAATTGTGCACCGGTACTCCACCTCTATGACAGCAACCAGTGACAAAGCTGTTGCCGAAATCACAGGTAAAAATGGTGTCCCAAATGTGTCGGAGAGGCTGTCGAGGGTACCAACAGCAGTGGTCAAGCACTGGGTAACATTCTTCAACCGGGTATGGATGGCAGATACTGGCGGCATTGTGGGAGAAAATTGATGGGGGGGTTCCGTGGGGGAGATCCAGTTGCTGGGTTCATTTTATGTCCTTCATCTGCAGTCGAGCTTCTTCTCTATTCTGGTCACCCCGAATCTCGGCTGTGAAAGGTCGAACGGTTCTGGGACCTGTCCCTGACAGCAGAAGTGCCTAATTGACATTGTGGGATGTCTGGGAATACTGCCTTCTTTGGACCGTTCCACACGCGGGAAATGCCGAACTTTCCCACAAGAATGATTTGAAGTTGATTTGAAGATGATTCGGGATACCAACCTCTTTCTTGCGCTGGCCCAACAGCAACGCAACAGTAGCCTCACACCAGCCCAGCTTCAACTACGGGGATGCTGCCTGGGATCCAAAAATCGATGTGTAGCGTGGCCAAGCCGTCAGAAAATGTGTGTAAATGAAATCCAGCCTAAAAGACTTCGGCCCTGGTGGGCAACGGTAAATCCAGGTACTACTACATATGAAATAAAGTGGAAGCTGAACAGGAGAATGACATCGTAGGTGTGACCTTGGCAATGCCAGGGTGTCACTATACCCCAGACACGGTGAAATCTCTCATCCGAGCTCCCGGATCATCGGAACATCTGTGCTGGGATGGTCAAATGTGCCGTACGTGTTGCTCAGCATGCCGGGCCACGAATGTGCCAGGCTTGACATCTTTATGGAGGTCGAGCTTTGTCAATCCTGTTTTTTGCCGATGTGTCTTGTGGTGAGTCCTTCCGTTATGTTCTATATTTTGTCGCCGACTCGCTCTCTGTTGCTCGGTTATTGGACTCCATAAGATGCCGAGATAACAACCATCTGTTTCGATCGATAATACGCAGCATCGCTTCCGGAGCATACTTGTACACACACGCAACGCGGAGCCGATGAGCAACCGATTGTGCTATGTATTCTCTCCAGGAGTACTTAAGTGAAGCTTGTTTGAACACTTCTGGACATCTCTGCTCTCCTATCGATGGCGCCTCACCACATCATCGCGCTGCTCCTCCCTGCATGGGGTCACACCACCAGCTACATCCACCTCGCGACACAGATGCTGCAAAAGGACCCCACTCTCGTTATCACGATGTTCCATCATAATATCCTCTGTGCGTCTAGCGTTAGGCTTCCAGAATCATAGTCTCATCGAAGTTGAAGTGGCTCAAATGGAGGCGGAGCTGCAGACGTGCACCTACGACCGCAAGAGACTCCGAATGGTCGGAGTAGGAGAGGCAGAGTACGTCTGTTGTGTCTCCCCAAGTTGTCGTCCGGGTCTGATGGCAGTGTTGCAGCGTGCCCTTCGCGCCGGACATGGTCAAGCAAGTTGTAGGTCAGCTCCTCGGGGGATGGATGCAAGGCATCGAGAAGCTCATAAAAGGGAGCGAGGAATATCCCATCCCGCAAGCATTGCACGTAAGTCATCTCCGGCGCTCTTTGCCTCGGTCTCTGAACCACCGTAACCCCAGTTGGACTTCATCATCGGCGGTTTTGTGATTGGACCCACCAAGCAGCTGCTGCAAACCATAGCGCCGGACTGCAAGACGCTCGTTTGGTGGTCTTCCGCATTGGCGTCTATGCCTTGCCACCTTACCGATTACGACTACGTCGCTATCGCACACGACATTTACGCGGACGAGGTTCGCCGAGACGGGCGTTCGGAGGAGGAAATCATGACTGCGGTTAGCCATGATTCATGCCATGTCTGCTGTGTCCCAACCCGTCTTCTCCCTAGGTTGGACTCGCCTGGAATGGCACCGACAAGATTTCCGGGTTGATCGTGAAGACCCCTGGTCTTCCTGATATGTACGACTACGAGCGTATCGCGTACGGGAGCCCACCTCCGGAAGGCATTGACAAGATGCTCACCGCAGCGCAAGCGCTCGCCAAGGCCGCCGATGGCTACATCGTGCCGACCGCAAACTGTATCGAGCGTGCCGGCATCACTCACTGTCGCGAGATGTACGGGAAACGGAACCAGGAGCTATTTACGATCGGACTGCAGTCACACGAGCTCAGCTGGACCGATGCGCCGCCAACCCCTCCCACCAACGAGCTTGTGAGATCGTTCTTGGATACCTCTCTGACGAAATACGGACCGAAATCGGTCCTCTACATCTCGTTCGGGTACGTGCCATTGCCGTTCGTCATTCATATCAGCACTGAGCCCACGACAGATCAATGTTCTTCCCGATAGCCACGCCCCAGCTAGTTGTAGCGCTTGTGGAGACGCTGATCGCCCTCGATCCCCCTTTCCCGTTCGTATTCGCGCTTGGCGGAAAGATGGCGTCCCTGCCCGCCGAACTCATCGAGCGCGCAAACGCAAGCGGCAAAGGAATCATCTGCGGTTTCTGGGTCGAGCAGCGCGCGATTTTGCAACACGCTGCTCTGGGCTGGTTCCTCACGCACGGCGGCTTCAAGTGCGATGCTCTTCCTTTCTAGTCTTCCGTGCGATCTTCTTACCTACCGCACTTAGCTCCGTATCCGAGTCGCTGTCGCAAGGCATCCCGCTCATCGTGTGGCCCACGAACGCAGAGCAGCCCGTCAACGCGGCGCTCCTCTCTTCCGGTGATGACGCAGTTGCATTTGAGCTCGTCCAAGTGCGTTGCGGCCCGGGCCTTGCACCCTCTCTTCGCGGCGGTCCGAAGATCACAGGCACCGTTGAGGACGCGAAGACAGAGTTCACTACGACGCTCGCTGCGGCGCGGGATCCGAAGGGGTCCGGGGCCAGGTTGAAGGCGAATGCGGTTAAGATGCGGGATGCGTTGAGGGCGGCGCGTGCCGGGGAGGTGGCTGACGAGATCGTGCGGCTTGCTAAGTTTTAGAATCTTTCAGTAGCACTTGGAACTTGTGTAAGAGGGTGGTCGAATATTCAACAAGCCATTGTGCTTGAATCGTGGACAGACATGTTGTTTGTGGGCGCAGATATGATGAAAACACAGTCAGCACCGTGCAATCCTTTTTACGCCACCGTGCATCCGCCGTCCGGCCCGAGTCTCCGGAACTTGGTTGAAATCTGACTGTTCTACCTCCAAGCGTAGTGGAATCGGCACCAGCTTTTTCACCGGCTGCAGTCTAGTTCGGCACCAGTCGGCAAGCCTCCAGTCCACCTAAGGGAGCTTCTACGGAGTCACGTGAGGACCTGAGAGGGGGGTTTTTCTGTACTAGTAAAACCCCCCTCTCAGGCCGTCGAAGGCGACGAAGCCAGAAGGCCTTTCCGCTTTGGGAATCGCCATCAGCCGCGTGTCCATCACCGGCAGATCCCGTGCACTGCCTCCTGACCGTCTGGTTACCGCTTTCCGTGCTACGCACTGGCCACCTCCCGTCACTGGCAGCTTTATCTGGGGCTTGCGGAAACTATGTATATGTCTATCCAGACATTCTTTGCTCCTAGGGCTTCAATTCCACCTGCTGCTGTCCCTATATACTTCGAAATTTGCCGCCTCCTACGTACCTCCTGCGGGCCTTCCGCGGCCCCAGGCCTTGCCACTGTTGCCTTGCTCCAACCTTAATGCACCCATGTCACTTCTAACCTGCATCTCTCGCTCTGTTTTTCTCAGGCTGGTCTTGATTGTCACCAGCTGTTGCCCGTACTTCCACGGCTTTCCACGGCCGGCCTACCGCCTTCTACGCTCGGCGGCGGCGGCCTCCTGCTGCAAAAGATCACTTGTGTGCTGGTACACCTTCCTCATCATGTGCTGATGGTGCACTTAACCGGGTCCCACATACCACGCCTCTGGCCGCTAGCAGGCGTGCTGCCTTTGTGTTCATTGCCTTCAACTGGAACATGATCCTTAGTATTAATTATTGCTGTTGCTTCGATGGGTCCTGTATCAGAACACGGTTTCTTTGCTGCATTGCAGACCCTAACTGGACCCAATTCGAAACATCATTGTGCTGAATCTATTTGCAACAAGTACAGCTTGTACTATTCCGGTGAGTCCTCCTCATACACAATTTCTTTTTCCAGACACATCATTCCGGCACTTGTTAGAGTTGCGGAAGGTGTTAGAGGCGCGGGAGGCGTCGGCGTCGGAGGTGTGGGAGGCGTCGGAGGCGTCGGAGGCATGGTAGGTGGGGGCATCAGAGCCATCGTAGCCATTCGTTTGACTGTTTAACCGAAACAAAATCAACTACAGTGGGTCTAAGTACCTCAATGACATCTCAGACCTTTTTTCAGAATCTACACAAGCACCGAATTGCTGAGAAAACAATTGGGTCCTGAAACACTTCAATCAGGCTTACCCAGCTGCAATGGTGGGTTATATGACTCGTGTACCAGTTTAACTCATGGGGAATATCACATGCTGTCTGTGTCGGAGCCTCGGAGGCCTCCTTTGTTGGCCCTGACTGGTCTTTAATCAGTCTAAGCAGGGTTAGAGCTGAAGAGTCAAGTACACAGCTGATTTGGAGAAGGACATTCAATAGATAAATAAATGAGCATCCAACAAACTGCGAAGAAAAAGACCAGTATGCTAGTTTTCGATGTTTTCTAAATGTTCCCCCCCGATATTATGGCTTATCCCACGAAAAGTATGTTGTATGGGCCATGCATACATATATCAGGATGTACAGATAACTTTTATATCAGTTGTGAACTTTTGGTTGATCTTAAATGTTGTGTTTACAGATGTGCCCCATGATTCAACCATGGAACTTGGTTGACTTGAGCACTTCGTCGTGCACCGGGAAAAAGGTTGGTAATATACATGATCTGACGCTCAGCTAGGGTCCGGGCATGATGCAGCTTTAATTTGGTCATAGTCTCAACATTTTCTATGTAGATCTGAGCATACAATGAATATTTTACATTCAACAAACCGTTATATGCCTTCTGATTGGCCCATCAATTTCCGGCCCGAACATCACATGCTCAGTTGAACTTCGCCCAAACTTCGCCCTGAAGACGCTAGACAAACGATGTAGCTCTTTTGGATATTTCAAGTCCTTGACGACCCTCATACTACTTGCAGTAACAAGATCAGCAGTCGGGACAGTGTCTCGTTGCAGGCGTCGGAGGCCTTCGACACACCTTCCGCACTCGGTTATAAGACTCAAGAGATTTGAAACACCTTTAATAGAGGTGGTCTGAGTGGACCAGAACACATATGAACATCTATCAAGTGAGCTGGCATATGGCCAAACAAGTTTGAATGCAAGTAATGATGTAGCCAAACTCTCCCGTGTCGAAGGCCTCCCACACAACACAAACTTGCTCCCGGCGCCGGCATGCACATGCAAGATAAAAATTGAGTAAAACATGGCCCACCCGATAGCGATGAGACACCAGATCGATAATTGTGACCCCGTTTGCCATAGTGGTGGAAAATAAATCCAGAAGGGCCCCAGCACATTGATGGGGTACAAAGTAAGATACAAAATTCAATGCTGGACGTGTACAATGTGGTGAAGTAACAAAACAAGAACGCTAAAGGCGTTGGAGGCGCGGGAGGTGTGGGAGGCATGGAAGGTGCAGGAGCTTCCGGGATGCGCAGGAGGCGTGGGAGGCACGAAAGGCGTGGGAGGCGCGGGAGGCATGGAAGGCGCGGGAGGCAGGAGGTGGTGCAAGAGACTTCAAAGGGGATCTCGGTTGGGAAAGGTGCATTGCAAACCAGGGAACGACAAGCAGTTGCCCGAATATCGCAGTGCGTGTAGCAAGACAGAAAATAGGTCATAACGAAAGGCCAAAGGAAGTGGGGGTGTGGGAGGTGGCATGAGCCGCCAGAGTGAAGCCTCAAGAGAAAAAGAGGGGAGAACAGAGGCACATGTTGATGCGCAAGAAGCGCTCTCACGAGCCAGGCCGGCGCATCATGATGTGGTCAATCGGCAGTGGGAGGCAGGCTGCAGCCGAGCGAGGTGCACGGTGCACTCCCAAGGCGGAAGGCGGTGAAGTGCGGGGTAGCAGAAGGTCCCGATTGCGCCCCAGCACTTGAGGAGATGTATGGAAGGACCAAGAGCAGTCCGCCGGTGGCAGGGATGGCGAGGCGCGCAGTGCGGAGTTGGTGCGGAATGCGGGAAGCGGCGGCTAGAAGCGATGGGCGGGATCCGCCGGCGACGAGCGCGCGGTTGATAGGACTTCCGAAAGCGGAAAGGCCTTCTTGCTCTCCCGCCTCCGACGGGCCTGAGAGGTAGGTTTTACTAGTACTGAGAAACCCCCCTCTCAGGCCCTCACGTGACCCCGTAGAAGCTCCCTTAGGTGCTCCAGTCTACTTCCAGTCTCTACTTCCACGCCCGCCGCAGCACTTTCTGGTGCGAGTGTCAGTTTGGTGTAAGTTCCGCATACTTACATAGGACCTTCGCAGCTTGAGATTCTTACCAAGACCGGTGCATGTCCGACGGTAACCGCCGTACATGTGAGTCGCCGGCGCATTTAAGTAGCCCCAGCTCAAGACCTGGCGTTTAGCAATCCCTCTCCCAACGATGATTCCGGTCAAAACCCTTCTCACAAAGCGATTCAGTGAGAGCCATTGTTAACCGCACACGTCTCTCTTTGCGCTCTCATGCAGATGTATAATAGATATCACTAGCCCATTATCTCAGCGCCTATGGCGTTTGCGGCGACGCCTGAGCTAGCGGCCGCTGTGACTACTGCTGGAGGACTTGGCGCTATCGGTGCGGGTACGGTGGTCAAATAGTACTCTCCGTACGATACCCGCCTAACAGACCAATAGGGTTCGATACAACCTCCCTGCTGAAAGAGAAAATCGCAATTGTCCGACGCCATCTCAAGATTGAGCCTGGGACCACAGTGCCAGTTGTCATCGGCTTCATCGGATGGATCTTGGACATGACCGAGGTATCAGATGATCCGCGTCTTGTGGCGATCCTGGACGAGCTTCCGGCCGCCGTATGGCTTGCATTTGGGACTGGTCTTGAAAAGTACCTCAAGCAAGTCCGCGTGCATGATATCAAAACCAGCCGGAATACATTCGTATTTGTGCTCGTCCATTCTGTAGAGAGCGCCCGCCGTGCCGCTGGTGTCGGAGCTGATGCGCTAGTAGTCCAAGGTCCGTACCTTGCACTCCACTATCTTTTAAGCAATGCCCAACAGGTATAACGCAGGAATCGAGGCTGGAGGACATGGCCGTGGGGACGCACCGCCCCTTCTCAGCCTTCTGCAAGCGGTTCTCTGCGATGTTGAGCCAGGACCTATGATTCTGGCCGCAGGTGGGATATCGACCGGCGCACAAGTCGCCGCACTACTCACGATGGGTGCGGATGGCGTGGTCCTGGGAACACGGTTCTTGTTCACGCACGAGTGCGAATATACGCCCGCGAAGAAAGAGATCCTCGTCGGGGCGGGTCTGGGAGCGACTGTCCGGACACTGGCATTCGACGAGGTTGGGCGGACGAATGGATGGCCACCGAACTACGACGGCCGTGCCGTTTCAAACAACGTCATCGAGGACCTCAAAGCCGGGCTGAGTATCGAGGAACGCATTGCAAAGTTTGACGAAAGCGCCCTGACTGGCGACAATTCGAGACTCGTTATCTGGGCTGGCATTGGAGTTGGACTGACCGAGGAAATCAAGGGTGCAGCAGTACGTGTCTGGAACATTTGAGCGTCTGCCAAAATTTAACTGGTTCAGGACGTGTTGCGCGAGTTGCATGAAGAAACGGTTGATCATATGAAGCGTACCGCTAGGTTGTTGGTCTGAGATTTGTCCTAGATTTGAAAATCATATTTGTATTAAACCGAGCCTTTCCTGACGTGGATGCATGAACGCCGGCAAGCATTGAACGTTGAACTGCAAGCCAGACAAGGCTATGACCTTCTAAAATAGCCGCTTATCAGGGACAAGTCTATGAAGTCAAAAGGCGAGGCCCAAAATTCACACCGAATTAGTCAGCTCCCACCCGCCCAAACCACACCTCCGCCGTATCCCTTGCCCCGCCCTCGAGCGGTCGCACATCCCCATCCTTTCCCCAGAAGTCGCCGGAGAACGCCCACCCGTCCTCTCCCTCCCCGCCCCCACCAACCCATTCCGCGACGTACCGCTCGTCGAGACCCACGACGACATCCCCACCCGCGGGGAACCCCTCTGCTGCGCGCGCGTCGCCGTTCGCCCATATGAGCGACGCGTTAAAAATGTTACCGCTGAAGTGCGTGAGGCGCATGTGTGTTGCGAAGAAGCTCTTGAAGGCGGCGATGAGCGTCGGAGCCGCATCGCGTGCAGGTGCAGGAGCGCCGAGGATGCGCTGCACGGCGGGCGTGCTGAGGAGCGCTGTGCAGGCGGCAGAGCGAGGCGCAGGGCGCGCGGGCACGAAGCACGGGCGGAGCGCGGGGTATGCGCCGTGCGCGAAAGTGCCTTCCATGGCGCTGAAGGGCGCGGAGGGCGGCACGGGCGACGACGGGCGCGGCGTCACCGCCTGGTTTTTGCGGATTTTGTCTGCAAGTTGTGCGCCATAGCTAGGCGTCAAGCCGTCAGCCGCGTGGCATTTCGGGGAGCAGGGCAAAATACCGATTTGCCCAGTCGATGGGTGCGAGGCCGAGGACGTGATCAGCGATTTTCCACTTGACCGACTGGATGATGTGGCTACCGCTCTCGTCATTGGAGAGCACGACGATGCCGAGGTTGCCGTGCGGGAAGCGCGCGACCTGCGTCTTGAACCCTGGGTTGCTCCCGGCGTGCTCGATGATCTCGTGCCCGCGGTACGAGTACCTATCCTGGCCGCATCCGTACACGGTCGGACTCTGAGAGTACTGTCAGTTGAGGCGGTAGAGATACGAGCTGGCGTACGAGTTCTGGGAACGCGGCCTTGCCGCGTGCCACGCTGACCCCGAACGCGACGTGCTCGACGACATCTTCGGGAACCACGGTCTCGTTCGTGTAGGGATGCCGCCCATTATTCAGAAGCATCGCCACCCACGTTGACTGGAGCGCTTCAGCGATCATCTAGTAATCAATCAGGTAGCGCACCAGGTCTCGCGCCGAGGTCAGGACGCCCCCGGCGCCCGCCCAGATCTTCTCCTCCCCGGGGCGTTGAAAGTACGGCACCGTCGCCGTGCGCGTTCCATTCACGCCGACGAGCCAGTCCTGCATGTCCCATTGAAAACCGTGCGCGAGCGTCCCTCGCGCCTCCGCCTCTGCAACAGAATAGGTCGACGCGTCCATGCCCAGCGGGGCGAAGAGGTGCTCCGCGATATACGACTCGAACGACTGGTTCAGCAGCGTCGGGGGGAGGTGCGACAACGTTTCATACATGAGGTTGTTGTACTGATGCTGCTCGCGCAGCGCCGCGGACGGGCGAAGGAAGCGCAGGGTGGAGATCTGAGAGCGCACGGATTAGCAGAGGACAAGAAACACTGGAAGGAATCCGACCATCTCCGAGACCCCGCCCTTCCGTGCGAATCCAGAGGAGTCGTGGCGCGGGATCCCAGTGCGGTGCGACAGCATGTCCTGGATCATGACCCCGCGCTCCATCTCCTCGTCCATCAAGCCCCACTCTGGGATGACACTCTTTATCTTGGTGTCCCATCTGAGCCTTTCCCCCCGCGCCACCGCCAGGCTCTCGTTCTTTATAAGCAGGCCGACCGAGAGGGACAAGAAGAGCTTGCTGTTTGACGCGATTGCGAACAGCGTGTCGGGCGTGACGGGCGCGCCGTCCACCTGCGCTATGCCGTAGGAGCCAAATTCGATATTCCACGCCCCGGGCTCGGTGGTATCCCGGCGCACGACGGCTACCGAGAGCCCCGACGAGTTCCACCGCGATAGCTCGGCATTTATGAACTGGTCGATGTCGTGGGTGATGAGGGGGCCCGCTTTTTGAAGGGGATACTGGAGCGCATTCGCGGCTGCCAACAGAGAGAACAGCCCGGGGAGCTGCAGGAGCATGGAGGAGATAGCAAAAAGTCTAGCCTGCAGCCTTGCCTTGTGACCGTGACTTCTGGTCACGGAACCGCACCGGCCGGGCCGCAATCCGCGCTGGGCATTACCTGAAGCTTATCTTGTCTTTGCGCTTTCTCCCTGCCTGTCGACGCGCCCAGACATGTCTGGACAGAAATGGGCAACTCCTCGTCGTAGTGCTCAAGTAAGGACTCCCCGTCTGTGGGTAATTGGATGCATCCTCGCAGCGTGCCTCCTCGTCCAAATGACACCCAAAGTATCATCTTTCCTGGCCTCCATATGTCCTCTGACGCACCGCACAGGTATCCCTGCTGCCCTGGACACCGAGCAACGCTTTTGAACGAACAGACGATGTGCGCTTCGACAACTACAGCCTGATCTTGAAGGGCCAGCGGGTCTTCTTGCAGTACGCAGAACATCTTCGTCTCGGACGATTTCCCATGTACTTTCAGCTCCGGCGAGTTCCACACCTGGCGGCTCCCCGTCCCCTCGCTGTGGCCCGACATCCTCGAAAAGGCCAAGGCGGCCGGCCTGAACGCCATCAGCATCTACACCCACATGGGCCTGCACAACCCCGCCCGCGGCGTCGTCGACTTTGACGGCTTCCGCGCCCTCAAGCCGCTCTACGAGGCGGCGATGGCGGCGGGACTATGGGTCGTCGTCCGCCCCGGTGCGTCGTCCTCGTCCCAGACACCGAATGAAACGCTGACGCGGCCCAGGGCCGGTGAGCGCGTGCAAATACCGAAGGCTCATTGCTCATTGCACAGTACATAAACGCTGAAACGTCCGCGGGCGGGATCGCGCACTGGGTGACCGCGGAGGTCGCGGGCCGCCTGCGCACGAACGACTCGGACTGGAGCGCGGCGTGGCAGGCGTACATCGACGGCATCGTCCGCGAGACGGCGCCGTACCAGCTTAGCCGCGGGGGCCCGGTCATCGGTGCGCGTTTCCTGTGTCGTTGCACGCGCGCGCGCTCAGGCGTTTCCAGCCGTCCAGCTGGGTATCCAAGTTTGCGTTCTTCTTTGCTAGACTGTATTGAGTCTCGACACGCGCAGACAACGAGTACACGCAGGCGACACCGGGCCACGGCGAGTACTACGAGGAGCTCAAGGCGGCGTTCCGCGCCGGGGGCATCGTCGTGCCGCTCACGTACAACGACCCGAACCAGGGCGCGAACTTCATTAACGGGACGGTGCGTGCGGTCTGCTCCTGTGACGTCCCGCGCTGACTGTGCGCCAGGGCGCTGTCGACCTCTACGGGTGCGTCGCGCGCCGTCTTCTGGGCGGCGGTTAAGACTCCGGCAGCATGGACTCGTACCCGCAGCGCTTCGACTGCTCTCACCCGGACGTGTGGCGCCCCGTCGTGGCGAACTACCACGAGTACCACGCGCGCGTCAACCCTGCGCAGCCGTGGTACATCCCCGGTGCGCCCTCGCCTTCCTCTCCACCCTGCCTCCGCGTCGCTGACAGCGTGCACCGCAGAGTTCCAGGCAGGCTCGTTCGACGCGTGGGGCCCCGCCGCGCCTGGTGCGTCCGTCGGTTTGACGCATGGACGCGGCTCATTTTCGTTTTCGACAGGCTACGCACCGTGCGCGGAGCTCACGGGCCCGGGCTTCCAGTCCGTGTTTAACCTGCAGCTGTGGGCGAGCAACGCGAAGCTGATCAACTACTACATGCTCTACGGGTGCGCTTCCTCCCGGACTCGTGGGTCGTGAATGCCGCTGACGCGCTGCGGAAGGGGCACGTCGTGGGGCGGGCTGCCGTTTCCGTGCGTCTTACATCCGTGCGCTCGTCGCTGATGCTGATCCCCTGCGTGCAGGGGCGTGCGTATGCACCGTATCTCGCACTGTCGCTGATTGACCGTGCGTCCAGGTGTACACGTCGTACGACTACGGCGCGCCCGTGCGTAGCGCCCTCAGCAGCAGACACACTTGAATCTGACATGCCGGACATAGATCACGGAGTCGCGCGCGCTGACGAGCAAGTACGACGAGCTGAAGCTGCAGGGCCTCTTCCTGCGCTCCTCGCCGGACTTCGCGAAGACGGACTGGGTGGCGGAGTCGCGCACGGGCCTTAGCGCCTGCGCGAACGACGCGGTTTTCGTCACGCTTTTGCGCAACCCGGACACGCGTGCGGGTTTCTACATCGTGCGCCAGAACGACTCGACGTCGACGTGCGTTCTCGCTCGGCCTCCGTCCCTCTTCCATGCGCGCGAGACTGACAGCTGCACGTCAGAGCCACAGTGGACTTCACGCTCAGCGTCGACACGGCGCAGAGCGGGACCCTCGTGCTGCCGCTTGCGGGCCGCGCGATCACGCTCGGCGGCCGCGAGTCGAAGGTGGTCGTCGTGGACTATACGTTTGGGCGCTCGAGGCTCGCGTACTCCACCGCGGCGGTGCTCTTCGCAGGCGTGATCGGTACGCGCGACGTGCTCTTCCTCTACGGGCGCGCGGACCAGACGCACGAGGCCGCGCTGCACCTTACGGGCACGCCGAGCCCCTGGGCGCGCGCCGGCGCCGCGCACGCACAGATCGCGTACAGCGCGCGCGCGGGCGTGGGCACCGTCGTGACCTTCCTCACGGGCGCCGCGCACGGCGGGCTCGTGGCCGTGCACGACTCGGACACGCAACTCGTACTCTTCGCGGACGCGCGCACGGCCGGGACGTTCTGGGCGCCCGCGCTCGCGGGCGCGCCGCGCGATGCGTTCCGCGCGTTCTGGGGGCTCGGCACGGCGCGCGCGGTGCTCGTCGGCGGGCCGTACCTCGTGCGCGGCGCGACCCTCGAGCACGGGGGCGCGCGCCTCGCGCTCACGGGCGACCTGCGCGAGGAGGTGCGCATGACGGTTGTTGCGCCGCCGGGCGTGCGCCAGATTACGTGGAATGGAGTGGATCTGGGCGGGCCGGAGCTGCGGGCCGCGGCGGGCGGCGGGGTGTTTGAGTTTGATATGGCGCCGCGGGCCGCGCTGGGGGGCGTGCGGGTGCCGGCGCTTGAGGGGTGGCGGTACCGCGACAGCCTGCCGGAGGTCGCTGGGGACTTTGACGACGAGCCGTGGGTCCTTGCGGATCGCCGGGAGACGAACGTGCCCGAAAAGATGTGGTATGGCGATGGGAGGGTGCTTTACGGGTGTGATTATGGGTTGTGCGTCGCCGTCGAGTCTTGCTCCATTTTTTTGGACGATGGGCTGATGCGCGGGCTAGCTGCGAGAATATCGTGCTGTGGCGTGGACATTTCAATGCCACGGGCGCGGAGAAGAGCGTCAATTTGTCGATTAACGGGGGAGAAGGTAAAGTGACTTTTCATTTTCGATTCGACGACGCTGACAACATCTCGAAGCTTTTGCTGCGAGTGTGTGGCTCAACGGCGTGTTTTTGGACACGTCCTATGGGAAGTCAGTGTTATTCCCCACCTAGATGAAGGTTGCTGATCCATCTATAGCTCGACAAACAACATGAATATCATCGAAGAGACAGACGACAAGTTTACCTTCCCGAACGGCGCGCTGAAATCAGGGGACAATGTGATCACCATCGTGCAGGTATTTCCATCCACTTTGTTCGTAGGAAGATGATGATTGAGATTCCACAGGACAACATGGGTCTAAACGAGACGGAGGGTGGTACGCCGCGTCACACCTTCCACTGACAGGACACTGATTGGGCGTAGACGATGCGGATTCGTCGAAGAATCCACGTGGTGTGCGTGGCTTTGCTTTGGAAGGCGGGAATTTCTCGGACTGGAAAGTTCAGGGCAAGCTCGGCGGCTACACTGCGTGCGCACCTCTCTATTCCTTGTACGTATACCAGTTACTCAAACTCACCAGGTTTCCCGACAAGACGCGCGGGATCTTCAACGAAGGTGGACTCTTCGGTGAGCGCCGTGGGTGGCACCTTCCGGGGTTCAACACCTCTGGTTGGGAAGCGCGTCCGCTTTCTGCAGGGCTCCCTAGCGGCGGCGCCGGCGTCGGCTTTTTCGTGACCAAGTTTGATCTCGACATCGAGGAATACCTCGATGTGCACATGTCGTTCGAGTTTGAGGACCCGCTCGGCGCGGCGTATCGCGCGCTGCTGTTCGTGAATGGCTGGATGATGGGGAAACGGGTCGCGAATCTGGGGTATGTTTTGCAAATAATGCACGCAGGACAACTGAGCTGACTGGCTGACGCCGGGAAGACCGCAGGCAAAGTTCCCCGTCCACCAAGGAATACTGGATTACAAGGGCGAGAAGTGAGTTGATTCGTTCCTCAACCTTCGACATGTAACAATTGTTTCTTTAGTACGGTCGCAGTTGCTCTGTGGTCAATGGAGGAACAACCCATCTCCCCGAGGCTTCGCCTCGTCGTGGACGGCGTGTTCGATAGCACGCTCGGGCAGGTGCGTACGGATAATCCGGCCTGGTCAGGGGAGGGACGAGAGGTCTAGGTCTGCGGGTGGTATCAGATAGATGAGAGCTCTTGCTAGTATAATACTCACTGGCTCCAGAGGTATTCATAATGAGCCGGTTAACAAGCAAATTTGGACTCGATATGCAACGTCTAGGGGTGGCGGTGCCCAACATTGTCATTGGCGTCTGGGACAAACAATATTTTGCTTCTTTTCTGCCTTCATCTCGTCGAATGCCGTGGCCACCTGTTTTCTATCTATATACGGATTTCCGCTTGCCTCCAGTTTGTCTTCTCCCATCAAGCCCGTCGCATTGCCCGGTTGCGGCGCAGCAGCTTTTAAATTTTGCGACGACGTGCGTCGGCTGCTTGTTTTCGCTACCGCTGGCTCCGCAGGGGCCTCCGGAGAACGAATCCTGCTATCTGGCCTCTGCTTGTTAACATCGATGGTCTAGCTACTGGGTATGTTCTCTCCATGGGCCGATGGCCGACTGGACTTCTTTGCGCCATTCATAAAATTTCCGCATCAAGATTCAAGCTGGGTCTGCGGATCGCAGATGATACATTCTCTCACGAAATCTCTGCAAAATCTGCTTGACATGCTCTACCAGCTTGCTTTCTATTTCCAAGGAAGGGATTACATAAAACCATCACCACCCACTTCAAGCTCCGTTGCCCGCTCCGGTATGGGTCCAAGAGAATCTCCTACCCTGCGGGATTCGTCCGCCTACCTAGGCGACTCATATCATGTCTCGGGACGTATGCGTACGCCGTCCACGCCCGATTGTATTCACCCACCTCAAGCTCCGACTCGCTCTGGCCTGGAAACCCGCTGTGGAGTCGTGTGCGCATTCACGGGAATCTCCACAATGCGGCTCGCCAATCACATCCACATTCCCTGGAGTAAACATCATGTTGTTCTGACATCTTGACGTCACCCAACCTGCGCAAAAATGGCTTCGATCTTTGTCCAGGACCCCCTTGTACATCGCCTCAGATATTCACGATGCGCGGATCTTATCACAGTCGTCGTGGGCGTGTAGGCTGATAATACCTATATAACAGCTTCAGGATGTGGAGATGAGGCAGATTCATCCCACCATGTCTGCTGAAGAAATTGTATGTCTTTCCTTCCTCTTGTGCCTGAACGCCATGGTGAAGTGTTTTGCAGCCCACTTCGACCAACATTCTTGTCATCGGCGGAGGGCCTGCGGGTTCCTTCGCTGCTGCGGCACTTGCCCGAGGTAAGAACCACCCAACATGTTCATTTCGGCTGACAAACGAATAATATAGACGGCTTCGAGGTCACGCTCCTTGAGCGGGAGCACTTCCCCCGGTACCACATCGGGGAGACGATGCTCCCATCTATGAAGACATTCCTGCGTTTCGTCGGCGCAGAGAAAAAGGTAGCGGACTTTGGATTTACGGTCAAGGTACGCGGCGCTTGTTATCTCGCATCTGTCATCTGAATTCTCATAATGCGATAGCCTGGAGCCGCGTTGAAGCTGAATCAAACCAAGCGGGAGGGCTGTGCGTTCCATTTTCCACTGGCAGCTTTAAGCGTCAACAATTCATCGTGTCCTTTAGACACGGATTTCATTAACCCCGATCCGAAGAACCACTCGTGGAACGTGGTCAGTAACGCAAAAGGCTTCCGTGAGGTTTATTCACGAAGGTGTCCCCCAGACTCGCGCAGAATTCGACGAGATCCTGTTGAGAAACGCGTCCGAGAGCGGTGCACGCGTGATCGAAGGAGTCTCCGTCACCCAGGTGAAATTTTCGCCGGAGAATGACAAGCAGCCTGTCTCGGCCGATTGGAAGTCTGACACTGGGAGCATGGGCGAGATCAAATTCAACTGGCTCGTCGACGCCTCGGGCCGCAACGGGATTATGTCGACTAAATACCTGAAGAACAGAAGGTTCAGTAAGACCTTGCGCAGCGTCGCGTGGTGGGGGTATTGGACCGGCACGAACAAGTACTCTCCGGGAACTAGCCGCGAGAACGCTCCGTGGTTCGAGGCGCTAACCGGTTCGTGACTTGCTTCTATTGATTTGCTTGTTGTGATCATTGCATGCTCAAAGATGAAAGCGGGTGGGCGTGGTTCATCCCCTTGCACGGCGGGAAAGTATCCGTAGGTTTCGTACTCCGGGATGACGTTGGGAAAGCGAAGAAGGCCGAAGCATCGGGGCCCGATCCAAATGTGGAACACTACCATAACCAGTTCAAGTTCGTCCCCGGGTTGAAGAAGCTTCTCGGCAACGCGCAGTTCCTCGGCGAGGTGAAATCTGCAGGCGACTACAGCTACAATGCTGCGGGATACGGAGGACCGCATTTTCGCATTGCTGGCGACGCCGGTGGTGAGTTTGTTATCTAGCTCATCTAGACGTCCACTGATGTTCATTTCTAGCCTTTGTAATTATGTTTATTTCCAGTTCATTTACTCTTCTGACTAACATCAAAGATTGACCCATTGTTCTCATCTGGTGTACATCTCGCATTCGGCTCCGCTCTCTCTGCAGCCTGCACCATCGCTGCGTCAATTCGTGGGCAGTGCACAGAAGAACAGGCGATCCAGTTCCATACCGAAAAGACAAAGGTCTCTTACACAAGGTCAGCCCTCCGAGGCCGCCCATTCAATAATTGAGGCTAATGCGCCCTTCACAGATTCATGGTTGTGGTCCTGGGCGTGTACAAGCAAATAACCTCTCAAGAGTTCCCCGTCCTATCGGACATCGACGAGGACAATTTCGATCGAGCTTTCGACTTCATCCGCCCAGGTGCGCTTCTTCAAGTTGCATAGCTCCAATCTCAATGTCCCTACAGTTATCCAGGGTGCCACCGACACCGACCCCACTGTTACAGAGGCGATGGTCCAAGACACCATTGACTTCTGCGCGCACGCCAGTGGCTTCTTCACGGATCCCGAGATGGAAAAAGAAGTGTCCAAGCGCATGGACCCTGCATTAATGGCGACCGACGGTCCTATTATGGGACCGA
This sequence comes from Mycena belliarum, assembly GCA_029282135.1. Taxonomy (NCBI): domain Eukaryota; kingdom Fungi; phylum Basidiomycota; class Agaricomycetes; order Agaricales; family Mycenaceae; genus Mycena; species Mycena belliarum. The sequence goes on from JARJCN010000017.1 coordinate 402,456, forward strand.
ATTCCATTGCGGCCGCCGCAGGCGACGACGAGCAGGCGAAACTCGTCCTGCAGCGTCTGAACGCCCGCAAGGCTATTTCGGGGATCAAGGGCTTCGAGCCCAACTTCCGCGGTGAGAACTTTGCCGGCTTCGCGCTGGTAGCGGAACGAGGGAACTTGGGTCTGGTTAGCGTTGCTGCCTAGGCAGTCGCGACATAAATGTGTATCGTGTATTAGAATCCATTCTCTGTGTCTCATTCATCAAGTCCTGAGAATACAAAGCTCGCTGGGTAAGCCCTGCCGCATCAGTATCAAATATCAGGTTTCATTCTCGAACGGTGTGCTTTTCAATTCCGCAGCTTCGCTAGGCATGCACAGAAAACAGGCCTAGGGCGGATTTTTACAAGCCCAACGGAAGTCGGGCAGCATGATATCTATACATTGTGCCTGTACTAGTAAAGTTTTGTCACTCATATAGAGCTTTTCATGTGATATCCACAAGAGCCCTCCGGCCCGCTAAGCTTCGCCCCTCTTGTTGTAATTTCATCTTCAACCCGGCACGTTTCGGATCAGACGACGACGTGGTATCAACCGCTTCCCAGAGACACGGCTTAGATCCGGCGCACCAATTCATCGCGGCAAGCCCAACCGACGACGGCCGAGCTCAGCCGACCATCCGCCAGAAGCAGGACATCTGATGTCGGGATACTAGCGCCGAGGCAGCCAATATCGGCAGTCCAGCCGAGCCCGACAGTTTGCCCCGAAGGACCACTGCGGTTCATCTGCGATTTTGGCAGCCTGCTGATATGGAGTACTGATTACAGCTCGAAAAGATTTCAGCTGCAACTGCATAGATATCAAGACATTGAAAGGAAACAACTCGGGGAAGCAGCACTAGTGCGCATTTCCCAACACGAACAAGATTAGAAGAGATGCAAGGTCCAGAAATTCGGAGCCCTATGTGGGTGGAGTCTAGTGCCTTGGTCAGAAATAAAGGAAGCTTACAATTGAATGCAAGCCCTTTCCAGATCCTGAAATCGGCGGAAATGATCAAACATCCGGAATCTGGTTGAATCGGTACTCCGTACTTTGCGGGGGTCGATGACAATCTGAATATAGCTCGTGACAACCACAGTATGTTCATCAGGTCTAGTACTAGCTTCCCCTCCAACATGATTCGTACACGGGTGCCCGAGCGGCGAGGAGGCATCGGCGCATCCGTTGGACATTCCCCAAACCCTGCAACAATGGTTGAGAAATCAAAGGGCGCGGAATCCGTGGCCCCATCACAGCTGCATCTAAAAGCCAGAGTGCAGATCAGAATAGCTGGAGGATATCTAGTCTCTTGAAAAAAGACGCTACAACATTTTGAGCTCGTGCCTCGCTTGTTGTAGAGGATATCTGGAACGACTCACAGATGGCTTCAATATGATATCGGAAGGAGATTGATATTGGGGTGGACTAGTAGGAGGAATTGATCGGGAAGCGGGTTGATCTCATACCACAGACTCTAGACGCGCATGAAATTCGAGAGACTAACGTTTTCTGTTTTTCTGTCCTTGTTTCGGCCTGGCCGGCCTGTACCTATACGTACACAAGGACCAAATAAGTACACTTTTAGCACCGCCACCAGCCTTTTGGCGGCTGCTCTCAAGCTGCTCTCGTGCTACAAGTCACCGCAAGTGCCCCGACAGAACGAACGACACTAGGCTACAGACTTGTGAGCGCAGATTCCACTCTCCGCTCACCGATGCAACCGGCGATGAGTACTAGGCAACTCTCAGTACTAGTCCCAGATGGTCGAGTCAGATGCTTGCGCAGGCTCTCTGTCTGCTTCTGAGCTGGCCAACAACCCGATTATCTTTGGCCGGTTTGATACTCTCCTCCGATCAACCTCCGACTCGTGCCCAAGTAGCAAGTCTCCGCTGGGCAATATCCATGTACGGTACTCCGCCGAATTGCTCAAATGCGACCGCCGACTCTGTACTGCGGGAGATCTCCAAATCGCCATCCGCGAAGATATTAGTCGTGTCGGAATCCCGCTCTCGCCTGATGGGCGTTCTGGTGGATTCTCACATTGGAAGTACGTGTCACCTAAGAATAATGAACTTCGCTGAAAATCGGCTGTCTACCTTAGGGATTGGAGCCATTTCCGTAATGCAATCAGGCTGTCAAGGGTTCCCCCGAGCCTCGAGCAGCCCATCCAGATCGGTATCTCTGCAATTCGTCTGCTCTCGTGGCCACCTTCAACAATTGATCTCTATCCGATCCTTCAAGCCACTGTATGCTCGCTCCACTGCGTTCTCCGATGTTTGTCTTTTTCAGATACTCACTGATAATCTCTTGATTTCCCGCTCCCTCGTGTCACAGTAGCGGGAGCTCCTGGCGATTATGGTGCTTGATTGTAGGTATGCCTTCGCTAATCTTGCCGCTCACGGGATCCACTTCATCTGCGGCATGTAGGGCAAATATAACTCGGCAAATAAGACCGTCACTGCTTCGAATATAAGGTCCACACTATCGCATCGCCGCCCATCCTCGTGTCAAATATGCCTTCGCTCGTAAAGCCAGAGTTGATTCCGTGGCCGCAGCCCAAGCAGACTGAGCTCCCCCTTGACTGGGCGCCCCTCGACATAATCGATATGTCGAAGTGGGATACGCCTGGCGGCAAGGAGGCGCTTGCCCGCGACCTCGCCTCTGCGGTGCGGAACATGGGGTTCTGGGTTGTCACCAACACCGGAATCCCGCAGGAGATGATCGACCGCCAGTGGGCGTTGGCGAACACGTTTTTCAAGCTCCCAGAAGAGGAGAAGCGCGAGGTGACCTTCGTCGCGGGAGAGTGCGCGCTTCCACCTATAACTCGTGCTTGGCTCTGCTAAGTATTTCAACAATCTGCAGGAGCTGCTTTGGATATCGTCCCCCGGGGCTCGTCCGCAACAGCACGGCCAAGGAGAACCTTGAGATGGTAGGTCTGAGGTGATTGCGGACATTTACCCCCAGCTCACGGCGCTCGCAGGTCAATCTCCACAAGTTCACGCCGGGGGCTAACTTCCCGCGCCACAAGTTCCTGGCGCAATTCGAGGACGAAATCACCGCTTTTCAGAAGCTGGTTTTCGAAAAGGTCATTACCAAGCTGTTCATTCTGATTGCGATCGTCCTGGAGCTCCCTGAAAATCACTTCGTGGACATGCACCAATTCGACAAGCAAAGCGATGACCACGTCCGCTTTGTGTGTCTATTCTCTTCATCACAGCCCTCAAATATGCTGATTGATTACTTCTCAGATTAAGTACAGTGTGCGAAGTATCGAAGAGGATAAAGCTGTTGGAGACCAGTGGATGGCTGGGCACACAGGTCAACAGGAATAAGTTCTTCGTTATCTTACGATTAATCCCCCACTAGACTTCGGCTCTATCACCTTGTTATTCCCTCAACCCATTGCCGCGTACGTTCATCTGATTCTTTCTAATCTCACATCAACACTCATGTCCTCGCCAGTCTGCAGGTGAGGACTCCCGAGAACGAGTGGAAGTGGGTCAGATACGTCGAGGGCGGGATCACCTGCAACGCCGCCGACTTGATGTCGTTTATGACCAAGGCATGCCGATTAGCACTCAGGGTATCCGGAGAACTCATACCGTACTGTAGGGATACGTCAAGAGCGCAATTCACCGCGTTGTCCGCCCGCCCGCCGACCAGGCGCACCTCGAGCGCCTCGGCATCTTCTTCTTCGTCCGCGCGTCGAACGACGTGGTCATCAAGCCCTCCCCCAGCCCTGTGCTCAAACGCGAAGGTCTGTGGACCAAGGAAGATGACGAGACCGCTGATGACAACGCCGCGACCTGCGGAGGTGGGTGCTGTCACGAAAGACAATCGTGTGGCTCGCATTAATCGTGTTGTTACAGAGTTTGTGGTGGCGCGCATGCAGAATTTCAACTTGAGCCGCACCGCGCAGACGAAGGACAATTCGGTGGTGCGGGTGAAGAATTGGGAAGTGTCCAACATCTATTAGACTACGTTCGACTGCCTGTGTATGCGAGTGTCTGTAAATCTTTATCGTTTATTCTTCATGATATGGTCTTGCGACTCGCTTGAGCCTTGATTTGTCTCTTCGACTTGCCTCAGGTCACCTAGCCTGTGTAGCCCAACTGAACTGACCCCATACCGTGTGCCCAAGTAGAGTCTGAGTAACTACTTACCGTACCATTTCGACCGAGTGTTCTGGTCAGGCGTAATGCGGGCCTCTGAACTAGTACTAAACACTTGAGGTAAGTACTGTGACGTGAAATTGCACAAACTTTCGCTCCGGCAGTCGCCGGACTACTATATATGGGTATTTTGATGCGATTGCAGAAATGAACACGAGGTGACGATTGACATGCACTCCATGAACACTCGGTGAAACGGTAATCGTTTATCGTTTGGACGGGTCCGCAACGAAGCGGGAGAAAAATACAAGAACCGTTTACATAAAATGTTTATAGATGGAAATGTTGTAGAACAATTATCGTTCCCCGAGCTACCCGGGAACCCCACCAGCGCCGCCGTTCGCGAGATTGAACCGTACTGTACTTCTTCGACCGATTCGACCAAGTTCGCAACTTGCTAGACAGAGAGAACCCCAGATAAATCGAGAAACAACTATTGCCACAATTCAGCGTCCGTGACACATGACGGTCGAATTGAACGAAGAAACTTCAAAAATGTACAATATACTGGCAAGTTGAATATAGCATATTACTGATTATACATAGTTGAGGCTAGCTTGACATACTTCCATTGGAATGATTCAGGCGCTGCAGCACTGGCATGAGGTGCCACTCGCAACACCGGCCATTGCCAATACTGTGCGGGAGACTTTTTGGTACTGAGCTGGAATGATGGTCGGGCCAATCCGATTTCCTCCAGATGTTCCCGCTGATCTCTATCCGCAATAGTCGCAGGGCATCGATTACTTGGATCATTAACGGGATTACATACTTCGTCGCAACATGCACAGTTATTCTTGTTGCAAGGTCATTGCATAATTCGTTGGTTGGTCCACCCGGGAGAAGGCTGGATATAAATCGACCTGTTGATTGCGCCGCGGCCGTAAGGTCAGCGAAACCGCTACCAAGGGGGTTTCTCGGTCAGCGCCGAGTGGTTCACATAAATGCCGTAGGTTTCCCACAGTTGATATCAGGTGCCGATCTGTAACCGAACAGATCCCCCATAAGCCCATCAAGTATACCCAGTCCGTAACTAGCCGGTATATGCGCCCGCGCGCGGCGGAGGCGAGCAATGAGGATCCGATGGCCATACCAAACAGGCAGTCATTCTGTCTGCAAAAACTCAGGCTGTCCCCCCTTCCTAGCGAATAAATCAGGTATCCACCACTTCGTTTGAACGCGCCACACCGAGATCATCTATCACAGAAGACAATCTCTCGGGAACGACTGCTCTAGAGCATGCTACGCCCTATAAGTACTCTGACTCGGGCACATGGGTCAAGCTGTGGGGTCCCGCGGGTGGTTTCATACCGCACAAACAGCAGCCCAATCCTGATCGCCGTCGCAACCTTATATAAGTGCCCGCTTCCCCCTGAACGTTTCTGGGTGACAGTACCAATACTCCTCATGGACTCCTACGTATCCACTGCGATCGCTGGCCTTGTTGTGGTTCTCAGCGCATTGCTCTGGGCTCGTTCGCAACGCTCTGAGGTACGTGTGTCCTCTCTACACACGACCTGACTGTTCGCGTTCTGACTTGGAAGCTCCAGCTAAGCTCCATCCCTGCCATGGGGCCCACTGGGATGCTCACATCGTACATCGGAGCAAAGGCGTACCTGCGCAACGCGCCCAAAATCGTGCAAGAAGGGTATAGCAAGGTTTTTTCCGCTCCTCACTCAGCCTCTCGGTCCCTGAATATATTATATATGGGCAGTATAAATCCGGTGCATTCCGCGTTCCATACTGGGACAAGTGGGTGGTGGTGGTCAGCTCTCCCCAGCTGGTGAACGACCTTCGCCTTTCTCGAGACGAAGATCTCTCTGCGGTACTGGGCTTCGGCGCCATCTTCGCTGCCAAATACACACTGGGGCCAGCATTCGTTACAAACGACTACCATGTGAAGGTCATTCAGGGTGCCATGACAAGAAGCATCACAGCTCGCTTCGAGGATATCAAAGACGAGGTGTCTGCAGCGTTCAACGACGAAGTTCACTTGTCAAAAGACGGTGCGTGCCCGAATATATTTTTGTGACTCGAGATTGAGCAGGTGTTCCAGAGTGGACTGCAGTGCCAGCGTTAATGACCATCTTCCGGGTTATTTCGCGCGCGAGCAACAGACTCTTTATCGGGCTCCCATTATGTAAGTCCCGACGTTGGACACACACCATCGAGCTGGGCATTTACCAACAGTGAGAAGGCCGGGATCCAGATTACAGAAATTTCACTGCGCAATTCGCATATGATGTTATGAAAAGCGCGAAGCAAATCAACCTCTTCCCGCATTTCCTAAAGCCGTACGGGCCCTGTTTTTATACTGACTGTCATACTGACTGTCATCTCAGTATCGTCGGGCCGCTGCTGTCCCACTTATCGCGTGACTTGGAACATGCCAAAAGGCACTTGGTCCCGATTATCGAGGAGCGCCTGCGGCTCGAGGAGGAACATGGACCGAATTGGCCCGATCGACCGGTCTGTGGGTTTCGACTGCATTCGGGTTGTTTACAAATCCGTTCCACTAGAATGACCTCATATCGTGGCTACTGGAATATGCAGAGGGCGATGAGCGGACACCACATAATCTCACCCAGCGTATGCTCATGGTGAATTTCGTGGCAATCCACACATCCGCGAATGTATGCGTTCTATGCTTGTGGTTGAATTTGATTATCGATTCGCTTCTAGAGTTTTACCCAGGCGTTGTATCACCTGGCCGAAAGCCCTGAATACGTAGGTCCGCTTCGAGAGGAGCTGGAAGCTGCTGTCCGACAGGACGGCTGGACGAAGACTGCAATGAGCAAGTGTATCAAGTTAGACAGCTTCCTACGCGAGTCACAGCGTTTCAACGGGGCCAGCGCTGGTCAGTTTAACTTCTCTGTCCATCAGGCGATGTATAACCTGATCTACCCAGTCAACATCAATCGCATCGTCGTCAACCCAGACGGCTTCACCTTTTCTGACGGAACACATTTGCCGCGCGGAACGTTCGTCGTGGCGGCGACACATGCTACTCATCACGACGGGGAGAATTACGAGAATCCTGAGGTCTTCGACGGCTTCCGGTTTGCACGGATGCGCGAAGGAAACGATCAGGGTAGTATTAAATACCAGATGGTCGCTCCCGACATCAAATATCTCTCCTTTGGCTTGGGAAGGTAGGTTCCACTTCTTAGCTCCCAGGGATGATTATGCACTGATGTCAAATTCAAGGCACGCCTGTCCCGGCGTAAGTGCACGCAGTTAGCAGTAAAGGCAAAGTCTGATTTTGCTCTAGCGCTTCTTTGCGGTAAATGAGTTGAAGCTTATGCTTGCACATGTCTTGGAGAACTATGACACGAAACTGGAGGGGCCGATGCGGCCACCGACCGAGTGGTTCGGAACGCTGGCGGCAGCAAATCGGTCGGCGAATGTGCTTTTTAGGACACGAGCCGCGTAGACGGCACTCGCAGAAGGCAGAAGTCACGTCCTTTCTGCAGAATACTTTTCATTTACTGTACATGTATTATTTCGACCAAATGTTCATCAGTTTAATTTCGATCTCCGGGATGCCCGACATTGTTTGTTCCAATTCAAGACAATTTCTAAAAACGGTGCCGGCCGCCATCAGCCGAGACCAGCCGAGATTCCCGCGGTTCAAATACCAAGCTGAGCATTGCAACGGACTTGCTAGCTTACACAGGTTTCCGAATTTCCATGCCGTCAAGCTCACCTCGGGAGATTAGGCCGACAACGAGGCATCTATCACATAGATCAAGAGGATAGCCGGCCGACTGGACGTTATCTTTGCGATCGCGAGTGCGCGCCCTTTTCGTTCCATCTAATGCTGTTTATTGTTTTTTGCTCGTCATCTCTAAATGCTACGGCCCACTTACCGCAGCTCCCGTCTCCGAATGGAAAGACTACTGGGAGGTCAACACGCTCGGCCCTGTCATCCTCTACTTAGCGCGCGAGCTCCTCCTCGCCTCGCCCACCGGTGTGCCCAGCTTCGCACTCGTCCCCAGTGCGGCGGGGCTGATGGCGCACTACATCCCGAACTACGCGGCCTCATACAGCTTCTATGTGGCCGCCGCGAACTTCCTCAATGTGGCGATGCACCACGAGGAACCCGCGCTCGTGGCGATCACCGGCTGGGCGCGCGGCGACGGACATGAGCAATTGAATTTGGAGGCGCGGTCAAGCAGGATACCCGAGGCCCCGGTGATCATCGAAGATTTCGTCAACGGGATTTGACGCACAGCGCGCCCGGCGGCGGGGATGCACAGCTTGGATCCAGATAGCGGCTGGCGGAGCTAAGTAGGATCTACTGGTTCAACATTTCTCATCAATACTGCCCTAATCCGACCCAGAGTGTCACCGGTACCTCATCCGTCACCCAAGTGTTCATTTTTCTCAATGTTCAGTTCTCGGCAATCAGATCAAAGCTTCCATAAATGGAAGTGCCGACGGATTTTGTCGTTTTTAGATTTTGGAAATTTCACCGTCACCCGTCACCTAAACGCTTGGTCGGATCACTACAGCTGTTCCGGAAAACCTTGAGACAAACGATTTTTTTTTGCGCGCGCTGAATTTTTGCTCGAGGGCTAAGCATTTCCTCATTCGGAAGTCTTGGCACAGCTGCCGGTATCTGAATCTCCAACTCTTGCTCTGCATCTGCACTACGCTCGACAATGCCCTTCCTTCATAATAGCGACAATATCAAGGAGCGAGCGCTGTGGCTACTCGACGACTATCTCACTGACAACATCTGTGCTATTCTTGGGGTTTCACGCTCCCAGCTGTGGGGGAGTTGGACTGTTGGGTGTCGTAGTTAGTAGGGCCAGCCTCGTATGTTGGTGGTGTGTACCGGCGGGTGGACGGCAAGGCTCGGATGGCGGGGATGGAGAAAAAAGCACGGGTAATCGAATGCCGGACGTGCCAAGACTTCCGAATGAGGAAATCCTTAGCCCTCGAGCAAAATCTCAGCGCGCGCAAAAAAAAATCATTTGTCTCAAGGTTTTCCGGAACAGCTGTAAGTACTAGTACAGGAAACGCGACAGCGGCGCATGGGCCAGGCCCAGTGGCGCTTGGGTGGCGTCTAAGGTCACAGTCATTCCTTGCGAGGACATCCCGAGATCTTTATTTCTTGAGGGCTCAGAGCGCGCGAGACGTGTTCACTTCGTCACGGCAGGAAAACGCAAAGAGGTCCTCAGGAGTCCGAAACACACGCACCGGCTCGGCGGCAGGAGCATCGGCCGACGGCCATATGTCGGTTAGGGGTAAAACACCCGATGCCTCCGGAGGCTGTGTGACGGAGAAAGCCCGCCGTAATTTTGATAAAAGGCCACTGCGGAACGTCTCACGTCGAATTTCCCTTCTCCTCCCTCTCACCTTGTTTCCTCCTGTAATACTTAGTGCGCGTTTTCAGTCCAGACTACACAGTCGCCTCCCGTGCGCTTCAACTGATCATCCGATGCAGATTCCACAAATGCGTCTTTTCTTATCTGTGATCGCTTTTTTTGCACTATTCCTTACCCTCACGGCGGCCACGACGACGACAACGCCTATGACTGCGACTACGACTACGACTACGAGCAATGTCAGACCTGCCCGCGGGACAATGAGCCTCTTCCGCCCGTGGACGTGGGCTCTCGCTCTACCGGCACTTGCAGAACCCGACGCGGCCGCGCTCCACGTCAGACGACACGGTCCGAGACGCCGTGCGGTGCACCCATAGTTTGCTTCCCGCAAGTGCGTTAAAGCGCACCCAGCCTCTTGCGCGGCTCTGACCTGATTCTTGAGCAGATCCCTCACGGTTTACGACCCCATCATATCACATTATGGACCTCTAATCAGGCTAGATCTATGGGACAATGTTAATATTATAGACAGACACTAGGTACAATGGACAACAAACGTTGTAACAGTGTAACACGATCTTGTTCAACGTTCAACGGTCCCGGTTTTGCCAGTTGCGGAGACGTCCTTCGGAGGGACAATTGACCAACTGCTCCGCCGTACATCCATACATCTTACGCCACTGCTGGTGCAAGGTCTTCAAAAGCAGTTTTCAAGACGCACGATACATAGCGACTACAACAAGCGAGGCACGAGCTCAAAATGTTGTAGCGTCTGTTTTCAAGAGACTACATAGCGACTACGAGGCTGAGCCAGTCAGTATGCCTATGTACAGCTCCTCGTGCTCATTTGCTCTCTGCGAAGTCATAACATAGTTTGTGTTTCAAAGATGTACAAAGCCTCATGCATCATGCGTCATTCTTCGTGAATATCCACCATCCTGCGACAGGCCGTACCGTATCGTTCTTCCCGATGGCAGAAAGCCCCAGGTCATCGCTCGAAGACACCCTCATCCCGATCATGCCCGCCGTCATCACGCAGTCGACCGTTCCGTCCTCGTCCTGCACCTTGACGTCCACCTCCGCATAGCCCGCTGGCACACGGTCACTCTCGACCAGGTGAAATGGCGTGCCGTCCAGCATCAATTCTCTCGCCGTTCGCCCCGCGTATGCGGCCCAGAACAGCTCCGCGCTGAGGCATTCAGGCGCCTCCTCCAGCAGATCCATATTCTAGTGGGAGCCCGTCGTAAGTAGGACTTATTGCTGAGGGCGTATGCATCTCACCGCATGACCCAGCGTCGTCCCGAGCCACTTCCCCTCCGCGTCGAAAGCATTGAACGCATTGATCCATCCGGAGTAGTAGCTGGAACCGCTTCCACCGGACTCAAAGTGCGCGACCTTCTGCCAAAATTCGACGTTGGCGTGGCTGTGGGGTGCGTCGAAGGATGCGGTGATGCGGCCGATGACTGTGCGCAGCAGATGGTACCAAGCGATGGCCTCTACACCGTACTCCTTGAGCTTCTCTAGCCGCTGGAGGATATTCAGCCAGTCGGACTTCTCCCCCTCCAGGGTGACGCGCGGGATCCCGCATTCGAGGAGGCAGAATTCGTAGGCAAAATACTGTTCAAGAGTAGCCATCATGAGCACCGCGCTCACCGTCGTATCGTTCACCGTCGTCGTCGTGAAATTTGGGAGCACCCATTCGCGCAGGGTGGGATCGACGACGTTCTCCTCGATGAGCCGCACCATCTTGCGGGACATGTCACCGAAGACCAAGGTGTTGCGCGTGCCCTCCATTTCTACTCGCAGCTTCTTCTTGCCCTCGTGGCTGACAAAACATGCGCGAAGGAGCTCGGCGTTTCCGTTCACGAAGAAGCTGAACTGGGAGAGGATGGCGAGCCAGACGTCGTCGGGCCTTATCACCAGCGCGTGGTGCTGGTTGTACGCGAGGATCACAGTATCGACGAAGCCGTTTTTCTTCGGGATAAGATAGGGGAACTTGGCGTCCAGATCTCGCCTGACGTGAATTGGAAAACTAGGGATATGGGACGAATGTAAGAGCCTACGAGCCGCCGTCGCCTGTCGAGTCAGACAGTGCGAACTGCAGAACTTGATCGGCCTTCTTGGACGGCTCCTGACAGGATAGAGCAAGTATTCCTTTAGCCGTCAGCCCTTCCAAGGCGAGAGGTCGAAGGCCTATCGGATTTGCCGGGTGATTTGCAACAGCAAATGTTATAGGCATGGGGGATGTTGGGGCGAAGGGGCGTCAGAAGAGTATGAGAATATATAGAAGAGCGCGCATAACCTTGGAGAGGCTGTACTTGAGTCGCCGTGATGGAAGTTGTCAGACACAAGCAGATGACTTACATAAAATAAGTGAGAGAGTTTCCGACTTCAAGACCCAGGGTTAGAGACACACAAAAGGCTCTTGGAGCACTAGAGACATACAAGGAGATCAAATAGAAGGCTCAGTAAATTCAGCGCCCCAGGTTGGTAGAGCGGCGGAAAGATCAAGTTAGCGGGTTTGCGTTGCGTTTGCGCAGTTGTTGTTCCGAGTCTGGACAGCTGGACGGCATGGCGGCTGTACACTGGGATGTCGAGTGGCTGATACCTCGAGGTCGTTTTTTTCGTCTAGGAGGTTTGATTAGAGCGGTGGAGTACCAAAACGACATGGTCATGGTGGTCCGAGTGAAAGGGCGATGTAGTCACATGGCTCACCGTGACATTACGGAACGTTTTGTGGTGCTTTGTTTGCTCAAGGCTTCTCGGAGTTGACGGGTCCGGGCCGGTCAGGCTGGGACATAGGGGTTTGACTGGCCAAAAAAAAGTTAGACCAGATCGTTTCGTTGACCTCCCACCGGACCCCACCAATAATCTGACTCAGAGATAAGCATTTTGCTATAAACCAGGCACTGGCATGTCTATGGTACTGTTACATTGAAGCAAAATCACATTTGTAGAAACTAGTACTATTTTCATGGCTCAGTCGAGGTGGATAGATGAACAGTAGAAGTGATTTTCCATGAGTTTTCCATCTTACAAGGTCTTTGGCTGTATCTGACCATTCTGTAGCTACTTTTGATAATGTGATGCGCCCGGTCATTGTGATTGGTATGGATCGGAGCGATGAATCTATAATGAGCAATACAGTTTCGCCAGTCGCTCGCGGACATATCTATCTATTCTACCGGTCTACACACCTCCAACCGTCTGCTCTCTCCCATCGAATACGCACGTATGTACGCCCGGACTCGCCGCTTTGACCTGCTTCACGAATGCGCGCTGCTCGCGAGCCATCTGCCGCCGCGAGATATCACCGTTGCCCGCCCAGCTGTAATTCACCTCGACGTGCCGTAGTGCAGGGAACGCGTGCGTGAGGAGCGCGGGGAGGCCGGCGGCGAGCACGGCTGAGGCGTGGATCTCGTTGAGCGTGAGGCGGTGAACGGCCGGGAAGGTGGACCACGCGGTAGCGGCGTCGGCGGCGGCGGCGGCAGGAAGGTGCGCAGGGGTGAGGGACCAGAGTGTGAGCGCGCGGAGCGGCGTGTGCGTGCTTGCGAGGAGGAGGGCGGCGGGGAGGCGCGCGTGGGGGCGCAGCTCGATGTGCGCGAGGCGCGGGAAGCGCACGGGGGAGGCTAGCTCTGGGCGGAGCTCGATGTGCGTGAGGCGAGGGAAGCGTGCGGGGGAGGCCAGCTCCGGATCAGGATCTGAATCCGCGTCGTTCACGCAGAACTCGGGGGGCACGTGCGGCGAGAGCAGGAAGATGAGGTACGGCGCGAGCGCATCGACGCTCTCAAGTCGTGGGAGGCGGAGTGGCGCGGCACCCGAGGGCAGTGCGTCCACGGTGGGGGAGATGTACTTGAGCGTGCGCAGCGTGGGGTGGCGGTTGAAGAAGCGCGTGCTCGTTGCGGTGCTGATTGTTTCGGCCCAGAGACCAACGCACACGAGTGCGGGGAGCGCGAGCGCATCGAGGACCGCGTCCCACTCATGCGACGCAAGCCTGATGGAGAGCTGGAGGTCCGTGAGCGAGGCGGCATCAATGACGACGAGCTTCCACTGATTGAATGGTGCTGGCGCTGTCGGGTGGAGTGGATACTGGGTACTGAGAGTTTGCAGGGAGCGGATTGTCGGTACACGCTGGTGAGAGCCATCGTGCATGTGGATGTTCGCATATGTCGTGACGGAGTCCCCCCATCCACTCTCGTAATGGCCCGTCGCCGGGTTCCAGCGTCGTAGCGCGCCTGGGCGACAAGTAAACAGTCCGTCCTGGAGGATGAAGACAGTGGTGGGGGAGTCGGCCGCAATGGTTGAGAGCAGTCTCGACAGCGCTTGTGCGGTTGATTTGAGCGAGGTCGCGTGAGGTATCATGTCGGCCCCAAAATCGATGTCGGTAGTCGTGAGGCGGGTGATAGGGGGAGTGAACCACGACAGGAGTGCGTCGAGTTGTTGAATTGTTTTAGCACCGACGAGGAAGGGCATTATGCAGGTCAAGCCTTTCAAGGGGCGGGCGCGGAGGAAGAGCGCAGAACGTAGAGCAGAGAACGCTTCGCCAGGGAGGTCGGAGTGGATGACTATGTGTCCGGAAGACATTTGAACGGGTTTGACTCCGTGGCGTGAGAGCCATGCGCGTGTCGAGAGCTCGTTGAATCGTTTAGACACTTGCGCGACGCGATACAAAGAGCGACTATCCAGCAGGGTGAGGACCCCTGGAATAAGTTCGTTTGGCAGAGTGGGCAGACCGCGCTCGGGTCCATCTGGTGGGGGAGGCGCCGTGAAGCGCTTCACATTGACAGCAGGCTTTGAGCTCGCCCACTTTTTGAAGAGGGTCATCTAAGCGCAATGTCGTGGCAAGAGCCAAGTCTTTCCCGGATGTGAAATGGTCGGGCAAAATCACAGTTGCGGCCCGGGTCCCGGTCGGCCCGGTCGGCACGTTGCCGCCAGATATTTCCATCCGAGAAAGTGGTCGCTGGAACTCTCAATGGGGGTCCACATGACTCCAGAGATCGTCAAAGCAGTGGAATCCTGGAGCGAGTAGGAAGGCATTGATTAAGTAATTTTTCATTCAATTCGACTGGGGGTGTCGATAGCGGTATGGAGCACCAGTCTCGCGCTGTCCAATACTTCTGATGATATTCAATCAGCAGGATGTGTTGCTAGCTGCACGAGGAAGCGTTCGAGCTCCGGGGGCACCCGGCGCAGCTCTTGGTCTGAAGCTCACACGGTTGAGTTGTCTTCCATGCTTCTCACAGGCGATGAATGTAGATCTGTATTCACAAACAACTTCATTGAAAAATGCACCAGCGAATCATAATATACCCCCCCCCCCAAATGCAAATGTACACTGCAAGAAGTTTGGAAGCGCCTGTGGAAGCGACTCGTCGTTCATGCATGCTTCAGTCAATGAGGGCGAGCAATTTCTGCACCGTCGAGCTCAATGCGCTCGAGAGCAGGCCACACGGCCGGGTCCGCCAAGCGTGCGAAGACCGGGGCGGGGTCGAGGCGCGCGAGGACAAAGCGCGCAGGCCCGCCGCCAAACGCGTGCATAATCGCGTCGTCAACACCGGCAGTGTCGATGTCCGTAAGTGCGAGGACGCGCAGGGCGGGGAAGCGCGTCGCGCGAACGACAGCGAGCAGCATGCGGAGCGCGTGCCCGTGGATTTCCGCGATCGAGAGCTCGACGAGTGCGGGCCCCGTGAGCGCGGTGCCGAACACGTGCGAGAGCGCCTGCACGAGGTCCATCGAGGGCGCGGCGAGGCGCGCGAGCGTGACGTGCGTGAGGTGCGAGGCGCTGAAGGCGGGGCTGAAGGGCAGCCCGTCCGGCGCGGGGTCGCTCGCGTCGAGGACGAGGTGTGTGAGCGCGGTCATGCTCGGCGGGCGCGGCTCTGGGGTGGGGTACTCGAGCGAGAGGAGCTTGTGCTCGTCGAGCATTGCGAGCGAGGAGTCGACCAGTTCGAGGTGGGTGAGCCCGGCGAGCAGTGTGGCGTCGGCGGCGTAGATCATCGTGCGCTCGAGGCGCAGGACCCGGAAGACACTCGGCTCGAAGTTGAACGGCCCGAGGTGCTGGATCTGGCCTGTGTCGGATTGCACGAGCTCGAGGCGCTGCAGCGCCGAGAGGGTCGCGCGATGAATGCGATTGCGGATGGTATGCAGCACTGGATTCGTCGCAGTAAGCGAAAGTGATCGCCAGCGCGCGACATGGGGTAGCAAGACGTCGATTGCTTCCGTATACTCGGTGAAAAAGCGATATTTGAAAGCGTCGAGACGGATGTGTATGTCCAGGGGCAGGGCTTGAGACCTTGAGATAATGTCTCGTAGCACAGAGATTTGACGATCATGATTCACATGAATTGTCGTCCAGAGCGATGGCATTCCAAGTGCCACCTCTCGCCAGTGGTGCGTAATGGACGCAACAAGAACCTCTGGGTGGTCGTATTCGTCCAGCAGATAGCCAAAGATGATTCTCAAAGCCTCGGCCGGGGGAGAGTCCAGATTTATGCCGCGCCGCGGGAAAGGATCCCTGCTCACTGGCATTCTGGCTCATTAAAATTGGCAGCTGACGTTCCCTTCATGTATCAGGTAGCTCGGGAGTCTAGGGCTGCTTACCACAAAAGTGTGACTCCCTGACTTCGTCAAGTTGGGTCCAGGCAAAGGTCGAGGTCAAGTCGAGGTGGCAGTAAGTGGTGGCAGGTGGCAAAGGGCAGGCAGCACAGCCACTCCATCACGAGACATCTCGGCCCCACGCAGAAATAGGGGCTCTCGAAGTGCAATTCGGGTGGGTGGCCCCGCCACTGGATAGTGCTCGTGCTCTGGGGTGTTTCCAGGTCATCTCATACATCCCCCGCACTTAGTGTTTGTCACCGGCGACCGCGTCACTTCGTGCGACAGCAGATAAGTAGTCGTGCGGCGTTCCCCGGCCCGTTTTGTAATGTCGACAAGTACCCAGAGCTCTCACCTGGTGATTGACACTTGAATATCTTGCTGCCTTGTCCCCAACAAGTTGTCCCGCATAATTTATCCAAATATATCTCACTTCACTTCTGCGTCGTCTTCCAAGTAATTAGCACGATCATCGTGCCGGGGGAGTGGGAAGTAGAAGGGCTGCCAGCGCTGCCGTTCTATAAAAGGTATTACTGGATAAAAAGTTGACAATGGCGAAAAATCGATAAGTATCTGGCCAGAACAAGCGGCAGTGGCTGTGCATCCAAGCAGAGCACGAGAACGTATGAGGCATGGGAGGGCCGGGTCGGGTCGGGCCCGACCCGACCCTGGGGCGGTGCAGAGGCAGTGCAGAGGCGGTGCTGGCGGCCTGACCCGACCGCGGCCGTCGAGGCTGCCTATTGAACTGAGGCTATCGTATTGCGCTTTCAGACATGGATGGTCAGTGGTTTGGCACCCGCCCCACCGCTTGTCACCCTGTCTTAGGTGGCGCGCGCGCCTAAATTCAATATTTCTACAGAGTACTTAACCGTCATACCGCACACTTCCCCGAATCGAAGGGGCCCGATTGAGGAGCGCTCCGGAGACCCTGCGCGCGGGGTGCCCAGGATGCTGTCCTTGAGAGGAAGGGGCGGGGCACAGTGCGCAGGCTTCCGAGGCTGAGCGAGGCGCGGCAGTTGTGGGCAGAGGCGGGGTAGGCACTCACGGTGCCAGGGCGGGAAGCGAGCACCTGTTCGCCTGCTTGCTGCTGGCGGGCACGGCTGAGGGAGGCGTCACGGCGTAGTATGGGGAGGATGTGTTGCTGCTCGTTGCGCTGCGTGCGCCCGAAGCCTACAAGCGTCGAACTTGTGTTGGAGGACTGGGGGCACAGACGGGAGCCTTGAAAAGGAGTCATCTGAGTGCAAAGATTGCGGGCTTTGGCTTAGACCAAGCATGGACAAGATCACATGAACATAGTCGGAGTAAAAGGCAAGGTCTAGCGTAGGGGAGTCCGAGCGGAAGAATTGCGGGCATTGACTTGTACCGAGCAGGGACGATGGCACGAGCGTAGTCCGAGTCGAAGGCAAGCGAGTCAAATTCTGTCTTGAGCGAGCTGGTGTTTGATGGCGCGGCCGCGAGGGCGGGCTTTCCGCAATCGCGCTTGAGCTTGAGGCCTTGAGGAGGGGCATGGGCCTGGGCGGGCGCGTGTGTCACCTTGCTTTGCAAAAAGCTAGGTCCCCCACGTGCAAAATTACTAAGCCCTCCCCCCTCTCCGTCTTTGTTTGGTCTCTCCATCAATCTGTAACCCTGATCTCTAACATGTACAAGCGTAGCATAACGCTATACGGACCTTTTCTCTGATGCCCCAAACCTGTAACCTCGCATCCTAACTTGCACAAACCAAGCACAGACGCAGCGCCGCTTGCATGCGCAGAGGCATCCGCTGGTCGCTGGGCTTGCACGGCTCTGGTGGCGCATCGCGTCCGCCGTCAATGGTGGCTGTTGACTATCCTCGGCCCACCCCCGCCTCCGCCCTCGGTACCAAAGCCGCCGCGCGGCGTTCGCAAGCCTCCGCCGCCGCCGCCGTCTCCAAGCCACCGTGCCCGTGGTGCATATACCTGCCCCCGCCTGCCGTTTGCAAATCCACTGCCGCCGCTGCTGTCGCGTACCCTGCGACCTCGACCCGCGCGAACTGCGTGTCCCCGTCCCACGGGCCCAACATGGGCCGGTGTTTCCCCTACGTCGACGCGATCAGCCCAAATCCCGTCCCCGCATTCGATTCCACTTGCTGCCCCGCGCCAGGACCTCCCGCGCAAGTGTCACGGAACATCCGCCCACCGCTCGCGCCCGATCCGCATGTCCCGCCAGCTGTCTACCATGCGAACCGTTGCCAAGTCGCACTGGGCTCGCTCGATGTCGCTTCGTGCGAGGGTCGCGGAAAGCGCGACTGGAGTGGTGCCACACCTCCCGCTCCATTCACCCAGCTCCGAAGACCGCACTGCAGCGCGCACGGACTGCCCTCTGAATCGGTGGCACAGGAGGCACTGCACAAAGTCTCGCAGTCCCGATGTGGCACAGATGTCCATGGTGACTTCGTTGCGGCTTCACTCTCAGTGGTGGCTTTCAAATTTCTTTGTAGGAACGCAGCGCGCTACGGGACAACAATCTTAGCGGCGCTCTCCCACAGCCGCTCGCCGATACTCGACCCCGCCCTGCAATACTGTTATCCTCCCTCTTTCTATCACCCCTGCCACAAGAGCAACAACAAGGATTGTCGCAGGCTGCGTCCCACCATCTATCTCTCTGCTCTACTACGCTCTACTGCCTATCTGTGCTCCGCCGATTAACAAACCATAGTCAGCCTCAAGCTATCATGCCCGACTCCACCGTGACGCCGGCCCCCACGCACCAATATGCATTTGCTCAGCTCCCTGCGATGGCGGCGGGAGGCACCCTTCCAAGGCCAGCCGTGCAGGACCTTCTCCACCCGCACGCGCCGATGCAGCTGCCCACGCCCGCCACGACATGCTTCATTTTGTCATAGAAGACAACATCAACAATGTCGACTCGCCGATCCGAAAAAGGCGCGGGAGGGCAGAGCTCGTGGCTTGACACGGTCGGCACGACGGCGAGATTTACTATACCACTTTTATCGTACCCCTTTTATTTCTCCTGCCTGTGATTTTCATCGCGGACATTGACTCCCAATTGATTGGGTTTGTAGTCGAACAATGGGGGACTACGCACTTGGGAACTTACAAGGCCAAAGCAAGGTAATAGGCGGGGGATCCCCCGTCCCCTAGTTTGCATTGCAGCATCTGAAGGAAGTTCAGACATGATGGTTCCAAGGCTAGAACATATGTTCGCAAGCGTGCGGTCCGAGCAGCGCGTCATGGACACTGGCCGGTCCGGAAGTCCGGCCCCCGCCCTCCGTCCACACCAGCCCCAGCGCTAGTCTCTCAAACCGACTTTTTATCCGATATAAAGATGTTTGAATACGCCAGTACGGCGCGGGAACAGGGCAGCCTGGCTTTGAGCGCGTGAGCGGACTCGGGCAAGGCGGCGGCAGCGGACGTGGTGGCGCTGGCACAAACACCTGCGAGCCGCGCGTGCACAACGAGCCACGAAATCGCAGGCATCCCTGCGGCATACAGGGGGGGCTGGAGGAATTCCAGTGGACAGCGAACAGACGGGCAGAAGAGCGCAGATTCGAAGCTCATTGGTGTGCAGTGGAGGCGGAGGCTGATTCGTTGGCAAGTCGTTGGTACGGCCGGGCGGAGAGCAAGCGGAGAGTCAGGCCTAGTCAGGAAAGAGCGGTGCATGTGTTTGTACATATTATGATTGTGGTCGGGTCGCGACCCGGCCCCACAGCATTTGTAAGCGGGTCGGGTCGGGCCCGACCCGACCATGGCCCGACCCTCCCGCGGATCCGACTTTCTGCAGAGCACAGTACCTATTTACACAACCGTGGGAAAAGCGGATTAGGGTTGAACCTACCATTGCCAAGTCAATGAATGGGTTGGACTACTGCACTGCGGCAACTCGAAGCTGGCAGTTTTCGTGAATTTGGGAGTACAGAGCTTATACTTAAGAGACGATCCCACATCAGGAGAGATTGTCATCGAACTCTATGTTAAGAAGAATCGGATGGCGAAGCTCGGAAGTCTTCGCTGGAGAGAAATCACCAAGGGTGTTCCGGTCTGGGGTTCTTCGGGTCATGAGCATAGGATTACAATACCGAGGATATAAGACCGTACCACCCGGTTCGAGAACATCCACCACCCAGTTACCGGCTGAACCGTGTCCATTTGGTGTGGTGTGTCGGCGCTGCAAGACACAAGCGTCCCGATGACGCCCGCGATCATCGTGCAGGGCTCCGGCTCAGCGCCGGGTGCTGACAGGTACTTTACGGGGACCTCGACGAAGCTCACAGGGATGTTGTCGCGCGAGAGGCCGTGGAAAGGGGTGCCGTCGTAGGCGCGCCCCATCGCTTGTGGATACATCAAGTACCGCGACCAAAACGCCTTGGCGGACAGCGATGCGGGGTCCACGTCCAATTCAACCTGCGTAAAGCCAGCAATTAGGAGGAAGCTGGGACAAAGGGAGGAGACGTACCGCGTCATTCAGGGTGCTTCCGATCCATGTGCCTTCTGGGTCGAAGGCGCAGAACGCGCTGATCCAACCGTAGTAATGTCCTGGAGCCCCGCTGCCACCGGGCTCGTAGTGCCCTACGCGCTGCCAGAAATCGACGTTCGCCGCGCTGTCGGGGGCGTCGAATGCCGCGACGAAGCGCGTGATGACGGGGACGAGCAGGTGGTACCACGCGATCGTCTGGAGGCCGTATTCCTTGAGCTTCTCGAGCCTGTGCAGGATGTCCTTCCAATCCTCCTTAGTTCCGTCTAGTGTGACGTGTGGGATGCCGCACTCGATCGACTCAAAAACGTACTCGAAATACGCCTTGAGCGTCGACATCATTACGATCGCGCCCACGGTCCGGTCCTTCTGCGTCGTTGTCGAAAAGGTGGGCACGACCCACGCGCGGAGTGTTGGGTCCACAATAAACTCTTCCATGAGGCCCAGCATCTCGCGTGACATAGCCCCGAAGTCCATCTCGCTGCGCGACTGCTGCTTCGAGATCTTCAGCTCCTTCTTCCCGTCGTGCGCGACGAAGTTCGCGCGAAGAAGCTCCGCGTTCGCGTTCACGTAGAAGTTGAGCTGCGTGAGGATCGCAATCCAAACGTCGTCGGGGCGGAGCACGAGGTTCCGGTGCTTGTTGTACGCAGAGAGAATGGTGTCGACGAGGCCGTTGTGGGCGGGGAGGATGTCGGGGATCAGAGCTGAAGCGTCCATGGGTGGCGGCTTCCTCTTCGCCTTGGCGAAGGGGTTTAGCTTGGAGAGCCTCCGATGGAGTGATGGCCTAGCAGCGGGCGCATCTTTCGCAAATGAGGAGCCCATGATTTCCCCTGCGGAGCGATACTGGTGGGGGCATGCCTTGGCTAAAATTTCTTCAGCTGTGAGGCCTTGACTGTTCAGCGGTAAAGGAGTGACCGAATGGTCGGCCACCTTGAAGGACACGGGCATGTTGTGGTAAGAGGAGGGAGAGAAAGCTGTGTGCACTGTGTGAGGAAGTTGGTAATGATCTCATGATATTGTGATCCGATGCAGAGAGGCTGTTGAACACATGGAAGTGATGAAAAATCAGGAACAGCTATGTTCAATCTATGTAGCTCGCCAAGCCTCATTCCAATAGTGATCCTTGATTTACCAAGTAGTTTACTCCCCACTTGCGCCTCAAGGCCTTGGGCCTCACGGGTTAAAAAGTGCAGGAGTGCCTTTGTTCAACATGCAAGTTATCGTCGGTTTGACAAGGTTTGACAAGGAGCCCCTATCTCGGCATTCGCAGGCAGACAATGACTTTGCGGTTCTTTGCGGCCTTCAGCGCTGTCGGGACTTCCTTTGCGCTTCGCCAGTGCACTGGCTTGAGTTCTGACCGGTACCCTCAAGCCCTCGGAAGAGCTGAAGAATGGACCTGGCTTGTAACTCCTGGGGGTTTCAAGCCAAGCACTAGTGTAATTTATGAGGTTTTTTACAGAACGGCATCGTGATCAGAGAGTCCCATATCCGTCATTGGATAGGCCCGTGCTCGCCTGGTTAGTGATGATGGCGCCGCTCCTCCCGAGAGACTGCACGCTTGCCACCACAGAAGCATCCACCTGGTCGCGTGGCGCTGCCCCCGCGTTCGCGAGTACGCTCGTGAACGCCTGCGCAGCCGTCAGGGTCGCCAACCCGGTCGACGCAGAGTTCCAAGGGGACGCCAGTACGACGGCGCTTCCGATGGAGTTCGCAGCGGCGCCGTTGAGCACGCCGTCTCTGTTGCTGTCGAGGAGATTGCCGCTCGCGAACGCCTTCTGGTTCTCGTTCATCTGGAACCAGTCGTCACTCGGGCTGGTCGTGCTGGGCCCCGCAATGAAGTAGTTGCCGATCAGGTCGTGGCTAAAGAGCCCTCCCGTATTAGCAACGGTGTACGCCGCTTGGTAGTTGTACACCACCTGCAGAAAAAACAGATGATGTTAGTGGCTTCGTTTCATTTGGACGACAACGAACGCACATTGTTGACGTACTGGGTGTTGGCCTTGGTGAGGGGCTGACGGTTATGTGCGCTGACCCACAGGTTACGATACCATGTGGCGGGCCCTGTCTCCAGGTGCGCACCAAACTGCTGCCCGATAGGCAGCGCGATAATCGAGTTCGACACAGTGACATTCACAGCGCCGACTGCGTCGATGGAGTCAAACACGCCGTACGCGATTGAGCAGTGGTCCAGAATGACATTGGTCGCCTTGCCCATGTTGAACGCGCTCTTCCCGGTGTCGGGGTCGAGGTTCCCCTGTCGGATGCGTAGGTTGCGGACGACGATGTTCGACTTGCCGCTGGCGGAGATTTCGCGCCCCATGACGCCAATGCCGGGGGATGGCGCGGTCTGCCCATTGATCGTCGTGCTGCTCGAGAGCGAGAGGGCGGAAGAGAGCACGATGTAGCCGCTTACGGCGAAGGTGATGTTCCGCCCGGACGCGCTGACCGCGTCGCGCAGGGTGCCCGTCCCGGAGTCCGCGAGGTTCGTTACGATGAAAGGAGTCGACCCTCCGGTCGCGACGGAGCCGAAGCCGACTGCACCTGGGAATGCCACCGCAGAGACCAATGGGAGCCCGATGGCTAGACAGGCGAGGATATACACCATGAGTCGGAGTGGAAAACGTCTGACGGGTAGCGACGTACAATTTCTTATAGCACACGCTGAAGACAACGCGCGCGAATTCCGGCGTAATATTTCGCATCACCAGACAACCACGGGAACTTTCATCTGGATCATGGGGGTGGGCAAAGCAGGGCAACGCCCGAGCAAACCTATTATTATAGGAAGGGTGTTCGAGTCCCGTCGCGTGTGTGCATAGATCACGGTTGGCTTCGGGCCGGCTTCGAAAACCAGTAGCATTCTCGCTCGTCAAGCGTAATACCGCGAGCAAGGGCAGGAGAACCAGAGTCGAATCAGCCATACAGCACAACCAGAAAGAGTCCCCCACGCGACACGGACTCTATTCGGCCAGGATGTTGCGGATTTAGTGCGTATGCAAGTCGCGCTGGTTGACTGGATGCAACGCAGGCCGCAGGCGAGGCGGATTCTTGAGACCCAGCTTAGACGCTAGCAAAAGAAGATGAGGCATTGACAATCCACTCCTGGCTCTGGAACGTGGCGATGTCTACGGACGACGAATGAGTCCGGGCAATGTATGCATGAAAAAGCCTACATAGATCCCGTCCCTGTTCTACATACCAAAAAAATGGTTAAATTGCTAGATCCAACGCGCCTTATATCCTCCCCTCCAAAACCTTCAGATGTCCCAGCCCGCACGCACCGACACCCCAAGCCTTGCCGACAGCGCGGTATTTTAGGCTCTCCTCACAGCCCGTGACTGCGCATCGCGCAGGCGCAATTGCGGAGAGCTCGAGCACGACTTTCTTCTCCTCTGTGGCGGGCAGCAAGGACTCGGGGACCGAGAATGACATTGTCAAGGACGGGGCGGAGTCTACTGCCATGGCATTTGGATCGTCCACCGCCTTGCGCGAGGTCGAGACCCAGCGGTACATCGGCAGGGCGGGCGCGCCGACGGTAGGCGATGGGTTTTCGTCCTCATCCATGTCGACGTCTTCGTCCGACTGCGCGGCGGTGGCAGTCGTGCGTTTGTTTCGTGGGCGCGACTGCTTTTTGAGCAGGCGGTGGATGGTCTCGGCCTGCGTGGCGTTCAGCACAGGGAAGAGCGGGAGAGAGGACGTGGACAGCACCTTCTCATCCTCTAGCTTCTTCTCTATCATGTTCTTCCGCTTACGCGCGTTTTCTTCCTTGCGCAGCGCGACCTCCATGGGCGTGTATTGCGACTTTTTGGTTGATGTTGTGTTATCTAGAATGCTTTGTGGGCAGCGTGCGAGGCATAAGGGATATGAGCGCACCTAGGGTGACATGCGAGGGATCTACGGCGCTCGCCAAAACCGCCTGGCGCGCAGTAAGCTGGCGGCTGCTTGAGAGCATCGGAGTATAGGCCTCGGGCTCCGACTCTTCTGAGTCGGAGTCCTCTGACTCTATATCTTCGTCTATGGAGAGGTAAGCATCCTTTGAAAGCCTCAGTATGCTTGCTGACGTACTTCTTGGGCGCGCATATCGCCGCCCAGGCCCTCTACTCTCTGCCCCGCCTGGCTGCGCCCCGAGTTTCAACGTGATCTTGAGTGGTGTAGGGCGACCGAGCCCCGTCTACCAAGGTAAGTTTGAGTCTCGAGCTCCACCCTGCAGGCAGCGGCGCACCGATTGGGAGCCGTTAGCCTGCTCGTTGTCGGACTCCTCCAGCTCGTCCTCGCCGGCTTCTTCCTCCTCGTCTTTGCCCTCAAAGTCGTCTTCACTACTTTCCTCGATCGCCTCGACCTCGATGTCCACCTCAGATTCTTCGCTTGCGATAGGCATGGGCCAGACAAACAGGTGAAGCAAGGTGGGTGACTGTGGCGGTGTGCACTTTGTACATGCTGTTCTGCGTCTTCGGCCGTCACGTTCGCGTTACGGAGATTGCCGAAAACCTCATAAATATCTGCTAGGTGCACACCAAAATCCAAAACATCAGATCAGGAGTGAAGCTAGTGAAGTTGAAGCTGCGGAATCAACGCAAGTAAGTACTCGCATGTTGACCGATTTCCGAAACTCAATTCGATGCTCGATGAAAGATATCCAAAAGATATCGATTGCCCCTGCCACGCTGCCCCAGGCAGTAATTTACGCGGCAGCGCTCCTGGCTAGGGCCTACCAGCATCCAATTCCCGGTGTGTGTGTCACCACCTTGTTCAGCTCCGATTCGCCAGCTCAGTCATACGCACCATTGAAAATCGAACTCTAGATATAGAGACAGGCTTTGCAGCTCACCGCCGAACCTCAAGGCCTCAAGTTCGAGACACCAACCGTGACAACCTGAAAGACGTCACCCGAGTTGCAGAGCATTGGTTCGACGAGGGCAAGATCGTCATCTAGGCGGGGGCTCGTAATGAAATGGATCCTCGCTGCCCGTTCCTCGATCTTCAGCGACCTCTGTTAACCTCAGTTCCCCAGTCTCCCACAGTTTCAGCTTTCTGTGCAGGAAAGCGCAACTTTAAACGTTTGCCGAATCAAAACGATGGGAGATATGGTGCATTAGGAAAATTATAAAGCTGTGAACGAATCAGAGTGATTTTTCGGAAAACTGGTTAGAACTCACGCGCAGTATAGTAAATTATGAATATATAGTGTCGAGAAAGATCCACCGTGACAGACAATCCGCATCAGACCCACGCCAGCGCAGCATCCTTCAGCTTCTGGAGCTCGTCCCATCCCCGGGTCACGCCGAAGAGCGCAGGCATGCGGTCCCAGAACGCCTGGCGCGCCGCCGCATGCGTCTTGCGGAACTGCCCCACGCACGCGGGACAGAGGTCGCCCGCGACCTGCTCCCAGTCGTGCTCCTCCCAGATCTCGAGCGGGAAATGGCACGCGGCCCAGTTCTCCGCGACAAACCGCGAAAGCTGCAGCAGCTCCGCGTTGCACTGCGCGGGCACGCTGCACGCGGGGACGCGCTGCTTGAGGAAGCGCAGCACGACCTCGACGGCAGTCACCTGCGTAGGGTACGCGAGGAGGATCATGCGCTTTTCGGGCGACATCTCGGGCGTACCGCCGAGATCGACGCCGTCGACGATGCGCTGGATCGGGTTGCTGCACCCGAGGTACATAATTGCGGGCACGAGCCACGGCGCGTCGACCTCTTTGAGGAGCTCGAGGACTTGGAAGACGGGGTACACGTTCGGGGGCGCACGGAGACAGATGATGTCCCGCGAGTACCCGAGGAGGTCCCAGTCTTTGAGCGTCGTGGGGTAGATGTCGGACAAATGGCGGAGGGCGCGCTGCGTAAGGTACGGGACGTCGTATTTTATGCTTAGGCGGAGGATTCCTGCCAGCGTCTCGAGCTGGGGCGTGAAGGGTGGAACGAAGAAACTGAAGGCAGTCAGGACGATTCGGGTGAAAAGGAAGAGCCCGCGGCGCACCTGGAATCGAATATCGCACGGAAGAAGACCGTCACGTCCGCCGCTCTGTCATGCAGAACGATTCGAGGGCACCCGTCCATCGAATCCCCTTCAGTTTCTGTCGGCTGGGGAAAGGCGAGCATGTCGCGAAAGACCGAAGAGCGCGCAGCCAAGATCCCGCTGTGGATGCGATACAGGCTCAATTCTGCCTGGAATATCAAGGAGGCATCTGGGAACCACAGCTCTGCGACAGATTCGGGTGAGGAGGCTTGAGGACCTATCGAAGAGTGAGGAGGGACGTCCATGAATAAGGGCAGAAGGAAAAAGGCTGAGACGCATCGACCATCGTCGACATGGTGGCGGTTGTAACCAGAGTGGGTTTCCAATTGTGGGGAGACCACGTGGAGACCACACGAAGCTCACGTGACTGATATCATCGCTTTGACCGCGCCAATCTGGGACATGGAATGATGTGTACACTGGAAGTTATTTGGAGTGGATTTAGAAAATTATGGCCGCATCGATATTAGATGAGAGCTTAGCTGTTTGCATCGGTGCCACAAAAATGGCGAAAATAACTCCCGGCGGCATCATTGTAAGGAAGGGTTGTAAGATATGGGTGAGCATAATTGACCCTCGGCTCTGGGCATTTTGCGACCTGGCTCGCTGGGGCTGGCTCTGCAGTACACCAGACTGCGACTCACGCATGACAGCAACATGACAGCCAACCGAGTGTCTATCAGACCTCGAACACATAGCCAGCTCCTTAAACCTTTGTCCGTCTTGCGCCACATGCTTGCGGGAGCTATGTTGGAAAGCACCATGGCGGTAGCTTTTCTTCGGACTAATATGGGGCTCAACTATCTGTCCCTGGGTTGTTAATGCGCTGATACTGGCATCTAGTGCGTGAGACTAAACATACGAGCACCATGTAGAGTATTGACTGCACTGAGAGCATACACATAAAATACCGTTGTTATTGATAACTCTTCCGCACGGAGTGGTCATCCGACTCGGACTCGGCGCCTTGAATCGAGTCGGGTGAATGAATGTTCGGTTCCCGCATCTCATGATTGTTGGGCCATGTACCCAGATGTGCCACCTCTTCTTCAGGTAATGTCACCCAGCACAAGCGACTGTCGCGGCTAGGTCCTAGGAATGTAAGGACAAACTCGGGAAGTGGACCGGCGAGGCATAGGTGAGCACCTACCGTCGGCTTATGCGCCAATCGGGGCTGGTCTGGGCGACGGGATCTTGGGAGGAAATATGGACCCACTACGAACCACGAGCCAGAAACGCTGCAGTCTCGGCCTGTAGGAACCCTGATAGGGGCAGACTCCAAGTCTGCGACGAACCCGTTCGCGCGACCGTCGCATGGGAAAGGTGTCCAGACTGACTTCCAGATTCACGGTGCAACCCAAAATTTGGCATGTTTGTTCCTGCCTATATATCTTCCCGTGATATGAATCGAAACTGGAAGGATTATCAGGGCAGAGAACATTCTCCTGTCACCACATTGGATACAATCGGCAATGCTGCCTCTGCAGACATCTTGCAGAGTTTGAATCACCGCCGTCGTCCCTTTCCGCCCGACGACTACCGGTACCGGGTAGACACACTGATAATGGGTGCCCTGTTTTATATCAGCACCTGTTCGTTCACCGCCATTATTGGTGAGAGGTCACTTCTCAAACCATCATCTCGGCTCCGTCGCGTTCCTGGGTAGTCCTGACCCGTCCTGATACTTGGGACTAATGCGGTTTTAGACTGTGCTGCGTGGAATATTGATGACATACGTACCCCGAATCCCAGTTGAGAATTGGGCGGATTTACTTTTACTGTAGTGCTGAATGTTGGATTACACCTTGCACAATGTTCAAATGTGTGTTTAGGGGTCCGGGCCCAGATCTTACTTACCTAGCAGAACCTGATTGCGTTTGCACGATGACACAGGATGACACACACACGCAGGAGGCGCAGAAGCGGAACCGCAGAACTAAAGCACACTAGCGCAGACTAGGGCTCTTGTTTTTCTCCCGCCGCAAATATGCCTCTGTCATCAAGATTACGCATTGACTTGCGGACGTTGTGTCCCATTTGGTTTAATTCCGAGTTAATTCCGAGCAACCCTTTCTTGGGTCCGAAAGCGAGAGGTGGGTTGAGTCGGGATGACTATCCGATGTTTATTGAGATTCTATGATAGCCAGGCGTAGCATCATCATCTGCGTAAGCGCTTTGTCAAAAACATTCGTAATGAAATGAACCACCATCACTGACGCACACCTCGACAGTCAGTGTCAAGGTTCGGTTATCCAGCCGGGGCCGCGCGTTCATTTGCCAGAGTCCAGACAAAGTTGGCATCGAACTCTGACATCCCTGTAAGAAAGCCTCACCTGGTTTCGGAAGTTTGTTAAATGATGAATGATTATATGGAGACAGATGGAGACAGACCAGGTATAGCTCTTTCAAACAGGGACTCAGATAGCGGCCGTGTGGCCTGTGTCATGCGCATACCGCTGAAGGAGGCCCCTGAGAGAAGCGAGGTCGAACTACTGAGATCACTCAGATCATTGGAGTGATCGACTCGCTCCAACAAGTAGTGTTCCGCTACTCGATAGGCAGCTCAAGTGCAATGGCTTGCGTCTCAGATACTACTTAGTCGTATCAAGTTAAGACGAGGCACTTGCAACGATGTCCGAAAATTCCCGGTACATGCCTCCATTCAACTTCCATTTAACAGGAATCAACTATCAGATAAGATGAAACAAGGTGCTTACGCGATCTTCTCCTTGGGCGTCTATCTGAATCATTTTCTTGGCACCTTCGGCCTCCTCCGGACTTCCATCTTCAATTTTCTGAGCTGAGGTTGCTGACCCTGGCATTTGTCGCCGTTCGCAGATCCATTGTCGTGCCACTGGAATGGTTCATTATTCCCCAAAGAAAGTACAACTATTGCATCATATGGGCTGCGCTCGCGGTACGCTACTACTGATTAAGTGAAACGGCCCTTTGAATTCCCCAGATAGCGATGATCAGAAGCCACCGGGGCCGGTGGGCTGAACGACGACGGTGCTGGGGCTCGCGCTGGAGGCACATCAATTGCGCTGACGTGGCAGCAATCCAAGACGACACTCACGTCCAAGTGAGAGTAGTCGTAGTCTTCATGAAGAAGGGGGCGACATCCGTGACCGTATTGACGACTCTGGTTGCGGTGAACACAGCGGGGTCCTCTTGCGCCTATTTCGCGTCAGCGGGCCACCGGACAAACTAGGGCGGAAGACCGACAGCAACGGCAGCGACAAACAGGGCGGCGACAGACAGAATGGAGTGGAGAAGCATTAGGGTTTGTGGGGGTTAGGGCAGGGTGAGCGCCTCGCAGCCGTTTCGCCACGCAATACTTATAACGCGCAGGTGATGACGGCAGATCGAACCCTGACGAATCTCTGAAACTCGCTGATTGGCCGCTTTCTGCGCGGGGATGCGTCCCTTTTACCCGACTTCTTCCGCGGCGAGCTGCCTGCCTTGTTCATCTCGAGCGAGGTTCCCGAGCTGACTCGAACAATCTGCGATCTGTCGTGTTGTGATATCTCCTTCAAGCTCTACATGGTCGCCCAGATCTACGGCATCTTTCTTTGGGCCGCGAGCATAAAACCCTCACGCGATTTGGGAGGGTCCTTACCCTTCCCGGACGCACCTTGTCCAAGATGATTTTTCCTGCATTGGTCTCGCTTTGTCTGGCAAGCGCTGCTGGGGCCGTCATGATTGGCCCCAACGCAGACTTGGTACGCGCCATGGCCCCTCCGTCGTCGCTGAGCGTCTAACGGGACCCGTCAGCACATAATCAACGCGAACGTCGCGCCCGACGGCTTCACCCGCTCGTGCGTCGCGTCCAACACCGATTTACTCGTCCATTTATCCCGTCATAGAGCCGTCCTCGCCAACGGCCTCGTGCCCGGACCCACCATCCGTGGAAACAAGGCTCGCATGCACCCACCAGAGCGTCCTCACCCAACCCCAGCTCACCCACCTTTCTTCAGGGCGACACTTTCAACCTCAATGTCATCGACAGTCTCACCGACAACACCATGTTGCGCAGCACCAGCATCGTGAGTGTGCCATAGAGTCGCTGCCATGATGTTGTATTGATGTGCAAAAGCATTGGCACGGTTTCTTCCAGAAGAATACCAGCTGGGCCGACGGGTATGTGCTTCTGGAGGCTTACCCGATTGACTTGGCAGATTGACTTGCGCACCAAGCGGAGTTTAAATTTAGCAGTGTTGACTTGTGTAACTTGCGCGTGGATTGACTTGTGCTTGCGCCACTTTACACTAGCACTCACCACCATGGGAAATTGTCCCAGAACTAATGCTGAGCCCCTTATTCGACCCTCCGCTATCCGTAGACCTTACCCGGAACATGCCGAGGACCGTCCGGCAAAAGATTGATGACATCAGGATCGTTGATCTCTCGTTGTCATCGCCGACGGCAACGAGCCGCGGTTCACTCGTTTTCAGTTGTATCTTCCCGCTCAGCTCGTGGGGATCCTCTTAGGATACAAATGAGCTGTTTAATTGGGCCCCCATTCTTGGTACGGTCTAAAACACACGAGGTTCAACTGCATTCTACTTACCTGCATATGGTAGGCATATGTCTAATTATGCACGGTCGCTTGCGCAAGTCAACCCGCTTGGCTTGGGTATACTAATCTTTGAGTCAATCGAGCTGGATATTTCTCGTTGCGGATAACAATTTCACAGTCACGCGCAAGTTCATCGGAGGATCCGAAGAATAACCTCACCGGCGAAGTCACAAGCTAGTTAACTCGCCCGACAACCCGGCATGGGCCCGGGTTGAGTCTTCAATTGAATCTAATTCATTGACTTAGGACGATCATCAAATTGGAAGGCAAAGGAAAACCGCCCATGGGCACAACATGGAGCAAGCTCCGAGAGCGTGCCTTCGAAGTCAATCAAGGTGATCTGACCGTGCAAGTCAAGCAAGTTACACAAGTTAACATGTCGGACACAAGTTAACTTGTGTAACTTGCTTAACTTGCCCAAGTTCATATTGACTTGGACATGCAACAATTGACTTGTGCTCAAGTTAAAATTCTAGGGTCATTGTGAACATCGGAGAATCTGTCCACAGCTCCGACGAACCAGCGAGACGACTGCTACGCCTCCTAGCCACAAACAATGGCTTGGGTTTAGGACGTGCTTCGGCTTTAGCATTTCTGCCGCTTTCGACATCTGTCTTGACTCGTTTCGAATCATGCTCCGAGTCGTCAGCTGAAGCAGGAACTACCTTCCTCTTCTTTTGTGCGGTCGTTCCTGAGTCCACGGCTTCTGATGGTGCAGATGAGGCCTCTGTATACGGAACATGGAAAAGGACCGATGGGTTTGGGATGACCGCAGAGGCATCGTTGCAACTCCACCGCCGAAACTGCGCCTGAACATCACTCATGTGATCCTGCATCAAAATCCGTGTTGCGCGCAAAACTTGTGCTAGCTATAGTTGTAGGCATGCCTGATACATGTACTATTAAATTATTCATCGAATCTATATTATCCTGCCTATCAACGCTTAAGGGCTCTTATTTTCGCCACCATTTGGGCAGGATAACCCGAACATTCTGATACAGTACAAATCAACTCTGTGAGTTTCTTGCTTATTACTAGACCATGGGCTGTTGTACGACAGTGTATTCAGGTTATCTTAGTGCCACAAGTCAATGATCGGGCCAAGGGTTGGAGCGGGACCACTGCCGTGATCAGTGAGTATATTTTCATGGCAGCAACCGCTGCCCGGATATTTATAATTTCTTTGCTGGGCTGCTCCTACGGTATGCTTTCCAACCTACATTAATTATTTGGGGCAATCCGATGGCGGGGATGTGCCCAAGTCATCGGCGACAAAATGACTTGCACAAGTCACAAATGTGACTTGCAAGTCACTATTTTGACTTGTGGCGTCGACAAATTGACTTGCGCACCAAAATCCACGTGCAAGTCAAAACAAGTCAATTGGCGCAGGCACACGTCAATTCGGCAAGTCAAAAAGTGAACCCTCTGTGCTTCTGTTCAGATCGACGCCCATCAGCTCACGCTCGATGCACAGCCCTTCATTCGTCAACCAGTGCCCCATCGCGGCGAACAACTCCTTCACGTATACTTTCTCGGCAGCGCAACAGGCCGGGACCTTCTGGTACCACAGTCATCTTTGTATGTCTCCTTCGGCGTTGCTTTTCCGCGGCAACTGAATATTATCGGCAGCGACACAATACTGTGATGGGCTCCGCGGCGCGATGGTCGGTGCGTGCTCATCCTCCTTGATCGTATGCAGCATATCTGAGCTAGTCTCCTCGCCTAGTTTACGACCCGAGGGACCCGAACCGCGGGTTGTATGGTAAACGCCATTTTCCGTCCTGATATGCTCCATGTTAAATCCATCCCTACAGATATCGACGACGGTGTGTTCAGATACCACTCACGTTCTTCCATCCTTATTATAACGCGTGCTTGATTCGACGGTCATCACTCTTGCCGACTGGTACGCACCGCTTCATGATCCGTTCTTTGATCACCGTAGTTGACGACGATATAGGTACCACGGGCCCGCTAAAGTAAGCATCGTCCTGGTGTAGTTGTCGTCCAGCTGATGTGCTTATTCTTTCCCCCAGAGCTTGGGCGCAGTTCCAGTGAGCCAGAGCCCAAAACTCTCTTGGGAAGCCAAAAATTGATACCTGCTCAGACTCTAGTTTCAACGCTCATCAACGGGTTAGGTGAGTGGGACGTCTACTGCATCGAACTCATCCTCACGTATTTTCAAGGCCGCTATGCCGGAGGGGTGCGCTGCACCCAGCATTAAAAGCGGTGAACTAAGCTCCACATTTTGCAGCCGACATCCCAACTTGCTGTCATCAACGTGAGGCGGGGGAAGCGCTACCGCTTCCGACTCGTCTCGCTCTCGTGCGACCCCAACTTTATCTTCAGCATCGACGGACACTCGATGACGATCATCGAGGTCGACAGCGTTAACCACCTACCGCTCACCGTCGACTCGATAACAATCTGTACGTCCACTCCCTCCACCCGTCGCGCTTTTTTACTGATATCTCCACGAACGCGCAGTTGCGGGACAGCGCTACAGCTTCGTCCTGACACCACAGCCTGGGGGTCTTTTATAATAAAGGCGGCCATTAGAGGTGACACTTTATTTAAATAAACGGGCTCATTAGAGGCACACCTTTTATAAAACATTAGAGGTCGCCTCAGATCTACAAAGAGGTGAGCACGCCTGTTTGCACACTGCCCAGCCGTCCCTCGTCGCTGTGCATGACGATCAGGTATGTTGTCGTGTTTAGCCACACAGGTTGCCGGTTCTGTTTGCTCCTCGGCACACAGCGTCCCCATCTGGAAGCAGCCCAATCGAGACTCGCAGCGAGCAAGCACCCGCCGTCGTCGCCTTCCTCAGCGATCAAGCAGAATAGTTAAGGTTAGGGTTAGCCTCAATTTATCATCGTACTGGCTCCTCCACATACTCCGGCCCGTGGATTCTGGTTAAAATACAGTATAAATTACATATATGATATAATACACGGCTATTCTGCAGGTAATAGTGAATTCTCCACCAATGAGTCCGACACCGCAACCATATTACGAGCGAGCAAGGGGACCGGCTCGTCCTCATCGCCCGTGTCGAATGCATCATCGTCGCTCTCCCCCTCATGCGCCGCCGCCATCGCTGTTGCTACCCCCTCGCGTCCCATCTCAATCCACCGTGGCACATCCGTCCAGTTCCTCCTGAAGCGGCCCTTCATCTCGTCTCGAATCTCCGCCTGACGTTCGGCATAAGCGTGGAGCCCTTCCCGGAGGGCGACATCCTCATCTGGGGACTTGGGCCGTGCGTCCTTCAGGGCTCTCCACCACGACGCTCTCCACTCCAGGAACACGAGTATCCGCCTCATTTCCTCCTCTAGCAAGTCCACCTCCTCTGACCACCGTCGTGCCCGTGCGCGCGCTTTTGCCCATTGGACGCGCAGCCCCTCGTCCGTCGCCTTCCTCGCAGCGTCCTCGCTAGAAGCCGCCTGGGCTGTAAGGCTGCTCAGCCCAGTCCGCCAGATCCATGACATCTCCTTGGGCACAGGCGGGCCCTCGTCGGTTTGTCGTTTCCGCTTCTTCTTTTTCTTCCGTTCCGCGTCATGGAACAGGGCACGGGGCATCCCTCGAACATCCTCAGCCCCGAGCTCCTTCAGGACCAACGTCCACCGCGTCTCCTTGAGCCGGGGACCCAGGCCGACCAGAGCGCGACGTGCCGCACGATATTCATTCGCCTGCCGCCGGATTCGCTCATCCAAGACGTCGATTGCCGTCCGTGCGCGTGTACCGCCCGCGACTCCTGCCGTGTTACGTGCCTGGAACTTGTAGTGGTACGTGCGCACCAGGAGGAGCCTCCTCATCTCCTCCAGCGCCTCGAACGCCAGCGCCTCCCGCATGTCGAATTCATAGCGGCAGTGGCTTTCCTTCAGAGTCGCCGAAGATCCGGCCACGCGCACCTGCTTCGAAGGAAGCCACAGTTCGATCCCCTGGACCGGTACACCAGCCGTGGGCTGCGACCTTGCCGCTGCTGCGCGAGCCTGGTCATCTGCAGCGCGCAGGGTTGTCACGATTGGCTGAAAGTCGCTCTGCGTCTTGATCCAGTTAGCGATCTTCCGGCGCAGCTTGTTCCCGCGCTCCACCATAGTCGTCTTCTGTCCCGCCGTAGCATGGGTCTTCAGTGCGCCCGCATCGCTAGCGAGCTCCCGCTGCTGATGCTCTAGCTGCATTCCCATCGAGATCATCTCGGAGACGTGCAGGTGGCCCACAACGTCTCCCGAGCCATCTCCATCCACCGCGTCCTTCACGTCCTCGGCGATTCGACCGCGGATAGCCTGGAGGCTCTCATGCTGCTCCATGACATCGAAAGGATTGGGGTTACTGGGGTCAAGCTCCCACAGTTCCATCGCTTTCGTCCATGGATCCAATGTCTCCAACGGCAATGACGCCTCTGTCTCCACCAACTCCTGCTGCGTCTCCACCATCAACCTCACCGCCTTCTTAACTCGTTCCAGCATCACCGACCCCAGCGCGATGATCTTCTTGTGATTCCAGTCGTTAAAATGATCATCGAGGGTGTCCCGGCGAGCTCCCGGCCCCATCTCTTTTGTGCTTGTCGCAAGAGGATTCGCGTTTGCCCACCCCCGTTCCGGCGCTTCACCGTCCGTCATGCCCACGAAAGGAGTGAGGTCGAAGGAGTACAGGATGTTGCAGGATTCGATGTGGGCGGGAAGATGAAACTTGGGGATTAACCACACGTAGAAGCGTCTTCCGCCCTCCCCTGCCGCCTCGATGAGTTTCGGTGAGTACTTCACGAGGCGACGCCATATGTTGATATGCCATTGGCAGACGATATCGTAGGAGATCATGAGCTGGACGAGCTCGTCGTATCCGTGAAGGCTCATCCATAGCATGTAATCCATATTTATGTACCTAGCGCCCGTCAATTTAGCCCTCCAGTGAAAATGTAGATGAAATCATACCTTTCCCCTTTCTGCAGATCGCCAACACCGTTTGGCCGCTTCATGTTATGCCGCGCGCAGTCCACAGTTCCGATGCCCGACGATGCAGTCCCTCGTGCCTCTCGGTCAGGCAAATCTACCGCGTCGTGCGAGACACAGGTACTCTTCTACAGCCCATGAGTCAGCCCAGGCATGCGGTTTCTAACGGAGGCCAACGTACCTCTTGCTCCATGTCCCAATGTTTCCCTACGTGGTCCATATACGCCCTAACTTCCGAGTAAAAGGCGGCGCCATGATTGAGTCCGGGATCTGCCTCCTCCGAGGACACTTGTTTCCGCTTCATCCTGAAATTCGCGTCGATGGCGAGAAACAGCGCGTAGAGGAAACGTTTCGTGTGGTGCACCCTCTTCCACTCCCCACCAACGTCGAGGTTTTTGCCCGGCTGCGGGCATGCTGGGCAAAGCAAGGCACACGCGCCAGGCGGTATATTCCTCGCACCCCCCTCCATGTGGCATCGACCCGAGCGCTTCAGCATCATGAGATGCCTCCACTCTCGTGTCATTCGCAGGAATGCATTGTATCGATCCTACAAAAGATCAGCGACCAAGATCTGCGGACAAGGAAGAACGGCACTCACACGGGGCTGAAAGTTCCCCGTATTGTTGGTCTCCCTCGCCAGCGCATTGTAGAATTCATAAGCCGAGCATTTTGACTCGAAGGATAGCTTGTGGAACTTGCGAAGAACCCGGAACGTGGCAGCAGAGCGTGGACGGGTGGTTGTCGCTGGGTACAAGCCCAGGCGCAAGAGCTGGTCGGCGCGACTTGTCTCGCTGCCGCACGTACAGAAGTCGATCGCCACCTCGTGTATGGCGTTGCTGTCCACAACACAGAAAATCTCCTCCTTCCGCTCGTTCCCCGCCTGTTGAGCGTCTTCCGCCTCCTTCAGAGCAGCAAGCGTCCCTGGGCAGACCACGCCTCGGATATGTCCGAGCTGCACCCGCAGCCCCAGAGTTCGCAAATCGGTGCGCTCGAAACAGGACCCAGTCCATCTCTGGCCAAAGGTGAGTCTCCTGGTTTGATTCGAATATGGATCATTTACCTTGATTATATGGAACGGATTATCCTTGTGCAAATCCCGAGTGCACTTCACACAATAAAGCGCCTGTGAGAAGCACTCGTCGCACTGATATTCCTGAGTACCCGGGCTCCGACATTCTGCACAGCGTGTCTGGCTCGCGTAATCTCCGCGCCCCTCATGACGGACAATGGCATCGAGAAAGTCTTCGAGGTCATCCCGCGCCCAGCCATTTAGCGGCCGATCCTGGTTTGAGTTAGTGAAAGTTACGGACACAGGAAGTAAAAAAACGAACCGATTCACGGAGCTCCCTAGGTCCGCTATCTGCAGGGTGGCCGTCATCGAACGCGAACCCTTCCGGAGCAAAAAAATTGGCCGAGTCGTCCAGCAAATTTTCGGGGTCAGGATCTTGAGCTACATCAGGCAGCAGCCAGTCTGGCTCCTCGTCCCGATCTCGCTTTGCTGGTGAGCTAACGACGTCGATGTAGGCAGTCGACTGCTTCATCTTGCCTCTTGACTGCACAGTTGTATCGTGTCGCATGGGCCGCATTTGGACTGCGGGCAACTCGTCGTCATCGTCGGTGCTGCTCTCCGAGAGAGTGGCCGTTGTGACTGAGAATTTCAGCCGCTTTGGGGGCATGCAGGTCGCTGGATGTGCCTCGGACTGAGACTCGGAGTCGGTGCACGTCCATGAGCATAACACACGTGATGTTGACATTGAGCCACGTGAAGGATAACACCGCCTCACAGCACTTGACAGTTCCTGTCAACCAATGATCCATGATATATAATTTCGTTTTTTTGCGGTACATCTATCGCGCTTTATAACTCAGTCCAAAAGCAACATTTAACGATGAATCATATAGACCCTACGGGTTTCTACCAAGTCCAGGTTCGTCTGCATTGTTCCGCTCCTGCCCGGACAAACTTCAAGCTGCACTGCCGCTCTACCTGGATCATGCTCGCACGCCAAGCGATCCCGCAAGATCCCCGCCGCTATTCAGCGCTGATGTGCGATCCTCCGGCCCACGGGACCGCCTTTGCCAACCTGTGGTGATAACCGAGCCTGGATCGTCAGGCGATGGATCCAGCGGATATTTCCGATTCCAGGGTTCTTGTGTCAAAGTCAATTGTCGCTGTTATATGAGTATGCAAGCCAGACATACCCTTTCCAGGTGCTCCCAGTTCTCTCTCGAATGGCGGATTAATGGACTCGTATCAGGGCGCGTGCAGCGTATGACTCGGTGTGAAATGATTATTCTTAATCAATTTGCCCGATGTGTCAGCTCTGAAACCTGAAATTCAAACAGTTAACTGATGGGCAGTTTCGGTTCGTCCGCATATTCATTTGGATTAATCCACTGATCAATCAATAGCTCCCGGAATACCGGCATCTGTTGTCGTAGCACCACGGGTACAATGCACCATGCGTATCCCAAAAGTCAGTCTCATTCAGGAACGGAGAGCCCAAGAAAGAAAGAAAAACGAGCAAACCGGTGCTTTCCTGATACACCCAAAAAGATTTCATCCTTTACTCTGCATTTTGTGGTCCAGATCTCCCGCTTCTTGGCAAATTCTCGCCTTCAGTTTTGGCTATGCAGATCTTCCAGATAATCTATCAAAGCGCCCACGGATCTGTGTTTCAAGATTCAAATTTGAGGTGCGCGATCATCAGATTGTGCTCTATATAATTGCTTAATCATTTAATGCTCATCAATCCTTTCCCTACGCCGGCCCGGCCCCACCTGCGTTGTAATCATTTCAGCCGCATTTATGTTGGCCCAGGTGCGCTCGGGCAAGTCGCCGTCAGTCCGGTAGAACCCGTCAAAAACAGTCCAGTGCACTTGGCCGCCCTCAGCGGCAACACTCGAGGGAGACCTAAGCTTTGCCTTGAGTCGAAAGTTCCCGTCCATGCCGATGAAGCTATAGGTGGGTCAGAAAGAGTTATTGAGGATATCGGTATCGCTCACAGTGATTTGGGACTGTCGCCATCTGTTTCGCACATGGTGGTTACAGTTAAGAATTCAAATGGCTCGTGACCCATCAAGATGGCTCTCAATATGAACAATCCCGCTGAGCGCCGGCTTGCCATGGCCCGGCGTGCAGCTGGAGTAGGTCCACTCCTAGGATCCACTGAGGCAAAGCGACGCCTGCGTCAGATTAGAAATGCCCGTGTTGGTATGTTTTATTTTCCCCACTGATGTTGTCTTTATCTTACATCACGCAGCCAAGGCACAGATTGAAGATCCGCAAGTTCCGTCAAAAAAGCCCGAGGTCGAGGACGGTGAGTATGTACTCTCATCCCTGGTTTGTATTGCTGTTGAACGATTCATAAGAACTTTGAAGTACGCAATGCGCCCCGTCCCTTGGTTGTACACCCGTGCATTCAGCCGTGTCGCGGCAGAGGTTCGTGCTATCACTGCACATAAGCTGTCGGTAGAAAGACAGGAAGTGGGGCCTGCCCCTTTTGGCTTCTCCTACGTGCAACACGAGTTGAGTCAAACAATATATACCCATATATTTCGTGTTAAATCTGCCAGCAGCGAACACCTCTATCTTACGGCCGACAATGGTAACGGATCGAGCATCTACATAGCTGAGGCGGACAGTGTGGTTATTCTCAGTCGACCGTAACTTACATCGTACTTTCCAATAGATCAGTATATATCCCGCACAAGCTAAAATAATAACTCACCTTCTACCAAAGGCAGCTGCATGATCGGCCACCAATTCCTCCAACTTTGAAAAGAGGTTGAGTCCCCATCGGGCCCGCTCCCCTGGAGCGCCATCCAGCGTCGCCTTCCGCTTGTGGCCCCCCTTAGTCGCCAGGAGCTCCTTGGCCGTCTTGAACCCATACTGTACATACCGGAAAAGTCCGCCAGCGGCATATTGCGTGATCGAGTAGCGTGTTTCGCCAGGGGCAAGAGGGGTGTTGCCGTGATCGATGAGTGCTGATGGGATCAGAGTGGATGCGCCGGAGGGAAACTCAACGACGAGCTTGACAGGTTTCAGGTAGAGGTGCGCGCTGGTCTTGGGGTCGAAGTCGCCGGCACTAGAGATAGCGCACCAACCAAACGGGTTGTTGTGGTAGTCGACATGCTCAAAGGTGGCCGACTGTGGGCCGAGATTGAAGGTAATAGCAGGGTAGACAGAGTTGGTGAAGTTGTTCTTTAAGCTGGGGATGTGCTCCTGCAGAGCACGAAGGTCGTCAACATGGTTTTTGAACATCTTCGGGCCGAACGTCCGATATCCGCCTGATTACAATTTAGACAGGATATGTCAATCAGTGGCTGTACAATGACGTACTGGACTGAAATCCGCAGATCCGGCGAATGTAAGCATTGTCGAAAAGCTTGTTGAGCAAGCGGCGCTCGGGGTGGGAGGCAACGAGCATCCCGGGACACTTGAAAGCGCTTAGTCCTGATGATTGAAACAGGAGAGGTAACACACCCGTTGTCCCCCTCCATGCGACCAACCGGCAGCTAAGGTGAAAAAATTGCCGCGACGGTGATGCTTGTCGCCGGGAGCGAACACGCCGGTTCGAATCCCATCTAATCTCGCTTGTTCGAGGGCCTTTGTGGCCTCTGCAACAACAGTGGGCCACTCGGGATCTTCCGGAGTCCCGATGAAGGCACAAATGATCCTTCGGTTTCGGTCAAGAATTAGTAGCGGGTTTCTGATGGAAGGAAGTCAGCTTAGAAAAGGAGGAACAGGGTGCATGCATGACTCACCGTCCATCCCAGCTAACGTAGGTATAACCTAAAGTCTGGGTGAGCTCGTGCAGCTCTCGCAGGCGCGTTAACTTGATTGGAGCCGGCACTTTCTTTGCCTTGCGATCGTCTGAGCGCCGGGTAGACTTCGTACCGAGCCAAGAGCCTCCTGCAGAGGTTTTCAGATCAGATGCATCAAAGGTGGTGGTGCGTGGTGGAAGGAGCCGGTGCTCCGGTAGGCTTTTTGGGTGTGCCTCCCGGCTGAATGGAGACTCCGCAAGCTTCTGGCGCTTTGCCTTCCGACGTTCGAGGTCATAGAGTCGTTTACGTGCTGCACGTCTATCGGCTGGTGAATCGGACGCCGGCAGGGGCTCCATGGCAACAGTAGGGCCGTGCGCAGACCCGAGTTTCGACTCAGGTGACGGTGGTCGCGAGACGGGGGATGGCGACCGAGTCAGAGGGGAAAGGGGTGATGGGGAGCGCGAGCGGAGGTCCTCCCATTCGCTTAAATCGTTATCCTCATCGCTATCGACACCCGCGGCGCGAAGATCTGCAGCAGCCTCGGCTGCACTGATCAGCGTCTCGAGGTCAACATCGGTTTGCACGGTTTGATACTGGGGTATATGCGGCTGCGATAAGAAAGGTATATGCTCGAAGGGCGAGAACGTCGTGCCCTGTCGCGTCCGGCGCTGCATCGCAGCAAATGTCCTGTCAGGCAAGTCAGGGACGAAAGAACTCGGAAGAGCGCGATCTATGGAGAGAGGTGCCACCATCAGATCATGAACATAGGGCCTATGGTCAGGCCCAGCATTCAGATGTGTGGGTGGCACCGGGCATGCATCCGAGTGGCTTGCAGAGACCACCCATAGTGCCTATGGTCAGGCTCAGCGGGTGGCTCCACGATCCACCCAGAGTATGCAAGGGGTAGGGTAGGGGAAGCATAAAGAATGGGCAAAGAACCTGGGGTGATTTGGTGGTTGTTGACGGCCACGGAGCAAGAGACTGGAAGGTCGGACGCGTTTGGTCACACGTGTGACAGTACGCGAACATCACGTGACCACGGCGGGCCGCTCGATCCACGATCCGGAACATCAACAACATCATCGTATATATTCACCAACACATTATATATATATTTGAGCTAACCAAAAAACACTAATATATGTACCAAATATGTACCAGAAGACCCGAAGAGTGAAGACTGCGTGGTCTGATGCCCGGACCGGGGACAAGTTCAGATGTCTGGTAGCGGAACATATTGGGCTGCAGGTATGGGCCGTACTTGTAGTTTTTTTCGTTTGTTGGCGAAGCCACATTTTAGCATTGAATGGAGTGGAACCAAGACTTCAGATCTCGGTGTTGGGTAGTAGAATACCAAGTGTAAGTGCGCAAACCTGTTGGTAGAAGTAAGTCTGTGGTATAGTTCGAACCAATTCTGGTTTCGACTACCTTATTTATTGCTCTAGTACATTACTCGATGCCATTTACACCAATGGACGTACCATATACCATATTCTTGTGGGTGGGTGCGTCAACATGATGGGTACGGTATACAGAGATCGAGTTCCGTCAAATTGTCCGGAACAGACAAATCTGTATATTCAGAGATATCTGTTGGCTGACTGGGAAAGAATTCAATACCAAAATGTTCTCACATATCCTCCAATATATTCAACAAAAGAAGGGAATGCGCACCAGTAAGGCTTGGACACAGTGAGAGCAGTATATTGTTCGCTATCCGAACACGTGACACGATTGCTCTTGATCCGGACTCTCATGTCCCGCCCCGGATGTTCATCACAAACTGGGGTCCCAGACCTTGATTTATCTAGGTAAGGAAGATATTTGGTAAGGGAAAGTTACCAAAATGCTAATATGTGAGCAGCACACAAGATCTCTCCATTTTTGAGGAACGAAGGGATCGTCGTAGGGCAGCGCGCAAGCGCCACTATGACAAGAAGTTCAGC
Organism: Mycena belliarum; assembly: GCA_029282135.1. Taxonomy (NCBI): domain Eukaryota; kingdom Fungi; phylum Basidiomycota; class Agaricomycetes; order Agaricales; family Mycenaceae; genus Mycena; species Mycena belliarum. Next base: position 445,278 of record JARJCN010000017.1, read on the forward strand.
TTCCGGGATACTTGGTTGGGCTATTATTTCTTACATATTTTCAGTGCTGTCAGCATTCGGGAGAAGAAACGGCAGCAGATGGCGGAAAAGCGGTACATGCATCTTTGAAATCAGCAACAAAGCTAACTTGAAGCAGGGCAGCGATCAAAGCGAAACGTCGCCGAACGGATGCCGCACATGCAGTTGAGGCTGCAGAAAAATCGGAGCGGGATCAGACGGCCGAGGCTCAAGCGAAGCTAGAGCGCGCCGAGGCGGCTGCATCTAGTGCATTAGCTCTGATGCTGGAAATGAAGGAGCTGAAAGCACGTCGGCGCATCAGACTCGCAAGAGTCTCATCGCCTTTACCACCGTCTTCGGAGGAGGAAGAATCAGATACGAATGAGTGAGTCGTTTTTCTGATAGCACATAGTTAATCCTCATAACCCGCTACAGCAGCGAGGCTCCTGAGGATAGGGTGAACAACTCACTTGCCACGCCGGTTCCATTGTGTGTTGCAACAGCATAATGCGTCTTTGAATCTCATCTACCTCTAACTAGGTACTCGATCAGCCGAAGAAGAAAGCTGCGATTCGACACGCCACCGCCGGAAAGCCCTGGACCGCCCGAGAAAGTTGACGGAACAGAAGAGAAGTTGCCTAGCTTCTACGATACATTGTGGATGTCGCTAGAAGGGCGCTGGCGCTGATATGTACTCTGTACTGGATATATTATCTATTGGCAGCTACTTTCCACTGGAGTCAATCGAGCCGAAACCAGATCTGATGGCAGGGCAGGGACGGTACGGAAACAGGAAAGGAAAATCGTGTTTCGGGCAGAGTGTACAAAATACGACTAAACTACTGTCCCCTGGGGCACCTCAATCCACTTCTGAACGCCAAGAGGCCCGGTGCCAGGGCTAGGGGCGCGGTCGTGGTTGACCGAGGCAATGTAATTGTCGCGGTAGAACAGTGTCGCCTCCCGGCGACTGGTCTTCTTCTTGCTGTACTGGTGGGGAACGCCTTTGATTTGGGCATCGGCGTCCTCGCTATGGAAGAGTTAAGGCGGCGAGAGAAAGGAGGGAAACATATAGAACGTACGGGGTACGGTAGAAGCCAGGCTCCCGGCCGCGAATCACTACATACCAAACCTCGCCGGAGCCCTCGGGATATTGCTGCTCCACTTCGGTCGGGGTCCTCGCCGAGCCACGGATCCAGGTGTGGCTGGTCGCAGAGCGGAGCGCCAAAGCTGCCGGAAGTTTACCTGAAAAAAGCAGGTTAGAGACAAGGATGAATTGATCGATGAGGCGGCGACAAACTTTGCAGCTCTGTGGCAAGACGAGTGGCCTCGCTCGAGGCGATGGCAAGGCGAGAGACAAGCTCGACTAGCGCCTCCAGCTCTGTGGTAGCAGAGCTCGAGGTGGTAGTCGACGTAGGAAGTTGCGCCATGATGGGGGATAAAAAGATGGGACGAGATTTGGAGGCGACCCTGGCGACTAGTTATAAATCAGCCGGTCCAAACATGTAACATGTGGAAAACAAAATGCGGTGCTTATCTCGATGAGGACTGGATCGGGTGGACCGAATCGAGACAGAGTAGAATCGGTAATCAGTCCGGAACTCTTGTTACCGCCCGTGCTCGATTTTTTTGCTGGATCAACTGCCCTTTTCCCCTCGCAATGGCCTCGAACACCAGAAAGTCTCGTGGAAGGAAGACGAAGATGTTGCCCGAGCAGACGGTTTTTTTGGAGGGCAAATTTGACGATTTTGACCGCAAACGACGGAGCGGCAGACTTCAGGGATTTTGGACTAAGGTGGAAAATCAGTGGTTCAGGAAGTGGCCAGAGGAGGCGGTGCTGGGGATCCCGCTAGCGTCGCCCGACGAGGATGCCGCTGACGGGGAGCCGACAATATCCGCCGCAGATACGCTTGAGCTGGGGATAGCAACAAAAACGCGAAAATTGGTGAGTCGGGTGTGGTTCTCGAGAGAAAGCACTGATGTACCTATTGGTAGCAAATACACCACTGGTTCAACAACAGAAACCAGAAGCTGCAGAAACAGTCTGGCCTGGCGAAGGGGTCATCTGCGTCGGGTAATCTGGCGGTGAAGCTGTTCAAGGATGTTCGGACCCGAACTCGAAAGCTGCAGGCAGTAGAAATTTACCAGAAGCGGCATAAGGATGTCATCGACGAAAGCGTCAAGGCTGCGCTGGCCCTCCTGGCCGCGAAGAATGCCTCCTCCGACTCCTCCGGCAGCTCGGGCGACAGCAGCTCCAGCAGCTCTGAAAGCGACAGTAGCAGCTCCTCCAGCCCCGACGAGAGCGGGGACGATAATATGGCAGCAAGTCTTAATATCTTGTGACCTCGAGCTGGCGTCCTGATAATTTGATTCAGTCTTCAAGAACGGCTGGACGCTTCAAGGCGAAGCGACAAGGCACTAGTGACAAGAGAGCAAAAGCACTCAAGAAGAAGCGCTCCGACCTTTTGACGATGCGGCGTCGCATAGCCCAGAAGATGTTCGACGAAGAAGACCAGGCTGAAAGAGACGCGGTCAACAAGCTTTACCGCGATCAGAAGGGGGTGGGCGTTGCCTGCGATGAATTGGATACCAGTTCGGAGGACAGAACACCAGAGGAGTTGCAAGCGTTAGTGCGAGATGATGTGCAACTTATTCATGTTTTTTGACGTTGCTATTCAGGGCCCAGGACCAACTAGAGGGGATCGTTGCCGAGTTCCATGCAGGTATCGAGCGCATGACCGGCTTTCTTGGTGTGACCTTGCTCGGAGGACCAGTACCCAGCCAAGGCGGTAGGGTACAAACCAAAGCGTGAGCGCGTTCTGATTGGTCAGCTGATCTGCGACTGATCTTGGCTTCGACTCAGCTATTGCTCCGGTGAAACTGCCGCCGGTCTCTCCCTCGCACAGTCAATCCGTGACTTTGACAAGATCGTTGTGGGTGCTACAGGGGAATGGCTGGGGCGGTGCTTCAGTACGTGGTGTGCTTATGACGAAAGAAGCACATGGACTGACTACATCGTGCAGGTAAAGATGTCAGGAGGGCGCGCGCATTGGCCCCACCCACTACTAACCCGGAACCAGCGCAGCCTTTGCCAGCGCCTCTGCCATCCGCGAAGGGGAAGGACAAAGCCCAGAGGCCGCCTACAAAATCGAAAGCGACCAGGAAAAACAAGCCGAAGGCGCCTGCCCTCCATCCCGTACCAATGCTGGACGATGCGACACTTTTCTCGTTCAATGACCCTCTTCCTACTGGCGGCTCGCAATGGGATGAAACAATCGATCCAGTACTGCAGGGTGGCATCTTGCCTCCGGACGGCGTACCACCGACATCTTCTGATGTGGACGAGAGGGAGAATGGCATGGGGCAGCCGCCATCCACGTTTACGACCGCATTACTCGACGAGTACCCGCCGTTCATCTACAACCAAGATCCACCCATTTCGCCACCCCACAGACCAGTATCTTCGCTGTCGCCCGGCACGCCCTTTGAAAATGGGTCCTCTGTCTCGTACATCCCTCCATCTTGGGAATCGACGCCTCCATCGCCGCCTGTCCCACCTTTTGTGCATACACCATTGCGCGTGCTGCCTGCAGCGTCACCGTCACCGTTTCGGGCGGCAGCGGCCTCTGCAGCTGCCGCTGCCTCCCCTGCCTCCCGTGCCTCGCGCTCGGCACCTGCAGCGTCACCGTCTGGGGCGGCGCCGGCCTCCGCAGCTGCCACTGCCTCCCCTGCCTCCCGTGCCTCGCGCTCGGCACCTGCAGCGTCACCGTCTGGGGCGGCGCCGGCCTCCGCAGCTGCCACTGCCTCCCCTGCCTCCCGTGCCTCGCGCTCGGCACCTGCAGCGTCACCGTCTGGGGCGGCGCCGGCCTCCGCAGCTGCCACTGCCTCCCCTGCCTCCCGTGCCTCGCGCTCGGCACCTGCAGCGTCACCGTCTGGGGCGGCGCCGGCCTCCGCAGCTGCCACTGCCTCCCCTGCCTCCCGTGCCTCGCGCTCGGCACCTGCAGCGTCACCGTCTGGGGCGGCAGCGGCCTCCGCAGCTGCCACTGCCTCCCTTGCCTCCCGTGCCTCGCGCTCGGCACCTGCAGCGTCACCGTCTGGGGCGGCAGCGGCCTCCGCAGCTGCCACTGCCTCCCTTGCCTCCCGTGCCTCGCGCTCGGCACCTGCAGCGTCACCGTCTGGGGCGGCAGCGGCCTCTGCAGCTGCCAATGCCTCCCCTGCCTCCCCTGCCTCGCGCCCGGTGCCTGCAGCGTCACCGTCTGCCCCTGCATCCCTTACATTGCCCACCCACATGGCTCCGGCGCCGGCGCTCTCGCAGCCACCTGTGGTCACAGGTCTCTCATCGACAGTGTTCCCGCAGTCGCGGCCCATGTCCAAGGCTCCCTTACCTCCAGGAAGGGGAAGGGGACGGGGCGGAGGGCAGCGGGGACGGGGAGGGGGGGGAGCGCGGGGACGAGGACGAGGAGGGAGCGAAGCGCGGGGGCGGGGACGCGGAGGGGCCTCAGCCCAAACCTGGAGGCAGACGTATGCCGACGACGGGACAATTATCCCCCTGGATCCCAATGCCCCGCCTTTGACTTGGGCAAACACAGCGACGGCGGCAGAGAAGGACGCCATAGAAAGGGCCGACATGGCGAGAAGTGCAGTGGCGGCAGGGGAGAGGGAGGCAGCACGAGTGGCCGAGATCGCAAAAAAGGCGCGGTATAATCCAGACGGTCCACACGACCTATTCATCACGAAAGGGCGGAAACGAGGAGCAGAGGACGCGGGGCTGCAGCTTCCGGACGGGGAGAAACGGCAGAGAAGGCCCGCTGCTAGTCGCGAGATGCCTGTCCCTCTATCACTGAGGGCAGAACAGACTAACGCAGATCGCGCAGCCGCGGTGAAGGATGGTGCTCTGCTGAAGAAGCTTAACGGCAAGCGCAGGAGGGACGACCAAGCGACCAGCGAAGCAGGACCATCGAGAAAACGGTGAGTGCGAGACCATAAGTATCTTCTCTGGTCTGAACGGAAATACAGGTCGAAGTAAGTACGCGCGGACTTGTAAAAATGTGCAGGGCGAGCACAGAATGTGGTGATTTCCACAAATGATATTGGTCTTCAAATGTTATATGTAGAGGGGATAAAAATTGGTTCATTCATTCAATGATACTTGAAATTACAGTGGTGTATTATTGTAGTCTAAGTAAAAGAAGATCGGATATGATATTAGATAAGCCGCGGGTGGCGGGTGGCGGTGGGCGCGCGCAACGACGACCAGAGGGCGGGGCGGGCCTGCGACGGCACGGGCGTCGAGGGAGGGACACACCCCTGCCGCATGTGGATGCGCAAGGGCGTGTGTCGGGTACCGGCGGCGCAATCGGCGGCGGCGGGTGGCGGGTGGCGGTGGGCGCGCGCAACGACGACCAGAGAGGGCGGGGCGGGCCTGCGACGGCACGGGCGTCGAGAGAAGGACACACCCCTGCCGCATGTGCAAGGGTGCAAGGGCGCAATCGGCGGCGGCGGGCGCAATCGGCGGCGGCGGCGGCGGCGGTGGGTGGCGCAATCGGCGGCAGCGGGGGGTAGCAGGTGCGAGAGAGAGTCCGATAGCGGGTTGATGATCACCCGAGAAAGGGCGGGGGGCGGGAGCGGAGCGCGGGGGCGGGTGGCGGGGGTGGACGGCGGGGGCGGAAGGGCGGGACGGGTGACAAGTGGCATCCGTTTTGGGAAAGGACCTAATAGCTACAAACAGTGAGCAAACAAGGGCGGCAGGAGCGCCCCTGCCAAAACGACGATGATAACCTCGATCCCCTGCATGCTGTGGCCTGCTTGGTGGTGCAGGAGGCAGGGAACATGTATTGTCCGGTCAGACCTTCCATATGACCCACTGACATTGTTTAATAGCAGGCAGTAGGGCGCCCGAAGCCACCCAGCTTTTGACGCTGCCATCCGAGGCGGGTCGCACAGCCACCCGACGAGGCGCGCGGCGGGCGACAGTGCCGCCACCATAGGAGGGGCCAAATCGGCCTTACCTCTCATGTTTTATATTAAAGGTGTGTGTAATGACCGACATTATTTAAATAAACATCCATCTCTAACGGCCGTGTGTTTTACATTAAATCCCCAGTTTCGCCTGGTCCTGAACGGTAAATCGCCGTCATACACCCTCCCCACCTCACACCTTGAGCACTCACAACTTTCGACAGCGGTTCAGCCGACGAGCAACTACTGGATCCGCACGGTCGCGAACGGCGGGACGGCCGGGTTCGATAATGGGATCAACAGCGCGATTCTGCGCTACATCGGCGCGCCGATCGAGGATCCCTCCACACCGCTCACGGCCTCCGTCGTGCCACTGCTCGAACAAAACCTGCACCCCGCGCTCAGAGAGCCGCGAGTCCCGGGGCTCCCCGTTCCCGGTGGCGCGGACGTCAACCTTCGTACGTCTCCCGCTCGAACGAGCCCTATTTATCAACCTTGGTACGGATACCAGATCTGGCAATCGCGTTCGACTTCACCAGCTTCAAGTTCACGATCAACAGCGCTGTGCGGTTCTTGTTTGATGTGCGCGAGCTGGGCTGAATACTTTTGGATGTCAGGAATTCATTCCCCCTACGGCGCCTGTGCTCCTGCAAATCCTGAGCGGCGCACAGTCTGCGACGGACCTCCTTCCGGCCGGTAGCGTCTACACCCTCCCCCCGAACAAAGTCATCGAGGTGCCGTCCTTCATATCTCTGGCTCGATTGACGTCTCAAGTACTTCAGATCTCCATCCCCGGAGGCAGCATCGGCGCGCCCCACCCCTTCCACCTGCACGGTGTATGTTTTCGTTTTCCTACCAATTATTGAAGGAGTCTTTATTCATCTCCGGATCGTAGCACAACTTCCACGTCATCCGGAGCGCTGGAAACTCGACGTACAACTTTATCAACCCCGTGCGCTTTCTTTCCTCGGGCCATCTCGAAGACTGACCGACGCATTTCCCTCCAGCCGATCAGAGATGTTGTCTCCACCGGCACAGATACTGCGTTCGTTGGTCCACTTATTTGTCCATCTATGACTCATCTCTCGCAGGGACAACACCACCATCCGCTTCGTCACGGACAACGCTGGCCCGTGCGTCCCCCTACTATTGTTTGTTTGTTGTCGCTCATACATCATCTCACAGCTGGTTCCTACACTGGTAAATCCCACGCGGCATTGATATTCCCTTTCCTCACGAACCGTCCCCGCAGCCACATCGACTTCCACCTCGAAATCGGCCTCGCGATCGTCTTTGCCGAGGACACCGGTACAATCGTCAAGTCGAAGCACCCTCGTGCGTTATGTTCAATTCTCCGCATCCCTCGCTGACATTGTATATCTTCATATACAGCCGCCTGGGACAAGCTGTGCCCCATCTACGACTCCCTCACCCCGGACCAGCTCTAAGTTGTGACAATGTGAATCATCAACTAATAAGGCGGCTGCAGAATGGATTGCCGCCGTCTAGTCTTTTAAGTTCGGTTGGGTTTCCAGCTATAGTATCTAAAAAAATCAACTAATAGAAGGAAATGTATTTATCTCGGCCGCTCATCAATGGATGGACTTCCTCTCTTGAGTGGGCATCAGCCTGGTATCACTCGAGTTTCGAAAAGCTGCTTGGTAGAAGTGCTCACTTCTGCCAAAATCGCGGAAAAGACCTATGATATTGCCGGTGTTCGTAGAGTCCATTTTTCAAGATTGTTACCCGACTTTGCGACTAGCATCAAGTATGTAGAACTCTGAGCTCTAGCTGAATTCAATTAACTGTTGATAAACTGTGACTAATGGTGAGAGTGATGGAGGCGTGACATGTGACAGCATTCTTTCTCTTCTCTGCCACCACGTCGAAGTCGCGGAAACGCGCTCAACACACGCGTCAATGGCTTCCCAAGGCCTGCAGATCTGCCCCCACACATGCGGGTGCGACGTCTCGTCCCCCGCACTCTCTCTCATGTCCCGCACACCCGAGTGGCTCGCGCGCTGCCCAGTGTACGAGAAGACGGGCACAGGGATGGCAGACCACCTAGTACACGAGATACACCCTTCGTGCATCTCTGGATGTCCTCTGTACACCGAGACCCGCGTCTCCGGCCGCGACCTGACGCACGAGGAGTTTGAGGCATGGGTCCCGTACATCGGGCATCTCGACCAATTCCGGCCCCATATTCCAGCGCAGTACCATCATCTTATCGCACTGCCGCGTGGGGTTCCGTCATTCCTCCCGAAACACCCACTTATTGCGCTGGAAGGCCCTCCTTCGGCAGTACCGGCTAGATACGACGAGTTCTTCGCAACGCTTGCGAACAAGGACGCATCCGCTTCCCAGGCTCCGCCTAAGCGCGGCGGGACGCGCATGGAGCTAGGACCCATTCAGCAAGCTCCTCCCATCTCTCAGGACGCGCCTGCTACATCTACTCGGACCTATGAAGGGTTTTTCAGCTCGTTCAGCGCCAAACCGAATGACGCCTCGCCCGACAACCCTGCGCAGGAAAACTCTCCCTCCTCGTCTGCCGATGCGATGGCGAAAGAGCAGCGCCTGCTCGCAGCCCTCAAAGACAAACCTCCTCCCGCTGCCCCTGGCCCCCGGCCCAGACCCTCGCAAGACTACGCGTCAAGCGTCCGTGTCCTCGACTTCGGCCGTGCTGTCCCAGACGATCACTCTTCCTTCTCTGCTACGAATGGCTCCGGTGCGCCGGACGCGGATGCCCCGACGGTGTTTTCCTGGAGGCTGCCCCCGTCCTCTGTTCCCACTATAGCTTCACCTGCTGCACCAGCACCTCCCTCTGACTCTCCCATGTCGTGGAGACTCCCCGCGGCCCCTCCTCCCGCCGCACCACCGGCGCCTCCGCCCGTTCCCCCGCCGCCGCCGCCCGCCCCCGCGCCCGCGCCCCCGGCCCCAACACGCGACCCTCGCGACCCTGCAGCGCATCCTCGCCACCACCAGCCTCGCGACCCTTCATGCCGCCGTCCTCGCCACGTACGCCGTCCTCCCCGGCGCGCCGGACCTCCTCTTCGCGCTCCTCACGAACACCGCCACGGGCCCCGACGGCGCGCTCTACGTCGTCCCGCGGTATCAAATTTGCCGGCACTGCGCGGAAGAGTTCGACACCACACAGCCCGCCGCTCGTTGCACCTGGCATTACGGCGCGTCCCTTCCCTTCCCCTTCCCGTGTCCTTTCTCTGTCTCCATTCTCACCAAAACTAACCTCCTTCCTTCCACTTCTTCTCCAGGCACCGCGCTCCTCGACCCGCAGTGGGCCACATATGCCGCGGGCCCGAGCACCGACCCGCAACGGCTCTACTTCTGGGACTGCTGCGGGGCGCGGCTCAGCGCGCGCGCGCCCGGATGCCTCGCCTCTGCGCACGCACCCCTCGCGCCGCCCAACGGCCCGCCGATGCGCCTTCCGCCCCCGGCTCAGCTAGTGCCGGCACCCGTGTCCGCGTTGGCTGCACCGCCCGGCGGGAAGCGCAAGCGCGCGGGGACGCGCGTGCCGGAGGTGCGGTGTGGGCACTGCGGGACCGCGTGGCGCACAGGCGAGAAAGACAAGGAGAAGGACGGGATGAGCTGTGCGTGGCACGACGGTGCGCATTTTGGCTTCGATTTTTTTGCTTTTGTTTGCGAAACTGATTGTGTGTAGGTGTGCGGGTCGTCGCACCCGGAGAGGTGGGGGTAGATGCGCGGTCGGGCGGGCGGTGGTCGTGCTGCGGGCAAGACGGGGGCGCGACGGGGTGCGTTGTGAGCGCGCATGTCCCACCGCGGGTTTTGGGTCCCAGGGATCAGTTGTAGTTGAGGCGTGTGTCCTCTTGTTCTTGCATCGCAGCCGCGAACACTCCTCCACCGGCCGTCGATCCCTCAGACAGGCGCGATGCCGACCTATTGACTGGGACGTGGTAGCCCCGTCAGACTGACGGGGCAGAATATTTCTTTGACAGCACTGCGGTCTCCGAAGTACTGGCACGTTGAAAAAACGCGGCGCTTACTGGAGGGAATATCTACGGCTTGAAGCTCAGTCTTGCCATCCAAGCCCCATCAATTGTAGATACCGGCTAGACACGATGGTGCAAGCGCTTTTGTTGAGACTGCGCGGGACAATCCGCCCCCTTCAACCCACTGTGTAACATCTGCAGAGTCCGTTGTGCTCTGCATTTTGCGTCGGAGCACATGTTCGGATCAACTTCTAGCGTTCTCTACGGTCCTGCGCAAGCCCCGCGCCAGCATAGTCGCGCTCGTTGCGGCGCTCGAGACGCCCTTCGCTGGAGAGACCGTCTCGCAGGGATCACCGACTGGATCTTCCTGCGCGCAGCGCGTGGATGTACGCTGAGTATTAGATGCAGCGCCGCCCGACGGCGCCGACTGTGCTCAGGCTGTTCGGCGATCTTTTCTTGAGAGCATGAATGAGAGGGATATTAAAGCTGCTTTCGAGCTATATCATATATATTATCTGAACCATTATGCCGTGCATCACATATGGCTCTGGAGGTCTATACGCGATCATGCCAGCTCTTGCACCTTTGCTCCGCACTGGATTGAATGTATGAACGTTTAGGCTGTGCAGTCTGTCGTTTGACCCGTTTCTGTGGGAGGTTTCTATTCTACTGACTACAACTTCATGCTCCGTTCTCTGAGCAGGATTGCTGTAGAATCTCCTGGGAAACCTTTCCAAAAGGTGTCGCATTCCCATGAGGTGGATTCACTGCGTTCAGCGGCTGTACAATAAGATTTATTTTCAAGTTCTAGCCCGGTTTGACATGAGAGCTTGTTCAATAAATATCTCTACAGATGTTTAGCTAATCTAGGCTTGTCTAGGCTCCAAAATTTCTTGTTGTTCTTGAAGTACAGGCAAAGCATGAAGCTTAAGCATCAAGTTGAAAATTTGATCGTGGCCAAATTTTATCTATTCTCCATTGATAATAATCTCATGGGCTTGAAGGACTAGGGTAGTTTATAGAAGGTCCAACTGAGAGAGATATCTTACATACTAGTACAAACATTGTGGTTCAGGCGGGAAAGATAATATGATAGTAGTAAATGATATTTAATAGTAATATCAATTGGTGGAGCACGTGAATGTCATGTGAGAAAGCGGCTTGTTCCGAGCAGTCGAAACCCAGCACTGCATCTCGTCTTGCATCTCACGTTCACCATGCCAGTGGCAGCCAGCGGATTCCTTGACCTCCCCACCGAGATCCTCTCCGCGATCTTCGAAAACCCCGCACTCCCAGCCCACACACTGCACTCGCTTTCGCTGGTATGCAGACGCCTGCACTTGGTGGCTCTTCCGAGTTACATCGCGCGCCATGTCGACGCGGAATCTAATCTGACCACGACTCTGCAGTCAAACGGTCGGGATCTCCTCGCGACGCTGCAATCAGCGCTTTTTGTCCCGCAGGTGACGCGCATCACCTGTGTCTTCCCGCATCCCTGCTGCACCAGCATCGTCCCACTCCTGCCACATCTCCGGCGGCTCCAGACATTCATCACACGTCTCCCAGCGGTGGAGCATGTGACTCTGGTTCTGGATGCCTCCAACTCCGCCGACATGTGTCTCTCGGTCGGCGATGACAAGGGGCTGGAGGCGTGGGCCGCCCATCTCGAAGCGCTCTTGAACTGCATCGTACGCAAGCATTGCAAGTCTCTCGCGCTCGTGCACGGCGGACAATTCACCAGCGCCTACGAGCTTCGTCCGCTGCCACTTCCCAGCCGCAGGGCACAATTATTGGCACCCGTTCAGCAGCTCCTGAGTCTCTGTCGCAAGACTACCTCGATGGATTTCGAGATTGCCTTTAGACGCGACCCGAGGCAGGGGCTGATTCGCATTGGAATCGATATGCCTCCGGCCGTTGCCTCAGCCGCCCAGCTGGCTTTTATCGACATCCAGTCCTCGATTCTCCTCGTTCCTCCCGGCTTACAGTGGACACTCACGGCGCTCCGATGCGCGCGCATCACATCGCTAAGCCTCAACCTCGGAGTGCTGAAGGCCAGCGTATGGAGCGCAGTGGCCCCGCTCCTCGCGTCAGCTTCCCTATACCTGACTTCCCTCGTCCTCCTAGAAGCTGGTTTCGTGCACGAGTCCGACCTCTTCCCGTTCCTCGCCCAGCTCCCCCGCTTGACCAGCCTCACCCTGGCCGCCATCATGACTCCGCCCATCCGGCGCGGCGGGAACCTCGCACTCCCCGCGCTCCGCACCCTCCGCGCGCCGCCCAACTTCATCAACCACCTCCTGCGCACGCCCGCGGGCCTCCCCGCGCTCGAAGCCCTGTGCGTGCAGTGGGCGTTCACGCATACGGCGTCCCTCACCGCGCGGCTCGGCCCCCACCTCGCGCGCATCACCGCCGCGCTCGACCGCCACGGCCGCGCGCCCACGCTCACCGTCGCGCTCCACCATCGCATCGCCTTTTACGGCGGCCTCGCCCCACCGCCCGCCAGCGCCGATGGCGCCCTCGATCTCCGGTGCCTCACGCGCGTCGCGGCGCTCGAGATCCGCGCGACGCCCTTCGCGGGGGAGCCGGTCGCGGAGATTTCCCTCTGGATTGCGTGCTTCCCGCGGGTGCAGCGCGTGGATGTGCGTTGGGTGGATGGAGCGCCTCCCGAGCCCGCCGAGGTGGACGCCCTCGTGCAGCAGACTCGCGCAACGGAGTTTCTGGATCGCATTTCGGTGGATGGGCGCATCTATTATATCTGACACTGATGATGCCGGACAGCCTTTGCGCCTCTGCGATTGCCGGTGTCAAACTGTTCTCTCACAATGTGTGTTATTTACAACATCATCCACTTCTGCTTATCATATGTAAATAGTATAATACTATTTACAAGGGCGAACGAATCTCGAGCGCGACCGTTTTTTTCTGCTGTTGGGGATCATCTTTTCGCATCTTTTTGACAAGAATATGTAAGAGGGATGATATCAACACCGCGTTTGAGCTGTGTTGCACACTAGAATACTCGGAACGTGTGACTCTGGAAGTTTGTACCAGCGGACACCGCAACCAGTTCAAGCTGTTGAAGCCAAAGCATGATCTCCCATTGAGGGGGCCCTGATTATTGCTGCAAAGTACATGCCAACTGAGAAGAAAAAATCATTCTGATGAAATGCTCCAGGCCCCAGGACAGAAAACTAAGACCCCTCGCTGAACAGAAACTCCAGACAACTTCTCGCTCAATGTATCCTCCCCAGCTCAATAAAATGAGTTTATGAATGTTCATCAGCACAATACCAAGGTGCCGAATCGGCCGATGAATATCTCTCGGCATTCCTGCGACACGTGATGTATCGCGATCTAATCCGATCTGTACGGCGGGCGCAATCGGCTTGCTCCGCTCCGGAGGCACGATCCATTATCTCGCTTGCCTCGTACCACCACCATCATCATGGCCCCTGCTGAATACTTCGTCAGACTCCAGCACGGTGCGCCTCTCTCTTGTCCCCTATGCCATCCGCCGACCGCCGTGCCCGCTGCCAGGCATCACCGGCGGCTTCGCGCCCCCGACGCCGGACGCGGTGTACACGCTGACGCAGATGCCCAACACGCCCTCGCTCGCGATCACCGCCGCCGTGCGCCCCTCGGGCACGCCCTCCCTGCAAGAGGCCGCGCCGACGGCGCTCTCGCACTCCGACGCCACGAGCGCGCTCGTCGACGAGCTGCACGGCATCCTCAAGGCGATCCCCATGGAGGAGCCGAAGGGCAGCGAGGACATCTACGGGCTCGACACGAGCATCGCGTGGGGGAGCGACGACCTCGAGTGGTACAACGGCGGTCCGCAGGGGTGCGGCGGTGGGCGCAGCATGGTCCAGCCGACAGCGGAGCAGAAGGCGCAGTTTAAGCGCGCGGTGGAGATTGTGGAGGAGCTTGTGAACAAGGCGGGGTAGGAACGGCGGGCGATCTGGGTTCCTCGTGTATTTTATTGGTGTGTACAAATGGCCTAGGATGTGTGTTGTATATAACCTGCGCTAGGCAAGAGTCGGTCGCTGACATTGGTCCAAGGTCAATTCCCTCTGTCTAAGGGTGAAAGCGAGGAATGCAACTGTGTTGATCTGAGCGGGAACATCTACGTCGAATCAGAGCGGAATAATCTCGACTGTAAGCTGGTTAATTAGTTTTTATCTGAGTCCGCAGGGATTTCTGCTGGAATTATTTAAAAAAATTACCCTGTTGCTATTGACTGTTAGGATCGGCAGGTCCCGGAACTACGTCATAGCATCATACAAGCATCATGTCATGCACGCCTTATAAGCGCAGCACTTTCCAAGCCTCCCATTCCACCGCCCCCCATGTCGCCCACACAAACCTCGAGCCCCGCACCATCCATCGACGCCCCGGCGCTCCCGCCCGCGGCGCATACACACTCGGCGCGCCTAACCGCCGCGGCGCCCACGCCCGCGCCCGCGCCCGTTTCACAGCAGCCCGCCCCCGCGCGCGCGATGTCCCTCCGCCGCCACTGGAAGCGCAGAGATGACGAGGAGCACGAGCTGACCGTGTCGCACGGCCCTGCGAGGCGCATACGCGGCGGGTGTATCCCCTGTCCAGGTGCGCCCCTTTCCTTTTCGCGCTGAGCATGGACGGAGCCTGATTCGCTTCGTTCTGAAGACGGGGGGTGCTGCTATATCATCCCGATTCCGTGCTGCTGCTGCTGAGCGCAGTCATGTTTAGCTGCGTCTGGCGCATCGGTTAGAGAGAGGACATCAGCACAACGGACTTGAAGGCTAGAACTGTATTTTCAATGTATCACCACCGACCGTGCGGAGCCCGTTTTTGAAGTTTCTACTCCCCTGCATGCGACCAAGTCGCCCGCCCCATATCATACGCGATTCAGCACCACAGCGCGGCGCTCGCCCCTCAATGTTCGGGTGTGGTGGACTGCAGTGCACGGCCTCCGCCTGCACAATTTATCCGTTTGACCCAGACCTAGAGTTCCAGTCCATACACGATGTTCATAATTTGAGATGGGGGGGGGGGGGGGATATATTATACTCGCGTGGTCCAAATGCCTGAACAGCGAGTTTACTGAAGACAAATATGTAGTACTGTACGGGTGTTTATCCTTACAGATATCTGCACAAAGTCAACAGATGTATATCAAACCAACACTATCACACAGCTAGCGAAGAAAACTCTGTGCAGGCAATGGACACTAGTACCATCATCCCAACCGAGAGCGTTGTCTTCAAATTGTGTGGTCAAGCGCGATTCCACAGACCTTTCACTGAAAATTGACTTTGGCGCACGCACAAGACTCCAGATCCCTACATTGAACTGTGCACATTCTTCGCCGCCCCATAAAACCCTAGGATGTCCGGTTTGCTACTACCGAGCGAATGGCACGAAAGCACCCCTCACGCACGCCCAGTGAACCACCCAACGACCCCCAGGCGCTCACTCCGCGTCCACTCCCCGCGGTCCATCGCCGCGCGCCGCGCATAGAACTCCGTCTCCTCCCTCTGCCTCTCCATCTCCACCGTCCCCGCCTTCACCTCCACACCCGCCTTCGAGCTCCCGTCCTTCGAGCTCCCGTCCGTCGAGTTCCTGGCCTTCGAGTTCGGCGCGCCCCCAGCCCAACGGCGCCAACGCGGCACAGACAGCGCAGCCTCGGCCGCGAGGCACCGCACGCGCCGGCGGTCCCACGGCGACGGCGACGGCGCGCGGTCGGCGGCCTCGCGTGCGAACCACGCGGGGCGCGGGTGGGGCGCGGGGTTGGGCAAGGGGAGGAGGCGTACGCGTGCGCTCGCGGGGCGGGTGGGGGGCGTTTCGGGCAGTGAAGAGGTGTCGTCGTGGGCGAGAGGCGCTGGTGGAGGGGACCCGGACGGCTGGCTCGGCGGGATAGGGGGCGTGGGCTCGGACATGGTGGGCGCGAGGACGTCTGCGGGGAAGGCGAGTGTTTGTGGATCCACCGGTGCGGGCGCATCGGTCAGGAGACACGTTGCGCGGAACGTCGCCGTCGATACGGAGAGGTCCTCCTCTGGAAACGGAATCACGCGCGTTGGGGATGCGGGCGTGGGCGAGCAGGGAGGGGAGTCGTCTGCGGGCGGCGGGAAGGTAACTGCCGCGAGAGCGAGCGCCTGGTACGGCGGGGACATCGGTGCCACAGTTGGTGACTGCACGAGGATAGGCGAGCCGAGGGCGTGTGTGATGTCGCAGAAGCTGCTCAGCGCGTCCCAGAGCGAGCCCGATTCTGCCAGCGCGCTCGTCGGGCGGAACGTGTGGAACGGGATCATGCGTTTCGGGGATGCGGGCGCGGGCGAGCATGGAGGGGAGTCGTCGGCGCACGGGGTGAAGGGGACTGGCACGAGCGCGAGCGCTTGGTGCGTTGGGGACAGAGGCACCGCAATAGGGGACTGCACGAGGATAGGCGAGGTTGACGGCGAGACGAGGGCGTGTGTCATGTCCCAGATGCTGCCCAGCGCGTCCCAGAGCGAGCCCGATGCTGGGATGGTCGTCGCATCCTGTGCACTCGGCATGGTCTCGAGCGCGCCGGGGCGGCGGCTTAGAATGTATGTCGACTGCTGCGCGAAGCTAGGGATCCCCAGTCCGAGCCCAAGCCCAAGCCCAATTGAAGGGTTGACGGTCTGAAGATTGGGATGAGTCCGGTGCACGAAGGAGCGATGCATGGGAACCTACCTCTTGGTTCGTGGATGTGCCTCGGGGACTACGGCAGTCGAGAGCGTCGTCCGGCAGAGCATCGTCCGGCACGAGAACGGGAGTGAAAGGTCGATAAGATGACTGGCGAGCCGGAAGTGGGATAGGTAATGGTGTGTGCGTCTCGAAACCTGGGGAGGCGGGAAAGCCGGCCATCCAGTGGCCGGCGAGGCTCGGCGAGTTTGGGCAGAAGGGTGAAGAGAGCATTTGAAGTGATAAAATGTGAAGATGAAGTGAACAGCGCGACGAGGGCGAGGAGAAGATGGAAGTAGGAGGAAAGGAGTGTTAGGGTCCGCTTGACATCTGTATCCGCGGGTGCTTCAGACATGGTCAGCCTCATGTGCCTTTGTCTGGGCTTGCAGGTTAGGGGAGCAGGGTCGAGTTCAAGCAACATAGATGGCGTTCGCGTTCCTCGCCTAGTCCTGCTTGAGCCGATGGTCGAGTCAATAAGCCAGTGGATCTGATTCAGATGAGGTGGCACTGGCAGGAAGGAAGAGGGGCGTCACGTGCTGAGGCGACGCGACCTGAACCGAAAGCACGGACAAACAAAGCTGCTCCGAACAGCAGTGTGATATTTCCAGCCTTTTGGGATTCCCCTGATACGACGTCTTCCCCAACCTTGATGCCGAATAGTTTTTGCACATCAATCAAGTTGAAGTTCCAACACATCCGTCAGCGACTCGACCCTCGCCTAAGGCCTTGCCCTCGCCCACCACCTCCGTAGCCCACGTAGGTCCTCCAGTTGGAGGGGTGATGTGGGGTAGTTGGCGCCTCCAAGGGGAGGGGTTTGGAGGTAGCCGAGTGGTTTCATCAAACCTTGAATAAAGTGTTAAATCATTGCCTTATTTGGCCTGAAAACAACAGAACGGTACGGTGACCGTTACCGTCTCCGTCACTGGGCCGGCCATCGAGGCCATCACGTCCGGAAGTTTCCGGTCATGATCGGCGCGCCATCGGCGCGCCATCAAGCGTCGCCGCCGCCTGTCGCAGACCACTTGTACCAAGGCCAATAATGGTCGTAAAATCAGGAAAAAAGACTCCACCCACCTGAAGTCTTCAGGACTCTATTTGCAGCCTTTTTTCAGTTCCCACATCCTCATTGGACCATAAGTAGTTATTTTATCTATATAAGACATAAGTAATTGAAGGGGGCATGAGCAGAGTATGTGTCTATATAGAAAAGAAGCCGGTGCTGAAGAGAGCTCCATTGGCAGTACCGGCGGCGCCTCAATTTGCATAGGGAGGCATCTGGGCGGCAAGCGTGGAGGAGGTGCGGGCTGCCGCTGCGCAGGCGGCCACACTTCATTGCACCGTCCTCACACGTTCCTGTACAATGGGCTTGGCTGGGCTCCGGGAACAGTGTACGAGCTGCGGCTTTTGCCTTGGGCCTTGGCACAGGACGTGGCAGGCGTACAGCGACAGCGCCGGTGCGAGGGGGGCACACAGTTCCTCGGTCCCTACACATCACACGAGCCGGTGCCGCGCCCGCTCCGGTCCCGAGCAGCAGCGAAACATCCACGAGCAGTGTGCTACCCCCAAGACCTGCATGGGCGGGTGCAGCATCCGGTGTCCGTGGTAGAGGGGGTCGAGGGGACGGCAGCAGCAGCGCTCCCAGCTGCCGTCGGGATGCAGGAAGAGGGGGCGGAGGCGCGAGTGAAGATGGGTGATCCGTTGGGTGCAGCGGGCCCTGGCGAGCTCTTCGATCTCATCCTCGGTAAGTGTCATCCATTGTATCTCTTTGTTGTGCCATCCATCGCGAAGGCGCCGGACAAGCTTGAGCAGGGCAGACAAAGGTGATGTTGGCCGGGTACCCGTCGATCTGATAGGGCAGTACATATTGATGAACAGACCTGGCACGCCGAAGGGAGTCTGTTGCATGGATAGACTCCTTGGTTCTGTTGACAGAGGGTCTTGAGAAGGCCAAAAAAATGCACAAATACTTCAACCACTGCACTTTTCACGGTATTTTTTTACAGAAGTGTGTTTGCTTGCTTTCTAGATCTCTGTAGGTTGCAATGTACGGAGCCTGTGGTGAGGCTTGCATGAGTTGCAAGTGTGTGTTGCCAGAAGGCTTACCGCTGCATATGTTCTTAAGCAGAATTGTGCAAGTCCACACTGTGTCTGCAAGATGTCAATATAGAATCTTGGTGCACATTTGGGGCTTACTTGTCCCAGAATATCTGTAGAGCAAGGCAGTGATGTGCCGCCTTGGCTTCGGAGTCCAACGGTGGTTTTTGGGGAGACATGTACTAAGTCAAGGAAGTCGGAGTGGACAAGGGTCTGTTGTGATATCAAAGCTTACGAATTTAGCAATCCTGCTCTTAGCCGGGAGTTCGCGATAATCTTACCTTCTGACCATTTACTACTCCACACCTTCCTCAAAAGATACCACATCCCTAATCCCCACCCTTGTATATGGTGGGACACCTCCAGGATATCCTAGAGAATTAAGAAGCAAAGGTGCATTTACTGAACTCAAAATAATAATTTGGACATCAACATTTCCCCAGCCTGCTCACGCTCGGAGTCTGGGGCAGAAGAGTCCTTATGGATTGAATGAATACTGGGGGGTCTACAGTGATTCCAGAAGGTTGTCTACTGAGCTAAACACTGCGACGCCGGCCGCGCATCGCGATTCCTTCAACTTGCACATCCTCTCGTATCCCACAGGCTCCTTTCTTGCAAATTGTCCCTCCGTGTGATTGGTGTATGACGCAAGGCGATTGAAGTGAGGGCTTGCAAGTAGGTGCGCAACAATGGCGGTCTGAGCCTTGCTGTTGAGAACATACGGACGGTCTGTGCCCTGACCGTAGAAGATGCCGGCGTTCACAAGGGTGTGAGTTACAAAAAAATGAAGTGCACTGGCCATTTTAATGCACAAGTGTGAAGCCCGGCGCAAGGAAACCTGCCGATGTCCGGCCCTGCTGGCGCCCAAGCTCCTTCTCCGCTGCCGTCTCGACCTTGGCAGAGCAGGTACTGCGCACGGCAGGGAGCGCCACCGCGCCGAGGCCTGTGTGGATGTGGGCGGTGGCATGTACACGCACCTGAACTGCAGCAAAGTTTAAGAGGTGCCCCCACTCTTGCATAGACATGCACCACTTATTGTGGACTGGGGTGGGTCACGTAAACGGCGAGAAAGTTGCGCCGCTGCGTGTTTGGGGCACTTCAGTAAACAGGGTTGGATGTGGGGGAGTGTTGTTGCGCTCCTGTGGGACCCAGATCATAGCTAAGACGGGGACAACAAGGAATGTTAGTGCTGTCTAGCGAGTCGGGTCGTATGTGAGTACCGCGTTGACTGAGGGGTCGTTGAGTTGGCTCCAGGGGTGATGCCGTGCACAACAACCCCTCAGGAAATGCGGCGCTCACACACGATGTGCAGAGAGAGCGAGGGGCTTACCTTGAAGGCGAAGTGGCGCACGCGAGATGATGGCTCGGATAGAGAGTCTGTTGATGTCACAGCATGTGGTGTGACCATCAACGCGTCTCAAAGCCCTGTGTCCGTGTGCTACGGAATATGAAGAAGGGCCGCAGCCTGCACAAGTCCAACTGTCTATCTACAATACATCATAATTCTTTCCTGATTTTATGACCATTATTGGCCTTGATACAAGCTTGGTCTGCGACAGGCGGCGGCGACGCTTGATGGCGCGCCATCGGCGCGCCGATCATGACCGGAAACTTCCGGACGTGATGGCCTCGATGGCCGGCCCAGTGACGGAGACGGTAACGGTCACCGTACCGTTCTGTTGTTTTCAGGCCAAATAAGGCAATGATTTAACACTTTATTCAATGTTTGATGAAACCACTCGGCTACCTCCAAACCCCTCCCCTTGGAGGCGCCAACTACCCCCCATCACCCCTCTAACTAGAGGACCTACGTGGGCTACGGAGGTGTTTGACACCTCCTGGTCACAGGGGACAGCTATATCCAGCACGCATCCTGCGGTACCCACGAAGCCTTCGTCTGCCTCCCCCCCCGGAACACCCCACTTATCGATGGTGAAACACAGAGCAGCCCGTAATACGACGATCCACCTCGATTTCACAGTATGCAATACAGAGGACACCCTCGCGGCCGCGATACAAGCCCTCCAGGGTAGCCGCACAATCTTCCTCGACTGCGAGGGCGAAAAGCTAGGCCTGAAGGGCGGGTGCCTCTCCCTTATCTCGCTCGGGATGCCCGTCCCAGATGCTGAACAGCCGCGAATCTACATCATCGATGCCTTGGTCCTCACGGTCCGCACCCTGCGGCCGATATTCGCCATCCTCGAGACGCCCGACATCACTAAGATCGTTTTCGATGGCCGGATGGACCACACCGCTCTGTTCTTCCGCAAGAACACGAAGCTCCGGATGCAAAACGTCGTCGACCTGCAGCTCGCGGAGGTCAAGTCGCGCGCCCGCCGGGGAGAGGGCTGGATGGCGCAGCGAACGCGGCTGAGTCCCTACCTGCCGGCGAACGAGGTGAAGCGCCATGTGGCTCTGTACGAGGAGGTGCACAAGCTCGCGGGACTCGAGCAGGTCGTGCGCGAGCACCAAGTGGACGTCCCCCAAGAGCAGCTGACGGCCAAAGGTCTGCATCCACCCGCTCTCAGTTAGGAGCTCACACCACCCAGCGAACTTCACGCACAAAAATTGGATCAAGCGCCCTCTTTCACGCACCTATCTGCAGTACGCGGCGACCGACATCGCGCTCATCGCACGCCTGCGGGCGAAGTTCAGCGCAGAGGGCTACCTCGCCGACGCAGGGGTGCTCGCTGCGCAAAGCCTCCGTTACGTGAATATGTGGACGCACGGCCCACAGCCCCTGTTAGGGGACGTGTATAAGCTCCATGCGCTCCTCCCCCTGGGGATCCTGATTCTGGACGACGTGACGGACGAGGCGGGGAAATACTGTGCCGGGTGCGGGCGGACTTTGGCGCAGGACTGCTTTTCTGCGTCCGCGTGGAAGCGCGCACGAGGTCGGAGCTGCCTAGTGTGCAGGGCTATTGGGGTGCGACTTGAATGGAAGGATGCGTTTCGAAGGGCGGTCGGGAAGTCACGATGATATGGCGATGGAGAATGTGTGGTTGTATGTCTGAATCTTCCTGGTTCGTTTTATTTGATCATCAGGACCAGAGGTTGATAGTGTACATTACTAGTCCTGTTTTTACTCTTCCCTTACTGCAGCATTTCCTTCGTTTTCTTCAATGAGACGTACGGGTAGAGTGACAAAGTTTGCTTTTTCACACTGGTTGATTAGACTCGAGCCCTCAGCCAGTACTACGCTTTCGAGAGCGGCAGCAAATCAATGACAGTCGAATCTCGATCAATTTAGGCCGGCGAAAAAGTGACTGGAGCTTTCGAACCGGCGGCTAGGAGGGTTTGCCGGTGTAGGTTTTCTGACTTGGATTTCCGCTGATTGAAAAGTCAAACTCATTCATGTAAATTCTGCAAAGAGCTTGAAGACCGTTTCTTTCATCAAAAATTCATTCCAAGGATTTCCATGTAGTTTTCGAAGTAGTGTTATCGAAAATTGAGACCACCAAGTATTACAAAAGCAAAGTGAGGCCCCGGATCCGACAAGGTCATTCATACTCCTTTTTTTTGCCCTCCTATTCGATCCCTCCCAAGCGGAACAGATAGTAAGGATCCCACTGCCGCGGAAACAACTAGCTAGTAGGTTCTTCCACGCGATCTCCAGCTTTAGTTCGACGAGTCGTTTGAACCACCTCCGTAGCCCACGTAGGTCCTCTAGTTAGAGGGGTGATGGGGGGTAGTTGGCGCCTCCAAGGGGAGGGGTTTGGAGGTAGCCGAGTGGTTTCATCAAACATTGAATAAAGCGTTAAATCATTGCCTTATTTGGCCTGAAAACAACAGAACGGTACGGTGACCGTTACCGTCTCCGTCACTGGGCCGGCCATCGAGGCCATCACGTCCGGAAGTTTCCGGTCATGATCGGCGCGCCGATGGCGCGCCATCAAGCGTCGCCGCCGCCTGTCGCAGACCAAGCTTGTATCAAGGCCAATAATGGTCATAAAATCAGGAAAGAATTATGATGTATTGTAGATAGACAGTTGGACTTGTGCAGGCTGCGGCCCTTCTTCATATTCCGTAGCACACGGACACAGGGCTTTGAGACGCGTTGATGGTCACACCACATGCTGTGACATCAACAGACTCTCTATCCGAGCCGTCATCTCGCGTGCGCCACTTCGCCTTCAAGGTAAGCCCCTCGCTCTCTCTGCACATCGTGTGTGAGCGCCGCATTTCCTGAGGGGTTGTTGTGCACGGCATCACCCCTGGAGCCAACTCAACGACCCCTCAGTCAACGCGGTACTCACATACGACCCGACTCGCTAGACAGCACTAACATTCCTTGTTGTCCCCGTCTTAGCTATGATCTGGGTCCCACAGGAGCGCAACAACACTCCCCCACATCCAACCCTGTTTACTGAAGTGCCCCAAACACGCAGCGGCGCAACTTTCTCGCCGTTTACGTGACCCACCCCAGTCCACAATAAGTGGTGCATGTCTATGCAAGAGTGGGGGCACCTCTTAAACTTTGCTGCAGTTCAGGTGCGTGTACATGCCACCGCCCACATCCACACAGGCCTCGGCGCGGTGGCGCTCCCTGCCGTGCGCAGTACCTGCTCTGCCAAGGTCGAGACGGCAGCGGAGAAGGAGCTTGGGCGCCAGCAGGGCCGGACATCGGCAGGTTTCCTTGCGCCGGGCTTCACACTTGTGCATTAAAATGGCCAGTGCACTTCATTTTTTTGTAACTCACACCCTTGTGAACGCCGGCATCTTCTACGGTCAGGGCACAGACCGTCCGTATGTTCTCAACAGCAAGGCTCAGACCGCCATTGTTGCGCACCTACTTGCAAGCCCTCACTTCAATCGCCTTGCGTCATACACCAATCACACGGAGGGACAATTTGCAAGAAAGGAGCCTGTGGGATACGAGAGGATGTGCAAGTTGAAGGAATCGCGATGCGCGGCCGGCGTCGCAGTGTTTAGCTCAGTAGACAACCTTCTGGAATCACTGTAGACCCCCCAGTATTCATTCAATCCATAAGGACTCTTCTGCCCCAGACTCCGAGCGTGAGCAGGCTGGGGAAATGTTGATGTCCAAATTATTATTTTGAGTTCAGTAAATGCACCTTTGCTTCTTAATTCTCTAGGATATCCTGGAGGTGTCCCACCATATACAAGGGTGGGGATTAGGGATGTGGTATCTTTTGAGGAAGGTGTGGAGTAGTAAATGGTCAGAAGGTAAGATTATCGCGAACTCCCGGCTAAGAGCAGGATTGCTAAATTCGTAAGCTTTGATATCACAACAGACCCTTGTCCACTCCGACTTCCTTGACTTAGTACATGTCTCCCCAAAAACCACCGTTGGACTCCGAAGCCAAGGCGGCACATCACTGCCTTGCTCTACAGATATTCTGGGACAAGTAAGCCCCAAATGTGCACCAAGATTCTATATTGACATCTTGCAGACACAGTGTGGACTTGCACAATTCTGCTTAAGAACATATGCAGCGGTAAGCCTTCTGGCAACACACACTTGCAACTCATGCAAGCCTCACCACAGGCTCCGTACATTGCAACCTACAGAGATCTAGAAAGCAAGCAAACACACTTCTGTAAAAAAATACCGTGAAAAGTGCAGTGGTTGAAGTATTTGTGCATTTTTTTGGCCTTCTCAAGACCCTCTGTCAACAGAACCAAGGAGTCTATCCATGCAACAGACTCCCTTCGGCGTGCCAGGTCTGTTCATCAATATGTACTGCCCTATCAGATCGACGGGTACCCGGCCAACATCACCTTTGTCTGCCCTGCTCAAGCTTGTCCGGCGCCTTCGCGATGGATGGCACAACAAAGAGATACAATGGATGACACTTACCGAGGATGAGATCGAAGAGCTCGCCAGGGCCCGCTGCACCCAACGGATCACCCATCTTCACTCGCGCCTCCGCCCCCTCTTCCTGCATCCCGACGGCAGCTGGGAGCGCTGCTGCTGCCGTCCCCTCGACCCCCTCTACCACGGACACCGGATGCTGCACCCGCCCATGCAGGTCTTGGGGGTAGCACACTGCTCGTGGATGTTTCGCTGCTGCTCGGGACCGGAGCGGGCGCGGCACCGGCTCGTGTGATGTGTAGGGACCGAGGAACTGTGTGCCCCCCTCGCACCGGCGCTGTCGCTGTACGCCTGCCACGTCCTGTGCCAAGGCCCAAGGCAAAAGCCGCAGCTCGTACACTGTTCCCGGAGCCCAGCCAAGCCCATTGTACAGGAACGTGTGAGGACGGTGCAATGAAGTGTGGCCGCCTGCGCAGCGGCAGCCCGCACCTCCTCCACGCTTGCCGCCCAGATGCCTCCCTATGCAAATTGAGGCGCCGCCGGTACTGCCAATGGAGCTCTCTTCAGCACCGGCTTCTTTTCTATATAGACACATACTCTGCTCATGCCCCCTTCAATTACTTATGTCTTATATAGATAAAATAACTACTTATGGTCCAATGAGGATGTGGGAACTGAAAAAAGGCTGCAAATAGAGTCCTGAAGACTTCAGGTGGGTGGAGTCTTTTTTCCTGATTTTACGACCATTATTGGCCTTGGTACAAGTGGTCTGCGACAGGCGGCGGCGACGCTTGATGGCGCGCCGATGGCGCGCCGATCATGACCGGAAACTTCCGGACGTGATGGCCTCGATGGCCGGCCCAGTGACGGAGACGGTAACGGTCACCGTACCGTTCTGTTGTTTTCAGGCCAAATAAGGCAATGATTTAACACTTTATTCAAGGTTTGATGAAACCACTCGGCTACCTCCAAACCCCTCCCCTTGGAGGCGCCAACTACCCCACATCACCCCTCCAACTGGAGGACCTACGTGGGCTACGGAGGTGGTTTGAACGGCATACGGGACAGGGGTAGGCCAAAAATGGGTGATGGCACTGATGGGAAACTAATCCGACGCTCAATCATGCTACAAAGAATTGGTTGCTGATTCGAATAAATCTAGAGCAGAAGATCTTTTCACAGGAGGAGTTTGACCTTGAATCAAGAAGCGGAAATTGTGAGCGGAAATTGTTAGCGGAAATTTCTCCAAGTCAAGACTCAAATAACCTGCATCGGCAATCGCCGAACTTACTAACCGCCGGTCACAAGGCTCCAGCCGCTTCGCCGTAACCTTGCGATCGATTGTCATCGCATTCCGTGCTCGGCGTCTGCGGCTGGGTTACAATACTTAATTGATCAATATTATTGATAAAAATTAGAGTGAAAAAGTGACGAAATATAATTTTCCGCCACGCCGCGGCGTCGGCCCCCTGTTGAAGTTTATGAAAATACCCGTTTATTCATGGAGCTGAAGTATGACGGGGCCGGTAGGCGTCAGGTCTCATCAGGCCTGATCTGGGCCTCACTGGCAACTGCCGGTGAACTGATTTTTATCGATCTTTCCAAAGAAATTAGCTTGCGGTTTCATATAACCTAGCAAGCCTCTGTCATGAACTTCGCTAAGTTTCATAGCCTGGTTGAAGGGCGGGGCAAAGACAATAAGCAGAAACCCTGATTCTGCGTCGGAGCTCGCACCGAACACTTTCGCACGTGCCGCATCGGCATCGCAGCCGAGATTACGTGGCATGCACTGTTCCCCACCGACCACCATGTCGACTGCAGAAAACGGTCTGGTGGCCAAGAGGCGAAAGGGTCATCGGCCCTGCGATATCTGTCGACGGAAGAAGCGTATGCTCCTGTGTGTTCTACTTGCAGATGACCGCTGAACTCACGGTCTTGTTTAGGTCGTTGTCAGTCTATCGCTCTTCTCAAATGCGATATATTCATTTCTGGTATAGGCGACGGCAAAGACCCTTGCGCTTTCTGCGTCCAGCGGGAACTTAGCTGCACTTATCAAGATCGCACAGTGGTAGGAACAGGTTCGTTTTTTTTTCACCTCGATAAACTTATCGGCTCGCAGAATCGCTCTAGGAACAGGCAAGCAGAGAGACTCTCCGCTGCTCATACTGACAATACACATCAAGCTATGTGCAATCGATAGGAGGGCGTCTCCAGACCGTCGAATCCATGCTGCAGTCCAACGGACCCTCGTCGTCACCGGCCTCGTATGCGGGCCCCGCGGTAGAGCTAGCGACATGCGCAATCAGAAGGCTCAACGACCCATTCCCCGCACCCCACTCGGACGATCTCACCTTTCTCGAGCTCTCCGACAACCTCCAGGCGCTTTCACTGAATAATCATGGCGACTGCGGTTTCCAAGGAAAGTCGTCCCAGGCGATGCTCGTCAAGGCCGCCATGGATCTGAAGAGCAGCTATGGTCTCCCACGCACCTCTGTCCGCCTCCCCACCACCTGGAGAATCAAACAGGTTGGTCTTTACCTCACTGTCGCATGCCCCCTAATATTTTGCTGCAGTGGGAAGACGAACGCCCCGCGCAGAGCCCACATTTTAATTTTCCGCCAGACGACCTCATGCGCACGCTCCTCGGACTCTACTTTGAGCATATAAATCTGATGATACCGCTGTTACACCGCCCGACGTTCGAGCGCGCCGTCGCCGCAGGCATGCACCTGCGCGACGCCGGCTTCGGCGGGACCGTGCTCCTTGTCTGTGCGGTCGGTGCGCGCTATCAGACTGACGGCCCATCCGGGAGCGCGGGCTGGGAGTGGTTCGACCAGGTCGAGCTCGCAGGGAACCCGCTGCGCGGCCAACCGACGCTGTACGACCTGCAGTGCTACTGTGTCCGTCCCGCGTTTCGTCCGTACACACCTTTGGTGCTGACGCACAGCGCAGCTCTCGGTGGAGTTTCTTGAGCGTGCTTCGGGCCCGCGGGCGTGCTGGACGCTCGTGGGCTTCGCGATTCGGCTGGGGCAAGACATCGGCGCGCACCGCATGAAGATGAATATGCGCGCGCCGACGCCCGAGGAGGAGCTCGAGAAGCGCGCGTATTGGTCCGCCCCGTTCTCACATCGTATGCCTGCGCTCACACTTCCGCAGGATCCTGGTCCTGTTCGACACGCATCTCAGCGGCGCGCTGGGGCGCTCGATCGCCATCCACTCGAGCGAGTGCGCACTATGCGTCCACCATGCGATTTATTGCCTGACTAGCAGCCTCAGGTTCGACCTCGCGCCGCCCATCATGTGCGACGACGAGTACTGGGAGGCGGACGCGGGCCGCCCCGCGTTCACACAGCCTGCGGACACGCCCTCCCACGTGGACTTCTTCGCATGCCAGCTGAGCTTGGGCAAAATCCTTGCATACGCGCTCAGGATTCTCGTGCGCCCCTGCTGCCGCATCTCCCGCGGCGCACTCTGACCGCATCCACTAGTACTCGACGAATCGCAGCAAGACGCTGATGGGGCTGCGTGACCCCGGGTGGGAGGCCAAGATCGTCATCGAGTTCGACTCGGCGCTCAATGTGTGGTTCGACTCCATCCCCGCGCACCGTGTGTCCCGTCTCTTCGCTCCCTAGATGCCCAACGACGCTCATCCGGGCGGGCAGTGCGCTGGGACCCCGCGGGCCCGGCCGACGTGTTCTTCGACCAGGCGGCGGCGCTGCACTGCAGCTACTACCTCGCGCAGATCCTGATCCACCGGCCATTCATCCCCGCCGTGCGCCGCTCTGCCGGCGCCTCAGAGCCCACCGTGCGTCCTTCCCTGTCGTTTTTTGTGGTCACCGCAGACGGCTCATGCCCCCAGCCCTTCCCGTCGCTCGCGATCTGCAACAACGCCGCGCGCGCGTGCGCGAACGTCGCGGAGATCCAGCAGCGCCGCCGCCCGCGCCACCCGCTCCTCTTCGCGCAGGTGCGGCTCTCCCTCTCGTGCTCGGACGCCTGCTGACGGACACGCACACGTTTTGCAGACGGCGGCGTTTACGTCCGGGATCGTGCTGCTGCTCAACATCTGGGGCGCGCATCGCACGGGTGTGGGCGTAGACGCGGATCTGTCGGACGTGCACCGCTGCACGCGTGTGCTGCGCGCCTCCAAAGCGTACTGGCCGTCCGCGGGGCATCTCCTGTACGTCCCGCCCGCCCTTCCGGCCGCTCGTGCGCTGCTAACCTTTTCTCCTGCTTCCCTGTGCATCCCTCCTCAAATTTCCTTTGCGAAACAACAAAACAAGGGACACCCTGGAACAGCTCGTGAAGCTGCACGACGTGCCGCCCGCGCCAAGCCGCCACGGCGCCGCCGTGCACGACCCATCGCCCTTCGTCCCCTCGGAAGAGCCGCGCGACCACCTAGAAGACACCGCGCCGCCTGCCTGGTCGTCGTACGCTGCCCTCGGGAGCAACATGGTGGACCGCGTGGAGAACTTCGGGGAACTGCCCGCACGCCCCCCGCGCGCGACTGACTTCTCGGCAGCAGGCGCATTCCCCGAGACGCTCGATGGCACGCGGTTCGATGAGGCGCCTGCCGTGGAAATCCCCGTGTTCGCCGCGTCGCAGGCGTACGATGTCCCGTACGCCTCGTATGCGAACGCGAATGGGTCCACGAACGAGACCACGTACGGCGATTTTGCGCGGGAAACGGCGGAGATCTGGTCCGCTGCGCCAAACGCGTTCGAGTGAGTCTGTTCTTATATCGACGGGGCCTGCGCATACTCATGTTTTGGGGTCTAGGGTGTCGGATTGGGATATGTATCTGAGCAGTCTCGCGGATGCAATGGGCACGGACCAGAGCATCCCGTCGCAGGTTTGAGTATTTCGGATTATTGTCACTGAGTTTCACAGTACATCGTACAAGAGGACTATCTCGAATGAAGGAATGAACCATAGATGTCTCCATCGTGTTCGAGGTTCCACCAGAACAATTGCTTCTATCTATTCATTCTGGGGTGGCCAGCCTTATTCCTGCATCATCCGGGGAAAAAACATCGCGGTAAAGCCGACAACACTGACGAGCATTTGGCTTTTGACATCGAGAACATCCGATTGCTGTGTGTACCAGCAGAACACTCGCGATCCGATGAATCCACAGGCAGCTGACGCCGGAAGACCGATCATCCAAGTCTTCTTCTGGGTCTGTGGCTCCTTGGGAGGGTGCGGCACCTCAAGCCAGTCGTAAAGGCACATATTCAGCGCCAGCACCACACACGTCGCGGTGAGACCCCCGAGTGCGCCTATGGGGCCGGATGTGAACATTGTGGACTGGTATTGGCCTGGAAGGGCGTAGGCGAGGAGTGCGTGTCCGAGGATCATCACGAGGGCTGTCTCGGCAGCTTCGCAGACTGCACGGGTGATAAATTCGACTGGGCGAATGACCGCGATCCTTTCTTCGCTCGATGCGTCGAGCTTCAATTTCTGACCTGTGAAGATCTCCGATTCGGCATCTTTTAGTATGTTCTTGGCGTTCTTCTTGTCTATCCAGGATGGGAGAAGAGACACGTAGCGCAAGAGGAGTGCGGCACGCGCATCTTGGGGTAGGAGAGTTGGAACTTCAACAAGTGAGGAACGAGCCTTTTCTTTGTTGAAGCGTCTGTCTAGGAGAGACTAAGTTGTTACTGTCTCGGACCATAAACAAGAAATCAGTGATAACTTACGTGTTAGTAGTATTTCAGCCTCCGCGTCAGGATCACGCTCTTGAACTGGGCCGCCATCAAGTTGTTGTGTGCTCAATGTTTCCTGGGAACAGGCAGGCGTCTCGTCGGATAGGAGAGTTGGAGCTATCTCGAAACCATAAACACGGAATCGGCTATGGGCGTTGGTAAACTTACATTCCTCATCCTCCGAGTCCGAAAGATCAAGCTTTCGAGCTGGGCCGCCATCAGGTTTTTGAGTGCTTAGTGCTTCTGGGGTACAGCTTGTGGATGGAGACTTTGTCATGACTAGAATCCCCGGTGCCTATCAGGACATGAATGATGTGCGTGAGAGGAGGTGAATATGTGGAAGAGTTACAGACCTGGAAAAGGCGGAGTCCGT
This sequence comes from Mycena belliarum, assembly GCA_029282135.1. Taxonomy (NCBI): domain Eukaryota; kingdom Fungi; phylum Basidiomycota; class Agaricomycetes; order Agaricales; family Mycenaceae; genus Mycena; species Mycena belliarum. Next base: position 475,821 of record JARJCN010000017.1, read on the forward strand.
ATAAAGTAACTTATGTAAACTTACTTTAACTTTACTTGTCCCTTCGGCATGTCTTGCCGTAAGTTAGCTTAAGGTTTCCCACGCTCGGTGAAAGTAACTTATTTCGAACTCCGCCCACCTGCTAACGGCGGCTCTCCTGAAACTTGTGTCCAGTGCCTGGAGCAACATATATAAGTGACTCAAGTTGTAAATGTGGTATATATATATGCCTTAGTATACTAGTACTGTTGTTACCCCATATTGCACATCATTGTTGTGTGTCTTGTCAATCCTCCGACACAAGGGGGAAATGCCAGGATATTTGGAGGAAATCTGGGAGAGTTATGGGGATAATCCAGGTCATGATTACTGTGAAATCTTCGCCCTCAGGGCTGGTACCAAATTGCTTTCGGGATTCTGGGTTCATGATGAATAATCAAACAAAATTTGGTGGTTGCTGTGGTTAGTGCTGGCTGAACAGATTCCTGCCTATGATCACATGCAGGTCCAGAGTGGGGGTGAATAAATATTAAGCCAACTCTGCCTGGTGTTGGTGTTGGCATTTTCGTTTTGAGGAGCTCATTTCTTGACTTCACACTGATTATTTGGTTCAATCGAAGTGAGCTGATGCGCTCAAGGCAGTGCTGCAGTGGGCTGGTGAGAAAATCCCCATTGTATATGCTTCAAGTAATAAATCCATCTTTGATTGGTTCCAAGTGTGTTTCATAATATTATAGAGTCTTTTCTGTCATTCCTAATAATCCAGCAATATCACCAGGATGCCTGGCAAGATGCCTGAGTCTTGGTACTTGCTCATACAAGATAGTTAGAGTCTCCTCATGAATAACATATGCAGCTCTGGCAGGAACTCAAGAAGGAATTCGTTCTGTGCATTGCACCCAAGTTGAATTCCATGGACTGATTCTTGCTTGATTAAATTTCAGCAAAATCCTGATCAACTTCTTGTCTATGGTCCTACCATGCCTTACTTTGTTCGATTTAAGATACCTGCCTTGCGGGGTACCACTACCCCACCATCTAAGCTGTGGTTGAAATAAACTGATTGGTTGACTGTACTCTAGTTACAATCAGTTGAGGACCGGCCCCAAGTGCTAAATCCACCACAGAAAGGTAAAGCTGTATCTTTGGTTCTGGGACCGTCAGCTCATTACTTCAAGTAAGCACAAGTTACTTGCAGGTACCTTAAGTTAACTTGGCGCGCCAAGTTCCATCAGCGCGAGTAACTTATAGGATCAGATGGCATCATTAACTTGTACTTTTACGTGGTAAACTGACTTGCCCTGCCATAAGTAAAGTAAAGTTACTTTTGGCAGGCTAAGTTACTTTTCATAAGTTACTTTTGTTGGCACCGAAAAGGCGCGGCCGGCTTGGTGTTTGATTCCACCGACATACTTCAGAAAGCAGCTATTACTTCAATTTGACAGGTTGTGGGTTGGGAGCTGCACTGAGATCAATCAATAAACCGAACCTCAAGTTCAACACAAACATGGGGGAGTAGTAGCCGACGGGACAGAAAATTAGGGGAATGTGTTAGAGCTAGCGCCAGCCCGCTCGCCTTTTATTCCTTACGAAAAGCTGTGCGCAAACACTGTGGCCAACCTAGCACGCACGGTAAACACTGTGGCCACTTCATCACGGACGATCTAAATTGGGTGAGCTTATATTGAGCTTCAATTCATATCTCGGGTGCCGTGGCCAAGCTCCGGCGGAACTATTTTGGGTATTAGTTGTGCTCCTGAATAAAGAATATGCCCGACAGATTGCGAGTCCATAGACTCGGGACGGACGTCAGACAAGATGGTCATTCTACAAAATCTACCCCTCGGTGTTAGCGCTCAGCTCAATCAGGGCAGATCTTCGTAGCTACAAATGTCTCGGATCGATCTCTGCCTCGATCGGGCTCTTGTATGCACGCTACAATAAATCTTGGAAAAGCGGATGAGGGCCACACTATTCTAAGATCAAACGGGCTAATTAGCATTGGGGCACCGTGTAATTTAGGGGAAACCCAGTAGGGTTCAGCCAGGTGGAGAGCTCAACAGGTGCAGAAACATTCCAAGTATCGCCTTCCTTGAGGAATCGGGTATAACATATCTCGACGAACTGTCTCGCCTGCTAATAGCATCCTGTCGCGTGGGGTGGTGGCCTTCGCACGCCATGATTCAATTCAAGGCAAAGAAGACGTTGATTGAATGCGCACGAGCCAGTTGGATTACGCACCGCGAAGGAATGACCCAGTCTCTTGCTTGAATAGGTGTGCAGCATCTGTACAACGACGAAGTAGGACGGACGAACGCGAATCAGAGTCATGTCGTTAGGGCGATGAAGCAGCCTCGGTGGTCGAGCCTAAGCATAAAGTGTTATAACTAGAGGGAGAAGAATGGGGGACCTTTAGGCAGCTCAGCTCTGATGACGAAGAACTCGAAACGATTCCAGCTTTGCAAGCAACGAATACGCCCCCGAGAGCGGCTTTGCTTTCAGGAAACGAGGAATTGAGGAGTGAGAACGAGTAATAGATGGAAGTCGAGCTTGCAAAAGACTGTATTCTTCGAAGAGATCCTCTGAGTACTAAGTCTTGTTTAGTACGCAAGAAATCGGATAGTAACGGATACCGGCAACTTACCAGCAAGACGCCGTGCGACAAGACAAGCTTGGAAGTTTGCTGGAGATAGAAGACTCGTGACAGACGGACGGCGGCGTCCATGGACCCCAAAGAGCCCGAATCCAGTCAAAATTTGACGAAAATCGGATGACTCGGATGAGATCGGATGGCGGTCCGGGTCAGAAACAAGGCGCAGCCTGCACGTGCTGTACTACCACGTGGAGACCCCGTGCTACGTGTGTGACTGCTTGGTCAGCAGCTGCATAGTATAAAAAGCGTCACGCGCGTCTCGATTTTCTTCGAACAAACCATGAGGACGTACGTGTCATTTCTTTGTCCCACCTTGACCTCGCTGACCTCTTCTTCAGATAAAAGTTCGAGCGGGGTATAAGCTCCTCCGCCTCCCCGCCCGCGTTCCCGTCCTCTAGACTATCGGCCGCCGTGTACGTACGTCGGGTCGCCCGCCGCCGCCGTGCGCTTTTCGAGGGCTCTGGGGGCGCTGAGGCGCCGCTTCGGCTGGCGCTCATGACACGCCGCTAGGGAAGCAGAGCGTGTGGTGGTTGGGGGGCGACCTACATTCTTTGTAGCTCTAGTGTGTCTTTGCTGCTGTATCTTTTGTCAGTGTAACTCTGCTATCGATCAGTCCTTGCTTGCCTACCGCCTTTGCTTTCGCTGCAATTCTCTTCGCCCACCACGTTGGTGCTATACCCGGGAGAAGGGATATGTGGTACGTCGCCAGACTTTCTGCTGCTCGTTGCGCATTCCGTGACTCCTTGATCTCCCCTTGCCCCTCGTCGCCCTGTCGTTCGCCTGTGCCCAAGCCGATGCAGGGGTCTAGCATGGATCCGGTTCGGGCGGTCGCTCGTAGCATGGCCCCTTCCTGAATGAGCGACGCTCATTCCTTCAGGCGGGAGGCTGGCGTATCCCGCTGACGAGCTGCGCGAGCGCGTGGGGGCTGGGGGCGACCCAAGACAGCTCTTGTCCGTCCGCCCTTGTTTGGCGTTTGCTTCCCTTCTTGCTTGCGCTGTATCATTTCCCGACGTTGTTGATGTAAATCTGCTCGCGTTTCGGGCACTCTGGGGCTCTCGCATGTGCGGGGTGCATCCTGAGGCTTGATCCTCCTCGCCATATCATTGCCCCCCGCTTGCTGATCGATTCCTCTTTGTCATGATTTTTCTTTGCTCTGATATCTTGCTTCGCTGCTTTCTTGCTGGAGGGCCAGATCCACGCCTTCTACATTAACCTCAGCTTCGCCTCCAAGTTCCCGTTCCCGCTCTTCGACCCTCTAGGGAACCTGGGCTGGCCTGCTCTCCTCACCGCCCGTTGTCATATCTATGCCCTAGCTGATAGGCCGTCGCATACGTATGAGGGTAAGTAAGTACTGATGCGGAGAGATCACTCGGAAAAGCGCGCAGCCCGGAAGGACTGCGACCTGTTGGAGGCGGTACCGCTGTCGACGCTTTCTCTTTCCCAACTCCGCGTCGCCCCGCATTGCATATCGAAATTGTTGGAAGGTTGGAATGAACGCGGCGACGCCAGCGTACTTCGTCTACCACAGGCGGACCGAGCTGAACCTCGACAGCTGGAGCGCGAGGTGTTCGAGACAACAGCTTCTCTGCTTCCCGGCGCTGCGCCGAAACTCTTGCGTGGCGTGCCGTCCTCTGCTGGTCAGTCCAGCGATATCATTGCCCCTTTCTTGCTCAATACACCACAGGATTGAGCCCAAGCTCTACACCATTATCACGATATACGGGTTGCAGGAAAAGGCCGCCTCTGACATGGCCCTCCTCCACGCCATCGACACAAAGCCGCGGGGGTTCCTCGCCCATGCCGTGCAGCACCTCCACTTATTTGGTGTGCCCCGAAACGCTTGGCCATTATGTATCTGGATCATTCTCGTTTGATTGGCCCACTCTTCATCAGAATGCAAAGGCGCTGGCCGAGGATCTCGTCCTGAGCGGCCACCGTGTGGTCATTTCGGAACACAACAATGCTCCAAGAGACTGGTACGATGGAGCTCGGGGCCACCCAGATATATGGGCCAGTACTGACGTAGACTCGAAACAGTCACTTTTTTCGCCCAGTAGATATTGATGACAGTCGATCAACTTCGCCAGCACCCTCTGATCGACTGTCATCAAAGGTGTGTTGGTGTCCGGCTGTGTTCGAGTCTAGTACTGACGCATTCATTGCACGCAAGCGAACAGGAGAGAGTCCTAGTCAGCTTTCACCTCTACCTATCAGTATCAAGATTCATCTGACGCTGATTTTCAGCCACGGATCACTACTTGAGACCTGCGGAGCCCGCTCCAACTTCAGAGGGTGCTGACAGCCTTGCGAACGAAGTGCCGCCCTCGGACTCTACATCGCGAAAGCGGCTAGTACTCCTACAATCATGTAATTGAGAGCATTTGATACTTTCAATTAGTTTTCATGTTCGATTGACACGCATTACAGGAGGTCAACCGTCGAACTGACTGGAAAAAAAATCTAGCTTAGCACCAGGGCCATGAAGATAGTAGCGATTATCGCTACAAGTATATGAATCGCCCGACAGCCCAGCATCACTTCTCTCGACCTGGCGGCTTCAATCCTCCGCTGCCACTAGTGCTAAGCGGGCAGCCTGCATAGTTGAAACTTCAGGGTATCTAGCCTTCAAGGCGCATACGTGGAACTGGATAAATGGCACGATTTCGTCAAATCCTGCTGTCGCCAATACATACTCCATGCCAGCTTTGTCTTGGGTGACTGCAATATCAGCTCTATGCAATGCTTTCCTAAATGAAAATAAACCTTTGAGGTTCTCTGAGCCAAGGGCCATCGTATCAGGGGAGAACTTCGAAGAGGTTGTGGTTCCTTTGGACCAGACAGCTGGGATTCGGCTGGCGAAGCGCTTTATGTCTTCGAGGAGTTCATTGTCGGGGATGGGGACGTCCCGTCCGTTCCAGAGTAGTAGCACTATAACGAAGTTGCTAATCAAGTTGAAGCCATGGCGGGCCATGTCAGGGCTCCTAAAACGCACTGTAATGCTCGAATCTATCGGCGAGACTGATCTCAGGGTCCTTGACGATATTGGTGACTAAGAACCCCCGGGTGTCCGTCCCCTGTTGCTCAATCCCATAATCGAGGTCCAAGGCCAACTCGATAGCGTTCACGTGGACGAGGATGAACAATAAGAAGTCCCCAGGAGCCGAGGCTTGCAATTTATCCTTGACCATTTTCTCGTCTAGATATATATCGAATATGAATTATCATACGGTATGTCTGTGCAATGAACGAACCTTCGAGAGACGTGGTCTCATTTACGATTGTAAACAGATCAGTGAAAGGGCTTTTGCTGCATTCAAACTTGATTGATGGGTTAGACTCTCTCCGGGTGTAAAGGATTTCCGTGTAGATCTCAATGTATCGCAAAAGCCGGTGAATAGGGAACATGGAGAGCAAATCCAGGAGCTTAGTCCTAGTCACTGCTTTATTCGAATATGGGCTTTCAGCAATTCAGTCTCAGCCTCGAGGAGTGGGTCGCGTACTATCTTCAGATTCGATTCTGCGAGAGAGCACTCCGAGGCGCCTGAGAAGTCCCTTTGTGATCTCTACGAATATGCTTGACATTCAGCATAAGAAGGTGAATAGTTCATAGTATTCACTAACCGAGCGGCTTGAAATGCTGGGATATGGCTTTAGATTCTGTGGTGGCCATAGACTTCGTAGACGGGATTCAGATATCTATGATTCTGGCACTGAGCGAGAGAACATCAGGAAAAATATGACTGGCTACGATGCCCAATGTAGCCCATGTAGCTGCCGTAGCACTGTAGTTTGTCCCCTGAAATATAGTGTCATGTAGTTCCACGCCAAGATTATAGATTACTATATTTAGCTAGGTAGCCATGGGCTTCGTCTACAGAGTAACGGCCTTGACTACAGAGCATCATAGCTGGCCAGTCTCGTAGCCCATATAGCTTGAGGTAGTAGTCAATAGTTGCATTGCTAGTAGAGGGAAATGGGCAGCAGGAGATGAATGGTATTTGGATGAATATAATATAGTCTACTGTATCTATTCGTGCTCGCCGTCCTCCCCGTCTGTCTCAGTGTTTGAATCCTCCTGATACTCCTTGATTGCTGCAGCGAGGTCGGTTTTCGACAAGATTGATTTCTTAACAACTGCAAGCGGCTGAGCGCCGGAATTGGATCTAGAACATATGTGTAATTAGCAACAAATCCAGATAGTACGTGTAACACACTTACCGGCCAATATTGTGAAGGCGGGTGAGTATGATCTCGAGAATCTTGTAATGACCGGTGCTCTTCTCGAATTCTTCAATAGCCGCCAGATGGGTTTCGTATGTCTCCCGATACTCATTGGCAGTGAAGGGGATGTCGGTCCGAATCCCCGTAGCCCACTCGTCGATCAGATTGACAGCCTATGGGAACAGATGAGTCAATGTTAACAGACAAGCAGAGTCCCGTACCACTGTACAAACAAACGTCAGGCCCTCTACTGGGAAAGGACTGAAGAACTCCGGATATGTTGGCCCTTCGTCCCGACGGTTTGCGAACCACATCGCGTTGACGGCCTTCTGGAAAATGGGATGCCGATATATTCCTTTCCGGGCCTCAATATCCTGGATGACATTTTCAGACAACGTCATGAAATGGAAGATAAGGACCTCACTTTGAAGGTGAAGGTGAGGTTCTCCTTCAGCTCCTCGGCCAGCTTCCGGTTGCGCGCGATCGTCTTCTTGTTCTCACCACTGCTGAAGCCATACATGAGTTCGACAAGGGCCCTCATTTTCGTTTTGAGCTCCCCGCGCAGATGCGAGCCGCGACTGGTAATCTTCAGTAGAACACGGGTCAGAGACGAGCGTGATTTTGACTTGGCACGCACCAGTTTGGAGATGGTCGGGGTGATATCCATCACGATCTTGAGCTGTCGACACGCCTCAGCCCATGCCTTGTGCAAGAAGTCCTGCTCCATTGCGTGGTCTGGGAAGGCGTGCACAACACTAAGGTAGCAGCGGTAGATGGCGATGGCCAAAGCTATCACCTCCCGTGTGACATCATCGAAGTCTGCAGCCTTGGGGCGTCCAGTAGTAGTTCCGGTCTTCTGTGCTTGTGCAACGCGCAGATCGTCTGATGGTGAGCGTGGCCGCTTATCACCGGCCGACAGCGATGGTGAGCGGGATTTCGGGATAGGGCTTGAGACCCCTCTGGATACCTGGGTACGGATGTCGAGCTGGGGATGGTCGGGAATGAGACCTCCATCGGTGTTGCGCACCTACAATGCAATCAGCAAGGAAAAGATAAAGAACTGCCGGAAGTACTGGGGGAGGAGAGGGAGAGCGGCGAGGACGAGCAGGGCTTCCTCCACGGGAGTATAATGGGCTCCGGCTGCGACTATGGAGGTGTCTGCGCTGGTCGTCGTCTGCCAGCGCATGGTGACCGTCACGTAGGTCACGGTGCTCGTAACGGTCCTCCTGGTGGTGAGCAGATGAGCTTGCGACGCGCGCGTGGCTTGATGGATGCCGGCGGGAGTCAGAGAAGGTTGGAGTCGGGGGCACCTTGTTGTTCCGCTGTGTAAGGATCTTGGTGGTGGCAGGTCGAGTTGGTACAGGCCGCGAGGTAAACTGAAGATGATCATAGTTTGTATGAATGATCTAGTGTAGAAGTAGAAGGAACACGTACCACGTCGTCGCGCCGAGGGTCTGAATCCTCGTCATAATCAAGCCCAGCAGCCTGCAGCTCTTGTTTTTTTGCTGCCTTTGCCACTTTGTCGGCCTTCGTTTTCTTGCGAGCTTCGGTAGCCTCAGACTCTTTGACTGGTAAAAAGTTGAAACAGTGTGGTAGAGCAAGGAGGGATAAGGGGAACTTGCCAAGGAGCAACATCTTTTCACTCATGCGTCTTTTTCTGCCATGCGTAGGCCGGTCCTCGTCCTCGTCCTCGTCATCTTCCCGTGCGGCAAGGCTGCCATTGTACGTAGGGTCCCTATCATCTGTGGCGTAGTACTGGGTGTCAGAACAGCAAAGCGAGCGAGGTGTTTGTAAGTGAGCTCTTACCTTCTTGATCTTCATGCGTCCGACCCCGAGGGAGAGCATCTTGATAGATAGGCCGACTGAGTAAAAAGAAAGGAGCATGGAAGCGTAACCATACCTTGGCTGGGAGCTTGCTGGGCACCTATGTTTTCCTTATCCCGAGAAGCAGTCACAGGGCGACCACGAGGAGCAGCAGCGGCAGTGGAAGTGGCAGCAGCATGACCCTTAGAAGGATTGGCTGTGGGGGCACGACGAACGGACGGGATGGTGCGCTGAGACATAGATTATGAGGAGGGCAGTTAGCGATAGGGTGGTGCGTAGGAATTTTGGGGCAGGAAAAAAGTAGGGGGGAGAGTGGGGGCACACCTTGGCTTATATAGCGCAGTGCACAGCTGCTTTTATAGGTCTGGGTGGGGCTTGGTATCAACAAACAGGTCGCGTTCAGTGGTGGTTGTTGGAGAGAGTTGTCGTGTTGGAGAGAGTTGTCGTGTTGTTTTTCAAGTCACGAGGGCTGCGGAGCAGCCACAGCGCCGTGCCGCCCGACGAAACACGTTGCAGCTGATTGCTGACTTGGTGAGAACACGACCAAGGAGAAAACACTGTGCCCGCACCTATGCCTCCTGGATTCCGCTGCCAGTACTGTGCGCGCCCGGTCCCAACACGAACGGGCATCAACCGCCATATCGCAAAATCATCAGCCTGCCGGGAAAAATGGGTTAGAAGCCTCAACGCCATCACCGTTGACAGCGGCGAGCTCGACAGCCCTCCTCGTCCCCCTTCACCCAAGCCCGAAGCTGTTCTTGATGACGAGGATGATCCTATGGGAGTTGGCGATGATTTTGTCCCAACACCGCGAGCGGAATCTCCACTACCAGAGCCCATCCAGCAGTCGCGGCGAGCTACCGTAGAGGAGGTTCTTGATGAAGAAGACCCTCGGAACTTCAATCGTTTTGTTGAATCCTTCCCTGCCGAGAACGGGGTGCCGGAAGCTGGAAAGCCTCTGGGACGCGGCGAGACACTGTTTGAGCGCATGCGTCGTCAGAAGGATGCCGAGGGCAATTCGAAGTTTGCTCCGTTTATGGACAGCGACGAGTGGGGCCTTGCGCGCTGGTTGTCCAAGAACGTAAGCCAGACGGCCACAGATGAGTATCTTGGACTGCCGATTGTGAGTAACAATCAAGTTTGGGGGCGTTATCCCTCACCTTATATCTCCAGAATCAGAAGGCGAAGCTCTCTTTCCACAACAACAGAACGTTCTTGCAAAAGATTGATGCTCTGCCAACTGGGCCTGATTGGACGTGTGAGATTGTCACTGCTGCGGGCGACCAAGTTGATGAGAATGGCGAGTTGATGGTAGAGGAGCTGGAGTTGTGGATGCGCGATCCTGTTGAATGCATCAAAGAGCTGATGAGCAATCCTGCCTTCAAAGACCATATGGCATACGCACCGGAGCGGGTTTACGGAAATGCAGAGGGGACCGAGGACAGCCGAATTTTTGACGAAATGTGGACGGCCAATTGGTGGTGGAAGATACAGGTACGCTCTAGTGCGAAACAGATCAGTGCTATATTAATGTGCTTGAATAGAAACTCTTACCTCCCGGCGCGTGTGTTAGCGGCATCATAATATCATCGGACAAGACGAAACTCTCCCAATTTCAAGGCGACAAGACTGCGTGGCCAGTCTACCTAACTATTGGGAACATCTCTAAAGAGATTCGTCGTCAGCCCACGGCGCATGCAACAGTTCTGATCGGGTACTTGCCCGTTTCAAAACTCACCTGCTTTACCGACAAAGCACGATCTCTGGCAGGCTACCGCCTCTTCCATCACTGCATGTCCCTTCTCCTGAAGCCCCTCATTGCCGCAGGAAAGGACGGCGTGGAGATGGTCTGCGCCGATGGCTTTATCCGTCGTGTCTTCCCTATCCTTGCCGCTTATGTGGCTGACTTCCCGGAGCAATGTCTGGTGGCGTGCTGCAAGGAGAGCAGATGCCCACGGTGCACAGTAGCGCACGACGACCGCGGGAAGCTCCTGAACTCGGTGCTTCGCGACGAGGAGACAACGTTGCGTGCGCTAGCAGATTACCGTGCTCGAAAGAGTTCAGAGCGGTTTGACGCTGACGGAATTCGAGCAGTCTACACACCATTCTGGGCCGACCTTCCGTACACAGACATCTTCGGATGCTTCACGCCTGACTTGCTGCACCAGTTACACAAAGGTGTCTTCAAAGATCACCTTGTCAGCTGGTGTACGGAGCTCATCGGGGAGGACGAGCTGGACGCACGCTTCAAGGCCATGAATGGCCATCCGGGGCTGCGCCACTTCAAAAAAGGGATTTCGTCGGTTTCACAGTGGACAGGGACGGAGCACAAAGAGATGCAGAGAGTGTTTGTGGGCGTGTTGGCCGGTGCCGTCAGCGCGAAGGTTCTCACAGTCGTCAAAGCCTTGATTGACTTCATTTACTATGCACAACTACAATCTCATACCACACGGACGCTCAGGGCCCTTCAAGTATCCCTCGAAACCTTCCACGCCAACAAACAGATCATCATCGACCTCGGCATCAGAGAACACTTCAACATCCCAAAGTTCCACGCAATTCAGCACTACGTCGATGGCATCCTTTCCCTGGGCAGCGCCGACGGGTACAACACCGAGTCCCCTGAGCGGCTACATATCGACTTTGCGAAAAAGGCTTACCGTGCAAGCAACCACCGTGACTACACGGAGCAGATGGCACTCTGGCTACAGCGCCAAGAAGCTGTAGCACTCCGCACGTCCTACCTCAGCTGGTGTGATGCGCAGCTTCAATGCACGCGCGCTGATAGACCCCGAGGATTCTGCTGATGAGAACTCTTCGGAAGGCAGAGTCACTATCTCACCTCCATCTCCCACCCTTTCGTGTGTCGTATACACTATTGCCAAACGTCCTGCAACTCTCAACGTCACCGTTGCTCACCTCCAAACAAATCACGGTGCTGTCGACATCATCCCCGCCCTCACAGCATTCCTTAAGCTTAATTTCAAGTCTTCGCCCATCTTACCTGGCCCCTTCGACCGCTTCGACCTTTACAACCAGGTCTCTCTTCATCTCCCGATGAACCGCTACCTGTCCCACCGCTCCCGTGCCACTCGCATTCGCGCCATTCCCGCTGTTCCTCCAAAAGGCCGATTTCGTGGCTCCCCTGCTTTCTTTGACACGGCATTCGTCGTCGATGACCCGTCCCAGTATACACCATCCTCTGGGCTCTCAGGTGAGTCTACAAAACCCAATCTAAGAGTTGCACTGATTCGTGATGGACTAGGTCTCCGCCCAGCCCAAATTCGTGCTATCTTCAATCTCCCACCCCAATTCGGCACTTTCCCCCATCCTCTGGCTTACATCGAATGGTTCACCTCCCTTACCCGTCCTGACCCTGTCTCTGGGCTTTCGACAACCCACCGCTCCACTCGCGCTCATCGCCGCAATGTCGCTGTCGTGTCTGTCGAGCACATCGTCCGTAGCTGTCATTTAATGGCAAAATGTGGTACCTTAATTGACCGCAAATGGACCTCATCTAATGTCTTAGAAACTGCTCCCATGTTTTATATCAACCCATACATACTTGTCGATACCTTTACTAGAGATAGATTCACCAAAATGTAAATCGGCGGACGGGCGTCAAAGCGGAAGTCGTTTCCGCTTTTAACGCCCGTCCGCCCAATTAGGAAAGCTATAGGCGCACAAGACGTAGAATATAGCATGACGATACCTAGTGCGCCCAGGACCCGTGCGTCCGCGTCCGTGGCACACACCGCCGCCTTGGCCAGTTGCGGCGCAGAGCCCCGCGTCTGCAAGTCTAAGCGCCGTGTCCGCAAACCTCCGCGGCGGTCGCCCGGATCGGACTCGGACTCGCAGCGCATGGGCAGGTTGCGATGCAGAGCCCCGCGTCCACAAGGCGGTCGCCCAGATTGAAATCCGACTTGCAGCGCGGCAGGCGCAGTGCAGCCACGATTTGCGGCGCAAAGATCCGCGCCCTACGCGGCGGTCGCCTGGATCGAAATTCGACGCCGGCGCAATGCAGCCGCGACTTCAACGGGGCTGGCGACCCAAGAGCCGCGGGCGCAAGATGTACGCGGCCGCTGCGTACGCCCGCGTCGGACTCGCCGCACGTTACGGCGAGCGTTCGCGCGACTCGGACGCGCGCGGACACGCGGATCGACGAGGACGGCGCGGGGGAAAGCGCCGAGTCGGCGCCTGAACGCGAGGGCGGGAGAGGGCGGGGGGAGCGGGACGGGACAGGGCAAGCGGCGTGTACACGAGGCGCTGAGACGAAGGGAGCGCAGGGAGTCCAGGGAGTCCAGGGCGACGGGGGCGAAGGTGCGCGAGCGAGCGCGGCGGCGCAGGGCGTAGACGCAGCGGGGAGTTGCAGCGCCGGTTTGCGCTTGCTCGTCTGCGCTGCCCCGGCCCGCGTCTGCTCTGCGTCGCGTCCGCAAATCTAGGCGGAGGTCGCCCGGATCGGACTCAGCACAGAGTCCGATGGCAGCGCGCGCGCGCGACTCGGCAGGTGGGAACGCGGCGAGGTCGCGCGCGGTAGTGCAAGGACGTGGGAGAGGGCGGCGACGGGGAAACGAGGGCAGCGAGGCGGAGACGGGGCGAAGAACGGTGCGTGTGCGACGGGGAGAGCAGCGGCAGCGCTTGTAGCGGACGCGCTCGAGGTCCCGTACGGACGATCACTCGGGTTGCAGAAGGGAAGGGGAGGCGGCCACGGCTTGCGGCGTGGGCGAAGGTTGTGGCGGCCGGGCGCGGACGCGCGCGATGAGGGCGGCAGCGGGTATGCTGCGGAAGGGAGGCGATGTGTTCGACAGAGCCGGGAGGGTGGAGTATGCAACGGCGCCTTGCCAGGGTGCCGGGGGACGGACGAGCGGCCAAAGGGCTAGTTCCGGCCCGCGCGACCGATTCGCGAGGAGCGCGAAGGGCGGGAGGGCACGGGCTCGAGCATGGGAAGGTCGGGAGTCGGGATTCGGATGGGGATCGCTCGCGGCGAGGCGTCGAGGCGGCGTTGAGCGAGGTGGCAGGGCCGCGTCGAGAGGAACCGATGCGCGGGGGGCGGGAGATGCGCAGGTAGCGCGCGTTCGGCGCTTCCGTGGACTGCGGCGGTCGGGGGGGGGCGGCCGACGATCGTGGTGGGCGGGCGCGTCGGACGACGCAGATCTGCATAGGTAAGTAAGTAACGGATGTAGAGGCGCAGCGTAATCGCTGACCTCTGCAGGCGGCGGCTCGACGCAACCGCGCGAGCTCGCGCGGGGCGACGTACGCGGCGGATCTGCGGCTGCACGCGCGGGAATCGCGCGGCGTCGGCGGCGGCGCAGATCTGCAGCATAGGTAAGTAATGGAAGCAAGAGCGCGCCGTGGGCTTACTGACCTCTGTACAGGGCAGCTCGACGCAGTGTTCGAGGCTTGAGGTTCGTTCGGACACGCGCAGAGGCGGCGCTGGCGGCGACGCGTACGACGGCGGCGTTCGGATGGACTGCGGAACGGCGGGCGTGCACGGACGCCCGAGATGCGCCTGGACACTGGGCAATGCGCTGGACGCAGCCGGGAGCGCGGAGTCGGGCTGTGCGACGGCGGTTTGCCAGCGGTTCGAAGGCGTGCGATGAGGGCGGGAGCGGCCGCTTCTACGCCGGGCGGGAGGCAGCTCGGAGAGAGGCGAGCTCTGACGTGGCGCGCGTTGGGGGCGGGTCGGTTCGGGTCGTGGTCACACGGACAGCTTCATAGTTGGTGTCCTGTCCCAGCTGAAGGCAGGTAGTTGTCGGCCTAGCACCCAGTGTGGGCGGCTGTGCTCGTTGGGCGGCGGTGCTCGTCGATGTCGTTGTCTTTGAGAGCATGTGGTCACGTGCATCGGCGACTTTGTAATTTAGGTTTGGTCAGCGCGCGCTGGTACAAATGTGGTGCCGCGGAGTGCATTTTCGGTGCGCCAACGCAGGCTCCCTCATTTGACTGCAACGCGCCAAAACCAGCACTCTTCCTGTGTGTCGCGTCTTTGAGCCAAGGGACACGCCCAAGGTACCTCGGGGAGGGTTCGACAGACACGGACACAGGAAAGTGGAATAGGCCACTACAAGCTCGGAACGTCCTGGCTATCTGCAAAGCTGCCAGATAGCCCAACAGAACCAAGACACCCGGGCAACAACTGCATGCGAAGGCGCGAGCTTGTAGGGTGGATGCACGATGGTCGGGACCAAAGCATGCCACAAGTGTGACAGTCAACAAAACACGCTTTAAACGCGACACGCGTGATCGCACATTGTCATCTATTAGTACGTATTGTCATATGTAACAAGCTGGAGATTAGATTGCCGCTGTAGCTTGGCGGGCTGCGGGTGTAGCTCAACATCTCAACAGCGCACATCAATGATGTGCTACATCTGGGTGCAGTGCTGCTACAGAGCCTACATGAACTACGGAGGTTATCGTGTATCTACACAGCACTATCATCCACAACATATCTAACCGGGCAACAAATGCCCAGACAACTTTTCCTGATGAAAGGGCGTCCACAATACGAGGACAGGTACACCACTGGTCCAGGAGGGTGTGGTTGCTTGAAAGGTGTTGATTGTAATCGGGCGGGTGGGATCCCTTTAAAAGAGATCTCGGACAATAGAACAAAGGCTCTGGACAGTACGCGAACAAGGGCGGGGATTGAGAGTTTGCCACACTAATTATGAATCAACCCCCAAAAATACCGTGGCGCAGCCCAAGAAGAACGAAGAGCGACAACAGAGATCTGACCGGAACGTGACCAGCGTGAGCGACTGCGGACGTCTAATTAGTAAGAATGGCGCCAGCCTCAAGCTTACTACTCATACACTGCGTTCAGCCCCCGGCTCAACGGACCGAAATATAGACCGTGCGAGCCGTCGGCTAGCCAGATCTATCTTGGGGGAGCCCCGTCTATATATATAGAATGCCGTCTGTGCCGGCCGGCTACACGGAGCGCAGCCGAGTCCGTGGGAGGACGGCCTAGCCTGCCTCGTCGAGCCCGCGTCTAAGCCGCTACATGCCCCTCCACGGACTTCTCCTAGGTCCCTCACCAAGTTCCTTTGGCTAGGTTCTGCTAGTTCTCCTTAACTATTTCGATCTCTTGCTGGACTCACTCAGATTTTAAAGCATGATTAAGCGCGCCTATCTCTTCTAGGTGCAGCGGCTGTACCGGTACCGGCGACCGGTCCCCACCTGATCGGACCAGAACGCCGCTCGGCGCCGACGGCTGCAGGGCCAATTGCCCGAAGAGAAGCAAGTATTTTTATTTCAATTTCATCCTCCAATATGCTGGAATATTTTTTTGAATAAGATAGTTCATATGTGTTCTAGACAGCGGCAGGATCCCTCGACAGATAGCTCACGAGGTACCTCGCAAGTTCCTCGTCGAGGTTCGTCTAGCCGGTTAGTCACACCTCAATAGGCACGTGCCTAGGCGTCTAGACCCGGCTCGCCATTGATCGCTGCCGAGCCGTCGTGTAGCCGGCTCGGCTGGTGGACAGCCGAGGAAGGGCCTGAACGCAGTGATAGGGTTCCACACACCATTCCCATTCCTCTTGTCCAGAGGAAATCAAGGATGATACAGAGATTCTGGTCCATCCATCTTGCCAGGAATTTTTAGGTGCGACGTGCGCGTTATTGCCCCTGTCAGATAGTATCCATGTCTCAAGTACAACTGTCTTGCGAAGTTGCATGAATTGAACACAGCGCACGTGACGCTTGCACAGCCATGATCAGCTCACTGAGATCCTCGCCTATCCTGTGGTTACCACGCCCTGTCAGTAGGCCCACGACCTTATTATGTAAGCTTCCCTTTTGGGAAGTCACGTGCACGGACACTTTCAATGTGCCTCGCCGTTTGAACGCGTATGATTCCTTTTTGACGCGATATTGACGCGTCTTTCATACTTTAGGATGATATAAATACAAATTATGCGTCACAAGGGTATCACAATATGTCCTTCAGTCTTTATTTTGGAGATATAGATTGCCTGCCCCTAACTTGGGTGAAATTTCACTGAAACTGGGTAAAAAGACGCCCCAGAGTAGTGTAATGAAGCCGGTATTGAAATCTGGACTTTAGCTCACTGAATGGCATGATTTCCCTGTGAAAGTGCTGTTTCATCTCAAAAATATACATTATTGCTCAAAGCACATGCTCTCTGACCCTGTGGAACCTATCTTAAACCTCAAATTCTTTCAATGAATCATCTTAACACATTTCTTGTGTTTATTTTCGATTCTAGAGGTTCTCATCCGCAACAGAACTGAGTAGGGATGTCCCCTTCTAAAACTCAGTTCCTGAGAGGTTCTGACCGGCAGAGGTGATTCAGAGCATCAATAACAGTAATTCCCAGTTGTTCCTAGCCATTTACGGGCCATAGAAGCGTGAAATAACGCGAAATAACGCGAAAGACAGGGGTTATTTGGTTGTGCATTGTCCATCATTACATAATAAGATCGGACGCCGCTTATTTGACGCGGTAACTAACAGACTACAGTGAGCGAGGAACGAGTTTGTTACACTGTAGCGTCTGTCTTAGAGAGACTAACGCTTGCACGTGAGCGCGTTACCGATGGACCTGCCCGGGGCCCGGGCCGATGAATCACAGTGATTCATGAATCAGAAAACTGAAATTCTCTCCCTCGTACCACGATGGCCAGCGATAAAGGTATCCTCCCTTGCGTCCTCTCCCCTTGTCGTTCTGACCCCGTCGCAGTACTTGTAGGTGTCATCGGTGGCAGCGGACTCTACAATCTCAGCAACCTCACCTTCGTGTGAGCCCCCTCTTTGTACTCAGATCCCACCTGAATTTTGGATTTCCAGCAAGGAGGTGACCCCGCAAACGCCCTGGGGTACCCCATCGTCGCCTATAACCATCGCTTCGCTCCCCTCGGGTGCGCAGGTCGCTTTCCTCGCGCGACACGGCACAGGGCACACCAGCTCGCCCTCCGCTCTTCCGTACCGCGCAAACATCGCGGCACTCAAGTCGCTCGGCGTGCGCACCATCATCGCGTTCTCCGCCGTTGGGTCGCTACGGGAAGAGATCGCGCCGGGCGACTTTGCGCTGCCCTCGCAGCTGATCGACCGCACCAAGGGCGTGCGCGCCACGTCGTTCTTCGACAACACCGGCGTCGTCGCGCATGCTGGCTTCGGCGACCCTTACAGTCCGAAGCTCGGCAAATGGCTCGAGCAGGCGATCAAGGAGGCGCTGGCTGACGAGGGGCGCGGCGTGAAGCTCCACACGGAGAAGACGCTCGTGGTGATGGAGGGCCCGCAGTTCTCGACGCGCGCGGAGAGCGTAATGTACCGTCAGTGGGGCGGGGACCTCATCGGTATGACGGCGCTTCCCGAGGCGAAGCTCGCGCGCGAGGCCGAGATTAGGTGCGTCTCCTTCTCCTCTCGCTGAGCATACGCTGAGCCCCCATGCAGCTTCGCCCTCATTGCGACCGCGACGGACTACGATGCATGGCGCCCGCACGAGGCGGGCGTCACCGCCGCCGAAGTGGGCACCATCCTTCGCCAGAATGCGGACACATCACGCCACGTCGCCGCACACGTCATCGAGCGCCTGCTGGCGCTCACGGAGAGCGGGGAGGCGCTACTCTCGGAGGAGGTGGGCAGCATGCGCTTCGCGCTCATGGTGCCGCCCAAGAGCGTCAAGAACGCGGACCTCGCGTATGTGCTCCCGGAGTATTTTGATGCGTAGCTGCATTTGTGGAAAGAGAGAACAGGGCCGCATAGAAACTGCGTGTAAGTACCTAGCTGGGTGCAAGACAATATTTATCCTTTTCTTCTCTGATAAGTAATGCGCACACACCCGAATGTCAACACAAGGACCAATGTTGGAAGAGCTCGGAGACATACTTCCGTATAGATTCTTGGTGTTGTGTCCGCCGCTCCTTGTAAGCCAATATTCCAACTCTCAGGCGATACACGTATACGACGTATTCGACCAATGGTCCTCGAATCACACTGGATAGCTCGGACTCTTCGGCTCTGCGAGGTACGAGCACATATCGATTGTAGTGTCTGTTACGAGAGACTACACGAAGGCCCTGACCCTATTCTGGAGTTGGAGCCTTGGAGGTCCGAAACAAGATGGAGAGGCGCATCAAGAGTGCAGGACACCGTTAAGTATCGTGCTTCTTGGAAGCTGGCGAGTCCCGTATGTCCCGGGTTTCAACCGTCAAGTGTAGTCGGCGCGATAGCATCCGTACTCCGCAGCGCAGGTATCCAGGCAGCTTTTGCACACCCGCGATCGGTACAATAGCCCGTGCGGTGGTGGATTGCATCCCGGCGCCTTCGGAGAATCTGATGACCTTGGTGGTAGAAGACAAAGTAGGGTACCCCACTGGCCGCAGACTCGGACGGTTGACAAGGATGTGGAAATTTCGTACATTACTGACAAGCAGACTATACAGAGTATGTGTATCACTTCGTTTTCTTTTTGACTAGATTCCTGGTACTAAGTGCTTCGTGAAAACGAGGCGGCAGACCTTCTGCCCACTCATGGAACGCAACAAAATCCTCATCCTCGAGGGTGAATGAAAAGAGATAGAAGAATCTACCTATCTGCTGCCCGATGTCCATCATGATCGCCGTGTCTTCCACCTCATACATGTTGTATAAATCGACGATGACGAACGAGCGTACACCCGTCGGGCTCGTGAGGAGGACAAAGTTCGATGCGCAAATTGAACCGCCATGGCATAATCCCGCCTTAGTCAAGTTCTCGATGGCGTACATTCCCTGGGTAACCTGTGTCCGCTGTCAGCCGTCTGTTGCATTAATATACATGACGAGAGAGGCCTTACAGAGTCGTACATCTCTTGCGTAAATCCAGCTTCCAACACTACTTCCAGACTTGGACCAGGAATGTACTCGAGGACGAGGACGTCGGCTTTTTCCCCGGATGGCGTAATTATCTGTTCCGGATCTTGGTGAGCCACGGCAAGAAGGGACGGAGAAGCACCCGCCGTATTGCGCCCAAAGAAATACGGGATAGTGAGTCCCTGGAGGGATTTGAGGTTGTTGTATGCACACTCCTCATTAGGGGCGACCCGGCTCGGATCGCGATAATAGCGCCAAGTCTCGTCAGGGTCGGGTATCGGGCATTGTGAGGGCTGGATTATCTTCAGGACAAGAACAGTCTGGGGCGCGGCAACAATTTTAGCCGTCCAGACACGAGATAAGCTGTCCGAGGGATCGATCTGCAGAGTCTCAACGAGCTCAACAAGGACAGGCTTGTTCGTCGGGGGGATGAATGGGAGGGTCCTCGACAGAGCATCAGGACTCTGGGGGGGGACCGACAAGAGAAGCTCGCATTGGAAGCCGGCCTTCAGAGGTGCCCTCGATGCTAACATCCGGGCAGCTGTCATGACACGATGGCGTTCTTCGCGTTGCTCATCGAGGCTATCGAAATCTTCGCCTTGCTCAGAGTCCGAGAGGCTATCGGAATCTTCGGCGGATCCTTCGCGTTGCTCATGATCGAGGCTATCGAAAGATTCGCGTCGCTCATCGAGGCTATCGAAATCGATCTTTGGATGCTTGTGCGTGCAAGGTTCGATGGTGTTGGGCTGCATCATAGCGATGAATAGGAAGATGTGGATCCAGTCATGCGAGGCGAGGTCATATAGAGTATACGTATGATTGCGGATACCCGCTGGGTACCTCGCTGGGTACGTACCCATGAGTTAAGCGAGGTACCCAGTCACAATATACGATATACCCCGGATCCGGCTTCCGGCGGCACACAGCCCCGATCAACACCGATCAACACATCGCCACTCAATGTCAAGCGAGGATCGCCGCTTGGCGCTTGCTTCTCTCCCACGTCGCGACCCGACTTGAAGTCCCCGCAAGTCGTCTGTGCTGCTCTGCTCGAAAGCCGGTCTCGTCTGTGCATAATAATCAGGGCTGATAGCCCATAATTCCTACCCTACGCTCATCCTCTATAATTCTCGGGCCACCCTCGCGCCACCCTCGCTTAATTTCCACCAAACCACCAAATTTGCTTGCCCCATTGTTCTCGTCGCAAAGCACTTAAAGGCCCGGGCTCTCCAGGCCACACTTCTGATCAGATCTGCCTGCCCCGAGCCTCTTGATATTTTCACGCGTGTCTGCCTGCCGGATCATCTCCGTCGGACCTTTCTGTTACCTGTCTGCTATTAATTAAGCCATCGGCTTCATCCCAGGCGAGTCATCCTACTAATCTTCGGTAAGATTATGTCGATAACACGAGTTCAATGCAGATTAGATCATGTCGACGCCTGGACCAAGTCCACCTCGGCCAGCAAGATTTATCCCCTACTCGCCCTCTCCGTCACCGCTCACCCGTAAACGCCAACGTCTGGATGCATCAGGATCACCGGTCCCCACGACACCTTCACGGCACTCTGTACCTGCTCTTCCCCATTCCCCATACCGCTTCAATTCGAACAATGAAGTTGTTGAAAACACTGCTCCTCCCGCACCTCTCCCCACGCTATGTCTATTGCCCTCTAGTTCCTCGTCGACTGCTGTTGTACCTCTGCCGTCTCTCAGCAGGGATCAAGCGGCTATGCAGCAGGCGCTCGCTGACTTGAACGCGAAGTCGCATGTCATCCGGCAGGCCATCGCGGCAGAGGAGCAGTCTGACAAGGAAACCGGGGCAATCTATGCTCGCCATGTTAAGAACTATCAACTCTGGTGGGAGTCAGATCAAGCGAATCTCCTGCGCGATAACGCGTCCCATGTCGTCATCCCTGCGTTTCCGGTTATTCCATCAAAGGCTACCTTATACCTTGAGTATGAGACCACACGTCCGCAGGTAACATCTTGTTTTTCTTTGATTGACGGCCATTTATTTACATGTTACAGAAAAGGAAGCGTGAAGATGGCTCAGCGTCGACCGGGACACTGGGCGTTTCCGGAGTGAAACAAGTGATCTCTGCGCTGGAGCACTGGCGACTCAACAACCAGCACAGGTATCCTGATATTCCAGACGCCCAAGTCGGCTTGCGCCATGACCTTCGCATCAAAACTTTCGAAACGGCAGCCGCACACAAGGAACCAATACGCGTCAAGATGGCTCATACCCTCAAGGCGAAAGGGACCAATGCAGGTACACCAGTTCTTTTTCTTGATACTCTGGGGCAATTGACATAATTGTCCTAGATACATTCACGTCCTCAGATCTCATGAGATGTGCCGGCTGGTGTCTTACAAACTTCAAGGGCCCATCGCAGATCTACATTGGCCTTCGTGATCGCGCGATGTTGCTGACTTCCTGCTCAGTCGCATTCCGTGGAGATAGCACTCGCAGTCTTCTCCTTTCCGATCTTTTCATGACCGATGTGATCATGAATGCAAAAGGTCTTGGTGAGACGATCCCGGTACGTCCACTTCTCACCAGTAATCCCAAATAAATATCGATACAATGTCACGCTCTCAAAGGCTCTCACAATGCTTGCAGATAACGCGAAGCACAATCAAACGGGAAGGACTGATGAGCACGGTGCTTTCAGACACCGGCATGTCGAGCTCTGTCCAGTTGGAAGCATTGCGCTTCTCTTATTCGCCTACTACCACATTCGGAATGCGCCCCTTCCCGATTTTGTACCCGACTTTTCTGACCCTCAATATGGGGATTATGGAAAGCGTGAATGGTACGGGATGCATCTCTTCCATTCTGGGAGCGATCCGATGTCAGAGATGGGGTACGATAGTACGTTCATTTTTGCAGTCGAAACTGTCCATAAATGCTTATTGATATATTCCAGACCATCGCAAGCGCGTCAATCTCATATATGAGAAGAACAGAATCAATATCTCGAAGGTCACGCATGCTGGGCGCGAGTTCTCGGTCAAAACTGCACGGGAGTACGGTGCGACAGTTGATGGTGCAAAGGCTTTGGGTGGCTGGAGCGATAGCGGGTCCTTCAAGCCTTGTTATGATCGTGCCTTGCCTGTTGACGCTCTGCTCGGTGCAGCTATGTTTGACGCCGCAAGACCGGAGTCGCATTTTCTGCCTCGGGAATTTTTGGGTCGGTTTACTCTTGCTCAATACACTTCCCATGTCCAACTGACGCTCCACAGAGCCCCCACCAGATCTGGTCAAGCTCCTATTTCCTTGGGTGGAAGAGCAGCTCGCAGCGCTCGAAGTGAGAGAGAAGGAAACACCTTTTTCACGCGATATCGCGCTGCGGCAAGTGTTTACGCTCCTCATCTGGTTTCGGGTGCTCCTCCTACAGGATGGCGCTCTTCTCTATATGAAGCATCCGCAGGCACCACTCTTCCAATACGCTCCATTCAATTCGCCTCAATTCCGGGTGTTTGCCGCATCATCTGTTGAGAAAATAGCGGAAGTGGAGGCACAGGGACGCCTTGCCATCAAAGGTCTTCCTCAGACTCTCGTTCGTGGTTTCCAGGGCGCCATGTCTGGCGTGTCCATGGCTCAGCATGCGGCCCGCAGCGAGCAGCGGGCCTGTATGCTGAGCATGCAGGCTCAGATTTCGGCCTTGACTCAGCACGTCCAGGAGTCAGGGTCAGGAGTCCGGAAACGAATCACCAGAGCTCGACGGGGTCCCGGTAAGTGCTGCCCCTTCCGGAACATCCGAACCCCAATAATGTTTGTTCAGTTTCCGTGCCACCTCCGTTTGCAACGGCGTCTGAGCCATCTCCACCGGCTGTTCTCATCTCTAGCTCCGTCGCCTTACGCCTTGGTCTTACCACTTCAAGCGACTCAAATCTGAATGACCAGGGACCGTTACCATCTATTACGGACAGCCTTCGCCTCGACCAAAGTACTGCTGCTGTCTTCGAACCATCACAGGACTTCATTGATCCGCTCCTTCGGGGCGCGTCTGTGAATGCTTCCCTCGGACCTTCAAGTTTGACTGACACTGTTCCCTCATCCGTCTCACAATTAGCCGCATGGAGTCTCCTCGCGCTTCAATACTCCGAGGCCCGCCTCCGGCGACACCAGTGGGAATGGATTGAAAAAACGAACACATTCCTCCCTCACTACGCCTTCCAGCCTGTCAAAAAGATCACGGATATTTGGACAGAATGGGCTAGCGGGCTCAACGGCTTTCTCTCTGTGCGCGAGCTCACAGAGGGATGGAACGCCAAGTGGAAACGTGACTTGCGGGCAATCAAGAGTGAATGGGGACGGCGCAGCAAGGTTATCGGATTGGTCGAGAAGCTTGCCGCCAAACCTAACTGGAACTTGGAGCTCGCTCTCCAGTTCATTCGGGATGTCTATGAGACTGATTCATCTTTTCCCACCGTTCGCTCATTCTGTGATTATCTGCAGAGCAGCAAGGCGAACAATGCTGACACCGTGTTCAAAAAATCTTCAACTTGGTCATCGTCACATGTATAGTTGCGTAGTTTTAGCAATTAATATTAATGTGGCTCCATACAATAGCTTCAGATATGTGTCTGATCATTCCTTGGTGTGCGAGAAGGCCGTACACCAGCTCGGTGGTCATATCGCAATCAACGGTGTAAGCTCTACCCGAGCACAGCCACTCGTAGAGCTTACACCGTTGCTTTCTAAAGTCAGACTCAAGGCTTATAAGATTCTACAAAGCACCCAGAAAGGTGGCTTTAATCGATTACGAATCATCTATGGAGCCCAAATTCTAGCTAGAGCTTCAAATTTCCTACTAGAGAGCCTAATCAAAGAAATATGTTCCTGCTTTGTTTTCACAGTATTGCTCAGGCTGAGGATCTATAATATAGCTTATGTATAGCGCCAGCTATATGCTCCAGAATGGGACTTTACCTCAGGCTCAGACATGCATGCAAGAGGCAGCATGCTGATATCTAGTAGAAATAGTTGTTGTAATAATTTGGAGTGTAAATATTATGAATAATATCCATAGATGCTGCCGGCGATTTGCAACTAGCTTGCGTCACTCAAATGGTCTCTTATACATTTTCTCAAATATTTAGAGGATTTTCTATGGGACCCCCCGAAAATTATTGTAGAATGTACACTTGGTTGGGTTCAACATCACTTGACTTAAACTACAACAGCCTCTGATGCCGTTCTTCAACCACTTCTCGGGAGTCAATGCTGTGCTCCTTCTGCCGTCCAGCATGTGAATTCTCCTCCGAGTAGAGGTGTTCAAGTCAATTTCCATGATACCGAAAGATTACTACGATACACAGAGATGTTAAGCCCGACTAATAGGATGCTCCTTCTCCCACATCTGAAGAAACGTCTTGAGCGCACCAGCTCCGGGAGCTGGTGACTCTCCTGTCTTATTGACCTCTTCAACGACCTCCACACTCTGATACTGACCCTTGGTATACGTCTCAACTATCTTGATCATATTTATGGCCTCAGAGAGCGTTGTTGAGCCGATGTCGAGACCCTTCTCGATAGCTGACTTGGTAATCTTCTGGAAATTAACAGTGGTTACGGGAGAAACTGGTTGAGACACAGGTGGAACTCACAAAGCTTGCGATGTCTGCAGGCCAGGCAGTCCTGAAGTAGGTTCCTGAAACGTCCGCTGCAAATCTCCAGTACTCAACACGGTCTACATTCTGAAGAACTTTCCCCTGGTTTGAACGGAATGTTTCAAATCCCGGACGCATCTGGATTTGTTCGCGTAGCCATGCAATCGCAGCTGCCGGAGCCCTTCGAACCCTGGTTGCTGCAGGACTACTGGACACAGTATCTGGCTGGAGAAGACTTTGAAACGCAAGAGCCGGATCAGGGGATGGAGTCCGTTCGCGCTCCCGCTTAAGAGCTCTGGGCTATCGAGTATATTTTAGAGCCATTTATTACATGCAACTGAATCAGCTTACACGATGGACGGCGAGATCCAGACGGTTCCTGTTGGGAATGACAATGTTGGCCAGATGTGGCGCGAACTCTTGAAACCCTTCATCAACATCAAATGTAACAAAGTATTCTGTATATGCGCCTTCACGGCGGTCTGGTATCCCCATCCTGCCACGCCCTTGTGAAAGATATTAGCGCTCAAGAAGAGTAAGTTCCGTGGCAGATAGAGTACCTTCGAGGGCCGCTAACGAGCTCTGCAAGGCATCAAACAGTCTTGTACTGCTAGTACGCCACTGATCATCTTCGCAATCCAACGCATCAACAAAGGGAAGTTGAACATGCTGTGACACTTTCGTAGTTGAGAATGGATCACGGATGTCAGAGACTAGGAGTTGAACAGATCGTAGATCTTCCTCGACGTATTCTAGAGGACTGTGAGCAAAAGACACGCAGCAACTGTAGATCAAAAAGTGCACAGACCATGTGGGGTATCATGCTCTGTACCGCTTCCCAGGACCGGCTCATTCGAGGGCAATTCATCCGGTGCACCTTCAACGGAAATCACCAACAGTACACCAGATAACCAGCGATGCACACACCGGTATCAGGAGGGGACGACCGTGAAGGCACCACTTCTTCCGGCTGCGCCGCATCTTCCGACTCGATAGTAAACCCAGCGAGGGGTTCAAGAAGAAGGCTTTTCATGTCTGCGATGTTGATCTTTGAGAGTTTTCCTGGAGGGTGCGGAAATCTATCTAGTTGCTTCCTAATCAAGCTAACAAGCTCCTCGCGCTTCAGGCCGGCACTGGGGAAGGCTTGCCTCAGCTTTGTTTGAGAGAGAATAGAAAACAAGAGGACATACAGGTCTGCTTCGATGTAAGGTCTCTGTGCCATGGGGGGATGTGAAAGGGCAGGAACGAGTCTCGTTGCGAGCCCCTAACTGACCATTCGCCGGCGGCTAGATGTCTGATCGCTTATTGCGGACCGGAAGTTTGCCGATCGGTGATTCATTATACCCTCGATCGAGCTTTCACCAGCGTGACGCGGGGCGGAACCCACAATCGGCAGGATTGACCAACCCTCGAAGGGTGTTTCCCCAATCGAGGGCCTCCAAACCCCTCGTTCTCCCGTTCGAGGCCTTCCGGGAAAGGCTATCTTTCCTTATTAGGCAACGGCCATCAGCGGGGTACCCAGCACAGCCAATTACGTAAGGTACCCGCGGTCCCCAAGCCCGTACCCACAGTAAACATACATCAACATTGCCAGTCGCGACAGACTTGTCGGACTGGCTTGGCCGAACGGCTTGCCCCGCAAGTCGGAGTTTGAATTTGGCTGGGGCGGGCTTGTGCGGCTTGGGCTTGCGGTGGCTTGGGCTTGTGCCCGATCACAGCCAGAATGTACACTGTAGTTGATCTGTTCTTGACCATTCTCCAGTAAAGATAAAATTATTCTTTTATTCCCCAATACCTCCGGAACATCCCGAGCGTCGTTGGCGTCGCCAACGACGGCGAGATGACACAACTTATCGGAATCTTCGGGCTATTTTTCGAGCAGGTAAGTTCAGCTAGTGAGCTCAAAGCGAGATCATCCGCAGGCCGAGTTGAACTGGCCCTGATTGACGAAGGAGAACACCGCCCGCGTCGTGCTGCATATGATTATCTTCCACGGCTTCGAGTGTTTGCTCGGTCGTGACATCGTCTTCGACGCCGGCCACGAGCCGCACGCTGCGGATAAACAGAGTCGGTTCGACGTCCCCGAGGGGCAAAGCAGCCGCCCCGGGTGCGGTGAAATTAGTAGGCGTACATGACGGCCTCCGCACCCTGCCGATCACAACTGATGGGCTGCATAGCGCGATGTGTAAGTCCTGTACCGCATACTTTCAGTACTTGAGCGCTAGGGGGAGCCGGGACAGACACACCTCGAGATCTACGACGCGTCGCACATCACTCAGCAAGCCCCTGAGCTCCTCCAGAACTATGGATGCAAAAATTGAACCAAAGGAAGTTCAATTGAATGGTAGCGCACGCGGGCCTCCCAAAAGACTATGACCTTGATGGCTCCAGTAAGAACGATTCATTCTCTACTTCAAGTAATGCCAAGCCCTGTTGGGCCATCGACGCAAGGCCAAGTTCCAACTTGAACTTTAAGCCTTTCACACTGTTGCATGATATTCTATTCCTTTCTTTTGGGCACTGTTCCTCAGTGTTCGCCTTCAAATAACAGAGGTATGGTATTCATTAGCTACTACTAGCTATTCGATGCATCAGGGATGCCGCAGGATGCAACTTCGCTCGCAAGCCCGGACACAAGCCGATTATCACGTGACACAAGCCATTCCGCCAGCTATTCCAAGACGATCTCGACTGCGTCAGTCCAGGTTAAATCGGCCAGGAACTTACCTCGAACATGAAAAGGGATGTCGTATATACTATGTGAAGCCAAAAGCAGTCCAAATCAGTCCAAATTTCTGCTTGAACAAAGTCAACCAGGTATCAGTTCGAAGCAATCACCTTACTGCCGATTATGCTAATTTAGTGGGAATACAGAGCGCTCTGACCCCGACTCTCGGTGCTGTTTGGGGCTTAGACTACTCTAGGACACAATGGGCAGCACAAGCCACCAGGCTTGTGCATGTTCAACCTTGCAGCTCGCCGTTGGCCGGGTATTGCCGACAGTGAGCATGACGCAAGAGAAATACGACGAAATAACCTCACGGACCTCAAGAGGAGTGTTGATGAATGGTCTTCTGAGACTCACACTTAATCTAGAGCTCACTGTGGATGAGTAAAAGGCTCAAGCCAGTAATTTTATTTGGGTGGTGCCAAGCCGGCGGAATGGCTTGCCAAGCCGACAAACTGGCTTGCAAGCCAATCGGCCCGGCTTGGGCTTGGGCTGCCACCAAAATCCAAGCCCAAGCCGAAACAAGCCAATCTGCGCGGGCGCAAGCCATTCGGCCAAGCCAAAAAGGTAACTCTCCCAGTCGCGATACTCGGCGCTCCTCGGAGTCGGTCCTTCAGCTTCATCCCTCAGCCCCAGTGAGAATTACGTGTGTGCAGGTATGCTTAAATGTGCTCAAATGTGTTCATTCAAATCAACCCACATTTGAGCATACCCGGCCACATCCAAGCACATATTCTGGACTGAGATGTGGCCAGATACGCTCAAATGTGTGCACATATGCTTGTATTCAATAGCGGATCGATCTTCGCCCCTTTCCTTCAGTTCTGATTAGGAATAAATTCAATTTTATTTAAATATTGATACAATACACAAGAACTACTAAGTCCATCCGCTAGCGCAACTCCGAAAGCCTGCTGCTAGCGTCGAGTCCACCGCGCCCTCTCCCACGGACGCCGGCGAGACGGTGCTGCTGTCAACGTGCTCTCAAAAGATCTTCGGTTTCGCTGTCGGCGCTGGTGCGCGGCAAAGCTGCGGCCACTGTGCGGCGAAGACGGCGCTGAGGTGTTTTGCGTGGCGGCAGCGTCGAGGGGGCCGTTTGGCTTGGATATTATGAGCATGAGCCGAGGGTAGAGGATATAGTCACGCACCTGGACGTGCAAGGCGCATGAGCGGCGCGAAACGTCATGAGGCGGGAGAGTTTCCTGCAACATTGTCAATAGAGTCTAGGCAGTGCACAGATACGCACTTGAACCGAGGTGTCTGATGCGGGAGCGCCCACGAGCGCGCGCGAGGGTAACACGATGAGCTGGGACACCGGCAGGACGCTGGAGCAAAACCGCATGAGCTGAGGTCAACAAGACCAGACGCAACACACCAGGACACCCATCGTCCGGCACAGCGCGGGGGGCAGGGGGAGGCGTCGACGAGCGCGAGCAGGTGCGCGGCGCGGCAAGGCGGCAGGGGAGGCACGCGTGGTGCATAATCGCGCCGAAGTGCGCGTAGGGCGAGAGGCGCCCGGGCCCGGGCGGCTGAACCCACCGACACTGCGCGCACGCGTCGAGCCCCGCGACCGCCGCGGACCAGAACACTTGGTATTCCACTGTGCTCGACCAAAATCAGCGTTCCGCGGCAGGGGCAGGACAGCGAAGACGCACCGGCGAGCCCCCACTGCGGGCAGACGCGCATGAAACGCGCAGCGCCCGTAGGAGGCGCGCATGCTGTACGTCGCCAGCCCGCTACCCAAGAATCCGCTGCACTCCCCGCCTGACCGGTAGACGAGTGACGATAGCGCGTAAAACGCATGCAATTCGCGTGTCCCTTATGAGGCGCCGTAAGTGATGGGCCGCGGAGACTCGCGCTGCGTCAACAATCGAGTGAGCGCGCTGTTCGCGAGGATGGAACGAACGCATGCACCACTTCAATGCTACACGAGCGACTATATGCGCCCGATTCTCGCGCTATGATCAGGCGCTGTTAGTAGCGCGTCGCGAGGACACTCGTTCTCGCACCGTTCACATTGTTCACATGCTCCATCAAGCCTAAGATCGGGGCGTGTTGACGGCGTCGAGCGGCGGATAGAGGCGCGTAGGCGTTCCCACCCAGAGGTTGGGGTCAGAGGGGACGGGGGCGGACCGGGGAAGGGGCGCAGGCACGGCGGGGGAAGGGCGCAGGCACGGCGGGGGAGATGGGGGGAGAAAGCAAGAGGCGACGCGAAGACGCCCGACCGCGAAGTTATTCAAACTCCGCGTTCCCACGCACAGACCACGACTTCGACGCCGCTTGTGGCTCTAGATTCGGCGCGATAAATGCAGCTGGCCACCGTATTATAAGTTGAACGCGAAGTTCCCTCTGAGAGTCTGTTGCCATGACTACTTATAGCTACCCGATGACCTCATCAACCTCAAAATTGAAAACTTGGCCAAAACTTATCTCTAAGAAATTTTTATAGATTCTATATTTGCACATTCGAGCACATTTGAGCATTTGGACCACATCTGGCCACATTTGAGCATACCTGCGCACACGGGATTCTCACTGGGCCTCAGCCCCAGTGAGAATGCCGGGCAGCCATATCGAGCCATATTTGACACATCGAGCCAGAACAAGCCAAAACAAGCCAGATCAGATAAGATCATCCGGATAACACAATTTACGTCCCTTTTCAGCCCTTTTCCTCTTTCTGCCCCTCACGACGGTCGTCACTTGCTTCCGCGCGCCGCGCGCAACATTTGTCGGTCGTATGTCCATGTCGGATCCTGCGCCCGATCCACTGAGGCTATGCACATGTACTCGGTTCTGCAACGGAGGCACACAAGTCCCAAGCCGCACTTGGACGCGCCACGCGCCATATCGGAACCTTGTGACCCAGAGCTTCCCCGCATTTCAGGGCCTTGCAGCGGGACCTGTAGGCTCCGAGCGCGCTCTGCTCGACCGTCAAGATTTGGGCGGATCTCCTCCAAGTAAGCGCCAAAAGATTGCCGAAAGGCAACGTGAAGAGGCTAGCTCTAGCGCCAGAGATGTAATTTCTTTACTAGTAGAGACCCAATAAATTCTAAGTCAAATACCTGCAGAGTAGCTACGAAAGCAGCCCGTCGCCTCCTCAGATGCCTCGCAATTTTTCCCCCAATGTCAGCCCACCTCCTCTTAATGAAGAACCTCCACGCGAGCAGAGCGTGCCGCCTCCTTCTCCCCGCGCTCCTCCTCCCCAAAGCCCCCCACCCATCCGTGAACCAACCATTGTTCTGGATGAAATAAAGATCGCACAATCCTTCATAAATGCCTTGAAATCAGCATCTTTAGACGACGAGAAACTGGAGCCGCATGTTCTGCACAGTCTGCGGAATCCAGTTCAGGAAATCCTAACTGCCGACGACCCAGATCTACGCCTCTCTATCGACAATTTTATCGCTCTTAGCAACGCTTCGGAGCAGGCGTATACAGATGTTCGCGCAAACACCCTCCGGCGATACCCCGATTCCGAGATGCTATCACTTTACCTGGTGAAAAAGCGAATCGAAGAGCTAACTGGTGTTGTTTCCATCGAGAGCGACATGTGCCCCAAATCCTGTGTCGCTTATACGGGACCGTACGCCGATCTGGAAGCCTGTCCCGAATGCGGACAGTCGCGCTGGGATCCTCAACGCCTTGCTGAGAGTGACGGTCATGTCAAAGTTGCGCGGCAAATATTCCACACAATCCCCCTCGGCCCCCAACTCCAAGCGCTGTGGCGCAGCGAGGATGGTGCCCAATCGATGCGATACAGGAAGAGAAAGACCGACGAGATCCGCCGAACGATGCAACAAAACGGCGGTATCAGAACTTCGTACGATGACATTTTCTCCGGGGAAGATTATCTCCGCGCCATTGACGAGGGAGTGATCAAGGAGAAAGATATGCTTCTCATGTTCTCCATTGACGGCGCCCAGCTCTACGCGATGAAGGAGTCCAACTGTTGGATCTATATCTGGATTGTCCTCGACCTTGCCCCCGACAAACGGTACAAGAAGAAATATGTTTTCCCTGGCGGTATCTTGCCGGGCAAACCCATCCAGCTCGACTCTTTTCTTTTCCCCGGTCTTCATCACGTCGCCGCCCTCATGCGCGAAGGCCTTCCGATCTGGGACGCTGTTGATAAGCGACTTCATCATTCTAATCTATTCTCCCTGCTGGAGACCGCCGACGGCCCAGCCATGGCTGATATTGACGGCATGACAGGGCATATGGGCGCATATGGCTGCCGTCAGTTTTGCTCGGTCAAGGGCCGCAGGAAACCAAACGGCAACCACTACTATCCGGCTCTCCTAAAGCCGTTTGACTATGCCGTTGACGGATGCGATCACGACGACGTGGATGGGCGCCACCTCACCACAGTCGATTCCGATGAATACACAAAATGCCTCCATTCGGTCATCTCCTCCGACAGCGCTGCACAGCACCAGGATCGGCGGCGGGAAACCGGGATCTCAAAACAGAGCATATTTTCTGGCCTTCCTTCTCATCGGATTCTAGCGCTGCCCCGCTGCTTTTGCTCGGATTCGATGCATCTTCACGGGCTCAACATCCCAGATTTATTCATTTCGCTTTGGCGCGGTCTCATTCAGTGCGATCCGGACGACGACAAAAGTACGTGGGACTGGGTTGTATTGATCGGCGAAGTTTGGAAGAACCATGGCGAGGAGGTCGAGCGAGCAACTCAGTATCTCCCTGGCTGCTTCGACAAACCACCGAGAAATCCAGCGCAAAAAATGAGCAGTGGATACAAGGCTCAAGAATTCATCACTTACCTCTATGTTCTCGGCCCAGCTCTCCTTCGCCGTATCCTGCCCGAGAAGTACTGGAAGCACTACTGCAAGCTCGTCCGAGGCATCCGTCTCATGTGGCAACGGAAAATTCCAGTCGAACAGCTCCTCGAAGCGCACAGAATGCTCTGTGACACTGCCGAAGAGTTTGAGATCCTTTATTATCAGCGGAAATCATCCCGGCTCCACTTCTGCCGACAGAGTGTTCACGGGCTTTTGCACACAGTCCCCGAGACAATTCGTGTCGGTCCCGGGGGTTATCGCAGCCAGTGGACGATGGAAAGGACGATAGGGAATCTTGGCGAGGAGATCAAACAGCACTCGACTCCCTACGCGAACCTCTCGCAAAGGGCGATACGGCGGTGCCAGACCAACGCGCTCAAGGTTATGATCCCCGACCTCGAGCCTGAGAAGGGTCTTCCGGCCGGCTCGGAAGACCTCGGAAATGGGTTTGTTCTCCTCCGAGCCCGAGACGAGTACCGCCAGGTCATCGAGGGTGCTTACGGAGATGCGATCATTAAGTATCTTGAGACCGAAGGAGACCTAGCTGCAACAGAAGGCTGGAAGCCTCGTGTTGCGAGATGGGCACGATTGCGGCTGCCTAACGGCCAGATTATACGGTCCGTCTGGAAAGAGTCGAGATTGGCGAAGGTCCGGATTGCGAGGAATATCAAGGTAATTGCATGATATGTTTCCATCTGCTTGATCTGACGCTTCCGCCTATAGTGCAGATCGTTGGGGGGTTCAATATTATTCGCCGAAGTACAATTCTTCTTCCAAGCGACCATCGACGATACAGAACAAACTTTAGCCCTGGTTTCGGTCTACTCAGCTCCAGATGCTGATCTCCTCAGAGAATCCTATAACACAGTGATGCAATGCGAATACTTTGGTGAAGATAATCTGGAAGTCATCAAAATCACTCAAATACAGGCCGGCGTTGGAATGGTCCCGATAGGAGACGAGGGCACATATTTTGTTGCAGAAAAGCTTGGGCTTGACATTGCAACAATGGGGGGTATGGAGGAAGATATGGACGTTTAGCTTATGATTATTTTGTCCTGTGTAGCTGATATCTGTCTGTAAGTAAATACTTTGCCCTCAGCGCCGCTGCGCTTGCATTTGGCGCGGAGAGTCACGGTCACGTGACGTGACACTTCTGACCCGAACCGCCTCGGCCTCTCTTCATCGAGCCTCCTACACCTCTTCCATACTCCCAGAAGCCCTGCCGACGGAGACGAATGGACTATGCGTCCCCTATACAGACCTTTGCTCCTGAATCCGGCCCCTCGAACATGTTCTACAACGGCTACGTGGACCGCAATCCCTTCGAGATGTATGATATGTCTGGCAGAACTGAGCGCTTCAATCCCTTCGCAAACTCTGCTGGCTATCACTCTGGCATCAATCCCGGGTTTCCGGACCATAAACGGGCCTCGTCGTCCCCCTCAGGTGCCGAGCCATATGGCTCATCTTCTCATGTGGTATGTGGTGCGCATATATTGTCCATGCCTCTCTGAGTGCTGAGCAAATGGTACTCGTAGATCGCGGCCGCCACGCATGAGGACCTCGTTCAGAGCCAGAACATGACGTATCTGACGCTGCTGCACGAACACACCCTCTTATCCGAGCGCCAGCTCACACTGCAGTACGATATATGCACATTATCAATTCGAAACTTTGACCTAACTTTTCAGGGCCTCGATCGCAATGTTCTCGCAGTCCGTTCCTGATGCTTTCAAGAACGCTTCCATGCAGGGCTCTTCGCCGTCCGCAATCCTCGCTGCCGACTCGACTGATCTCGGTGAACCTAAGGACTTCCCCAAGATCCGGTTCTGGACGCGCGCCAAATACACGAAGTCCTGTGCGACCAAGAAGACCACGACGCTCAACGACGAGCCAGCGAAGCGTGGAAATACGCGTGTTGCGCAAGACATCAATGTCATGCATCGCTACATCGAGAACGCCGACGGTTCGATCGCATCTGGTAAGGAGGCCGAAGCGATGCGGAAGACGCAGTTGGCGATCTTCCAGGAAATCAAACGAACAAGCCCGCACGACGTTCCGAAGACTTGGGGCGCCGCTTCCCTGATGGTACAAAACTACCACCGCGCACAGATGTACGAAGCCCACCCGTGTCTCCGGCTCTGCAAATCGCACTGGAAGGTCGACTACATGGCAACCCTCACCTATTCGAGCTGGTATATCAAGATGATGAAAAAAGCGTCCCGCGCGATCCCTCCGACTCGCTCAGATGCCTGTGTCTGCGTCTGCACCTGCTCAACTGACTCTCCCGATGCTCAGGATGACGAAGACGCCGCCGACAGTTGCCCTACCTCCGCCTCGCCTGCTCCTTTCGATGCCCCTTCCGAATCCGGTGTGAAGCGAAAGCGCACTGTTTTTCTCCCCTCCGCCCTCGCCAAGCGACCACGACTTTCTACTCCATCCACAGGATCTCCTCCGACGCTTCCGTCAACTCCCTCTGTAAAGCCTGTGGATCCTGCGCCACTCACTCTCCCTGCTGCCAGCAGGTCGTCCACTGACCTACCGAGTCCCGTCGCTCCTTCTACGGTACAATCAAGACCATCGGAAGAGATTATCGAGCCTGCGCCACTGACTGTTCCTGATGCACGCCACTCACCGCTGACCCCGCCTTTCCACAGTACCACGGATCCTTCTCAAGCGCTTCCAGAAACATCGCCCGAAGAGCTTACTGGGCCGCGTGCAGCGAGGACATTAACACCGGTTCCCCATTCCCCCCTTCCCTCCGATAGCCCGCTCGCAGATGATTCCTCAATGTGCCATTCTTTCGCCGATCCGAACCTCGACGAGACTACCAGGCCCGTGTCCGAGCCTCGACAGCCGAACTCGGTCTCGACCACTTCGGGTACAGCGACAACCAAATCGGTCAGTCCACTTTCTCTCCGTAATATGCTTGGCTGATTCTACTCAAGGCGGCCGAAATCATCAACCCTCTGTAAGTCCAGACAGCTCTCGTCGTCGACAGCTAAATATATCGTGACATGTAGGGATGCTGCATTCGGCGCCGCGTCTGGCCCTCCCGACCGCATTGACGGCATTTCGAGTGAGTTGCGACGTGTAACTTGACGACCTGCATTGCTGAATGCGTCCACATAGGTAAATCTGAAGTATCGACCTCTAAACCAGCAAACAATAAGAAGCGCGCAAATAAGACTTCTACTTCCCCCGCGTATGTTCCCTCCTCGTCGGTCAGGGCATAGCTCAATTATTGCTCTCCCAAGGAACCTCTTCTATATCGACTATCTCAAGACGAACAAACCTATTACGACGAACGAATTCGACGCGATGTTCAAGGCCCTGCCCGCTACTGATCTCAAGGTATGTCCTCATTTCGCTGGCTAGTTATGTCCTGTATGACTGCAATGGCGCAGAAATGGACCGATATGAGCCAGCAACTTGGTGGAGCGAAGAGGAAAGCCAAGAAGGCTGCTGCTACCGCCAGCGCCTCAACTTGGTCTGCCCTGTTTCCTTTTCCCCGAAGATACTGACGATGTTATTATAGATTCTTCATCTTTCAATCGTACAGTATTTCCGGAATGGAATCGGGCTCCCGTGTGAGTTTATCTATCTGTTCGCGAGCTGCTCTACTGTATTCTAGTCAGCTAATTCCACGTTCGAAGAGACATATTGCACAAATAAACTCAATCTTTTCTTGGAACGATGGCGACGTATGAACCTAGCAGGGGCGCAGCTGCGAAGCAGGAAGAGGAGGCGGGGTGGCAGTGGGCAAGGCGGCGGCGGCGGGTAGCGGGCAGCGGGCGGGCGGGCGGCGGGCGGGCGGCGGGAAGCGGGCGGCGGGCGGCGGGGGCAGTGACGGTGGACGATTGCGGTGGCTTGATGTGGCTTGATGCATGCAAGCTTGATGTGGCTCGATAGTCAATCCATGGGGCTCTTTTTGTTGCAACAAAATCGTCGAGCCATATCGGGCTATCGGCCATTTCTCGAGCCATCAAGAATCGGTTCGATCTAGCCCGTTTTGGCTCGATATGGCTGCCCGGCATTCTCACTGGGCCTCAGCCCCAAGTCATGCTAGCTGATTGACGGGTGGCTCGGCGGTCTTACCCTTTTCAACGTCCATCAATCGATATCAAACTGATGCGATTTCTGCGGGGACCCACGTCTTCAGGGTCCGCTAGTAGGTTTTATTCTGCCGAACTTATCTGCTGGCAGAGTTGACCTGTTGATTTCTGCGCACCAGGATGGTACCCGGGACCTACCAGGACCTCTTGCGTCCTTGATCCAACACACTTCTTCGCCAATCACCGAGGTACCGTTAATCCCATCTGCTCACCTCACACCGCAGGATCACAATTAAAAGGCTGCCTGAAGTTTGATTTTTATGTGACGAAACCCAGGCTCAATCGGGTTACTTTTTATTGAGGCAAAAAGGCTGTCCAAAAGCAGACCAGTTCATTGACCAAAATGGAAAGCCCTGTTTTGTACGAGAATATCTTGAATAAAAATGAAACTTCAGGGGGCTTTTTAACTGGGGTTCCCCGCGGTGATGTCATTTCTGCTACTTAATATGCAGGCACCTGGTACTCTTTGGCGCTGGACCACAGTTAAAAAGCGACCTGAAGTTTCATTTTTATTCGAGATATTCTTGTACAAAACAGGGCTTTCCATTTTGGTCAATGAACTGGTCTGCTTTTGGACAGCCTTTTTGCCTCAATAAAAAGTGACCCGATTGAGCCTAGGTTTCATCACATAAAAATCAAACTTCAGGCGGCCTTTTAATTGTGATCCTGCGGTGTGCCTGGGAAAGCACGAGGACCGACCCATATATAGAACTTTTACTTCAGAAGCGTTGATTGTCACTGAGCTATCGCTGAGACATCCGTCACGCCCACACCGAACGCACTACGACCGCCACGTCTCACATCCCGATACCCCCCTCCAATGGAATCTCCACCAGAGGCACGAATGCAACCATCCACGACTGTACATTCCACACAACACGAACCGCACCCCAGCGCCTCTCCAAGCCACGGATTCGTTGGCCGGGTTGCACGTAAAGTATCCACAAAGGACGGCTGGCTGAGTGGATACGACTATGGCTGGCTCTGCCTGCCGTCTTCCCCATTCTCCAATACGAACCATGAACCACCATTCTATGCCCTGGACGCCGAGTTACCGCTGCTTCTCGCCATGGCGAGCGGGCTCCAGCACGCGCTCGCGATGCTTGCAGGTGACCTCGGCTTCGCTCCGGATGCGTGTATTTGACGGGGGAAATGATAGGGTTAATCACACCACCGATCATCTTCGCCAGCGCGTTGAACCTCGACGCCGCGACATCGAGCTACATGATCTCGGCCTCCCTGATTGGATGCGGTCCGTCAGATACCACTCAAACTTACTGACCCAGTCATCCTCAAGGCTCGTGCAGGAATACTCAGCTTAGTGCAAATCTCGCGCATCCCGTTATTCGGCGGATATTATTTGGGGACAGGGTTGATTAGCGGTGAGAATTTCCCGGTACAAAACCTAGACCGGCAACTGACTCTCACCAGTCGTCGGCACTAGTTTTGCGACACTATCTACTGCGAACGCGGTGCGTTCCGTCATCCCCGCATTTTTTAATTATCGCTTATACGCGCCAGATCTTTGATGCGATGTACCTCGACGGAACATGTTCATCAACAAGGGCGGCAGACGGCACCGTCACCCGAAACGCATGTCCCGACGCCTATGGCAAACTATTAGGTCGGTTCTCCATGCCTGCTCATTCCACGTTCCTCAGCCATCCACAGGGACCTCCCTCATCTGCTCCTTTCTCGAAATGGGCATGGCGTTCGTCCCGCCACGCGTCCTGAAGCGCATCTTCCCGCCCATGATCACTGGTAAGTAACTTCCCTGTCCTCCTTCACCGCCTCCATTAACCGCACCAAGGCACTGTCGTGCTCCTTATCGGCGCGGCCCTCGTCGGCAACTCTGGTGCGCTCAACTGGGCCGGCGGCTCCAACGGGTGCCAGAACTTCCCCACGAGCGGCATCTTCGCGCTCTGCCCCACGACCCTCGCACCGCGTCCCCTGCCGTGGGGCTCGCCCGAGCTCGTCGGGCTGGGCTTCCTCTCGTTCGTCAGCATCGTCTTCACGGAGCTCTTCGGCTCGCCCTTCCTGAAGAACATCAGCGTCATCGTGGGCCTCGGCGTTGGGTGCATCGTCGCGGGCGCCGCGGGCTACATCGACGGCTCGAGCATCAAGTCTGCGCCGGCGATTACGTTTCTGTGGTGCGTCTTGGTGCGTTGGCTGGCGCGTCGTGCTGAATGCGCTTCAGGGTGCACACGTTTAAGATTGGGGTGTACGCACCTGCTATCCTGCCCAGTACGACACTTCACCATCATCACACAGCGCGCTGACTCCCGACTCCCAGTGCTTGCGGTCTACGGTGAAATCTGATCTCGCTTGTCGGAAGGGTCAAACTTAGGGGATACATGATCTAGTCTCCCTTGCTATGGAAGCCATCGGCGACATCACCGCATCCGCAGAAGTCTCGCGCGTCGACGTGCGCGGTCTGGAGTTCGACTCGCGCGTGCAGGGCGGAGTTCTGGTGCATTTCTCGTCCTCTTCGCGATTTGCAACTCTAACTAAAATATTACCCTTGCAGAGCGACGGTCTCGGCGGCTTCCTCTCCGCGCTGTTCACCGTAACGCCGCTCTCCATATTCGCCCAGGTCCGCTCCCACCTCGCATACCTCTTGATTTTCCTGACCACAAGAACCGCAGAACAACGGCGTCATCGCCATCACCCGGTGCGCGAACCGCGCCGCCGGTCGCTGGTGCTGCGTCTTCCTCATCCTCTTCGGCGTCCTCGGGAAGATCTCCGGCGCCCTGCTCGCTAGTACGTTCCCCCCCCCGCCCCAATCCAATCCAATTTTCTCACCCTCACCCTCGCACCGCGCAGTCCCGAACCCCGTCCTCGGCGGCGTGACCACGTTCCTCTTCGCGAGCGTCGCGGTCCGTGCTCCTCTCGCCACCATCGCCATCTCCATCGCTAACTCTGAAGCCTGCAGGTCTCGGGCCTGCGCGTGCTCTCCTTCGCGCGCTATACGCGGCGCGACCGCTTCGTCCTCGCCGCGGCGCTTTCGTTCGGGCTCGGCGACCTCCTCGTCCCGGGCCTCTTCACGCACCTCTTCGACCGCGTGCGCAGGCCCAACAGTGCGCTGAAGGGGTTCTTCGACTCGATCACTATCATCCTCAGCACGCCATGTGAGCCCTTTTTTCCTCTCCTCCGGTTGAACTGTGATCTGTGGCTGACCCCGCGCAGTCCTGGCCGCGGCCATCGTCGCCGTCATCCTCAACCTGATCCTTCCACTGGATAGCACAGCCGCGATGGAGGTGGAGGAGGTGGAGGACGACGCGGAGAAGCAGCTCGACTCGCCGAGCGACGTCTGACTCTGAGTTGATTATCGACTCGGACTCAACGCATTGTATACATATTCTATAGAGCGCACTGCGCAGTATAGAAGAATCGGAGACTGTGTACTGGCCGCCCGGGAGCCAGGGAGACGCTGTGCACTGTCTCGTGATGGTGCAAAGGCAAAGTTGAAATCGTAGTTGAGTTTGTAGCCGAGTATGGCGGTCCAAATGCGCTTTTATTCCCGCGCAAAACAAACTTTGTTCCGCGCAATAAACTCGGCATTTTCGGACCGTCCGCGCTAAAAACTGACATCGTGGGAGTCAGTTTTTGATGCGCGCAACTTTTACCTCCGCGCAGATGGGTCCAGATATTCTCCTGGTTAGTACCTCGTCCCTTGTTTTCTTTTTACAACAGCTGACTGTGCTGATGGTACAGAACAATGTTTTCGTTTCAGATGAGGCCGACGAAGCCATAATTGATACCATACGCGAGGTGTGCTGAGTCCTTCAAGGCTTCTACCCCGTTGATCGCATATTTAATGAATGTGTCGCAAGTCACAAGTGTTTGGACAGCGGGGCAGATTTCCCCTTTTGAATTTTCACCTGACGCGAAGGACGAGAGCAGGCCGATTGCTTTTGGGGAAACACTTCTGCGCCTGTTGGGCTCGCTCACAGAGCCGATTGTTTCCTCGGCTGTGCACGCGCGGTGTGTGGAGATGACGAGCCGCGATGAAGCGTTCGAGATGCTGGATGAGTTCCCGCCGGCTGCTGTGAACGTCGGTCGGATTGCAGACTCTCGTCAAACGGCTTTGCTCATGAACAACGCAGGTGTGGATATCTGTTACCGCGTTCCTCCATTTTGTGTGCCAGTCGACGGCGAACCCGGAGGCGAAGGCAAAGAGGATTGGTGCGTGTTGTCATTCTCACTTTTCAGTGCTCCTCTGATGTCATGTTTTTTCAGCGGGCGTGTTTGCACCGGTCCTCTTGCAAGACACCGCGAATGCGGTGTCGCCTGTGGGCCGGCGCAATTTTCTGCTATATTTTATCTCCTGATTGGTCGTCGTGGATACCTGTTCCAATATACCTCACGGACGCACGCCCCCAACTTTGAGGGAAGCCCCAGCTGGTTTGGGTGCAGCCAACATCGCCCTTACATGTATGCATCCGCGAATGATTCCCTGGATCAACCCCAAACATGGAAGGAACCAGATGGTCCACGTCAGACGATGGCTGACCTTCCAGAGAATCTCCAAGAATATCTGCCTTGGGCTTGTTTCAAGCTGATTCACTTTGGCTCTTCGTAGTGTATACATCTCCCGTTGATTAATGTCTTCTCGATGCTGGACCTTGGGTGTGAATACCATTGGCTGGTACTACAACTATATGGCATAGTGTTCAGGATTCAGTCCAAAAAGCTGACTTCGACGTATCTCTGGCATCCTTGGCCTCTCCTTATAGATGACCAAGCTGCCCCTCTTTCACTTCCCCAGCCGCGACACCTCCGCCAAATCTCTCAATTTCCAGGAAGGTCAATATTTGCTGTTCCACTGACGCTTTCGGTAAACACATCTTAGCAAAGTGCTGGATGCCTGTGATTCATGTCCACTTTCAACTAATGATTCAACTAATGATGACTGGTCCCGCTAGACCTCCCGCAACGGTAGGAAACTCTGGCCGTTGACACCTGAACCTCGGATACTTGGAAGAGGTTCACTGTGCTTGCCCTGTAATATCTTGTTATCAGCATGTCACTCTTTTGGATCTTCCAACATAAACTTCTTGACCTGGTCCAAAACTGACCGATATTAGAGCTCAAAAAATATTGCCTCAAATTTACTGTTTCTTATGAGGTTTTAGTGGCCTGATCGATATTCGATGTGATTCCCTCGCAGTACAAGGTTTGGTATGGCAAATTAGCCGCCTCATGTACGCTACCGCCACATCACCGTTATAGCATCAGTGGTGTAGCGGTAACATTGGGTCTTCCCATTGTCATTCTTGATTAGACTGTGGCCTAGCTCCGGGTTCGACTCCCGGCTGATGCACTGTTCCTTTTGAGCAATTTTTAAAACGTAAGTCTTGTGTAGAAAATTCCAGGTCACACAGAGTGGAATAGTTCCACCGCGAAGCTGCTGCCGAGAAGCTGGGCCTCAGTAAGACCATCCAGTCGTCGATGCGTAAACCTGATTCATTCCCTTCGTAGGTACAATCATTCTACAGTAATTATCTTCCGCTGCGTACTGAGGTTCACGAGCCTCGCTTTATTCGGCGCGTGCTTGGCGCGTGCTCTTCCAATTTCCTTTCGTCATCTGCTGACCTTTACTGCGCTCTGAGAGCTTGAGCAATTTTTGAAACCTTGCTTCAGCTGTAACTCTCTGAACTATCAGGAGGATCTCGGCCCGAACTGATTAGTGCAATGATGAAAAGGTCAGATGAGCGATTGCACGGGACCCCTCTCCAGCTCTTCTGCTCCTACCTCCATCTCATCTCATCCTTCCCTTCTTCGTACCCTTCCCCTCCCCTTGCTCTCCTCTACAGCCATATCCTAGTACCGTCCTCTTAATCTCACCCATAATCCACTATGCTTGGCATCAAGGCTCTTTCTGACCCCCTCTCGGTTGCAAGCCACGCAACCGACGCTGCGCAGCACAGCGCAGAGGCCGCACGGGCCGCGGCACTCGCACAGCAGGAGGCCGACCAGGCGGCAGCGGATGCGCAGAAGGCGGCGGCTGCAGGTACGGCCCCCTATCTGCGACTCTATCCACGCTGACGTGCGGTACAGCGGAGGCCGCGGCTGTGGAGAATGCGGGCGAGGCCGAGGCGGAGACGGACGACATCGCGGCTGCGGAGGAGGACGCCAAGGACCACGCCGCCATCGAGGCGGAGATCAGGGCGAAGGAGGCCGCCGTTGAGCGCGCGGAGGCCGCTACCGCCA
Source organism: Mycena belliarum (assembly GCA_029282135.1). Taxonomy (NCBI): domain Eukaryota; kingdom Fungi; phylum Basidiomycota; class Agaricomycetes; order Agaricales; family Mycenaceae; genus Mycena; species Mycena belliarum. The sequence continues at coordinate 518,797 of JARJCN010000017.1, forward strand.
AGGTCAGTTCGCTGGAAACAACTTCATTTCGATCCTCATTTTGCTTTCCAGGCTGAGGCAAAGTCGGCTGCTGCCAAGGCGAAGGCCGCCGCGAAGGAGAAGGTCGCGCTCGACAAGGCGCGCGCGGAGTACGAGAAGGAGGTCGCGGCGCTCACCAAGCTCGCCGCGCAAAAGCGCGACGACGCGATCAAGCACGCGGGCGCTGAGCTCAAGAAGGTGCTTCCCCCCGCTCTCGTTCGTGCGGCTGCTGACGGGCGCGTAGGCGGTGACGACCGCGTCGATCATCCGGCGCAAAGAGGAGGCGCAGGCGCAGTCCGCATGCGCCAAGGCGGACGAGGCGGCGGCGAAGAAACGGCTCGAGGCGGAGAAGGCCGCATGGAAGGAGCGCCAGGTGGCGGAGAAGGACGCGCACAACGCATTCAAGAAGGCGGAGAAGCTTGCGACGTGCGAGCGCGAGAAGGCGGAGAAGGCGGCGGAGGCGGCGCGCAAGGCCGCGATCAAGGCGATCATGGCGAAGCGCGACGCGGCGTTCAAGGAGGCTGAGAGGGAGAAGAAGGAGGCGCAGGAGGCAGAGGAGCGCGAGGAGAGCGTGGCGAACAACATCAAGGCGGGCGATGACCCCGCGCTCGTTCTCCCGCCCACGACGCTCGAGTGGCTTGCGAGCTTCATCGTAAGCACTTCTTCTCATCTGTGTGCTCATTCTGACGCTATTTGGAAGTGGGGAAGCAGCACCTCGACTACCGCCGCCCCCACGCCAGCCAGTTAATATATATATCCCGCTACGCATGCCGTCTGGTATACCATTGCCTGCCTTTACGAGAACTCATTGATCCTTTACGCCACGCGATACCCCATGATTTATGACTGACTGTAACGACATGATACTTCTACGAGACGCAATGGTGACCAATGCCATATAACCTTTTTTTTGAATGATGCTTCGCGAGTGAAGAATCGAAATTCCGAGCTGCCCTCAAGCGCTCAACATACGGCACAGACTTCTCATCAGCGTCCTCATGCATGAGAGATTCGGATACATGGGGATGGACAAAACATCTGCAGCTCTCACCTTGCCACTGGGATCGCAGTTACCATCATGCTGAGCAAGGCTCAGTGGCGGGTGGTCCAGAGCTGCGCTTTGCGCCTCAGCGCTGACCTCCTCGTTCCAATCGAGACCATATCTAAAGTGTGAATGTGTATTTTTGAGACGAGCTACGGTTGAGGCGACTGGATCAAAAGGGGGCGGAGGAACGGGGGTACCCAGGTACTTCTGAATTTCAACGCTCCACATGTCCGACCGAGTCTGGCTTACAATATAAGCTAACATATCTTGCGTATTCGCTGTGAGCCCTGGCGGAGTTCCGAAAAGGGACCACGCTGAGTAAAATTATCCTGTTCTTATCCAAGGGGCTCCGTCAGAATATGCTCCATCGTGAGTTTAGTGACGGTCGAACGAACTGCATAAGACTATCCCAGCGGAATCCCGGCCATTGGGGCGTACCAATCAAGCAAAGCAGAAATAAATTAGACGTCTTTGCAAGAAATCAGTGTGCGTTGATTTCTGGAAGGTAGTATTCGTACCCAGAGGTCCGCTAATCCGCGCTCTTTGCCTTATTAAACGCCCGCCCGAATTGCTCGCAAGTAGAGTTGTCCATCACCGCGAAGGCGACATACCGGAAGGACCGCGCGAATCGCCCGCCGAGCAGCTCCGCCCAGATACCCGCCACGACATCGACATCGTTCTGGAACACGCCCGTACCAAAGCTCCCCAAGATGAGGTTGCGCACGCCGCGGCGCTCGAAGAGGAACAGCACGCGCGCCATGCGCTCCCGCATCGTGCTCGCGATCTCGGCCTCGACATCCACAGACACGCCGTGCGCGCGCCGGCGCACGAGCCCCGCGTGCACCGCAGGGCTCGTCAGCACGTCGATCTCCATGGGCGGCATCCACGCGCCGTCGTCCGCCCTGAAGGCGACGACCGCCGGCGAGTAGATCATTGCGTGCGAGTAGAATCCCCCCTCGTCGTTCGCAGAATGCAGCGTGTAGAATTGCTGCGCAGTGGGCGTCATGAGTGAGGGGTAGAGGGTAGAGCTCCGCGCGAGGGACTCCTCCTGCGCGTTCGCGCCGTTGATGAACCCGCCGCCTGGTTGTTCAGCAGAAGCAAAATTGAGCACGCCGATGGGGCGTTTATAACCCTCCAAGCCGGCGTCTCGTGCTGCGTCAAGAGTCGTCGTCTCGAGGATCTTGATCACGGTGTTGATTTCGGCAGGAGGGGGTTGTGCAGGACTGAAAGATTGCCAGGTCGATAACAGCGAGTCAGGCGCGTAGTAGGCCGTTTTCACGGTGGATTCGGCGATGATGCTCCCCACATCATATACCAGGCCCTTCACTGTGACTTTTCCGGCGGAACCAGCAGCCAATGTGGTCCGTGCAATGTCTCGCAGAAGAGCAGCCATCGAAGCGGGAGCAGGCCGAGACCTAGCACAGCCACGCAGTATCGCACTGCCACCTCGGCCACGTTTTTCCTCTTCACCGTGACCTTCAAAGCTTCAAAGCTTCACCCCCGATTCCCTGCTGGATTTTCTACCTAGCTAGAGGCACTGAATTCCAAATGTGTGCGAGTCGCTTCCTCGGGCTCTGGCCTCCCGTCCAGCGTATGAAAATTCTCCAGACCTCACTGGCTGGGCCACTTCACCGTGCAGCGTACTATGCTTCTGCATGGTTGCGCGACTCAGATTTCCTGGAAAGCCTCAAGCTGCCTCATTCACTGCCAAAGAAGGAAGCAATCCCTGTATCTCCTTCCCGTCAAGGGCCACAATGAAATCCTTTGTGCCCCCAGTCCACTGCTGCGCGCCATTGATGGGCGCGATGTCTTGCTCATTGTTCGCGTGGACAAACTGTCGCAAATCCCGGCTTTATAAACCGGGTCCTTCTGAATTCGCCACCATCTTCGCCCCCGAGATTTGACCTAGTGTCCTCAATTCTCCGCCGCACCACACCATGGGCCAATACTGGACCATCACCAATATCGACAAACGCGAGATGCTCAGCCTCTCAAAACTGGCGAGCCACTTGTTTTCCGGGTTCGGACTCGACGCCTTGGCGATCATGCTTTTCCATCCGCCGAATACGGAGGTTTTCCTGCCCACAGCTTCTCTCAAGAAAGCACTCACCGTCCGAAAGTACGCATGTCTTATCTCCGTCTCGCCGAAGGACTTGCAGACTTATCCTCGGAATAGGAGCACTGCGTGTCACCTCCTCCGACTGCCGACCGAGCTCCTTCACGCGATCTTCGAGCTTCTTGTTGACATCGTGGACGCCATATGCCTGGGTCTCACTTGTCAGACACTGTGGAATATCGGTCGCAGGCGCATGGAGAAGGAAATGCAAGAGCTTGCCACCCTCCTCTCATGGGCCGGGGACCGCCTCATCTGCGTCGGAGATTATCTCGAGGATGGGGACATGCCACCGGGCCTGCTCACCGCGGACGAGGAGGCAGAGTTCCTAGACCCACTGACCGACGCTTTCTGGCACCGAGATGACGAAGTAGCCGTGGCGTCCACGAAAGTTCCATCTCTCCATAGGCTCAAGTGCGAGGAGGTCCGCGATCGACGACAACAATATTTCTTACCCAGCGACCTCTTCTCCAGTGCCATCGGACGCATGATGTGGACTCCGCATCGTGCGTCGAGGTGTATTACGCTCGGCGATTTCGAGGTTGCCGAGCAGCTGTTCGATCAGTGCGCGTGGAATATACAACACCTCACCCGCAACAAGCAATTGCGCGTTCTCCGCAATTTGTCACGCCGCCAGGTCGTTTTCGAAGCAGATCTCTTCGAGCTCAGAAAACAACCAAACATGGGCGAATGCTGGTTTACAAACCTTGTGCTAATGAAGATCTGTTGGTCGTCTGACTATACAGCGAACATAAGGGGGCAAGAGTATCTAAAGATTCATCGCGGTGATTGGGCGGGCGATCGCTTCGACATCGTCACTGAGCCAGACTTTATACGGGAATGCGCGGGCCCGGGGGAAGAGGAATGGACGAATGTGGGGAATGAGTTGCTCAAAGAGGCTGAAGAACTGTGGGCTCTCCAGAACTAATAATTTATAATTTTGTATCATGTTCCTGTTCGCGCCGTCGTGGTCCCTCTGTTTGCGATCACAAAATGCACGATTCTGATCATGAATATACGAACTACTTAATTTCCTTAACTGCCCTTCCGGAATTGCTTGTACGTAGACTTGTCCCGCAGAAGGCACCCATCTACGTCGTAGTGGAACACCTTTGGCGAAGAAAGGGCGCAAGAAGGGCTGTATAATCCTACATGTCTCTGAATCGGATACGGTAGGCCCTTAAGGCTATTGGTTGAATTGGAAAGGGATTCAGCAATTGATGTCATGTGGGTTTGGTTTTGGATGTCAGGTCTTGTCAGGGTGTCTGCTGAAGTCGCTTCTTCTGTAATTTGCCGGCGTTCGTTGCTGTGAGGTCGGCTAACGACGCGGGGAGCTGCTAATGAAAAATAAAGTCTCAATGAGAACAGCGGGATCATTGCAAAGATGAGCTTTTATGCAGACCTTTCCACCATTGAACCAGTTCGTGTTGGAATATGGAATGGCTGTGCGAGCTGTTCCGAGCTCCGCATGCTCGGATCTATTCCGGCACTGCATTGAGTGGTATGACTTGGGGCAAAAGCTGTTGAGACACAGCTAACCTGTACATACGGCTGTGCCCCTTAGTCAGAGAGTAGTATATAAGTAGTGTACTTTCGCCGATGTACCCTACCGGATTACAACGAGATTCCCCTCTGCTCTACCTTCGCTCTCAGTGACGTTCCCACCCTGGGGCTCATTTCAACATAATCCGGTTCTACCCTTGTCTGGCGGGGCAGCATCCAATACGCCAGCAGAGGCCCAGTCGATGGGCTTGACCGACGAACGTCACTATCGTCGATTCCCAAGTCGCTTGTCGCAGCGCATCGGTCGAAGCCGTCCATCGTGGGCGCATCTCGGAAGCCCCCGCAGGAGCGGGGCACATCGCAACCCCTCATCGACGACGAGGGAGAAAGCCCTTGCGACAACAAGGCACAGACACCCTTCATCGACGACGAAGGAGAAAGTCCTCGCGACAACGAGGCATCGAGCGCGGAAGTCCCCGTCGATGATCGGGGCATCGAAGACGTCCAGGATTGGGCGCATCATCGCTACGTGTACCTGTCCCGATGGGCAGGCGTGGCTGATGGAATTGCTGTTGGGTGCCGAATCCCATCAACGTATAAGCCGCCGCCGAGGCGCATCTCTGTTCCGACATTTACCCCAAGGTTCACGCACCCGGCTGGGATTTGAACGCATACCGGTGGATTTGGTTTCGGAGGTTTCAGGGAGTGTGGAATCAGGGAGTGCCTGGTTAGTTTGGTTTGAGGGAGTGCCAAGTGGGTGAGCTCTTCACAGCTCGAGGGAGTGTGTTGGAATATGGAATGGCTGTGCGAGCTGTTCCGAGCTCCGCATGCTCGGATCTATTCCGGCACTGCATTGAGTGGTATGACTTGGGGCAAAAGCTGTTGAGACACAGCTAACCTGTACATACGGCTGTGCCCCTTAGTCAGAGAGTAGTATATAAGTAGTGTACTTTCGCCGATGTACCCTACCGGATTACAACGAGATTCCCCTCTGCTCTACCTTCGCTCTCAGTGACGTTCCCACCCTGGGGCTCATTTCAACAGTTCGCCTAGCTTCCAGTGAGCCCGACGGGGGAGACGGCTTCTGCGACCCCAGTTACTAGTAGCAATGTTCAGAACGAGCAGGCCTTGTGACTCTATACTAATCGACAAATTGTTTGAGGGTTTCAAGCACCCCTTAAACAAGTCCAGGGCGAGAAATTTTTTGAAACAGTGCCCAGCGATCCCCAGCGTACAAGCTGTGGCTTGTGCTTCGGATCCAGATAAAGCACTGCCGGTGGATAAATAGAAACATGAACTGAGGGTAATTCCACCGCAGCGAAATGAACTTGGAGGAAATAAAGATCGCTGTGACTTGTTTGCCCTAGCACGCCACCCACCACTCTCCCTCCACCACGACCATGCTGGGGACCCTCAGCACCAGCGCCGACTCCATCCGCACCCTGCCCGTCCGCACCTCCGCCGCGGAAACGCTCTCCACCCCCGCCTCTCCTCCTCCGTCTTCTCACCCCTCGACGCATCTGGAACCCCATCTCGTGCCCCAGACGCCCTCTCCGCCCTCAAGCCCCGCCCTCTCCGCGTCAGGCTCCAGCGTTTCAAGCCTCCCCTCTGTCTCCTCCTCCTTCTTCTTCAGTTCCGCCGCCGCGAGCCCACCGCACCCACCCTCCGTGGGGCGCAGCGTCCACGGTGACGACACGCTCATCATCCCCTCGCTCGTCCTGCCGCCCGCGCTCGGGCCCGGTGCGCCGCACCCCCGAGATCGGGGGTCGCAGCGGGAGCGCAGCAGGTGCTGGGCCACGCGTATCCTCGTGCTCGGGCCGCCGGCGGCACTGCTCGCAGATACACCCGATGCGCGCGATAGTGGGTGGACTCAGGAGGACGGAAACGGCGTGCTGCGCATCCGGCGAAGCACCACTTTCACTCCAGGCTCAAACTCTAATGCTCGCGGGACCGGGACGCATGTGGAAGCAGATGAAGCAGCGCATTCGATCGAGCTGATAGCGACGAGCGCGGTACGTCGATTGCTGGCTAGCTTGTTTCATTTTCGTCCCTGCTCTTCCATTTTTGCACTTTTCTTTCTCGTGCTTTGGGGCTTGCAGGAGACGCTGCTGCTGCTCTAGGGTGGGGAGTGCAATGCCCGCTGAGTCGTTGCGGCGGTCTACCAGTGTACGCGGCCGCTCGTCGACGTGCAGCGATCTCTTACATCCCTTCCATCCCCTCCTTCCGAGCCAGCCGTTCCAAATCTCCCCTTCCCCGATCCTCCTCCCTCTTCCCCCCTTCGCCCCATTGCTTGACCGCCCCTCGTGTTTTGCGGTTTTGGTGTCTTGCTTTTCCTGGGTGGGCATCTTGCTGCTACTGCAGTGGTGGTGGGCGACATGCTTCCCGCCTCCTTCCCCCTGCTCTGTCCCTTCTCCCATTCTCCCTGGTTCCGCCCCTCTCCATTTCCCTGCATCCCTCGTCGTGTCAGCGTCTTCCCCACCTCTTTTGCGCCCCATGCTCTCCGTTGCCCTCGCTCTTCTTCTCTCCCGTGCCGCCGCTTACCCTCCCTTCTTCGCATACAATACATCCCCTTTCCTCACTTTCTCATCTCATCCCTTCTTTCCTTCGTCCTTCCTGCCTTCACCCTTCACCCTGCGTTTTCGCCAGCCCGAGAAGCAGTTGGTACGGCGCCTGACGTTGACGAAGGTTGCGTGCTGCAGTCCTCTCTTCCCGCTGGTCCCACTGCCTCCCGCGAACCTTCTGCCACCCGTCCTACCCCTGCTCCTCTTCCATCCCTTCCTGCGTCCCGTCCCATCCAGATCCCCCCACCTACACTCCTCCTCCTACGATCCCCTCCCCTCATTTCGCGTCGCAATCGTACCTTACACCCTCCGTCTTTCGCTGTCCTTCCTCCCCTTTCTTGATGACGCTGGGCCCGGGGATGCTGCGCCTGCTGTGTCTCGGAAGGCGGCTGGGACGACGGACGTCGAAGGATCACATCATCGTCTTCTCCCGGGTGAGACGGTGACGCGCATCGAGTTCAGCCTGCGCTGCTCTCCGTCCTACGTCGCTCCGTCCCACTTCTTCCTTCTTCCCCCCTTTCTTCCTTGCTCTCTGTGTCTTTGTTCTCTGTCTTTCGCTCTTCGACGGCGTCAGCGAGGAGGCGGGTCGGACGACGGGTGTCCTACTCTGCTTTCATTCCTCCCTATCTTGCTCTGCCACGTCGTACACGTCGTACCGCGGATGCATCACGTAGCCTTTCTTCTCCCACCATGGTCTCCCGTTCTCCTTCCCCGTCATCGCACCCTCCGCCCCTCTGCACCCTTCCACCTCTCCTTTTTTGCCTATATCCTTATTTCTTTCGTTCCTCCTCCTCCCCTCTTCCTTCATGATGTTGTTCTGCGCAGCGAGGAGTGGCGTCTTGGAATCGTATCCCTTCGCGGCTCCCCTTCTTCCCGTCCTCATCCCTCGTCCCCTTCTTCCTTCTCCCTTGCTCTGTCATCCTTTGCGGGATCGGGAAGCCGGCTGGGACGACGGGCGTCAGCTCCTGCATTTGCAGGTGTTCCGCGCGCTGTGGGCCCCTGCTTCCACTCTCTTTCTCTCCTTTTCCTTTTCCTTTCCCTTTTCTCCCTTACTCACCCTTTTATCTTGCTATCCCTCCTTCTATCGCGGCCCGGCTGATGTTCTCATTCTCCCTGTGCAGGCTGACCTCACGAGCCCCGCCCTCGCGCGCCGCATCCTCCGCCCATTCCACACGCTCGCCGCGCTCCTCGCGCCGCCTTTGCTCTCCGTACCTGGCGCTGCTTCCCGCTCGTTCCGCTCGTTCCGCCCTTCCCGCTCTTCCTACGCTTCCCAGTCACAACCCCACCCTCAGCCCCACTCATCGGCGCCCGCCTACATAGACGAAGACGGGGAATCTGGGGAAGAGGGTGAAGAGGACGTGCTCGTGGCGCTGCTGAGCGGGGAGGCGAGTCCGCTGTACGCTGCGCTCGTCGTTGTCGCTGGCTCCGATCCAGCGCGCGACGCGGACGTCCCTGATGCGCTGCGGCGGCTCTTGCCCATCGTTGTGCTCCCCGCGCCCGCGCCCACCTCCTATGCTTCTGGGGGTCGAGATCAGGATGCGGAAGACCCCGATCGTTCGAAGGATGAGGATAGACGTGACGACAGAGGCGAGGTGGCTGAGGACGCGCCACCGACCGCGCGCCTGCAACCCTTTCGACGGGGGACATATCGCGGGCAGAGGAATACCATCGTCAGGCGAGATGCGCTTGAGGGAGATGGGCACGACGAGCAGCACGACCACGATCATGACCACGACCGCGAGCCGGACAAGCAGTATGACCACGAACACCCTGTCCCGCCGCTGCACCCTGCGCTGCACCTTCCCGCGCTGCGCGCGGACGCGGCCCGCAGGTTCCTCGCGTGGCGGCGTGCGGGGTGTGTCGACCCTTTTGCGATGGGTGAGGACCTGCACGCAAGGAGGGAGGAGGAGGAGGCGAAGTGGAAATGGGAAGGGAAGGAGGCGCAGGCGGCGCCGTTGCACGTTTCCTTCCCTTCCTCGGCCTCGTACTCGCGGCACCGCCCTCCATCATCCCAGCCCCACCAACCACGTTCCCCCAGGCCCTACGCATATACACCCGCACACGACCCGTTGCATCTCCCCGCGCTGCTCGCGCTCGCGGGCGCCGTCGCGCGCGCGGCAGTTGCGAGGGGGCGCGGCGCGTGGGCGGGGGCGTGGGGGTGGGGCGGCGGGTGGGCGGGCTTGTGTGCCTTTGTGGCAGGCGCGGTGGTGGGGGCAGTGGCGGTAGGCGGGTGGGGGTGGGCGCAGTAAGGTGGGCTGGTGGCAGTATAGGAAGGAAGCGGGGTGGGTGGGAAGAGGCGAAGGGTGGATTGGGGCGCAGCAGAACAGCTGCGGTGGTGCAGGAAGGTGACTAGTGTGGGGTGGAGAAGGCTATCAGGTGGAGGCCGGGACAGACACGCCCTCGGTGACTTGTGTGCGGGCTGGGTGTGCCACGTACACGTCCCACACGCGTGCGATCCAGTCTTCGCGCTCCCGCCTCCCCGGTTTCCTACCGTCTCCCCGTACGGACGATGCCCAGCGAGCGATAAGATTTCGCGTCTATGAAGGAGATGGAGATGCGGGACTGTCCTGCGAACGGGGGGGGGGGGGGGGGCGCGGGTGTTGGCTGCTGATGAGGACATACATAGCGGCGCGACCCTCTCGGCCTGTGTTCCTCTGCTCGTGCTCTACCTCCGGCCCCTTGTCGCTCTTCCTCGCCCTCTCCTCTCCCACCGTACCCCAGACTCTACCTATTGCCGGGAACGCCAGCTTCCTTGCCACCTGAACCTCCTTGCCGCCCCTCCTGCTCCGCAGCTGGTTGCCACCCATCGCTCCGCTTCAATCTAGCCCCTGCCGATTCGCCGTGTTTCCCTCCGTCCCTACCTTCTACCCTCCCTCCCTCCCTGACTGCATGCACAACTAGACATGACTGCATTCTCGTATCACGATCGCGACAGATATCCATCCATTCGTTGTATCATATATTACTACTGCTCGTACAAAGACAGAGTGTACATTGTTGTATTTTCACAGTGCGTTGCGGTGTATCGATGTCATGTCAATTAGTCTGGGACACAGTTTTCTACTCGTCCCGCTATCTTCAATCCCTACATTGCTCCAAGTAACGTCGTATGTGGTGTGGGCTGACTAGACTCGACTTGACGTAATAGATTTACAAATTAGGCAGGTGGATCCGGAGCTCACACAAAATAACATTATCCATGCCTATGGACGCTGCCCAATGCGCACAGTTGACGAATCGGATTCGGAGGAGCGGGTGCGATGCTATCGGTATCATCACTAACATTATAATATTTCTAAATTAGAGCTATCCCAGTTAACTCGCGCCCGGGTTGGTTGATCTTGTCAGTCTCAGCATGGCCTTGTCTGGGGTAGTAGGATGGGTGGGTGATTCGGAATAAGAGACCCCACCAACATCATTTCGAGCCTTCGAGCTCTCTCCCTCATGGAGGGCTACTGCCAGTCCACCCGGAAGAGGGGCTGCTCGTACAGCGTGTTTCCGTTCCTGTCAAGTGAGGTCTTGGTGTATGTCTGCACCGTGTTGATCAGCACATGAACTCATCGTGTCGGCCGAGACACAACGGAAACGGAAAGCGAGACACGCACGAGGAAGATGTAGTTGCCCGTGCCGTCCGTCAAGCTAGGGTGAGCGACGGCCGAGTACGCCGGGAGGGCGCCGGTTCCGACCGGCCCACTGAAGAATGTCTGCAGAGCGGAGGGGTTATACGTAGTCTTGCGCTGAGATAAAAGCAACGACGCACCTTGGCGGCGGTCCACGGCCCTTCTGGGTTGGGCGCGGTAGAGATGAGGAAGTTGGCGTTGGGGAAACCGTCGCCACCGATCCAGACGTAGGCCTTCAGAGACGCGGGTTAGATCGAAGTACAAGTTGCAGCTGAGAGATGCTGAGGACATACCTGCCACTTGTTCGACCAATAGAACTGGCCTTGAACCGAACTCGTGTTCGGGAGGGGGATAGTCGAGTCGGTTGAAGCAGGCGCGGTCCGAGTCCACGCTGCGTCATAATTAGTCTTCATGGTCAGATAGGGTAGAGCGTGCGCACCGCCGTTGACATAGTACTCATAGAGACTCTTGTCTTCCAACGAACCGAGGAAACCAGTTTGCGCTGCCCTCGCCAGAGCCAATTTGCCGTTTGGCGTCGGGCCGTACAGGTAGGCCTGCCCACAATCAGTGCCCATCAGACACCCCGACGCCTACAGGCAACTCACAAAGCCGTTCCGCACCACGCTCCCCGCGACGCCGTACCCAACCTGCGTGCTCGACCAGAACCCGGAGACGGCGACGTTGGCACTCGGGAGCGCGGAACTCCCGGAGCCCTGCGAGATGACGTGGTACAGTGTCGTGCTTGGCTTGTTCACCATGGCGAGGCCGCTGAGGTGCTGCTTTCTTAGGAACGCATACGCGTTCGTCCCCGAGGAGCCAATGAAGGTGACTGCGGGTGCGGTGTCCGGCCATCCAACCCAGCGCGTGCCGTCGCTGCATTGCCCGTTGACGGGGCACTCGTCGGCCTCGAGCGGGTAAAACAAGGAGCCGAATGGCGGGCTTGTGAGCGTGAGCGGTCGTGGATTCGTGCGCGCGGTCGGAAGGCCGGAGAAGGACGCGGTGTTGGGGATGACGGGGAGGGTCGCCACGTTGTTCGACACGGGCTGGGTATCGCGGCACACCCAGAGCTGCGGTGACGATCGTCGTGAGCGTCTTTGCCATTTTCAACGGATCGGAGCGCATACTGACCACAGTGTTCGTTGTCCAGAGAGTTGAGGTACATGAGTCGCGAGTCATGCCGGGCTCGACTAATGACCCGTAGTTTGTCGTCGACGCTACTACGGGGTTCACGGCTCTGCGGACGTTTTCGGGTGCTGCAAGCGCCGACCCGGAGAGCAGCAGAGCAGCGACAACAGATCCGCAGGTGAGTCTCGCCATGGTGCCAGTTAGGGAGCTATGGGGATCTCCCATGAGCGACGCTCAGCTGCTTAAATAGGATGAGCGTTCGGACATAACTGAAACTGACCGCTGCGCTAATCTGCGCTAATCCTCCTGACTCCCCGATCCCATCAACTTCAAGACCCCATGAGTGGAAGGAGGCCCCCGGTTACTCGGTCCGCCGCAGCCCGGCAGGCACCAAGAAACGGCCAAAAAGAAAACAAGGCGAAGTTCGATTATTTGTTGCACAATTCGGTCCGAGTTACTTACGGTAAGTCAGCGACCTGAAGCACGAAAATGATAAGGTGAACCAACTGAAATTTGTCGATTCAGGCGGACCAAACTATGGGCGAGTGACCGGGGGCTGCGGAAGGAACAACGGATCTGTGATGGGCAAGCGATTCAGAATGGACCTGGTTCAGGTCACGACCGTTGCATGACCGTCAGAATTAGTGTTGCAATTTGGTTGCAATGGTCCAAGTAGTAATTTGTGGTCCAGAGACGTACATCAGCTTGTGCCTGAGAAGATTGGGAAATCGAGTCAGGTGCCAGTAGGATTGCGGTAACGGCGCAGCACAGACCTGCCTCTCAATCGATATGTTGGCTCAAAGATCCGGGGTCTTCTGGTGGCCCGCCCACTCGCAGATTCCGAGCACTTCGCAAACTGTTTATTTTCGTTTTCCAAGAGGTCTCCCAAGATTTTTGGCAGATTTCTCTTGGAGGACCAAGGACAATTCATGAAACAAGATGCGGGGGGTGGCAAGCCTAGCTGTAGAAGGTAATCACCCGGGATCCGTACGTTCAAGTTCGCGGATGGCAAGTGAACGGCGAGAAGAAAGAAAGTCTGGCAAGACAAGTGCAAGCTTGACAAAATCCGGCCCGAGATCAAGCCGAAACGGATCGGAAACGGAGGCTGAACGGGGGTCAGCGGGGGCATTTTGTCCTTTGAATTTGTCCTAATTTGTCCATGTTCGTGGCGGGATAGTTGCCGCGGCGTCGTTAATTGATGTGTTCGCAGTGTAAGCGGCGTAGTTCAGTAAAGTTGTGCGTAGGGCCGGGGGACGCCATCAGACGTACTCGAAGTAAGGTACAAGCTCCTCTGGGAGACAAAAGGCTCCGTGTAAGCATCGGAGTCCATATAATGTCGCGGGAGACAGTCTGGTTCATCTCGTGCAATTTCCGGAGTGAGGTTGGATTGGAGCAACAAGGGCGACGGAAACAAAGGGGCCTAGAACGGTGTATTTTTCGGGAAGATCATGGGTCCGCGCACTTCTTCTCTCTTTTCCCTGCCGCAGAGGAGCTCGACGAGGGTGAGCGCGAAGGGGAAGGCCGTGCCTGGATGCGTCAGCGCGTGAGGAGCGGAATGAATAGGATATGAGAATGAATACCTGGACCGCGGCTGAGATGGGGAAGAGGTTGAGACTCCCTGGAGCGCGGAAAGGGCGATAACGGCGGCGCACCTGGTAATGAGCCCGCCGGAAATGATGACGGGGTCCTCAGAGTAATCGAAGTCTTGCCATGCGGTCAGCCGGATTTTGAGGCCAGTGGGAGAGAGCATTGCATACCGTTCTCGAGCTGCGTCTTGACGCTGGGATGAGAGGTGAGCGGCTGGCGTGGAAGCTTCGACGTCAGAGCTGTCAGGCTTCCTGGGCGATATCAGGCCTCCATGGTCCCGCAACCCGCAGCGCGATACCCACCTGCACAGATCATCCCGACGATCTTGCCCTGCTCGAGGAATTCGCATACGAGCGCTTGGACTCCTGCATTCTGAGAAATTGTTTCCGCGCCCTTAGCCCCACCCGGGACAATCAGCGCATCGTACGCCGCCTTCCACCTCGCGTCATTCGTTTCTCATCATGATCAAGTACCAACGACCACTCACCGGGCCCATCGCCTTCGCCTCGAGCAGCGCGTCGTACATTATGCGGATGCCCCGGGATCCCATGGCGTAGGGCCTCTGCGGGGCCGCGTCTGCAGCATCGGGAACGAATGCGGAACAACATTTTACTCCGGCACGCACGAGCGTGTCGTAGGCGATGGTACTGCAAAGCTGGCGTCAAAGAGCCGGCGTCATGTAGAAAAGGACGGCGCTCGTTACAATTCCATCTCTTCGGTTCCATCTGCGAGTAGAATCACAGCGGACGGCATTCTGGCTGGCTCGTCGAAGGTCGTGGTCACCGTAGAAGGGGTGTACAGCCACAACATGGATTCCACGCGTGAGATGCACGTGATGGCACAGCCTCTTCCCTCTTTGAATTCTCTTTCAAGTTTCTCGTCCCGCTAAGTACCTCAAGCTTCAAAGCTTCAAGAGTCAAAAGAGATCCACGGAAGCAAGAATACAGCTGAAAAAACATGTCGAACTGTTGAAACTGAAGCTTGGTACTAATTACCTCTGGTCAGTATCCCTCGGGTCCATTTCTTTCTCGGAGTCTCCTTTCTGTCTAAAGGAGTCCAGACGTCCAATCAACTTGGCATCCCTCCTTGCATTTGAAGCAAAATGGTACCGACTTGTGTGCTATCTTTGTTATCCGGAAGTCAAGCGATGTGAATTGTAATTCTTCCAAGATCAAACACTGACAGACGACGGCCTGGGCTAGTGTTTAGCGAGCGTCTCCTGTTTCGAATGCTCCACTTCAAGAGGAGTGCGGGATGAGAATCCCGGACACGTCACACCATATGGGGAAGGAGGGCAAGTTACGGGGTCCTCGTCCAGTTCATCCTATATTTCTTCTCATGATGTAGTCTCGAGGACGACATTCCATTGGATCAGGATTTAAGGCTCCTTCCTGCCAACAGTGAGGCCCTATTGAGGTATTGAGGCTGCTAGATAGAAATACACAAGAAATCCAGATAATGTGCGGACAACATGACCGTATAGCCACTCGTGGAATCAATCAATGTCCATTTGCGGATTGATCCCAAACATACCTTACTTTATGTATATCTTTTTCTCTGGATCGCCTGTCGGAAAATCCCAATTTGGCTGATCAGGCCTGACCGGCATGTCAGGCCATGTCAGGTTCAGCGCGAAACATATCAGGTCCTACCAGGTGCTATCAGACCAGGTCAGAACAGGTCAATTTTCCTTAGGATTACGATCATTCCAATGCATTGAGAGTATACAAAGACCCGTTTCATAGTATTGGGAGCTGTTACAATTCACATATCTGCTCGTAAAAACATGTCGGCATCAATCGTGTCGATCACGAAATGTGCAGCCTCTTTTGCGGACGACGCTACTGGTTCCAATAGCGCGCCTCGAATAACATGCTCCATGGAGAGAAATGAAGACTCCCTTTCCTCGTCACGGATCTGGTAGCCGGCCCAGCGCGTCCTCGGCTTCCAGCGGCTGGGTACAAACATATGTACCAAGGCAACATCAATCTGGCGACCGCTTGGGAGACTGCAGCGGAGCAGGGATCGCACGCGGGCAAAATGTAGACCAGGATCTGTGAGATTGACTAGAAAGCAATCAAATCTCGTACGGCCGTGAAAAGAATTGTTGCATCGGATAATGTCCCGTGCACCGCGCCAATCTTCAAGCGATTGATACGAGAGGTGGACACATTTGAAGGACCGAATCTATTTAGTCGAGAATAAATGTTGTTCGCCAAACTCCAGAAATGAAACCAACCATAATCGTGTCTTCGTATTTGATACGCTCCTCCGGAAATGTGTCAGAGATAAACCGTCTCAAACGGAAGTCGAAATTCCGAAAAGCTGAACCGTTATTTGCATCCTCGAATGCCAGAGAGTTGATAAGGCGACCAGGAACGGGGGCACCAAATGCCCAGTGCGCGTCGGCCTCGGGATCTACAGGTGTTTCATCGATGTTGTGATCAGTATCTTCGGACTCGTGAGTTGCTTTGTCGTCATTGTCAATGGTCATTCTGATCCGCGCAATTGCCTCTTGTGTTTCGTCGATTCGATTCATCTGCGGGGCACAAGTATCAATTGAATGCAGCAATTCTAGGTTAGCATACTTACTTGGCGTGCCACATCCTTTCCGTTAGTTTTGAGGTACGCCTCGTGAGCTTCTTGTTGAAATCCTTCGCCTGGTCGAGTTGAGCCGTGATTTGTTGTGCCCTTAGCTCGAATATCAGCCACAACATGGCTGGTCGCATGTTGTTTAAAAAAGTCGAAGGACTTCCCGTAGACGTCCGAAACCATCTAGATTTTCTATGAATTGGGGGCCAAAATAATAAAAGATACAAACTCACGGAACACCAGTGTTCGTAGTTCTGTATGAACACATCGAGCCGCTCCAGCCGGCGTTCGGGCATGCAATGCATGCCGACCATGATGCGGTACTGTTGGTATGCACGAATGCAGTGTACAAGCGGATCCTCCGGCGGAAATAACTGCACAATGCAGGGCAAGACACACTACATTCCATCAGGTAAGCGGATCGTAGTATCAAGCACACCGAGAAAGATACCTTGAGGATATCGTAGAAGCTTTGACCGTCGGTAAAATGCACTGTTGTAACTTGGTTGAAATGCTTCAAGTTCGGCCAACGAGAGAACCGCCGCATGCTCCAGAAATTTTGAGCTGTGCCGTAGACCGTTGCATAGAAAAACAGGGACTCACTTTTCTGCGAAGGTACCCTTTTGTTGTAAATTCTCGAGCGCATCTAGTAACAGCGGCCAGAGATGATGACCCCATTTACCGAGATCGTCGGAGTGTAGCGTGTCATACGAATATGCAGCGTAGGGATCAGAGAAACGAAAGTCCCATAAAAAATGCTAGATTCCAGCACACATTTTGTAAACCATTCAATAAACGGAAGTACATTTCACGCACTTTGACACCATGGAGCCCAAAGCTCTTCAGAATATCCTCAGTCTTTGTCTTTGTTGCCTTCTTCATAGCTTTGACCACCGTAGCCTTCATGGTCGCACTCGTCCGAAGTTCAAATGAGCCGGTGATTTTGTGGAGATCTGCTTTATGCACGAGACACTTTGGGCAGGGAAAATTGGCCAGAGCAGCGCGGCAAGCATTGAAGTAAGCCGCTTCCTTGCCATCGAGAGAGCTGATGAGGATGTCCGGGTGGAAAACTCGCGCCACATTATCAGGGCAGCGAATAGGCTCGCCGCCGTGTGAGCGACATTTGCAAGAGGAAAAAATCACCGCAAGGATTTTCTGATAGATTTCCATCTTGTATTTAGCAAATTCCAGTGTCTGGGGAGCGTTTCGACTTGTGGGATCCAGGGGATCGTGAATCTGCGGTTTTCGAGAATCAGATTCGAGGAAGGCTTCGAATTCTGGACGTACTGCAGTCATGTACCCGACCAGGATACCCCCGCCATTCCCGGAGGCGTTTCGAATGTTTCCGGGCTGGAATACAGGACGAAGCACCATGGGATGCATGGTTACACGCTTCGTAACAAGCCCTTCATCCAACCAAATATGCATCGGAAACAGGCAGTGCGGATATGGATCTGCCTCCGGAAGTTTGGACTGCGCCATTGAAAGTGTCAGAATTAGAATGTACAGGATTAGAAGCAATAACTTCAGATATCCACCACGCATCCGCGGTGTTGGGCTCGTCCACAACGCGCTCTCGGTAGGTCTGGGAAGTGGTGCCTTCGCAGTAGAATTTCTGAACAGCGTGATACATTGAGGTTGAGCTGAGAGTCGAGTCATTCAATAGTGTCGTTATCCACTCCCAGGGATCCCGATATTCGAATTTAATCTCGTGGATTTGACCTTTGTAGGAGGCGAAGACGGAGGCGGCCTTGAACTTGGTTGCGAGCAGTTATCAGTGAGAAGAGAGAGGGAGAGATAGTTAGGGGCGTACTGTTACTCCATATTTTCGGGCTGTCGCTAATATATCTTGCAATTCATTAGAGTTCCGGATCGTGAGACAGCTTTTCCCTGTTCCCCAGTTTTCGTTGACCCCCGTGAGTAGATTGTTAGTGAGGTCAGGGTTGAGTCCTCCCTTCACGACAATCTCTGCGACCTCAAAATCGGCTCTGGTCCGAAACGGAAACCAGGCCTTAGCACGAGTCTCTGGATGAAACTCCGTAAACGACGGGCGTTGAGACGAGCTCGTGAGTGGGACAATCATGGGTGTTGGGTCTGTACTATGCGGATGGGGTATGTATTTGAAGTATGCACCAGGAAGAAGGGGGCCGATGAATTCCTCCGCCGTGTCTGGCCCCGGACTTGGACCTGGAGGATCGAGATCCATTGGTTGAGCGGCGTCAAAAGGCTGGAAGTTTGATCAAATTAGCTCATGGTCTCAGGGTTCTCATACCTGGAGGTCAATCTCAGGACCATCTGCATCCTCGCCATTGCTGAAGTGAGGTTCGAGGGCGGCACGAGCATTTTTACGCCACAGATGATCTGCACGGCAGAAAACTTGATGCTTATCGAAGCCGCGACCGTCCCGATGTTGCTTGCACCAAGGACATTTCGGCTTCTTCAGAGGGCCTTTTGGCTCAGCATGCGAAGCCTGCTTTCGTTTCCCTCGCGCCATGGGTGGGGGAACGTGGTGGTTGATGAGAAGCCGTGCGTGACCGTGATTATGACGCAATCAAATCGCCGGCACATGTCGGCGGTAGACGTTGGCTCCACATCTCCGTCTGTCGCCCCTTCTGCCCTCTTACTTTTATTCCCCAGCTGCAGCCCGACATGCGTGTCGACGACTCCGACGAGGAATCCCGCAGCAACAACTCCGACGATGGTGCAGGAGACGTGCCAGATATCAGCAAAATAAAGGATCCTAAGCGGCTTCGCGAGGTGCGCGATTGATTCTCTGCTGACCCTCTGGCACTGAATGTCTCCCATGACAGATCATTCGTGAGATGCAGCTGGAAAGGAACACACGAGACCTCGCCGTACGACGCCGATTGGGCGATGTGACCAATACCAGCAGCACAGCGCGCAAAAGGAAGCATACCCAATCGAAGAAGAAGCGCCGCACACCCCGGAAGCGTGCCCGCGTCGACCAGGAATTCGACGACGCGTCGGGGAGCGGAGATGATCGCGATACTGACAAGTCCAGCTCGGGCTCAGAGAGTGATGATAGTCAAGTGGAGGACACGAACGACGATGAAAAAGCGAATGTTACGCGTGCCGGGCGGCACTTTGCACTAAACTACGGGCTATGGGTGAAGGGGAACGCCAGCATCTTCAACGAGAAGCGAGATCCGAAATACGACGAGAAGAAGCGATTCGACACCACCGCGTCCAAAGTGCAGGGCCAGCTGCGAGACATCGGGAAGGTACTGCCGGACGAATATCGGGGGAACATCTCGAGCAAGTCTAGGGGCTGGATTTCGCGCTTGGTGCGTGAATTCCCGTGTTCTTCTTCGTACCATTGACTCACTATCTCAGTTTATGACCGGAGTGACCACTCAACGGTCCAACACGAGCACACGACTTCGCAAAGTGGCAGGTCCTGCAATTTTTGATTGCTCACCATCCGATCTGCTACTCCCCGAGACGCGCGTCGAAAAGTTCAAAGAGCATATCGGATGGCACTCGGAGGAGGATACGGGTGGTGCGTACTCCACTCTCGATGTCCCCATCCTGCATGAGGACGAGACTGCGGTGTACGACATCAAAACATGTTTTCTGAATCCATGTTTGATGCGGGTGAGCGTTCTGCGGATTATCGGTCTAAAGTTGCTAAGATCATTCGGATAGCTGTATGCGTCCATCATTCGTGGTCCCAGCGCCGCTACTGCCATGCTGCAGAACGAAAAACAGGGAGGCTCTGACACCGTCATCACGATTCCCAACACGGAAACCATGGAACAGATTTTCGGGATGGACCATACTGAGCCCGGCGCCATCGCGGGATCAGCTGTGCTGGTATGCGCCCATGCCTGCTCCTACTCCTGTCTAACCTATCGTCTGATTTCCAGGCCATTTGGACCTTATCCGGGGATACCAAACTTCGCGAGCGTGGAGACAAGACGAACATCGATTACAACACACTTTTTGATCAATATCTCGAAATCTTGACGGTTGGGTTACGGGATAAGAGTCGAAGCATCCTGAACGTTTTCAGAGAATGGGACCGAGCCATTTTTCCGGCCTCCGAATCCGGGTACGGTCGTAGCCAGGCTGATCGGGGGTCCAACGACAGCGGGAATCAGAGGGCGATGGAAGCGTTGAGGGCCGAGAAGCAGGCTGAGATGGCCGATGACTTTGAGGAAGGGGGCGAAGATGATACAGGGCCCTCCCAGTCCACAAGCTGATCAATCATTATTCTATCCGTTGCTATGAATCGTGAACTGTACTTCTGTTTGATGACCTGTAAATTGTGTCGGATTTGGCTCTCCTGAATCTAACATCTACTTCTTCCAACAGATATTGTAAGGATGGAACGGAGAGCAGAGTAATAATAAGGGTTGACATGGTCAGACAAGGGCCGACAAGGCCTGATAAGGTCGAAAAACTTGCGTATGTATTCAACAGATTTACGTTTAAAGTCGTGTACTATTTCTCCTAACGGCTTTTACTCCAGTTAGAGTTTTTTAGGTGACTTCAAGAAGTCGTGTGTTCGAAACCCAGTAAGTCCCATTCATTAAAATCCTTCAATAGTCTAATTAAGACTTCAGTAGGTCGACTCTCGGAAGAATGTAATGAAATGAACTGAACTAACAGTAGAAGGGGTTCATTAGAGCGATATCTAATAATGGTTCTCTCACCCATTTTACCCCCCTTCTGACCCCTGACCTGATCAGCAACGGTCAGGCTGGTCAGGCTGGTCAAGTCCCATAAGCCTGATCAGACTGGTCAACCGTTATAGTGAATTACTGTCCCTGATCAAGACCCTCCAAGCCTGACGCGCTGATCAGGCCAGATCAGTCCTGGTATCAACTTATCATCCAAATTGGGATTTTCCGACAGAGACGCACGATATCCGGTGGGAAAGGTCTGCTAGTATGCCGCTTTCTGCTCATATAATTTTTGGAGGGTTTCGATTTGCACAAGAAAACATCTGAGGGATCCTAAGAAAAGCTGGGATGGGACCCCGAACACTGGGACGGGTGGGGACCCACCGATCCACTTCGTGTACTCGCTTAGCGTTCTGAACTCCTCTTGCTCCACTTCCAGCCCGTTTCGACAATGTACCGATGCCGCTCCTGTGACCCTGCTGCTTCACTCCAATGGCGGAGGTCCCCGAAGACACCCTCCTCGCCCTCCGGGACCGCACCTCCGAGGCCGAGCCCGCCATCGCATGGCTTACTGCCGCCCGCGCCAACCTCATGCGCCAAATCGCGGCAAGGTGCGCCAATCCCACGTGCTACGACTCCTATGTGCGGACTGACGAGCCACCACAGCTACAACGAGCTCAGCTGCGGCAGGCACGCCAGATGGGCGACGCCCTCGCGCCTCCTGCTTCTGCAGACGCCGCCGATCCCCCCGCCGCTTGCGCCGTGTGTGCCCGTGTTCAAGGCACATCTGGTGGCTCTGCTGAGGGCGGGCGGCTTCTCTGCGTGCTATGAGCTCGGTGGGGTGAGCCGCCGCATCACCCTTGCGATCGACTTCCCGACGTGCGTTCGGGCGCCGGTTGCGGTGGAAGTGCTTGATGAAGAGAGCCGTGTCTTGCGGGAGGGGATCCAGACAGGCGGACGTCCGTCTCAAAATGGCGGGTAGTGCGAGGTCAGCAGCAACGATTGACACCGACGCCACGGACGAAGGAAGTGGGTGGTCCATACTTTGGCGCCTACTATCCCCAAGGCTTTTCAGCTTGAAGAGTTCTGTACTACTACGACTCGCATGGCAGCACTTAAATGGCAATCTGTTTAAATTCGGCGGCGTTTACACACCACGCTAATGGACGAGTTTGAAGTTGCGGTGTCGCTGGAGGACCACGGATTGTTCACCGAGGCAACAGATCTCTGATAATCATATCGCCTACCTTTCCCTTCTGAGCCTGCCGAAGAACGACCTCGAGAGAGATAAAAAACCCTTTCCAACGATCAGTTCACTTCTACTTATTTCCGAGTATGGAGTGTTGCAATCTCACCGACTTTGACCTTTTTGGCTCTCTGGGTATAGCCGAAACCCCTGATTTTGAATCGAATCGGAAAGCTTGAACAGCGATTTGGTAACATTTTGGGAAAGATATTTTTCTCCCGACTTGAATTTCTTGATGTTCAGCTGCTATTTGATTACCGTTTGACCCCTTAGTCAAAAAAAAATGGCAATGGAAACGTGAACTCGAAGCTGTTCGCCCACACCGCGTCTCCTTGAGTGGAAAGAAACAAACTGTTGAAGCCGAACCTATGCCGACGCTTGCTTTGCTGTATTTGGCCATCCCCCTTTCTTTAACCACCTCGTCTAAAAACCTCGTCAACATGCCTCCTCGAGCCTTCGACCTCAAGCAGGTCGGAAAGCTCTTCGACGAAGCCCTAGCTTCTATCCGGGACAACCCCCTGGACAACGAGACTCTCGAGCCGGCAGCACTCGCGTGGCTGAAAACCGCGCGCTACACCATGATGCGCGCAATTGAAAAAAGGTTCGTATGCGCATCGCGCTCGCATACGGCGGGATCTTAGAACTCACCGCATGGCCGCAGCTACTACGACCTCGCCAGATCGGTCGATAACCCGGCCTTCCGGCCCTCCTGGGTCGACCCGGCTGTGCCACTGTATATCTCGATCGCGGCCGTACCCATCATGCTCAAGCCGTACGAGCGTCTGCTCATGGACAATCTCATGGGGCTCCTGCGGGCCTGCGGCTTTGCGTCGTGCCAGGCGCTGCCCGGTTTTGGCCTCGGGGTCAACATTCTAGTGCAATTTCCCGCCGGCCCCGCGCCTCCGGGGCCTCCGCCGCAGGCCCTCGTCCTCCCCGCATCGCTGCATGTGGACGACGAGTTCTCGCGGATGGCCGCGGGGGCCCGCGTGGGGCGCGACACTGGATTCGCAGCGGGCGATTTTGGCCGCCTCCTCGTTGGTGTGCGCGGCGGCGGGAAGACCCCGGCGGCGGGCAAGAAGCGGCGCGCCTCGCGGGCGGTCAAGGACGAGAGCGACGACGAGCGCCCGCGCCTGCGCTCGATAACGCGCGCTTCCTCCTCCGCGACTAGCCGGACTCTGCGCTCCCGCAGTAGCACTGCAATCGTGCGCACCAGTGGGCGGAAGCGGGTGAAGGTCGAGGAATGAGGCAAGGACAGCGGCTACTATACTCGAAGAGGCCAGTAACCTCAAGTCTAACATGTCACTATCATACTTCGCGTCAATGAAACGCGTCCACCAAATGAAGGACTGGCTTGTTCTCCCATCTATCTGTTCGTGTCCGGTGCAAATCCTATGTGCATCTTGATACATGCTCATTCTCTGCGCAGCGAGGCCCGTCGTTGCCCTCGCATCTTCAGCTGCATTCATGGACGGATTGTTATACACGGATGAAGAGCGCCTCGTCCTCCCTTCAAGTTCGTGCGCAGACGGCCCTGCGGAGATGGGCGTCTGACCGGCCGTAGATTCCCGCCTGGCCGCCACGGTCGGAGGCAGTTACAGTTCATCGCCGCACCTTGGCATACGAGAAACAGCAACGAGCCGAGCTACGGGCGCGAATATACATCCGAGGAGTGGATAACACTGTCTCATCTCTCCTGATCGCTCCGATCGCCCTCACCTCGCTGCCATCCTCCCACCACCATGTCTGCCTTCCCGCCGGAGGTGTGGATGCGCATCTTCTCCTTCGTCAAGGACACCGAGACGTTCAAGCACCTCGCCTTGACCTCCCACCAATTCGAAGCCCTCGCGCAGGAGGAGCAGGTCCGCAGCATGTGCTGGTCCACGGCCGTCGACGTCAAGGGCGGCTTTACGCACTGGCGTACCGACCCCCGGCGGCGGCTGGTACAGGACCTCGATATCCGCCTCGTAGAGTCGCTCGAGAAGTTCGACGGCGGATGGAGCACCAGCGTCCCCCGGCTCCAGATCTTCGCGAACCTGAGCACGGTGACGCTCCGCAACGGGCGCATCACGCCGGCGGTGCACGCAGTGCTCGCGCAGCTCCCAAAGCTGCGGCGGCTGCGGCTGCAGTGCACGTCGCTCTGCGCCATCGTACACGGCGCGGAGCCGCCCGCATCGTCCGCGACCGTGACGGATCTACTGCTGCAGGAGGTGCGCGTCGTCGATGCCATGGGGACGCAGCTCACCAGCGACGCGCTCCTGGCGCGCGACATGTCCCTCCTCCCGCGCGCGCTCCTCCACGGCCTCCGAGGCCTCGCCATCTCGTCCGACGAATCTGCGTCGCGCGTCCTCCGCCAGACGCTCGCGCTCATCCCCCACGCGCCGCGCCTCGCGCGCCTGAGCGTAGAGGGCCCGCCGGCGCTCCCCGTGCCCGTCCCCGAGCCCGCACAGGCGCTCGCCCTCCCCGCGCTGACCGCCTTCCGCGGCCCGCAGTGCCTCGCCGCCTTGCTCGTGCCTTCCGCCCTGGCCCTCGCCGACGTCGCGCTGACGGACGAGCTCTCCCCGGCCGGCGCCCTAAGCGTGCTCGCGGCCCTGCACCCGCGCGCGGTGCGCAGCGTCGAGCTGGCGCTGACGCGCTGGGACGCGGCCGTGCTGCACGAGATCGCGCACCGCTTCGCCGCGTGCACGCGCGTCCGGCTCGCGTACTGCTACCGCGGCCCGTCCGATGTACGTCCGCCGCCCCCCGCCCCGCGCGATCATTGAGGTGCTGACCCTCGCCAGGCAGAGCTGCTCGCGCTCGGCGCGCAGCACCTTGCAGGCATGCCGCTGCTCGACACGCTGCTCATCCACGCGCGCCCGGGCGCCGCCGTGCAGACGGCGCCGCGGGCGTACTACGGGAAGGATTACGGGGAGGCGCTGAGGAGGTGGGAGGCGGAGGGCGCGGCGGGGCTGCGCGAGGTGCCGCTGCCGCTCAGCAGGGAGGCGAGCATGGCGTACCTGGCGGTGTGGACGAAGTGGACGCCGCGGCTCGAAGTCGTATCGCTCGGGGAGCGCCTTTGGACGCGCGCGTTCGGCGGCACGGTGTGGTCTTCATGAGAAGAGATATAGAGTACAGTAAACACATAGATGCCGACTACAATTTCATGTGAGATGAGATGGTTTCCATTCCGCTGCTACCTAGAAAAACGAGGGCGGCAGCGTGTCTCCCGGGGAAAGCAGGGCGGGGAGCGTGAGCAACACCGTCAGGGCCGTGAGCCACCACGCGCGCGTGAGCACGCCCCAGCCCTCCTCCGCCACAATCTTGCGCCCGCAGTCCAAAAGCCCCGTATACGGCTCCGCCTCCGTGCGGAACTCCACGACCTCCTCCGCGTACGTCGGCGTCGCGTCCAGGGCGTCCGTGGCGTCGGGCGCAGGACCGCGGCGCTGGAGTGTGAGGCGCGCGGCGAGGACTTGGAGCGGCGTGAGGAGCGCGACGGTGAGCAGGAAGAGGGGGACGCCGCCGCCGAGCGCGGCGCCGAGCGGGACGCGGGGCGCGACGGCGGTGCAGAGGAGGCTGAGCGCGAGGGTGATGAGCACCTCGAGGACGGAAGCGAGTGCGACGCCGGGCGCGAGGTAGAGGCGCAGCGGCTGCGCGCGCTCGGACGGGGAGAGGAGGACGCGCAGCGCGGCGCGGGCGTCGAAGGCCGCGAGCTTGTGCGGGGTCGTGATGGCCCTGCGGGGGGTGAGAGACGTGCGGAGCGCGCGGGAGGAAGACGCACCGGTTGGTGACGATCGTGAAGGGGACGAGGAGCAGGGCGGGGATGATGGAGAGCGCCCCGGTGAGAACTGCAGATTGGTCAGTTCCGGCGACCAGACGAAGCGGAGCGACGCACCCCACATGTCGGCGCTGGTCCGGTCAGGGAAATCGACCCGTCCGTGAGGACCGACCTTGACTCGCAATGCCAGGACGAGGGTTAGAGGGATGACGATAACGCTGGCGACGAGTCCGGAGATGATGGATGGCACTAGAAGTCAAGTCAGCGGGGATTCGTGGAGAATGAAAACGCACATACTGAGCCCCTTGTACAGCCCAGTCCATCCCTCGATGCGGTAGACGCGCGCCATCATCCCAAAGTACGAGAGCGATGTGTCAGGGCTCGCGTGGCTGCCCATCCCATCCTCGCCATCGAGGCGCAGCGCACCCGTCTTCGGAGTGTAGTTTGCACGGAAACGGATGAGAACGCCCGCAAAGGGCAAGGTAATCGCGACGAGGACTCCCAAAGATCTACGCAAACCTATTGAGGAACATCGTCGGAGCATAGACTCCAGAGAGGGACTCACAGAATCATGCCGAGCACGGAGAACAGGATCGCAAGGACAGCAGCCATGATGTGGTAGTAAAGTGGAACTGGAAGAGCGCTCGAGCTGTGGAGACTTATATAGCACTCTGAGCGCTAATCAGGCTGCCAGACCCGCAGTGTCCGCAGTGGAGATCGCAGCCGACTCTGAAGGGCTCTAATCCAGAGTGATGGATATCGCGGTCGCTTGATGACCTAGCAGTGGCAAGCACCTCTAGAGGTAAGTACTGTCAGTTGTGCGTTAAACCCAGGAAGCGAAGGACCGAACTTGGTGTGCGTACAGCCGGGGAGCTACTGTGTGCGTCGGAGGGAAAAGGCGGGAATACGTGACCGGAACTGTACAGCGGGCCCGAAGGATACGGGGTACAGGTGGCTGCGGCGCAGTACTGAATCTGCCTAAGGTGCGAGAGGGGCGAGGTGGACGTCGGGCCGACACACCGACCTGCCTTTTTGGGAAGCCTCGGCAGGCCTGACCCGAATGATGTCCCGGACGCTTGGTTTCCCATTGTCTGGGACATGGCGGCCATTCGAGCATGTAGAGCCGTAAAGAAGATTAATTGAGTCAAGAGTAAGTAGAAATAAATCAAGGAGAGGCTCGATAAAATAAAATAGTGTATTGTGCTAAACTTGAAGCGCTAATGTATTGCGTGTGACTGATGACGCTTCTGCATCTTCTCTGGTGACGGCGGTAGCAACGTGTCCAGTTTCCGCTTTCCACCACTTGGCCGAGGACTCGCGTGCAAGGGTGTAGCTGCAGGAGCGGAAAGCGGCGAGGTGGAGGGCAAGGCCATGACACGGTCCATCCTTGTCATCAGGGCTGCAAGATGACCGTAACTGCGCGCTATCTCTGCGCGCTCCTCCGAGCTCAAACCCGCTGTGCGCTGATCCAGATATTCCCCAAGGTCCGTGAACTTGGATTCCAATTCGCGGAACTCGACGATGGTGCGTGAAATTGCCTGCTCCCCAAGTGCTGCGAGGTTCTGAGTGGCCATCTCGTGCCGCTGCTCCCGTACCGCCTTAGCGACTGCTGACTCCGCTCCATCAGAATCAGAATCCGATTCCGAATCTGAATCTGACGACTCGTTGGTGGCAACGCTCACATTGTCCTCGTTGTCATCGGTACCTGCACCGTCCACGGTATCCTCCGAGTCGTCGAAGCAGGTATCGTCTTGCTGGAGGATATCGTCCATCTTCTGCGCGGCGCAAGAGGTCGGGAGGTGCCCTTTCCCTGCTGGGATAGTAATGGTGAGGACAGCGTCTGCCTGCAAGGTCTGCGCTTCGACGAGAGATTGGGGTATGGGAATTTGAGGTATGTGCATCCCTTGCTGGCGCAGGCCGTCTAGCATCAATAGTGACCCCCGAATATGTTTGCAAGCTCCACCCCGCCCCATGAAGTCGTTGCATGTGCAGGAGACTACGCCATTAAAGCCCACCCGGATGGTGTAAAGGACCGGGGCCGTTTCGATCGACAAGGCGCGGGCAGAATAGCAGGTGAGGGTGAGTCCGACATTGCCTGGGAGGCAGGCAGGGGCGCTGATTTGTCGATTCTGCAGCAGCTCCGTAGCGCGCAAGTCACGGTCGGCGTCGGGCATGAGATATGCGACTTTCGGCACCATGGGGACATCTTTGGGCCGTGCTTTCTGGTCTAGGAGTAATGCGCCGCCAGGAAGCAATCTGATGAGTGCTGCCACCCGCTGACTCTGTTCGCTGATGAGTTGCCGTTCTTCAAAGATGGACGGCAGGATATAGATGATAAGGGCATGTATCAAGATATCAACACGAAGGCGCCGTCCGCCATTTTGCCAGCGGTGCAGATGGACCCGTTTCAAGACGCGGTTGAAGGACTCGAGGTGATTAGTGGTGGGGATGACACCCTCAGCGGCACGGTTGAGCAGGGACGAAAGCACGGTACGGCCATAATCTGACCAGCTTTTCCACAAGTTGTCTGTCGTCCAATAGGTATCGAGATAATCTATATGCTTTATCGCCCTCCGCGCGGCTCGTTTGTGGTCCACCGCGAGCTGAATCATCACCTTGCGCTCCGCCTGCAGAAGCTCGCGAGCCGACTCAATTGTCTGAGTCGCGACCAGCGCTACCTCAAGGGAAGTCATGCGATGCTTGAAATCAAGCATTTCTGGACTCTTGCCCTTGAGGAGCTTGTTGCGATGGTTGCGCCACGATTGTCGCAAATGAAAACGACAGATCAGGAGCCAGATATCGGGGAAGACGATGATAAGCGCCCCGCGCTCCTTGAGGTCCGTATCTGTGATTGCGGACAGGGGACGGAAGACAACTCCCGCAAATCCATACAGGTGCCCGCATTTATTAAGAGATTCGGACCACTTCCCCACCAGCTTTGACAGGATCTTCGTGTCGTAGCCCGCCGAGGTCTGCTTGTTTCCGCCCGGTGCAGAGAAGATCAGGAAGGCAACAGGGACACCCTTCCGATTCTCGTCGACTGCCATGACTATGAAAAGCAGGAGTCGACTATCGCATATGCCAAACGTTCCATCAAGAATGATCTGAGAATCATGGCCGTACTTCCAGGCCGCACGGTTCATCTCGTCTGTAGCGATAGCAACCTCGAAGCGCTCATCCCTGGCTGCACGTCCGGAGTAGTGGAATACGGCATGCGCCAGAGTCGGGTTGAACTTGTCCGATTGTGGATCTAGCCACTCGTTCACGTTGATGTGAGGTGCGTCGGTTACAGTGACCCCCTTCATGCGGTTATACTGACGATACAGAGCGCGTGAGTCGTTTTGGGTTAAGAGCCAGCGGAACTGCGATGAACGGATGTCGGCGGGGAAGTCTTTGTAGGCCTTGGCCTGCAGGAGCTCTCGGTTTTTGCGCCGAATATCACTGAAGGCCGCGCCGTCGCGAAGCTGTGCAAGAGCGACAGCATAAACAGAGGGATGGACGGGAATAGGTGGGACCCGTTCGAGCAATGCTGCTTTGCACGCATTGTTGTGATCGAAGTGGCCCCGGATACGCAGGATCTTGTCAGCGCGCAGGGTGATCTCGGCATGGGCAAGACATCCAGTGAAGGGCGCTCCCGTGTGACGCTCCTGTGTCCCGTTTGTGTTTTCTTGTCGGTCGTACTTGGTGTTGCGCTGATGGTGGTCGTACCCGCAAGCACACAAGTACAGGATTTTGCGGGTCGCGTTATTCGTCGTATCGGATCGTCGGCTCCACTGCTGGGACCAGCGATCACCAATGCGCTCGCGTGAACTGGCATCGAGACCATATTGGGCCATGATAGCGGAAGCCTAAATAAGATACATGTGAGTCTCAAATGATAGATGAACGGTGGTGCAAGCAGGAATATACCTGGATCTGTTCGCCACCATCTAGGCCGAAGATATGGTCTTCAATCTGCGGAGCGCCGGAGGTGTCGGCTGCCACCGGATGGTACATTGCCTCGATCAATGTACGCTGCTCCGGAGAGATTTTGAGGTGCATGATGGGCACCTCAGCCGCAGTACTCCGTGCATTCAGCGCAGGCCTTTCAGAAGCAGGGGTATGCTGTGCCCAGCGAATTTTTTTCTTGTATTTGGAGGTGCCCGGTGCCGAGGGGGGAGGGAAATTTGTGTCGGCCAAGCCGTATTTCTCGTTCTCGGACTGGAAGGTGATGGTAGGCATTGAAGAGAGTATTGAAGACACGTCGATGTAGTGGTAGAAGGGAGAAAACACGTCGCATTGCCCCCCACAAGCCACACAATGGGTGGCCACACAGGGGCCGCTTGCACAGATACCACATTGGGATGTGTCCGGTGCCGTCGATTGCCGCGATTGCCGAGCGTTCCCAAAAAGGGAGGTCGGTGCGTTGGCCCAAATTCCGGGCGAGGTCGTGTGACTCGTGTCGGGCCGCTTGCAAGACCAATCTCTGCCAAACAATTGAACCACTTTCGTCCGTGTCCCACCCAGCGCTCGTCACAACTTGCCTTCTGCTGCTGTTTTCCATTCTGTTCACCCGCTGGATCCATCGTGCACATCTTCTGGATTGTGGCCAAGTTATCGACGAAACAAAAGCAAAGCCTTGAAGCTTAAAGTGCCATGACTGGCAGCTTGGGCAAGGTAAGAAAGTTCTAGCCGCAATAGCTTCGCATGTAGCGTCCGTACCTGTCCTCGGAGACGCTGCAGATCCTATCTTGACGCACATCGTGTATCGCCTTCTTCTGCCCATCCGGTCAGAAGCTCGTCCTGGGTGATAAAGCCTTGCAAGTAAACTCGCTCACGTCTTCGCCCCTCCTCTCCCGTCTCAATGCCCCTCCTGCAGCGAATTTACAGTGGAGCTCTTTCATATCAACTCGGATACAGCCCGCAGCATCGTACGCTTCCAGCTGAGCGTCGGATATCTGAGTTACTGTACCATTTCGACCAAGTGTTCACCGGGTGTGACCAGTGACCATAAGTGTTCATTTGCCAAGTGTTCAACTGGCGGCGGGACGTGTGACACCTATTTTCAGTGTTCAAAAGTTCAAGTGTTCAGCATGGTTGAACACATAAAATCCGACCGTTTTGGGCCAAAAATGTCGGATTGGGGTGAGTTTGAGCTCAAACTTCAATAATCAGCAAGATATTGGACAGGAGCCTGGACAACCTGCAATATTATGGAGCCCAGTGATTGGGAAAAAAAATCGGGTTTTTGCCCATTTATATTGTTTAAACGGCCAAGTGTTCAGCCCCTCTGGTGACCTGTGACCACTAAAAAAAGTGTTCAGTTCAGCGGCCGCTGTGACCCGTGACTGAACTTCCGGTCGAAATGGTACAGTAACGCTGGAGCAGCTTACCCATGGCGGTGGACGACTCCTATTGCCCTTTGCACATTCCTCCTGCTGGCTGCTATTCTCGCCGCGATCAATGGTACTATATCCCAATCCCGCCCTATATCCTACTGACGCATAGCTCCGCAGTCCCTCTCTCGGCATATGAAATCGACCAGGAATTCACATATCGTCCGACCGATACACTCCCGCCGCTCCCTCTCAGCCATTTGATACCCGGGATGTTTCAACATCAAACTGGCGCCTTTAATCCGCAGATTCTAACAGTCGGGGATGTCATCCAATTGAATAATTCAATATTCAACTTCACGATAACCGAGGCATTCGACGCGGCTGACAACACTCAACCGGTTTCGTCGTTCTCGTACTACAACAACCCGTTCTCTGACGGGTGTGATGTTGTGCGGAATCCCGGCCGTTGTACGCTCGCTGGCTGATCGAGTACTAGACCAACATGACAACTATGCTGACCATTGATAGGACATCACCTTTCACTCGTTCGGATGTGTCGATTCAGCTGGACATGACAGTGAGTTGAGCACTTTCCTTGAGATTGTATTGCAA
Organism: Mycena belliarum; assembly: GCA_029282135.1. Classification (NCBI taxonomy): domain Eukaryota; kingdom Fungi; phylum Basidiomycota; class Agaricomycetes; order Agaricales; family Mycenaceae; genus Mycena; species Mycena belliarum. Next base: position 550,534 of record JARJCN010000017.1, read on the forward strand.
TTGAGCGGGCTCACAGGTAACAGTGACATGTCATATCCCGACCTTGTTCTCTATGACTTGGAGCGGGACTCTGCGAGACAAGTACGCATGGAGCAACGCACTGAGCACCGCACAAGAAGATGTCCTTGCTCTCGTGTTCGATATTGTGAGACTTGACCATTGGATTCGGGATATTTGTATCAACTTGAAGCGTTTCCCAGCTGAACATCTTCAAAGACTGGTCGTTGTCTTTTCTACTTGCACCTGCCATCTCATCCTAATTGTGGTCGGTTAGGAGTGTATCCCATGAGACCAGCAACATCACCCTCTCCAATGTCGCGATTGAACCGTGCTGCGAGTGTCACGAATACATGTCTCCACCTGCAGACCTCCCCGATGCCGACTCGGCGGCCACCCAGGCACCCTGCAGTTCTCGCCCGGCCCGTTTGATGGTGATCTCCCAATTTGCTCAAATTAGCGACGAATTCGAGGAGTTCGACGCCCATACGCTTGCCGTCTACCGAAAAACATGATTGGGGGAGAGATGCCCACCTCCCGACCTTCCAGGTGGTCTTCCACAACCACATCCAATCCCTATATCACCTGGTCCGTCTCGAGCTAGGCGTCATCCTCGATAATCAGATATACACCTCACCGGAGATGTATAATCGTAGCATCTCCCCTGTTGGAGACGCCGACGCCGAGAACGCCAATGACTCTCGCAGATCGACTTCGAACGCGACGGTGATGGCGAAATGGATGGAAACCGCGCGGTTCTTCGAAGAAAGCGACTGTGTTCCAGTCATGCCTTACCTGCGATCGGTCCCCCGAGTCAAGCCCCTCGGCTCGGCAATCATCAGTGTCTTCACCTCCACATTCGCCATGTTGTCCGTAGCGTGGACAGTATTCAACGTCATTGCAACTGCTTTGGCTCAGCTACGCGCAGGTGAATTCCGCTTCATGTTCGCTCCGAGTGATGAGTTTCCCCGCAGTGCTCATGTTTGCTACAGACCCAGCAAAGCTTAGAAATGAACAGTCAAACTCCATGGACATCGAACAGGAAACAGGTATGAAAAGTGCGTAATGATTGACCAACAAGTGAAACTCCGAGATTGATTCTACTCTAGGTTGGGGTAACGAGGCGGAGAGTCTGATCAGACTCGACAACAAACGAGCCGCGGAGGGAGGCAGCATTGATATCAGGGACTTGCAGCTCTCCGTGACCGAGATGCAGCTCTCCCCAAGGGGTACCCGCCGGAGAATGCCGAGACATGGTGTCAGAGGGAGGGGGGGGGGGGGGGTCCGAGGTCCTTATTTCACTTTTTGGACAAAGTTGCGGACCGGCTGAATAACATGTTTGCACCAATAAAAAAAAATTGGCCTTTTCTAGGTTGTCATCTGGCAATTTTTTTCAAACTGTTTCGTTTTGTTCCCTGTTCCGCTTCTGATGCGAGCTGATGGTTGACTTTTCTTTGGCCAGAATCAGGTAGATGGAGACTGACCCCAGAGATGTTGACTCATATAGTTGGGATTGTTGCATCGATATTTCTTGTCTGAACTGCCTGAAATAAGCTCTTGTGGGTTCAAGAGCATATCTAAACAACAAGGTCTTATTGTTGGTGCACGCTGGGCGATTTGGGGCTCGATACAACAAGAAATTGATCGAAATTGCCATTTTGGGAGTGGCGGTGCGCTTACGTAAAGAGGGAGGGAGGGGCCCGGAGCGGCTTAATTCACTTTTAGGACTCAGTGTAGGAGATTTCTGATGCGGGTACCCCTTGAGCTCTCCTTGGCACACATTCAACTATCGTCGCAGAAGCACGGGATCTTGGAGAAGGATGAAGTCCCCTATAATCCTCGGCCTACAGATCATTCGGTCGACCTTCGTTCGAAGGGAGCGATCAAACAGGGAGACACCTCTCCCTTGTGCGCCGTGCACCCCGGGAATCAGACTTGAGCTCAATTTTCTAATATCCGATGTCTGCCTGGTACTTAGGACTTCCTTGTATCTTTCAACTATTACATAGATTTGAAATGTTCAACCACTGGGACTTTTGTTTTGGGCGGCATTCATTGTATTAGTGATGATTCATTCAATCGTAGGCTCAATATATACGGCTGTAATTACTCCTCGCAATATTATGGCTTTGGGATATATAACGTAGGAACATCGCGTCTTATAATTTCGGCACCACAACTTTCTTTCCAGTTATCCTGGAAGAACGGAGCTCATTGATAACCTTTCCGATATCCTCGAGCGGCTCAGATTGGATGCTCGGATGGATTAGCCCCTGAATTTCCTCAGGAACGAGCAGTACTGAAGTTCAACCATGCATGCACACCTTGGCGAAGAGGTCCAACACTTCCTCCAATGCGCTCTTCGGGCCGTAGCTGTTGGACAGGACTTCGATGAGAGTGTATAGTAAGTTTCATGAGAAGTATCTGAAAAGGGCACTCACTTTGAACACCCGACGTGATCGTGGTCACGTCAATGAAGGATAGCTTCTCAGCACTGATACCAGCCTGTCGATGTCCGCGTGAGTGTAAAACTGATGAGCTCGAGCCATGAGGTGACACATACAAGGACCAGCTTAGAGATAAACGGGAAATTCACTTCGTTTCCCTTGAGGGCCGCCATAGCAAGGTTGAAACCTGTTCAACATCACACCCACTGTCAATTTTCTCCGTACATTAATAAGAATGCTCCGACCAACTTTGGTTATTCACCACAAAGTCAATGGTTGTGTCCACAGTAAAACCAGCCGCGGTCTTGTTCGTCAGCTCGATGAGATCAAAGGCCCCGTCTGCGCCGAGATCGAGGGCTAATCTGCGGGCTTCTGGTTTCACATCACAGACAAAGACTGAAATGCAGATGAGTGAATGCATTTCATAGGAGTTTGCATAATGGTTCAGGCTCACCGGTAGCGCCAAGATGCTTTGCAAACTGAACTGCCAGATGCCCCAGTCCACCGATGCCGAATATCAACACCTTAGTGCCTTTCGTGACCTGGAAAGGCATTAGAAATTGCTCGTTCTACTAGTAGTAGTAGTATGTACTCCGGCCGTATTCTTGACGGTGTTGTAGGAAGTAATCCCAGCATCGCTCGCGACGGCAGCAGCTTCGGCAGACACACCCTCCGGCTGTCATTAATTCTTGAACAAAATATTCTCGGAAGCGGGAAAGGCTTGTAACTGCGTACCACCTCAACGAGATTAGCCTCAGTGACAATAACATACTCCGCATAGCCACCGTCCAGACCCAGGCCGATTGTGTTGAGGAATGCGGACCCGCCGTTGATGCCGTGTTCTTGGCCGCTGATCGTCAGGACGGAATATAACTTTCCCGGGGTTATCTTTTTGTCAACCTGGTCACCCAGCCTGTGGTTGTAGGCTAGAATGATAAACAGTCCACTTGACACCAGAAGAGCACCTACAGGACCGGCACGCCCGAGATTTCATGGCCAAGGATGTATGTACGGGGGTCAGTGCTGGCGCCTGAGAGTATCGCTACGTCGGTGTTACCCACTGTGTCATCATATCGTCCAGTTTAGGTTCAAAATACTAGTAGCTACATAGGCGACACTGACCTCCACACGCGGAGACCCTGAGCAGCACCTCGTTCGCCTTGAGTGGTCGGATGGGATACTTCTGATCAATGACGAGATTGTTGTTGCCAGGGTGATACACGGCCGCCTTCATTGTGGTCGGAATAGGAATCATGAGGATGTGCGTGTTTGTATGGGTGGGGTTCAATTTTGGGGAATTCTGATAGAAGAATGAGAGGGGAGGAGTGGAACTGCAAGTGCAGTGGCACTACTTATTAAAGGATCCTATCCCTATGATACCAATGGAAGCTTGAGCCTGAAATGCCAGGGGGCTGAAATGGAGAGCGGCAAGAATGAATGCATAGCCGACCATCAACGGAGTTCAGAAAGAATTATGCAGCTCAGCATACAACAAAAGGGGCCATCGGGAGGAATGGTGCATGGTTGTGATAGCTTTGGCCCCAGTTCGGCATACAGTGGGGGCTCTACGGACCAATAGAACATGCAGGACTAGTACTGCGATCGATGGGATGTTTACGGCGATCAGCTGCAGCTTACCGGCCCGATTTCGGTCGGATGACTTTGCCGCATTCACAGAACCATTCCATGTCAAGTTACCATGTACCCACGCACGCAGGCTGTCCAGCGGCACTTGGGCTGAGCCATCATTTTTCCGATCCAATAAGGCAATGACTGATAAGATGCCGCCGCCTCGGCATCCTTCCTTCCGCTTTGGGACTCGGGCGTTGTTTGTGGCTGTGCCGTGTTTTCTCTTCTCTTCCATCCATCACGTCCACGACTCCGGCCTCGAGTCTGCCTCACTTGCGCCTTTCGACATTATCGGACGCTGTAAACGACCTGGTTCAGGGCGAAAGGGTCCCTACTCCCACCCTGTCTTCGCGGTTACTAGCCGACTTGCCCGAAGAAAATGGAAGTGGCAATTGACGAAGGCTATGTATGTCGCAACGATGACTTCACATCCTGCCGCTCATCGCATCGCACCCCGGGCGCGGCCGCGGGGTCTAATCTAAAATCTCATTCGATCCTCAGTTCCTCGTTCCCCGCTCCCCGCATGGTAGGGATCCCACCGCTTGCCACGCTGCTGCGGATGTGTCAAGAATGTCGTCCTTTACAACTCGATCCAACCCACTACGCTGGCGACTCCCGCTATGTACAACTTACTAGGATCGCTGTTATCAGCCGAGCGTTCTGAGGCCGGGCTCAATGATCTCGGACTTGGTGTCCAGTATCTCGGGCAGCGCAGCACATCAACACTGCAGCTCAGGTCTCTCTAAAGGCTGCACACGACACGAGGCACCTCCGAATCTCCAAATCTAATCAGGGACGCTGTGTCATTCGTCAAGAGGCTCATGTCGTTCCTCCGCGGACGCGGGGAAGTCGCTCCACATGCTTCTTTCTTTGTTCAGTTTTACTTTCATCCAAGCTGTCGTGCTTTCGCCGGGAGCTTTGTTCTCTTTGGCTTTCATGGTCGCTGAGATATCCCACGGATAATGACGCGTACAGTCAGAGACTCAAACGTCCTCCGAGGACGCGCTCCACTCAAACACCGGGATCTCAGGGTCTGCCATCATTTCAACCCCCCGCCGCCGCTGTTGCACTGGTCAAAAGGCGGCGCGAAATGCGCACGGACCTGTCAATCCTCGCGGCTTCAACGTGGTTTGTCATCTTCTCTGAATCTGCCTCTGCGTCCTCAATGAACGTGGCTCGGCGTCAAGAACGATCGCCTTTATGAGCCTTTATGCCCGTCAAAGGTCCTCATGGCAGACCCTTAGTTGATTGGCTCGAGCGTTGCAAGTTAAAATGCCTCCGAATGCATCTGTAAATCAAAGCCGACGTATATTATACTCGTGTGGTTCAGATAGTACCTGAACAACGAGTTTACTGAAGACAAATATGTAGTACTGTATGGGTATTTATCCTTACCAGTAGCTGCACAATGCCGACAGAACACACATTCGTTCATTAGTTCACGGGATTAGACTCCAGAATGTCACACGGCTCGATGGAGCAAAAATCGTTGCCAACGGTTATGTCAGCTTGGGACGGTTTCTTTCTTCAGTCCTCGACCACCCCGTGTGCAGGCACCCACATCTCTCTCGCCTGTACTAGTGCACCCCAGAGGCTAAGGTCGGTTGTCTCTGAGCGCCTCTTTCGTTGGCGCAGCGCGTCTGACGCGCTTTGCAGCGCCCACCTCGAGTCTTAAGTTGTCTCGTGTAACAACAATAGTAACGGTTGGACACAATGAAGCACCCATCGCCACTTCCTTCCAGTGCCGCTTCGATCTCGTCCTTCCAGGCGCGTACCCGCCTTTGACCGGTCTCTTTGTCTCTTCTGACCCCTTTCACAGAGCTTTGACACGGTGCGGCAGGCTACGCGGACACCGAGCACCGCGCCTTCAAGCCTCGCGTGCCCGGACGACCATCGCTGGTCGGAGGTAGTCCCGCCAGACTCCGGGCTGACGTTTGCGGTGATCTGGGACCCCGACGCGGAAGACCTCCTCACCTTCTCCTCCGCCGCGCTGTCCGCCCCCGACTGCACGTCTGATTCCCCTGACTCACCCTCCGACGCCTACTCGCAGGTGCTCACCATTGGCCCCTCCGGCGCTGGCGCCTCCGAGTTGGACTGCGCGCCCACACCGGCCTTCTACGCGCACAACAACGGCTTCCGCTTCGCGGAGTCCGCCTACGACTTCCCGGACCGCCGCACGCAGACGTCCTCGACGCTCGACGGGCTGGACGTGTACCTGCGCGGCTCGCTGCTCGGTCGCGCGCACACCGCGAACCCGAACCGCTACGCCTCGTGCTTCCGGACGCTCGACGCCGACAAGTTTGCGTTCGACCCGCGCACGTCGTTTGCGAACGCGTGGATGCGAAAGCTGAAGCGCGCGCTACGGGACGACGTCAGCGACGAGGGATTCTTTGAGGGCGGACAGTATCTCGATGACGACTCGGAGCCCAACATGGTGCGCCTGCTGCTCCCTCTCCATTCGCGTCCTAACGCCTCCACCCCTGCAGTGCTCCGCGTTCTCAGTCTCCGACACCTCCACGTCCAACTTCATCACGGTCTCGTCCGAGGACTCTGACGCGTCGTCCTCCACCTGGTCCGCCCTCGAGGCGCCCAAGACCCCGGGCTACTCCCGTACGCCGCCGTTCACCGGGATATCGCCCGCGCACCGCCGGCTTCGGAAGCCACGCCCCACCACCCCGGCGCCCCCCGCCGCAGTCCTGACGCGTGCGGAGTACAGCCATAATCTCCCCATCCCCGTCCCCGGCTCCGAATCGCCTGTGAGCCCGCGCCCGCCCTCCCGACCCAGCTCGCCCCGCGTCTCCCTGCCCAAGTTCGCGCGCGGCCTCAGCGGCAGGTGGAAGAAGACGGAGACGGACGGCCCGGGCTGGGTGTGGGTCGATGTCAAGGGGGAGCCGTAGTTCCCCTCTGTTCTCTTGGTTCTGGTCTCGACTCGACGCGACGCGTCTCCTCTCGCTATGGCCTGCGCAGCTGCACTCGTTTGATATCCATACACGAAGCCGATTAGGACCGACTGCCAGTTCGCTGCCTGGACGGTAGCCGCAGTCGCGTCCACGCCACAGCTCCTTACCATACCGATACTTTTACGACCCTACCGATGACCTTCCTTGCTTCAAGTTCCGCTCTCGTTTCCTCTGACCTCGTCTTAGTCTGTATCATCGGTGTACCGGCCGCACGCCCATATTTGAAGATACGGCGTGTTTCTGTTTCCGGCACGGGACTTGCATGTACTGGTACTTATAGACTCGTACACTCTCATACACGTGTACACTCTGCTTGTAACACACCCGAATCGTCACTTTTGGGGGGGAACGCGACGGTGCCGGTACCGAGCATGGTCACTGGTTGAGAATGTTTGGTTTGATGCTGAGGCGAAGTGTATGGATTCTGATGGAAAGCCAGAGCACCACGCTCGTTTGATGACCGGTTTTGCCTCCATACGGCAGGCGGACTGCAGATACCGATGGCTCGGGTAATTACCCGAAAATCAGTTATTCATTTGAGACTTTGGCTTGAGATGGGGCCACAGAGAGAGCCTTTAGAAGGTATCACTTACTCTAGTCTTGCATTAGGTTGGCCAAAATTTAGATGCCTCAGACACTCTCACTGGCTACCAGCAATGCGATGGTAATTTGATCGCATCACCGTGAGTGTCCCGATTCGGATCCACTGCCAAAATGATGAGCGTCGCGACTGTACTTGGTATAAATTCAACAGAACAGGGTACAGTATGTGTTGAAGACGGAATAATCACTATAAATCATTCTACATGTAATGTCCAGAACAGATTTTTGAGCATTGCCGCAGAAACCTAAATCAGATTCAGATCATACCAGATGAAGTCGAAATATAACACTTTTTTCTGGACAATACATGTAGAATCAATAATTACGGGCTTTGGCACAGATTCTGTCCCGAAAAAGTCCCCGTGGCAGCGTGGGCTATGTCGACCTGGACCACGATGATCAAGATGTCAGAAACAGAGCCAAACAATCACGTCGTGTTTACTCCGCAGTCTCCAGTTCACACCGCAGGATCCCAATTAAAAGGCCGCCTGAAGTTTGATTTTTATGTGACAAAACCCAGGCTCAATCGGGTCACTTTTTATTAAGGCAAAAAAGGTCGTCCAAAAGCAGACTATTTCATGCACTAAAGTAGAAAGCCTGTTTTGTACTAGAATATCTTGAATAAAAATGAAACTTCAGGGGGCTTTTTAACTGGGGTTCCCCGCGGTGATGTCATTTCTGCTACTTAATATGCAGGCACCTGGTACTCTTTGGCGCTGGACCACAGTTAAAAAGCCCCCCGAAGTTTCATTTTTATTCAAGATATTCTAGTACAAAACAGGCTTTCTACTTTAGTGCATGAAATAGTCTGCTTTTGGACGACCTTTTTTGCCTTAATAAAAAGTGACCCGATTGAACCTGGGTTTTGTCACATAAAAATCAAACTTCAGGCGGCCTTTTAATTGGGATCCTGCGGTGTGGTTGGCGCCCCGACGCGTCTTCGACCACGAAACTCGATGGGACGCGACGAAGGCTTATTCCGATGGGCTGGACACAAACGGAAGCGCTCCCAGGGACACACCGATCAGCTACTTGCCGCTCGGGCATCACAAGCTTCTCTTCCCATGCCCGCATCCGCCGACAAGGAGAACCTATGTATCAGCGAGCTCCGAAAAGCGATCCAGAGCCGCATAGACATACTAGAAGCCACTGGCCCCAGGGCCAGCATCCAAGACGGGAGCTTCGGCGTCGAGCTAGCTCCAATTTTGGGGCTGACTGAAGCCGAGGATGTGATGTACGACAGTGAGGAGGAGTGGTATGGGAGATGAGGTGTATTCCTGATATAAGATACACATATTTCCGGGCACCGAGGAGCAAGACACAGCAGGGATTGAGCAGGGATCGACAACGACGGTGATTTGCCGCCAGATCGTGTATTGATGGATTACATAAGTGCACGATTTCGGAACCCCGGTTGCCGGTAGCCACTCTCAGACAAGGGCAACGCGGTCACGTGACTGCCGTGTTGCCGCGTTATCCGAATCCGGGCGAGCGACTCCACATGGTGCTTCGCGGCAGAGTTTTTTTCCCTGGTGTTTCTGTCTTTCTTTTTCCCTTTCCTTTTTTTTTCTGGGCGGGAGGTCTCCTGCGACATCATGGACTGATTATCTGTAAATGGCTGTGATGCCGGACTGTGACAAGAAGATGAATAATCACTCATTGGCATGTTGATTTCAAGCTCAAGGGTGTAAGACTGATCAGTGCATGTATTCCAGCATTATTCTGCTCACTTATGTGCACATCCATCATAAAGCAAGTCTCATAATTATCACTTTGGCCAGCCTGTGGTTAGTTGTGGCTCAATGGCAGTCGGCATTTCGGCAATATTCGCCACATCAATATGATGTCAAGCAAACTGACATATGTGTCACTATCGGTGCAAGGTGGACCGTGGATGCTTCTTGCCTTGGGGGCTCCAAGTCTCTAAGCTCTGGGTGTTACAGTTCAACAGCACCCAAGGCAACCTTCCTTCACAACTTGAACCAAAGGATACAGCTTTCCCCGGCTGACTCCGGAAACATCGGCTAACTTCGGCTATTGTCGGTGGCCGGAGTCCGACTACCCGATGGAGGCAAAACCGGTCATCAAATGAGCGTGGTGCTCTGCACACGGCAAAATGTGGGCTTTTGGGCCGCCCAAAAACATATCGAAAAGTAGTAATATTGATAACAGAATAAGGGTAGCGAGAATTGAAACTTAAAGTAATTGTTTAGGGATTCCTGAATGTGAATACAAAAGTAATAGAATTTCTAATCATTTTGGGCAACCCTAAACTACTTGTTTTGAATTCGCTTTTGGCCGCCCCAATACTGTACCGAAAACTATAGCTTTTCGGTGCCGTTTTGGGCTGCAGCAAACTTATTGTTTACGGCCGCCCAAAATGGTTCTCGAGAACAATAGTTTTGGGAACCATTTCGGGCGACCGTAAACAATAAGTTTCGGCTACAATTTCGGCAACTCCAAAACGGAGTCCAAAAAATATTGTTTCGGGTCGCCCGGAACTCAGCGGCAGCTAAGCGGCCGCTCGGCTGCCGCTCAGCAGCCGCGGGAAGAATTTCAGCTGCCGCTCAGTGGCAGCTTGGTTGCAGCCGGAGTTATTTGGGCTGCCGCTGAGCAGCGGCAGCAGGCATTTTAGCTGCTGAAAGAAACAAACACTGGACATCAACTACCCATATTGACTGGAGGCACTTAGCTCATTAACGCCGAGACTCAAACGATTAGCGCAACTACAATCGACTCACTGTGGATACAACAGGCTCAGCCGAGCAGCCGCCAGTGAGCTACAGCCAAAAGAAAGGACTAATATTGTATTGATTTACATAAAAAGAGCCCCGCAATTGTCAACAGCCAACAAAAAGACAATAACTGGGGCTATGTAAGCTGTGGCTGGATATTCTTTTGTTAAAATCGGTGGCGGTGCACCATCAGCAAATCGGGGAACATATTGTATAGCATTATAAGGTCCATAATTCGCATAAATCACTACAAACCTCAATCAGCTTTCTCAACTTTCACCTGACATTATATATGACCTCACTTCTCTATAAAGGCCAACAGGCATGGTAGGGTTTATAAAGCTTTCCGGACATTTGTAAAGGCATTACATGCGTGATACAGGTTTACAGCGAATGAAATTGGTTGCCAGACAGCTCCTCGCCACTCGAAAAATGGACCAAAATAGTTTATATCACGGTACTGGCTACACAAAAGAAAACGGGCGGACAAGGGGAGGCCATTGTCCGCTAACAATGCAACCGCACCGCGGCACCGCGTCGCCCCAGCTCACCGTGACACAGGGAACGGCCGCGCGCATCGATGAGCTGCCTGAGACACCCGCACCTACTGCCACCGCCCGAGTGACGGCGCCGAGCTCTGCAGGCTGCGTACCGGTGGATACAACAGGCTCAGCCGAGCAGCCGCCAGTGAGCTACAGCCAAAAGAAAGGACTAATATTGTATTGATTTACATAAAAAGAGCCCCGCAATTGTCAACAGCCAACAAAAAGACAATAACTGGGGCTATGTAAGCTGTGGCTGGATATTCTTTTGTTAAAATCGGTGGCGGTGCACACCGCTTCTTCAGCGCAACATGTACCTGCGAACTGCGAGCACGATGCGGGAACCCGGGCCTACAGCGCGACCCCACCGTCCCACGTCTTTCCCCCACCATCGCTCGCTGTGTCCGCCCGCGACGCCAACGCTGAGGACGATCCGGAGGCGCAGTGTGGGAACACGACCTCCCACGCTCCCTGTTCCGCACGCCCATGTCAACGGGCAGCCCACCTGGTGGGCTACGTCCCTGCGCTCTCCGTCCCCCGTGCGTGGGACGCAAAGCCGCAGCTCGGGGACGTCGAGCTCACTTCGGACGTGTCCTGCGCAGGCGACGACGAGGACCAAGACGTCCCTCTCGTGCGCGATCGTTCGCAGATGTCCGCAGGGCCGCTTTCGAGGCGGGACGGAGGTACGGGAGACGGGAGACGAGGCACCGGTGTACGACGCGGGGACGTCGCAGCAGGTACGTCGTGCATTTTCTAGCTTTGGGACTGCAGCTCATGGCACCGATGCATCTCGCCAGCGCCCGCCGCTTCTGCCCCCACCGCTTCTGTCGCCGCCGCGGCGCGTGCATGCTGGAGCACCGCCGCGTCTCCGTAAGTACGCTACTCAAGTATCTATGTATCGGCACTTACTTACTTCCACAGTTCCTACTTCCCAGTTACTACTTCCCCCAAGACTTCCCGATGCGCGAGTCGCGCGCGCAGAAAACTGCGCTGAACTGCGAGCACGTCCTCGCCGCTGCCGCACGCGCCCCGTTCCGCCCGCCGCCTCCTCCGCCCCGTACGTATGCTACTTATCTACTCGTCGGCGCTTACTCATTTGTACAAACGACTATCAGAGCTACTTTGCTGCTGCCGGGCAGAGTCATCGAGCGCGCTCTCGCAATGCGCCCTGCCGCCGCCGCCGCGCGAGCCCCGTGCCGCGCGCGAAGTGCCGTCCGCGATTCCGCGGGTCGGTTTCCGCGCGCGGCTCAGGGTAGCGACGTGGCGCACGTTTGGAGCGCCCGTTCCCGCCCCGCCTCGCGCTCCCCAAGTCCACCGGCAGCGGCGCCGTGCGACTGACGCAGGCGCGGCCGCCGAGAACTCGGCGGCCGCGCCGCTTCGCGCAAGTACACGGCGGCGGCGGCGCATCCGCCTGCGTCGCGCAACCAGCGCGGGGCCATCCCCGACGTCCCGCCGCTCGGCGCACGTCCACCGCGCGTCCCGCTCGCCGCGCCGCGCCAGGACTCGCACGATGTCCGTGGCCGACGCCGCAAGATTGCCAGCGCGGAGTCTTCGGGCGCGAGGACGTTGCCCGAGCTTGCGCGCAGGACTCCGGCGAGCGCGTGGCTGCCTCAAATGCCGCAGAGTCGGACGGCGCCTCAAAAGCTAACTTTAGTAAGAGTAAATACAAACTCTGGAGCGTTATAGCGGATAACGCACCGTATAGGTTAGATAAGGCGGAGCGCAAATCGGGCGGAATGCTCCGCCGATTCGCGAGGCGTGCCAGGGACCGCGTTCGCTGCGGAATCGCAAGGCGGCGCGGCGGCGCGCGCGTCCGGGACGACTCGGGTGCCGGTACGGGCGCAGAGCACCCTAACGATTCGGGCCTCGGGGGCAGAACTTGCGAAAGAATCGGGCCGTTTGCGCAGGCATGGCGCGTTCAAAACGATTTGGGTGTCGGGACGGACACAGAGCGGGCAGCGAGCTCCCCATGATCTGGGCCTCGGGACAGGCGCGGAGGCTGCGAGCACGTCGGGCGGGTTGCGCAGTTGGGGCGCATTCGGCCGGGGACGTTTCGGGCTTCGGGACAGGCGCCACGTTGAAGATTCCGGCCTCGGGACCAGCGCAAAACCTGCGAGAGAGTCGGGCGGGTTGCGCAGGCGGGGCGTGGTCGGGACAAATCGAGCGTCGGGACCGGCGCAGAGCGCGGGGAAACCTGCGGCCAGTCCAGCGCGCCGCCCTATACGCAAATTAGCAAGTTTTGCACGGAGAGTCGGGGGTAACGTACCGCATTGTGCTTCTGGGCGCGGGATCCGTCGGACTTGAAGGGGAGATTGCGCCAGATCTGCGGGGCTTGTCGATGTTGGCGATGAGCGGGAGGAGCGCGGCGCAAGCGTGCCTCGGGGCGCTTTGGAAGGGGTTTGGATGGGCGGGGTGGTTCTGCTGATGCGCTGCGCAATAGTTCAGTTGGTAGGCTCGGCGGGACTGTATCGCGTGGACGTACCATGGAAATACTTACTTACTTATCTTGAATGAATAAGACTGAACTGATTCTGATCCGAGGGATCTCGCTGCCTTGAACTCAAAAACTGAGCATTCAAACTCTGTTCGCCGGTATCAGTATAACACAAACCACATGCATCCAGAAAGCTTACCTTGAGCATGTTCCAGAGTTGGTTCAACTTGAACTCTGTGGAACCGAACTTCCATTGGACTCAAGTAATACGTGAATGAATGTCTGTTCGAGTTCAAGTTCAAGTTGAATAAGCTCAATAGCAAACTAAATCCGACTTACCTCCAGATTGAAGACCCGAGGTCGAGCTCAAGTTGAATGATACTTGTCTGTTCAGGTTCAAGTTGAATGGGCTCGATAGCATTCCAAGCCCGACTTACCGCCAGATCGAAGTTCAAGGTCTATAAACTTCAACCGTTAGCTTCAAGAGGACTTGACATGAAGTCAAGTGTCGAAGCTGTTTAGGTAGTTGAACCCGATAATTTGAACCGGACTTACCTCCCAGCGAACAGGCATAGTTTTGGTATTCTGCGGGCTTGGTATACTTGGGCAGAGTCTTGCCCATAGCTCAAAGACAACTCTAACAGAAAAACAGTGTCAGCGCGAGTTGAAAGTAAGTCAGTCCGACGCACCGTTGAGGCAGCCTCAATTCACACTAAATAGGACCATAGTAACGGCCGCTTCGACGATCGCGCTGCGTTATGAATATGATTAGCGGCCCTAGTACGGCAGAGTAAAGATTGGCGCACCTGGGCTCCCAAGCGCTAGCGCCGCCGTCGAGGATCTGGCGGCGCATGAGCAGCTCGCACCCTCCGAGCTACTTGTACATGTGCACAACCTCCGCGCCCGGGACGTACCCCAGAGCCTCCCCGAACGTGCACACGAGCGGGCTGGTGCTGCTACTCGCGGTCGCGGGCGCCGCAGGCGGCACGAGCAACACGTCCCACCCCAGCGCATGTGCCTGCACGATGCTCGGAGGAGGGCGCGGGCTCGAACTCGGACGTCGCGACGGGGCGACGTGGACTTGAGCTGCAGAATGGTTGCGCAAGTGTAAGTAATCACTGTGGACGAGATCGGCATACATACCGTGATAATATGCAGACGCGTGCGGGTGCAAGTCAGATGCAGGTCGGACTGTGGGGGTCGTCCGCTGCGAGTCCTGTGGCATGCACCATTTTAGGCGGATCCGCATCCGTTGTGGACGCGAACGCAGCGCCGGCGCGGGGTTGGGAGCTTTGCATGCATGTGTGCGTAATTATACGGCACGCGAGTTGCACGGTGCTGACCCGAGCGCGCAGGACTCGAGAGACTCCGGCTCCAAGTCCACATATGTCAGTGGCATGGATTTGTGCACCCCGGCGGCTTGCACAAGTGAGGGCGCGCAAACCGGGGTGCGAACGAGATTCGCGCACCTCAAGCGCCGCTCGTGCGGTGAGGGTGGGTCACCGTGCAACTTGAGGGGGCGCGCACCATACGTCCAGGAAGCCGCTGCGCTTGTGCCATGGGGACAACAATGAATTCCTACATAAGGACTCGGCGGCGGAGGGCGGCGTTGTGAAGCTGGTCGATCGGGGTAGATGGGACGCCGCCACCGCCGGCTTGCAGCAAGTTGCATGGCTTCTTGTGGGATGCACGCTGCGTGGCTGAGGCTAGGCGTCCGCGGGACATTGGCGTGGACTTGATGATGATTGAATATTGAATATTGAATATTGAATATTGATGCATTGATGATCGATAATCGATGATCCTGAGAGGCGCGCAATCGGCCTCTACATTCTGGACATCTGGCGGGACTGTGTGGAGGCAGCACGAGCGTCGAGCTAGGGTTAGGGTCGGCGATCGGGACGTCGTCGCTTTAGCAATCGGTGGCGGTGCACACCCAATTCCAACTTCTGTCTCATCGAAGCCGAAGAGAAAGCCGTGTGTGCAGGTATGGCCAAAACTGCTCAGATATGGTCCAGATGTTCAAATATGTTTGAGCACATATGAATTCGAAGACAGATTCATAAAACTTCTTACAGATTCGAGTTTTTTGAGCTCGATGAGGTCACCGGCTCGTCAACGAAGTTTTTGAGAGGAAATCCAGAGCTCAACTCAAGCTCAACTCGTCCTATATCCTAGGCCACCGCAACTTGACCACAAGTCGGAAAGGCGCGCGGCGCTGTGGTCCGTGCGTGGGAAGGCGGAGTTATAATAATTGTCTTTGGGGGCGTCATCGCGTCGCCTCTTCCTTTCTCCCCCCATCTCCATCGCCAATCGTCTGCCCCTTCCCACTCCCCCGCGGCGGCGGCCCCTTCTCCTCCGCCTCAACGCTGCACAAAGCAACACGTACGCGCCTCCGGCGGGCCTCGGCATCACCGACATGCCCTCCCGTTGGATCGAGAACGGAAACGATCCGAACGACAACGACGTGAATGGAGCGAGAACGCGAGGCGTCGCGGCGCGCCACTAACGGCGCCTCACAGCCGCACGCGTTCAACACTTTCGCTTGTGTACAGGTCTAGGAGTACGTGTGCAGGCTTCTTGAGGACGGTGGACTGCTCATCCTAAGCGCAGGCTCGTCCCCAATAGCCACATGAGGTCAATAGAGTCCCCGCGACGCGCCACTAACGGCGCCTGATCATAGCGCCAGAACCGGGCGCATATGGTCGGTCGTGTAGCGCGTTAAATCGCTGCGTGCGTTCGTTCCACCCTCGCGAAAAGCGCGCTCACCGATTGTTGACTCAGCGTGAGTCTCCGCGGCCCGTCACTTACGGCGTCTCATAAGGGACACGCGAATTGCGCGTGTTTTACGCGCTGTCGTCACTCGTCTACCGGTCAAGCGGTGAGTCAAGCGACGAGTGCGGCGGATTCTTGGGTAGCGGGCTGGCGACGTACAGCATGCACACCTCCCACGGGTGCTGCGCTTCATGCGCGTCTGCCCGCAGTGGGCTCGCCGGTGCGTCCTCTGTCCTGCCCCTACCGCGGAACGCGCTGATTTTGATCGAGCACAGTGGAACACCACGTGTTCTGTGGTGCGCAGCGCTCACGGTGCTCGACCCGCACGACGCGTGCGCGCAGTACGGTGCAGCTGCCCACGCCGCCCCCCCCCCCCCCCATTCCCACTCTAAAACTCAAACTCGAATTCGACTCGCCGCGCCGCGCACCAGCGCCGGGCTCGGCGGCGCGTGGCGCAGCACCGCCGCCGCCTTCCCCGCGGCCCCCACCGCCGCTCGCGCTCGTCGACGCCGCCCTCGGCCTCCTCACGCTGTGCCGGACAATGGGTGCTGGTGCGTTGCGTCTGGTCTTGTTGACGGTAGCTGATGCGGACTTGTTCCAGCGTCCCGCCTGCGTCTCACCTCATCGCGCTACCCTCGCGCGCGCTCGTTGGTGCCCCCGCATCAGACATCTCGGTTGTAAGTGCGCATTTGTGCACTGCCTAGACTCCACTGACAATGTTGCAGGAAACTCTCCCGCCTCATGACGTTTCGCGCCGCTCATGCGCCTTGCACGTCCAGGTGCGTGACTATATCCTCTACCCTCGGCTCATGCACATACTATCCAAGCCAAACAACCCCCTCGACGCTGCCGCCACGCAAAACACCTCAGCGCCATCTTCGCCGCATAGTGGCCGCAGCTTTGCCGCGCACCAGCGCCAACAGCGAAACCGAAGATCGTTTGAGAGCACGTCGACAGCAGCACCGTCTCGCCGGCGTCCGTGGGAGAGGGCGCGGTGGACTCGACGCTAGCAGCAGGCTTTCGGAGTTGCGCTAGCGGATGGACTTGGTAGTTCTCGTGTATTGTATCAATACATAAATAAAATTGAATTTATTCCCAAACTGAAGGAAAGGGGCGAAGATCGATCCGCTATTGAATATAAGCATATGTGCACACACTCGAGCGTATCTGCAAGCTTCAAGCTTGAAGGCAGGTGCGTGAGCTTACGCACACCCGTCAGCGGGTTCAAATGTGTGCCCCACTTTCTTTTCCAATGCTCGTGGCATGATGGAGAAGCGGTTGTGTCCTTCAAGCAACGCGGCGCAGGTCCGCTGTCTCCGTCGGGCGAGGTCGCGGGGACGGTTGTGCTGCTCCCGCTCGCTTGCAGCTTGAGGTGCTCGAAGCCCTGGCTGACGGCGTCGGTCTCGCTCTCGCTCGGCTGGCTGAAGCTCAGCTGCCCCGCGGTGCGCATCGACACGTCCTCCGAGAGGCCGCTGCCGCTGCCGTTGACGAATATCGAGTCAGCGGTGGCGGGGTACGCGACCGTGAAGTCGGCGAGCCACGGGTGCGTGAGGGCGGCGGTGAGCGTCATGCGCTGCCGCGGGTCCTCTTCGAGGAGGAGGCGGATGAAGTCCTTCACTGCAGCACCACGAGTAAGTGGGCGGCGCGAGGGACGGGATGGTAGATGGGGATGCACCTTCTTCGCTGAGCGCAAAGGAGCCCTGGTCGGTATTACCGTAGCGGAGCATCTTGAGCTGCGTCCAGTCAATCGTGCGCTCGAGGATCCGGGTCTTGATGTCCTCCACCGACGTCTCCACAAAGGGGTTTGTGTTCGACAGCCTGTGGACCCGATATGACCCTCCCAAAACACAGGCGCGACATCTGAACGTACATGGAGAAGAGGATGACGCCGACACTTCAGCTGTCGACGAGCGAGTCGTAGCCGCTGCTGTTTTGTTGCGACACGACCTCCGGCGCGAGGTACGACGGCGTGCCGCACATGGTCTAAGAGACAGTAAAACTAAGATGTGGATGTACAAAGGCGACGAGGCGCGCGCGCGTACCTGTAGCATGGTCATGCTGTCGACGATCTTCGCCAGCCCAAAGTCCGCGACTTTGACGATCGGTGGCTTGTCTTTTGTGAGCAGGACGTTCTATACGCGCGTGTGAGTACACGTGAAGCGAGGGCAGGAATCCTCCGACCTCGGGCTTCAGGTCGCGATGCGTGATGCCCTTGCCATGGATGTAGGACAGCGCCTTGCACAGCTGGTACGTGATGTGTTTCGACATGTGCTCGTTGAGGCCGTTGCTCTTCAGGATAAAGTCGAGCAGATCGCCGCCCTCCACGAGCTCGAGGACGAGGTCTGGCAGCAGTTTAGAAACACACCGCGGAGCCAGCGGCACGCGTACCGATGCTGCCGTTGGCATTCCAAAAGACTTCGCGCAGGAGGCAGATGTTCGGGTGGCGGAGCGTCTGCATGATCGTGATCTCGCGGCTCTGGCCGTTGTCCGGCGCAGCGGAACCTGTGTGGCGCTTGGTCTGCTGCCAAATCAGCCGCGACGCGATGCGACACGAAAACACACCTCGTGGATGACCTTCACGGCGACCCATTCGCCGGAGCTGATGTGCAGCGCTTTGTACACGGTCGCGAACGAGCCCTTGCCAAGCTCGACGGACATGTCGTATGAGTTGTACAGCTCGCGCTTGATGACGCCCGAGACGAGGTCGCGGGAGATGTAGCCTGCGACGAGTGTCAGAAATCGCGTCACAGAGCAGCGGTGGACGTGCGGTAGTCATAGAGTCCCTCCTCATCCCGCGATAGTACTTTGGAGACGCCAAACGCGACCTCGTCCCCGTCCTTGAGCAGGCGCTTCTTCCCCTTGCCGATTTTCACGCCGTTGATCTGCACGCAAACGGTCAACGAGTCGCGCCTGAGTAGTGGCAACACGCACAAAGGTGCCGTTGCTAGACATGTCCTCGATTGTGATGAGCGACTCGTTGGATTCCTCGCCATTCCAGCGTATTATCGCGTGGAAGTTGCCTCCATGCGCGCGTAAAGACAACAATTCCCACAAGCGCGTGCCACTCACTGATTTTATAACCCGGGAGGCAAGCTCGGGCAACGTCCTCGCGCCCGAAGACTCCGCGCTGGCAATCTTGCGGCGTCGGCCACGGACATCGTGCGAGTCCTGGCGCGGCGCGGCGAGCGGGACGCGCGGTGGACGTGCGCCGAGCGGCGGGACGTCGGGGATGGCCCCGCGCTGGTTGCGCGACGCAGGCGGATGCGCCGCCGCCGCCGTGTACTTGCGCGAAGCGGCGCGGCCGCCGAGTTCTCGGCGGCCGCGCCTGCGTCAGTCGCACGGCGCCGCTGCCGGTGGACTTGGGGAGCGCGAGGCGGGGCGGGAACGGGCGCTCCAAACGTGCGCCACGTCGCTACCCTGAGCCGCGCGCGGAAACCGACCCGCGGAATCGCGGACGGCACTTCGCGCGCGGCACGGGGCTCGCGCGGCGGCGGCGGCAGGGCGCATTGCGAGAGCGCGCTCGATGACTCTGCCCGGCAGCAGCAAAGTAGCTCTGATAGTCGTTTGTACAAATGAGTAAGCGCCGACGAGTAGATAAGTAGCATACGTACGGGGCGGAGGAGGCGGCGGGCGGAACGGGGCGCGTGCGGCAGCGGCGAGGACGTGCTCGCAGTTCAGCGCAGTTTTCTGCGCGCGCGACTCGCGCATCGGGAAGTCTTGGGGGAAGTAGTAACTGGGAAGTAGGAACTGTGGAAGTAAGTAAGTGCCGATACATAGATACTTGAGTAGCGTACTTACGGAGACGCGGCGGTGCTCCAGCATGCACGCGCCGCGGCGGCGACAGAAGCGGTGGGGGCAGAAGCGGCGGGCGCTGGCGAGATGCATCGGTGCCATGAGCTGCAGTCCCAAAGCTAGAAAATGCACGACGTACCTGCTGCGACGTCCCCGCGTCGTACACCGGTGCCTCGTCTCCCGTCTCCCGTACCTCCGTCCCGCCTCGAAAGCGGCCCTGCGGACATCTGCGAACGATCGCGCACGAGAGGGACGTCTTGGTCCTCGTCGTCGCCTGCGCAGGACGCGTCCGAAGTGAGCTCGACGTCCCCGAGCTGCGGCTTTGCGTCCCACGCACGGGGGACGGAGAGCGCAGGGACGTAGCCCACCAGGTGGGCTGCCCGTTGACATGGGCGTGCGGAACAGGGAGCGTGGGAGGTCGCGTTCCCACACTGCGCCTCCGGATCGTCCTCAGCGTTGGCGTCGCGGGCGGACACAGCGAGCGATGGTGGGGGAAAGACGTGGGACGGTGGGGTCGCGCTGTAGGCCCGGGTTCCCGCATCGTGCTCGCAGTTCGCAGGTACATGTTGCGCTGAAGAAGCGGTGTGCACCGCCACCGATTTTAACAAAAGAATATCCAGCCACAGCTTACATAGCCCCAGTTATTGTCTTTTTGTTGGCTGTTGACAATTGCGGGGCTCTTTTTATGTAAATCAATACAATATTAGTCCTTTCTTTTGGCTGTAGCTCACTGGCGGCTGCTCGGCTGAGCCTGTTGTATCCACAGTGAGTCGATTGTAGTTGCGCTAATCGTTTGAGTCTCGGCGTTAATGAGCTAAGTGCCTCCAGTCAATATGGGTAGTTGATGTTAGTGCTGCCGGAAGTTGAGTTAAGCTGGGCTTAAGCTCGGCTAAATTCAGGCTCAGACGAGCTTAAGGCATGATCAGCTTGAGCTCGCTCAAGGCCATCATACGGCACTTGCCTTATTTGGATCCCCGGATCAGACAAGCCGTGCGCGCGCCGCTGTGCCCTCTGGTGTCGCATTGGAGTAGAGTGAGGACGGCAGACTAGTAGGAGTTATCAAGTACATTCAAAGTGCTATATACAATGCAATAACCCGGCTCTGATAGTCACAATCCCAAAGAGGAAGTGAGATATGGCACTGGCAAAGTATTTGTAAGAGATGGGGGGTCCCGCTTTCCGGGCAGTTGAGTAGCTGTAAATTAACGCATTCAGCCCAACTCAATCTCAGCCAAGTTTCTAGACCTCCCTACAAGCCAATTCTCTGCTAGCGTTGCCTCCATCCAATAATACCCGTGCCAATAAATATAAATATCTCGACTAATGTTCTACAGGAACAGACTGTCCCCACCCTTCGTGCGACGCGTCTATCAAAGCTAAAAGGTCGGATATCTTCCCGGTAGATAAGAGCTCCTCAACAACGTCGGCGGGTACATCAAGGACCGATAGTTCTTCCTCTGTACACAGCAGACCCTCTGTAAAACTCAACCGGTCGGAGCGGAACATGAACTTCAAGAGCTGCAGGACTTCCATCGTCACAGTGGAGAGAGACGAGCGGCGCAAGCTGTCAGTCTCCTTACTCGATGAGAAGACGCGCTCGCAGGGGACTGCAGAGGCCTGCACGGGAAGCACATCGAGTGCCATCCGATACAGCAAGCGGTGAACAAATTGCTTCGACTTCGAGATCGTTTAGTTGTGTGCATGAGCCCAGTAGGAAATAGAGGACGCGCCTGCCAATAACGAACGAGATCGAAGTCCTCTAGCTCCTCGCTATCGTCATCAAGGATAGCCTCGGCTTCGTATCTCCGCAACTCCTCATCCACGATGCGCTCGTCCTCCAATCGAAGCCGCCGCTCCTCGGCATCACGGTCAGTTTGAGACGTGGAGGTGGAAGTGGAAGGGGACGGCTGTGGTACGAGATCCGATGCGTTCGAGAGGTCACGGGCAAGGGAGCGCAGCTTTGCCATTCCAGATCGTTGGGAACGTGCCGCGCTTGTAAAGGAAGTAACTGGGCGCCGAGAAGCACTCTGCGGCACAGCGGAGCCTGAAGCGGCTGCTTTGAGGCGAGTTTCGCGTTGATATTCCAGCATCTGCTAGTACTTAGTAAAAAAGAAGAACAAGGACAAGGGACTTACAGACGCACGCACGGAGGTGCGGGCTTCTTGATAGTCCTCATCTGACCAGTGGTCTTCAAGCCACTTGAACTTTATTGTCGGATGGAGGACTGATAATAGGGATGAGCCCGAGCGCTGGTTCAGAAGAGTGGATACATACCCATCGCTAATGCGTAGATTGGAGCTCGGCGAGACAAAGCCAGGTATTCTTCGAGCTTACGGATTGCAGCCGAGATGGCGTGGCCGAGCTTTGGGAGTTGACGCTTCAGATCTTGTAGCATGATAATCAGCCGCTCGTAGAGCGGGAGAACGATGCACAGTGTTGGCGTCTTCTCTGCTGACACAAGCTCTTGAACGACGTGCGGGACTTGCAGAAATCGCCGGACATCACGTAGCACCTGCAACTCAAGGTCGGAGAGTAACATGTACGAGAGATCGCTATACTTATCCAAGTTGAGGAGCGCGTCAATTGCCTATGTTGAAAATAAGTAGAATCCAGCCCCCGAATGCAGAATACTTACCTGGTATAGCTCGAGAACTCGATCGACCATTAGAAATATGGAAGACCACCGCGTATCGACGTCCTTGAGGAGTCCAACGACCCGCAACAGCTCAGGTGGCTCGCCCCAGCCCCCTTTCTCATTACCCTTCTCGATGGTATCTTCAAAATCGTCCCGGCGCTGTCCAGAGGCCCGACAGGCAGTCACAAGCGAGCGGGCAAGCCCAACAACGTCGCTCTGGAGAACTCGCCAGTAATCGGGATCTGCCGCAAGCTCTGCAGTGATCTCAAGATCCTCTGGCGTCTCATCGGGAACGAAGTCGGGGAGAGCTGATAGAGCTTTGAGTGCGGTCTGGACAGCGATATTTATGACGTGTGGAAAGCAGCTAGCAAAAATTAAGAAAGGCAAAGGCAGACAGCAAAGAAGACTCACCGAATCCGGTTCCCTTCAGCGCTGAAGGGAATGTACAAGGCGGCGAGCTCCTCCTGGATCTGGATCATCTTGGTGTTATTGTTGCTCGCATTGTCGCAGGTAATCATCGATATCTTCCGGCAGTCAGGGATATAATAAATGCGGCACAAAAGCGCACCTTGTGAAGACAGCCGATGTCCTTGAGAATTTGAACAAATACCTTGCCCACATTCTCGCCGGTGTGACTGCCCTCTAGATGGCGAAATGCGACGAGCTGGGTCTTCAAGATGAGGTTCCCATTCGCGTCCTTAGCCATGTAGTGCAAGGACATGGCCATATACGAGTCGAGACCCTGGCTAGTCCAGATATCGTCTGTGGCAGAAACTCGGCCCAGAGAATTCTGCAAAAAAAAAAACAATGAACAAGAGACGGTCTGAAGTCCGGAGTCAAGACTTACCGCAATCTCTTCTACCATCCGTCGCCATTCAAACTTGAATCTCTCCGAAATTAGCTGGGAGAGCTTTGTCCGGTGTGGGATATCCCGGTCCTCGAGTTCCGTGCCGATGAATAGCAGAAGCTCCCGGAGCTCTGGGCAGTCAACAACGTCGAGGGACTCGAGGATAATCAATCTCCGTGAGTGCCAAAATAGCAGATAACACACCTGATCATCCACCGCAATCCACCGAGTGAGCCGCTCATAAAACCCAGGTAGCGAGAAAGGCTCGCGTTCACCTCCTCCCGGCAATACCTTCATGCGTCCGATGGTCTCGTAGCCCTTCAGCTTCTTGAGAATGACCATGTCCCTCCAATAACGAGCGTGCTCCTTTTGCATATGCTTGCGAATAGTTGTTGTCTGACCGTGGGTGTTTTTCCAGACATCCCAGGCCTCGTCGGAAACAGCACTAGATACCCAAATATGTGTCAGTAACTGAACAAATTGAAACACAATGTACTCACGAGCAAAGTCGACATGCCAAGTGTGTAAATACCTTGGGATCGGGGCGTTTTACCGATGGAGGGTCGCGCTCCGGAAGGGTTTGTGGACGCTCGGAGGAAGTGAGGCCGCGGAGGAAGTACCAGACGTCCGAAGCTTCAGCCGTACTCTTCTTCGCATGATCAAGAAGGGATGAAAAGTCGCCGGAGGGCTCGCGAGACACCGGCGTCAATGGTGGGTCCGTGTTTGGTGTATTTGGTGCAGTGGTCGGGCCGACTCCGGGAATCGCGGGACCAGGAATAGCAGCGCGCGAAGCAGCGGCATCATTACGAGCGCGTTTACGCGCCGCTGTACCAGTGTTAGCTGCGCGCTTCCGCTTCGGTGGGACAGATGGGCCCGGGGGAGCGGGTGCATGCGGGGCAGGAATGGTATTCCCAGTGTCTCCGAGAACATAACGAAAGGGGCCAGATGTGTCGGGAGTTGGATAAGCAGGGTAATAGGCAGAGGAGAAGGGGACGTGCGCCTGAGGAATATCATGCGGCGGGATCCAAGCTGTCCCGTGACCGTGTGGACTACCGAGCTGGTCTGGCCATTGCAGTGGCCGTGGCGCGGATTGGTTAATATGGACTGGCTGCGGATAATGCGAGTAATACGGGTAGTGATAAGGAAACGGTGGTGGCTGACTAGGCGTGCTCGGGGGTTGACAGACACAAGTCTCTGGATCAGGACAAGAACAGAAGTTGTCGGGCATGTGAGTCGCGGCGGGGGCACCCGTACTGATCCTTTGATTGTCCCCCGATATTTATACCTTTGACGCGTCAACAACGCGTCGCGTCTGTAGATGTCTGTGGACGCGTCTTGGACACGCCAAGCGAGCGCGCGTGATGCGCCAATCATCCCGCAGTTGCCCGGTACAGTTTCAAGTGCAATTGGGTCGCAGTGGCCAGTACAGAGCAATAAAGACATAGAACGGTGCGATGGCGGCGGGACGACAGCGGGGGGAGAGCCGCCTCGGCAGGGCTGTCCATGTTTGGACAGGGAAGCACATCAAGCTTAAGGCAGCTCAAGTCAAGTTGATCTGCCATGCGCTTAAGCTGCCCGATTAGGCAGTGGCTTGAGCCGAGCTCAAACTCAACTTCAGCCGGCTCCAACTTCCGGCAGCACTAGTTGATGTCCAGTGTTTGTTTCTTTCAGCAGCTAAAATGCCTGCTGCCGCTGCTCAGCGGCAGCCCAAATAACTCCGGCTGCAACCAAGCTGCCACTGAGCGGCAGCTGAAATTCTTCCCGCGGCTGCTGAGCGGCAGCCGAGCGGCCGCTTAGCTGCCGCTGAGTTCCGGGCGACCCGAAACAATATTTTTTGGACTCCGTTTTGGAGTTGCCGAAATTGTAGCCGAAACTTATTGTTTACGGTCGCCCGAAATGGTTCCCAAAACTATTGTTCTCGAGAACCATTTTGGGCGGCCGTAAACAATAAGTTTGCTGCAGCCCAAAACGGCACCGAAAAGCTATAGTTTTCGGTACAGTATTGGGGCGGCCAAAAGCGAATTCAAAACAAGTAGTTTAGGGTTGCCCAAAATGATTAGAAATTCTATTACTTTTGTATTCACATTCAGGAATCCCTAAACAATTACTTTAAGTTTCAATTCTCGCTACCCTTATTCTGTTATCAATATTACTACTTTTCGATATGTTTTTGGGCGGCCCAAAAGCCCACATTTTGCCGTGTGCTGGCTTTCCATAGAAGTGTTCGGGTTTTGACGATGTTCGCCGGGCAGCTCCATACAGTAGTATTAATTGCGCTGGAACGCCGTTGACGGGAACCTGATGCGCAATTCTTCCGGGCCTGATGAGACCGCCCTATATGTTCCGCGCGCCCACATCGGCGTATCTCGAACGCCGCATGAAAATCCCTGCGCTTCATTTTCCGTGCTCTCGGTAAGTTCGTTGTTTCATATTTCAACGGGACCAGAACCGCTTAGAAGTAGCTTCGTGCGCTCTTGAAGGCTTGTCCCATCACTTCTCTTCCTAGTCGAATACAGCCAAACACGATTCCCACCACTATGAGCGCAGCGGCAGCGGTCTACCATCCATGGCTATGCACCGACAACCTCTTAAGGTCTCAGCCTGCGGTGGCGAGGATCGTTTCGTTGCAGGCATGCTGATAAAATTGAACAAAGAAAGGGTCCAAGGGGCAAGCATGTGGAGCGTGATCCCCGCATCCGCATATGAACGACATGAACCACTCTTGACGAATGGGACAGCGTCCTTTTAGATTGCCAGAAGGCTGTGGAATCAGAATTGCCGATGCAAACGTGCCTCGTGTGCGGCCTTCAGAGCGATCTGAGGCCTGAGCTGCAGTTGCCCGAGATACTGGACATCGAGATCATTGAGCCCGGCCTCAGCGAGTTCAGCTGATAGCACCGATGCATAAGCAAGTCGTACATAGCGGGAGTCGCGAGTGCAGCACGGCGGATATAATGTTAAAGGATAGAATGGACCTGTTAAAGGCGGGGACGTTCTTGACACATGTGCAGCAGCCGTTGAAATTGGAAGCAAGCGTGGTAGGCTGTGGGATCCCTGCAATGTGGGGAGCGGGGGACGGAGGATCAAGGGAAATTCTTAAGTTAGACCGCGGGATGTGATGCGATGAGCGGTAGGATGTAAGCTCGTCAGCTGCGGCATAGCCTTCATCAGAATCGTCACTTCCAGGCCCTTCGGGCAAGTCGGCGAGCAACGATGGTGGCAGGGTGAGAATAAGCACTCCCAGGTCAGTAAGAGTGTCCGAGAGAGTCGGTAGGGTCAGTGACTTGAGGCAGACGCGAGGCCGGGGTTGTGGACGCGATGGATGGAAGAGAAGAGAAACACAGGGCACAGCCACAAACAACGCCCGAGTCCCAAAGCGGAAGGAAGGATGCCGAGGGCCGAGGCGCCGGCATCTTATCGGTCATTGGATTAAAAGAATACCAGCTCGGCATGTCCAGCGTACTTGGGCGCACATAAGAATGCTTGTTTACGGCGGGAGCAATTTGTATAGGGCGGGAATGATGTGCATCCGGACCGCCGTAGTTTGCCGCGCAGCTGCATGATTGCGCTCGAACTCCGTTGACGTGAGCATGATGTATAATTTTTCCCGGCCTGCGGAGAGGTCTGTTCTATACATTCCTCGCATCCCCACACCGGCGTCTCGCAGAGTATGTCGAGCCCCGCACGAAAATCCCTGCGCTTCATTCTCCGCGCTCTCCATCTCAGTACTTTCGTTTCATATCTCAACGGGACCCAGGACCGCTTATAAGACTCTTCGTGGGATCTTGAAGCTTAAAGGCTTAACCCATCTCCCCTCCTCTCAATCTAATGTCGAACAGAATTCCAACCACTATGACCGCAGCAGTCTACCACCCAGGCAACGATAATCTTGTCCTGGACAAGAGCTACCCGATCAGGGCCCTCAAAGACAACGAAGTGCTGCTCAAGGTCTCCGCCTGGTTGAAGGGCGGGGCAAAGACAATAAGCAGAAACCCTGATTCTGCGTCGGAGCTCGCACCGAACACTTTCGCACGTGCCGCATCGGCATCGCAGCCGAGATTACGTGGCATGCACTGTTCCCCACCGACCACCATGTCGACTGCAGAAAACGGTCTGGTGGCCAAGAGGCGAAAGGGTCATCGGCCCTGCGATATCTGTCGACGGAAGAAGCGTATGCTCCTGTGTGTTCTACTTGCAGATGACCGCTGAACTCACGGTCTTGTTTAGGTCGTTGTCAGTCTATCGCTCTTCTCAAATGCGATATATTCATTTCTGGTATAGGCGACGGCAAAGACCCTTGCGCTTTCTGCGTCCAGCGGGAACTTAGCTGCACTTATCAAGATCGCACAGTGGTAGGAACAGGTTCGTTTTTTTTTCACCTCGATAAACTTATCGGCTCGCAGAATCGCTCTAGGAACAGGCAAGCAGAGAGACTCTCCGCTGCTCATACTGACAATACACATCAAGCTATGTGCAATCGATAGGAGGGCGTCTCCAGACCGTCGAATCCATGCTGCAGTCCAACGGACCCTCGTCGTCACCGGCCTCGTATGCGGGCCCCGCGGTAGAGCTAGCGACATGCGCAATCAGAAGGCTCAACGACCCATTCCCCGCACCCCACTCGGACGATCTCACCTTTCTCGAGCTCTCCGACAACCTCCAGGCGCTTTCACTGAATAATCATGGCGACTGCGGTTTCCAAGGAAAGTCGTCCCAGGCGATGCTCGTCAAGGCCGCCATGGATCTGAAGAGCAGCTATGGTCTCCCACGCACCTCTGTCCGCCTCCCCACCACCTGGAGAATCAAACAGGTTGGTCTTTACCTCACTGTCGCATGCCCCCTAATATTTTGCTGCAGTGGGAAGACGAACGCCCCGCGCAGAGCCCACATTTTAATTTTCCGCCAGACGACCTCATGCGCACGCTCCTCGGACTCTACTTTGAGCATATAAATCTGATGATACCGCTGTTACACCGCCCGACGTTCGAGCGCGCCGTCGCCGCAGGCATGCACCTGCGCGACGCCGGCTTCGGCGGGACCGTGCTCCTTGTCTGTGCGGTCGGTGCGCGCTATCAGACTGACGGCCCATCCGGGAGCGCGGGCTGGGAGTGGTTCGACCAGGTCGAGCTCGCAGGGAACCCGCTGCGCGGCCAACCGACGCTGTACGACCTGCAGTGCTACTGTGTCCGTCCCGCGTTTCGTCCGTACACACCTTTGGTGCTGACGCACAGCGCAGCTCGCGGTGGAGTTTCTTGAGCGTGCTTCGGGCCCGCGGGCGTGCTGGACGCTCGTGGGCTTCGCGATTCGGCTGGGGCAGGACATCGGCGCGCACCGCATGAAGATGAATATGCGCGCGCCGACGCCCGAGGAGGAGCTCGAGAAGCGCGCGTATTGGTCCGCCCCGTTCTCACATCGTATGCCTGCGCTCACACTTCCGCAGGATCCTGGTCCTGTTCGACACGCATCTCAGCGGCGCGCTGGGGCGCTCGATCGCCATCCACTCGAGCGAGTGCGCACTATGCGTCCACCATGCGATTTATTGCCTGACTAGCAGCCTCAGGTTCGACCTCGCGCCGCCCATCATGTGCGACGACGAGTACTGGGAGGCGGACGCGGGCCGCCCCGCGTTCACACAGCCTGCGGACACGCCCTCCCACGTGGACTTCTTCGCATGCCAGCTGAGCTTGGGCAAAATCCTTGCATACGCGCTCAGGATTCTCGTGCGCCCCTGCTGCCGCATCTCCCGCGGCGCACTCTGACCGCATCCACTAGTACTCGACGAATCGCAGCAAGACGCTGATGGGGCTGCGTGACCCCGGGTGGGAGGCCAAGATCGTCATCGAGTTCGACTCGGCGCTCAATGTGTGGTTCGACTCCATCCCCGCGCACCGTGTGTCCCGTTCGCTCCCTAGATGCCCAACGACGCTCATCCGGGCGGGCAGTGCGCTGGGACCCCGCGGGCCCGGCCGACGTGTTCTTCGACCAGGCGGCGGCGCTGCACTGCAGCTACTACCTCGCGCAGATCCTGATCCACCGGCCATTCATCCCCGCCGTGCGCCGCTCTGCCGGCGCCTCAGAGCCCACCGTGCGTCCTTCCCTGTCGTTTTTTGTGGTCACCGCAGACGGCTCATGCCCCCAGCCCTTCCCGTCGCTCGCGATCTGCAACAACGCCGCGCGCGCGTGCGCGAACGTCGCGGAGATCCAGCAGCGCCGCCGCCCGCGCCACCCGCTCCTCTTCGCGCAGGTGCGGCTCTCCCTCTCGTGCTCGGACGCCTGCTGACGGACACGCACACGTTTTGCAGACGGCGGCGTTTACGTCCGGGATCGTGCTGCTGCTCAACATCTGGGGCGCGCATCGCACGGGTGTGGGCGTAGACGCGGATCTGTCGGACGTGCACCGCTGCACGCGTGTGCTGCGCGCCTCCAAAGCGTACTGGCCGTCCGCGGGGCATCTCCTGTACGTCCCGCCCGCCCTTCCGGCCGCTCGTGCGCTGCTAACCTTTTCTCCTGCTTCCCTGTGCATCCCTCCTCAAATTTCCTTTGCGAAACAACAAAACAAGGGACACCCTGGAACAGCTCGTGAAGCTGCACGACGTGCCGCCCGCGCCAAGCCGCCACGGCGCCGCCGTGCACGACCCATCGCCCTTCGTCCCCTCGGAAGAGCCGCGCGACCACCTAGAAGACACCGCGCCGCCTGCCTGGTCGTCGTACGCCTGCGGCGGTGAGGATCCTTTCAAAACTGCATGCTAAGTTCCCAGCTGCCTAACGAGACATAAATAATGCAGTCTGCCACACCGACGTGTTCCTGCTCTCCGGTGTCAGCGTTGACCCGCGGACCTACGTTATGGGCCACGAGATATCCGGGGTGCCTGTTCTGTGCGTGTCCCTTCCGATGACCCAGTCCGATGCCCAGCGTATATGTATTGATTTATGGAACCAAATAAGTCTCGGTCCTCAGGTAGACAGCGCCAAGATCATGCTCGGGAAGTTGTACTGTGTGCTCATCTCAGCCAACACCGGCGGCGGGGCGGTGGTCCTCGATACGCTCGGGCTTGGGCTCGACGGTGGCTACGCCGAGTACGTTATCGCCGACGCAGCGGGGCTCATTCCGGTGGTGAGTTCTTTCCCCCCACCCTTTGATTAGCTCCCGTCAATGTTGAACTTGATTATTTGGCACAGCCGGACGGAGTATCGGCAGAGGCTGCTGCGGCCGCAAGCGACGCAGGGGTTACTTCATACCACGCCGTGAAGAACACAGCCGGGGTACCCACCGCGAATCGTTCATGAGTCCGCTGCTGAATCCATGTCATAGGTGACCACGGGCACGAAGGTGCTGATATTCGGTATCGGCGGGCTCGGGCACCTCGCTGTTCAATTCGCCAAGCATCTGGGGGCCACAGGTGAGTTCGTTAGCACGGGATCTGGCTCATTCATACGGCACGCCAGTGTATGTCTGCGACTTCAAGCCCGAAGCCCGGCAGCTAGCGCTGGAACTCGGCGCCGACCGCGCCTTCGACCTGATCGAGCTCACCAACGCGACGGCGGCGGGCTTCACGGTGGACACGACGATCGATTTCATAGCCAACAGCCGGAGTGCGTCTTCTAGAATCATTCCTGGAATTGAGGCAACTCTAATGTTGATATATGTTGCAGCGTTCAACCTCGCGATGGCGGCTCTCAGCGGGAACGACGTCAAATTTCCTGCGACTTGCAAGCTTGTCATGGTATTGCGACGTTCGGAAGGCTACGCATGATATCTATACTAAAAAAATATCACTATCTCTGCGAGCTATTCTCAAATTCTTCGGGCAAGTAACACGTCAAAACGCGGCGCGGAGAAGCCGCAAGCGGTGTCCCTCTTTATTTGGAAGTAGGGCTGGACACGGGTACCGGGTAAACCCGCGGGTTCGTACCCGCGGGTTTGTACGGGTACGGGTACGGGTCGCCATTTCAGACCCGTGCTCGACCCGTGTACCCGACCCGTGTACCCGCGGGTTCAACGCGGGTTTGTTGTTGGTGTTTTTCCTTGCGAAAAAATTGGAAAAAAAAGTATCTTTACAGCGCTCATGGACGCCACTGCTACTACACTTCACGCGGAGCCGTTTGCTGCCGTATGTCAGCCTCAGCCCCCTTCCGTCGCCTTCTTTGCTTAGCGCTTAGGCTCATGAATGTGTCGTAACTTGATCGCATCAATGACTTGATGGCGGCATTCAGCCCCGAGAAACCCTGATGAAGGCCAGTTGAGGTGCCGGATGATGACACAGAGCTTGGGGGATGATGGTGTTGTGGTTGCAGTCCATAGTCACACAACAGAACCGAGAAAAAACTCAAATTTTCAACCAAAATCTGCGGGTATACCCGTACGGGTTTCTGGACCCGCGGGTCCATCAACGACCCGCGGGTGACCCGTACGGGTTCTAGACCCGACCCGTATACGGGTACGGTTTCTACGGGTACGGGTACGGGTCGGTCCCGGTGTACCCGCGGGTATACCCGTGTCCAACCCTATTTGGAAGTGCTCACACACCGGAGGTCATATATCGAGCTTAAAGACAAGGCAAGTATGGGTAACTACTTCCGCGCAGACTCTCAAGGGTTACCGTTACGCGGGCTGTGCCTTAGCTTCTCATAGGGAGGATAGCAGAAAGTGTGTAGCACGTGACGTGGTTGAAAAATATAACGTTTAATTATGTTCAACCTGTCCAATGTCCGTCGTTCTTGCTAGAGTTTTCGCTCCAAAAGAATCGCTTTACATGCTCATACACTGCCATGCAGCTGTCGATCGCACGCAGGATCGTCTGGTGTCACTCCTACGCGACGCTTCGATCGAACAGCAACCGCCGACGTGGGAGAGAAGCTTTGGCGCGCATAGTATTTCAGGCAAAGTGATGACTATATAATTCCTCCTGGGCCCCTGCGTTCCTCAGCGGGACCGGTAATCCTACCTACCTACCTATCTACCTACCTTCACACAAGCACAAACATTTCACAACTTGATGACGACCTTCCCAACATGAGCTTGAGACTGGAAGTAGCCAAAGGCAGCCTTGGCTTCGTCGAAAGCAAACACCTTGTCGATGATCGGCCGCGTCGTCTCGGGGTTAGCGATGAGAAGCTTGATCATACTTTCAAACCTAACAACGGTGTGTCAGCGCGGCAAAGTGGCTAGAAGAAGGGAGCTTACTGGGCGACAGAGCCGACGCGAATCCCGCGACTTTTGAGGGCTCTTCGGACGCTCCAGGAGACGGTATCGACTGGAGGGGCCTGCGGGGAAATTAGACTCAACTTGAAAACAGAAGAAACTGTACTGACCGCTCCGCCAAGTCCACCTACGAAGTTGATGCTTCCTCCAACCTTTAGCGCTGGCATTGATTGTTGCACAGTGGAGTTGCCCCCGACCTGTACAGTCTCAAGATTAGTCGAGCGTAGCTGGGGGCCGGCGGGGACGGACTTCAATGATGTGATCAACTCCAAGGCCATTGGTTGCTTTTAACACCTCTTTACTCCACTCGGGCGTCGTCTTGTAGTTAATGACATGTTTCGCACCCAGTTTCGTCGCAACCTTCAATTTCTGGTCGGAGGAGGACGTGGCAATGACTGTGGCGCCAGATGCAATGGCAAATTGAAGGGCGAAGCTGAAGCGCTGTTGGTGCCTCAAGAAGTTCGAGATTAGTAATGAGACGCACATAGAAACGCCGCCAGTTCCAAGAACCAGCACCGTGTCGCCGGCCTTGAGTGGATCGGAGCCACATAAGAGCGCGTTGTAGGCGGTGAGAGCAGCGCATCTAAACTGATTTTAAATCCGAAAAGGAAAGAGTGCAGAGCTGGAACGCACGGCAGCGTAGAAGCTTCCTCGTACGAAAGGTGGTCGGGGATTGCAACGAGTGACTGTGGGTTCGCGCGTGAGAATATGAGAATGGCTGGGCTATCCGACGGCAGGCCGACGCACATGAGCCGGGAAATTTCGGTATTCTGTCAAAACTCCGTCGATCGGGCCGCCTAGGGCAGTCTCTGCGATCGCTCCCGTCATTCCGGCGTGCAGTTTGTCTGGGAAGAAATTGGCGCAGACGCGGTCGCCCTTCTTCCAGTCTTTGACCTCGTCCCCTACGGCGATTATTTCACCAGCCATGTCTGAGCATGGAACGAGGTTGGGCCTGAGTCTGTAGGTGTTGAATGAGGAACGACGAATCGAGGGCCCGTCAGTACGCACTCGCCCCCGTATGTCCCGCTGGCGATCATCAGATCGCGAAACTAGTCGGAACGTGAGATCCTAAAATAGCGGCATGGACGGGCTGTAATACCTGCAGCGACACGGCGCGTGTTTTGACTAGCACTTCATGTGATTTAGGGGGGTTCACAGATACCGACTTGAGTACCAGGTTGTTGAAAGATCCCAACTGCCATGGTCAAACTAGGTGTTAGGGAAGGAAGGCCGCGGCGCTGCTGGGAAATGAGGCGAACCTGGGGGTAGAAGTATTGGCGTAAGGTAGTGGGAAGAGACATCTGAGGCTTGCTCACAGATTGAAGCAGTGGTGCTCTTTATACTCAGACGGAGTTCGACGGACCTTGATTATTAAGCTAGTTTCGTTGAGAGTTAGTCAGGAGGCATCACCTTGAGGAAGCAGTGGGCTTCCTCATCATCAGACCTTGCTTCTCAGGCGAGTCTCGTTGAGAGTTATTCAGTGGCAAAATCACCTCATATTCTAAGTATAGGAGGCTACGCTGGCTACGCAGACTACGCTGGCTCTTGCTCTACTGGAGAGCACGGGTTCGCCCCGTTCAAATCAAGATGCATTCGGAGTGCGGTCGAACCGCTTGGATCCGCCTTCGACACCACCCGGGCGACCAGATTTGCCCAGTGACGGAGGTGTGACCGTGTCCCACCGCATACCCACTTCCTGTAAGCCTGCTATGTGTAATGGCGCGCCGCTTTCCGGCTTTTCCGTTCGTTCGTCATATTTCTTTCAAATTCCGTTGAATTCCGACACATATATAAGTATTGTGTATCACGTGTTGATGCACCTCGGACTTCGTACCGCTACGGATTTTGAACGTACTCTGCTACTGTCGTCCTTAGTATTGTACCTATTTTTTTTATTCCTTGGTTGAAGACAAGAGACTTCGTCCCGCTACGTGCGCGAATTCGAATTTGATTCGAATTCGACTGAGTTTATTATTCCTGTGCGCTCGCGCACCCTGTCTCAACAATACCCATTTCTCTATACTTGTCTCTGTTGGAGTATGAGGCACTCGGGCACATGACCAAGATGGCCGAGGTCAGCCTCATCAGGCTGAGTGAGCAATGACAGAGCATTACCTCGGCCATCCTTCGGTGATTACTCATAAGCTATCGAGAATTAAGTAGTATAAATACAGTAGATTCAGAGGGAGAATTCCCCACGAGCTTGTACCACCCGCCCTCACGGGCATTGTGTAAATCTTATATCTACTGAACCGAATATCTGAGTGACATAAGGATCGAAGTCCTTGAAGCAGAAAATCCAACAATCTCTGGTTCGAATGTCATTGAGATAGTATACTTGATACAGCCCCCCAGTTATTGGGACCCAACACCAGCAGAACAATGATCCGAATAGTGTTCGGATCATTGACACTATGTACATCTATGTACTTACTTCTTCACTTAAGCGCCCATGCGTGGCAGTGTACACAACGACGCCCACAAAGGACATCCCGCTGTCCTATGCCACTTCCCATGTTGTCGTGGAGTGACACCGGACTTTGCTTTGGCAGCCTATGTGTCTTATATGCGCTCGTTGCTTCAACCCGTCGATCCCGCCAGTATCCTCCGGGTCCCCCCAGTCTTCCAATCCTCGGTGTCGCTCTTGATCACCCCAAAACTGAATTCTGGAAGACATACGCGGACTGGGGCAGCAAATACGGTGTTTCGAACTCCATTCCTTCTTCTTTACATGTCATTTATGAAGGCTTCTAGGTGTGGACGGACTCGTGTCCTTCCACGTTCTCGGGCGACGAATGGTCGTCCTCAACACAGCTGCCGACGCAGTCGACCTTCTCAGCAAGAGATCGTCCATCTATTCCGACAGGCCCTTCCCGATGATGGCAGGTGTGCTTATGCGGCGCGAAAAGAGCATGTTCTACATGCGAGTTTTGACGGCGTGAATTCAAACATCAACGTATCTCACCTGCGTTTCAAATAGCTCGCACAACGAACGCTTCAAGAGGTACCGCAAGCTAATGCACTCCGCCTTTAACCCTGCTGCATCGCAAGCCTACTGGGAAGTGCAAGAGCAGGAAGCACGAGTCCTCGTCGATAGTATCTTGCGATCGCCCAGCCAGCTACCGGAGCATCTACGCAGGTATGAATCAGCTGCACCTCCGTACTCTGGGCTCCTTGTCTACCTCCGCTGAATGCTCTCCAGAAATGCCGCGGCGGTCATCATGAAGATAGCCTATGGGTACTCCGTAACCCGCAACGACGACCATTTTGTGGCACTGGCGGAAGAAGGTATGAGAGTAGGCTCCTTGGCTGGCGCCCCCGGAAAATGGCTCGTGGATTCACTCCCTTTCCGTACGTCGCTACATATACGCAACCCAAATGGTCAACCCTCATTTGTACCCAGTTCGTTTCATTCCCGATTGGTTCCCTGGCGCGGGGTTCAAAGCCCAAGCCAAGGAATGGAGAGACACGCTCTACACCCAGTCTCTGGAGCCTCATGATTGGGTTAAGCAGCAAATCGTAAGCTGTGATTATGCGACCGAGATGAGGAGCCTGAATCACACTTAGGCCGCTGGAACAGCAATCCCTTCTTTCACGTCGCGACTGCTTCAGCCGTCAGATGGTGTCCCCTTAGACGACGAACTAGACGACCATGTTCTCTGGACCGGCGGTGCGCTTTACTCCGCTGGAGCGGATACCGTGAGAGACTCTTTTCGTATTGGAGCCGTCTCTAATCCTATTCCAGTCGGTGTCCGCTGTGAAAACCTTCTTTTTTGCAATGCTGTTGCACCCAGACGTTCAGACTCGCGCGCAGCAGGAAGTAGATCGATTTGTCGCGTCGGAGCGGCGGATGCCGACGCTGCAAGATCAAGCGGCGTTCCCATACGTCGCATGCGTATTAAAGGAGGTCCTTCGCTGGGCCCCGGCGTCGCCGATTGGCTTGTTCCACTGCACCACGAAATCGGATGTGTACAAGGGTTATCTGATCCCTGCGAAAACGACCATCATCGCAAACATCTGGGGGATGATGCACGACGACGCTGTTTATCCTGACCCCTTTACCTTCGACCCAACCAGGTTTGAGGGCGAAAGCCCACAGTCGGATCCGCGGGAGGTTGTCTTTGGCTTCGGGCGCCGTGTTTGCCCGGGCCAGCATCTCGCCGAAAGCTCGATGTGGATTCAAATGGTCCTGTCTCTCATGACCATGACGATCTCTAAAGCCGTCGATAATGCCGGCAGGACAATCGAGCCGGAAGTCGGGTTCACAACCGCGATTGTTTCGTGCGTCTTTTGCTTGCGTTCGTTCACTGCGATCTGATGTGGATCCCAAGGCACGTGAAACCATTTGCCTACCAGATCGCCCCACGATCCTCCGCGTCTATCACGCTTGTTCGTCAGGCGCTTCACGATGCTGTCTAATCGTCTGTATTTGAACTTGATCTCAAGCATAGGACATGATATGAGTGACAAGGTTATATCCTTCGTTGGTATACGCTGGTAGATTTCGGATAGACAATGTACTGTATCTTTAAGTTCAGTTCGATTTAGGCTTTCTTGTATTGCGGAAAAAGATTTCATCGCGAACGTTGAAGTGAAGGAATGACGTGGGACCGCTGTGCAAAAGGCAGTGGATGATGAGATCGGTTTATCCCACTCCCGGATACGTGTAATCACCAGGTAACGGCAAGCACTGGTTCAACCAACTGCACGTGGAGTCGTGGACATTGCACGTGAGTGCTGTCCACGTGAGATATGACGTAACGCCGCGCTAACAACGTTCCGTGACACAGCGCTAGCTTCTATTTAGTACTTTCCCCAGCCTCGACTCTTCGACCCGTACCACCACCACCACCACCCACCCACTCACACCCATGTTCTCGCAGTCTCTCCTCCGCTCAGCCCAGGCCTCGCGCTTCCTCGCCTCGCGCCTGGGCGCCCAAACCGCGCGCTTCAGCACACACACCACCGACTCGTACTCGAAGGATGTCGACTCGACGCCTGCGGCAGACCCGAAGATCCACCGCGTCGACCCCTCGTCCGAGAACGTGCAGAAGCCGCACGAGCCGCCGT
This sequence comes from Mycena belliarum, assembly GCA_029282135.1. Lineage (NCBI taxonomy): Eukaryota > Fungi > Basidiomycota > Agaricomycetes > Agaricales > Mycenaceae > Mycena > Mycena belliarum. The sequence continues at coordinate 588,202 of JARJCN010000017.1, forward strand.
CCGGACAGTGGAGCGCCACAGGCGTCGAAGCGGGCGTGAAGAACGCGCACAAGACGACGAGTGGGGAGGCGAAGACAGGCTTGAAGGAGTACGCGTCGATGAGCGGCGATGAACCGTATGGTGCGCCGGGGGAGGAGGCGGCGGGGCGGTATGGCGGGAAGTCGGGGTACCAGGGCGAGAAGGCGCAGAATCCGCGTGAGACGACGCAGAGCACGGAGGAGCAGGGGCCTCAGGGCGCGGAGAGCGGTGGGCGGAAGCCTGAGGGGCGGTAAGGTCGTGCATTTCTTTTTCATCTCCCGTGCATCGAAGCTAACGTTGGCGCAGAAACCAATCGGTGTGAATGACATGGCAAATGTATGAGATTCGTGGCAGCAGTCTTGCAGCAGTCTATTTATCCATCCTTTCTTGCGACTGCAGGTCTATTTTTCTGCGCCCAACTCTCCAACATGGCCGCTTGAGGAAGCGCGAGGCGGGAGTGGGAGGTTGGCGCCGGCGGAGGACCTGGCACACGGCATATCCCGACCGGCCCGACCTTACACCGCCACCATCCAAATCCGGCCGCGCCTCGACCATTTAAGACAAATGTTGCAGCTATACGAGTTCTCAAACTCTCAAGAATAATTCAGGTAAGTGCTTCGAGGTCCCCCTAACCTCGTGTATGATTTATCAATACTTCCGATCCATCCCTCGTTAAGCCTACTCATAAGTACATGATGATTCGACTTTACTCTACTTAGTGTTTCCCCGCCTGAATTACGGTACCGCGAGTTGTATATACTGTAGCTACCGTATGATTGAATCAGAGTTATTTCGCCTTTTTCTCCTGACCGGAATCAGACCAGCTCCCGAAAACTATTGCTTGAATACTATTGGACTGTTGAGGCATCCTGCCACGTGATCGTATTTGGTGCTATTGACGCGTCTGTCATCCTCTGCTCTACCCTCATCTTGTCCTCATCATCGGCGCTCGCAGACCGCTCAACCATGGGGAATGCAGGCAGCACCCCCATGCGGCAGCCAGTTCCGCCCCTCCAGGCGCGCCGCATCCGCGTCATTGCCCTCTCCTTCCCCATCCTTGTCGTCTCCGGATGTGCGTCCACAAAACGCCTAACGATTCTCTCCAGCCCACGCTGACTTGTTCATATCCCATGTAGACACCCTCTTCGACAGGATCATGAACCAGAAGGAAGCGCGGGCTCCCCCTCTCCCAACGCAGACGATAAATGTGGTGCGTAGCTCTAGTCCGTGATATCACTCGCACTCATGTGTTGCGCGTGCCAGGAGAGCCCGTCTGAGCTCTCCGAGTTATCCGAGTCGTAGCGGTCTAGTCTAGTACTGCGACTGTCCGGGTTCTCGGACTTGAAGAACCCGCCATCCAAAAGCTCCCGTCGATGATTCAGAGAGCTTTAGCTTCGTTTTTCTCCCCCGTACTTAGCAATTCTAACTCATCTTCGTCAAAACCTCCACCCAGACCCATTCCTCTCCCAATTCCTCTCCCTCTCCCGTCTCCAATGAACGGGAGCTTTGATTCCGGCCTCAAAATCCACCCACCCCACCGTATTGCAGCGCAACTCGGCCCATCGACCCGGACCATAACTGTGGTGAGCAGCCGACTCGTAAATTCCGATGTGGATCGCACACAACCATCTCTGCCAGAGACCCAGGTGAGTGAGATTGTGTCGACGCACGCCCTCTTTAAATTCTTCATTTAGGAACAAGCTCTCGGCCCCTAACACCTTTCTCAGACTTCGCGTTCAGTAACGCGGCCCACTAGCAATCTCGCATCGATCAACGAGTGTTATCGTCTCCCCTGTACCGATGTTCCTATAACATATATTCGTTCATTCCCATTCCTCTTCCCTGCGTTGCTCCTATGTATAATCACTCCATCGCCTCCAAATCCATCAGCGAATTGCTACAGCGCCACAATCCATCCTTTCCTGCTTTTCTTTCCACAACCGAATACCAAGTCCGCCTCGATGCGAGTCAGGAATTCTGCGTCACACTTCCACGGATCGGTTACCGATCAGTTTATTGTCATGCCTATGTTTCCACGACTCTCCCCTCTCCCCTCTTCCCCAACACTTTCATTGTTCCCTTTCAACCGCGCATAAAGGGCCCCAAAGCGTGGCTCGCTCGCCAGGGTCGGTTTTCCGGCATCAGCGCTGCCTAACGCGGGTACATCACTATCATTTGACCTGCCGCACCTTTTCCCTTTGTACACCAACTTCTGAAAGGCTAAAAGGCAGATCGACATCCCTCGAGGGCGTACACGTTCCAAAGCTCCTCAAATGGCTACTCGGCGGCCCTCTATCTTGCCTTCCTACCCCTTAGACGACATGGGCACAGATACTGTGCGCGATACCGACTCCTGGATCGCCATCGAGCCCGTCGCGCGCAGCACCAATGCTGGTGAGTGGCACCTCCTTGACCTCCTACGCTAAGTTCGAAGGTGTATTCTTTGTTCCTTTCAAGCAACCGTATCCGCTGACCCTCCGAGCTTTCGCGAGTCGCAATTCGACATCATCCTACGGCGCCAACGTGCGCGCCCACGCGACGGTGGCGGGCTCAAGCACGCGCTGACGACGTCCTCGCGCTTCCTCAACCTCTCGAGCGACTTTGAGTTTGCGGGCTGGGGCTCGTTCTCGACGCTCAAGCTCACCAGCGAGGACCACGCCATCGGGGAAGACCGCCTCCAGGACCTTCGGCGCGCGCGGATGCTCGGGGAGTTCACAGGTGCGGCCCTCCCCGGCAACGCGGTCCTGGGGAGTGTGTTCTACGCGTTACCGGCCGTCGTCACGGTCTGCGGCGTCTAGTGCGTCCTCCCCTTTCATCTATACACGCGTGTCTGATCCCGCCGCAGCTCGCCTATCTCCCTGTTCGCCGCGACGCTCACGCCGTTCCTCTGGCGCCCCATCATGGAAGAGCTCGCGTCTGCACTCCCGATCAGTGGCGCGCCATATTCATACATGTATGTCCATGCCTCTATCTTCCCGGGCACCGACTGACGCGTCCCCAGCCTGAACGTCTCGCGCAAATCGCTCGCCCTCCTCGGAGCAGCGCTCCTCCTTCTTGACTTCGCGTCCACGTCGGTCGTCTCCGCCGCCACGGTCGCGTCGTACCTAGGCGGCGAGGTCGCGCTGCCCTTCCCCGAGTTCGCGGGCGCGGCGCTCGTGCTCCTCGTCTTCGCGCTCGTGAGCCTCACGGGCCTCAAGGAGAGCGCGCGCATCGCGTTCGGGCTGCTCGTGTTCCACGTCGCGACGATGGTCGCGCTCGCGCTCGCCGCGTGCGTCCACTGGGGGCGCGCGGGCAACAGCCAGCTGCGGGCGAACTGGGCGGCGGGGCAGGCGCCGACGTCTGCGGGCGTTGCGCGCCAGCTGTTCAACGGCTTCTGTCTGGGAATGCTGGGCCTCACAGGGATCGAGTGTACGTGCCCGATGCGAAGTTCATCGTCCGTTGGGTGCTGATCTCGAAACAGGCGCGCCGTCATACATCGGACGCATCAAGCCCGGGCGCTTCCCGCGCGTGCTGCGCAACCTGCACCTGCCCGCGATCGTGCTCAACACGCTCATGGTCACGCTCGTGCTCGCGACCGTCCCGCTCGAGACCGTGCTGCGCGGCGCGAACGTGCTCAGCGTGCTCGCGGAAATGGTGCCTCCCTTCCCTCGCATCGCATGTGTATTGCTGACGAAGCGACGCAGGCCGCGGGTCGGTGGCTCCGGACGTGGATCGTTGTCGACGCGGCGGTGGTTCTCTGCGGCGGAGTCCTGACAGGTAATGAACCCGTGCGTATCATGATGGAGCTGACTCTCGCCCAGGTATCCTAAGCGCATGTGAGCTCTTCACGCAGCTCGCGCACGACCGCATCGTCCCGCAGGCGTTCCTCAGGATCCTCCCCCTCAGCGGCGCGCCGTACGTCTCCGTTTTTGCCTTCACGGCCATCAACGCCGTGCTGTACACCAGTGCGGGCGCGAGTCTCGCTATCGTGTCCAAAATGTGCATAGACCCTCGTCCAACATACATCATGCTCTGGCTGACCGTGACTCCCGGCGCAGGTTCTCGCTCATGTGGCTGACGGTGATGAGCCTCTTCCCGCTCGCGCTGCTCCTCCTGCGGTTCAACCGCGGACGCATGCCGCGGCAGGGCAACACCCCGCTCTCCGCAATCGTGCTCGCGCTCGCGCTCACGCCCGTCGTCTTCGCGGGCAACGTCGCGATCGATCCCTCCACCGGCGGGTCCGTCCCCTTCCTTCGATTTCAGCAGCTTCGTGACGCGTGTCCCAGATATTTTGCGGCGTACCTCATCGGCGTGCTCGGGGTGTTCGCGGTGACGCAGAACAAGGTCGGCGTGCTGCGTGGGGTGTATTGGGCATACGACCAGTATCCCGGGCTGCACTGCTGGGCGTGGGGCGCGGCGCTCGTACGTGTCATGGCGCGCCTCAAGCGCCAGCCGGTGTGCATCCTCGTCAAGACGGACGAGGTGCCTATTTCCTATTTCCTCCGCGCTATAATCGTTGTGGCTGCTCACCGCTGTCCGTGATACAGATCAACCACCTGCTGCACATGCTGCTTTACGTGCGCGAGAACGAGGAGACGTCGTGCGTGAAGATCGTCCATTTTTGCGACGCGGAGGCGGGCATCCCGTCTGAGCTCGAGGCGAATGCGAAGAGTATGTTTTTCCCCTCCGTTCTCCCGCCAAGCTCTCAAACCCCATCCAGTTCTCGACGAGGCGTTTCCGGAGATCACGATCGACCTCGTACGTCTCCTCACTTCCCCTTATCTTGGCCCTCAATAAGCTGATGTCCCCCGTCCGCCCGCGCAGATCGTGGTGCACGGCGCGTTCGCCCCGCCGCAGGTCGTCGCGCTCGCGCACCGGCTGCAGATCCCACCTGCGTTGATGTTCATGAGCTGCCCCGGACCCCAGTTCGCACATCCCATTGCGGAGTTTGGGACGCGCATTATCTCGCTGTGAATGCTCGATTTTGTTTTGTACATAAGTAGAGCCAATATACCGTATACTTAGAAGACGTGTTGCGTCTAATAGAGCCCGCCAATTTCTTGAACCCTCAGCGTCGTAAACTCCAGGTTCATCCCCAGCCGCGCTTTCGAGGGTTCATCGGTGCTGCTTAGCATCACCATCTAAAAAGGATGTTGGCTTTGACTTACCGGAAATCGGACCGAACGAGATGACATGTGTGATATGACTCAAGTTGAACTCCAGGGCGGCAGGACGAAATATATACTTACAAGTCTCCCAAACGATCTGTTGTTGTTTACATGCACAGGGAAAGACTTGCGAAAGCTTCCAACGTGCTGAAGAACTCCGGGGAGTCTATACCTGGGATTGGGTGACAAACCTACCCTCTTCCCCTCCTCTCTAGTACATAATGAACATTCAAGTTTTCCACAAAGCGGTATCGTCGGCGGTGGTTAAGCTACAGCAGATGAATTTCTCAGACCTGTTTCGGCTTGGAAATCAAAGTGAATCAGATGATATCACTCGACTTCGGCGATATCGGGAAACATACTGAAATTGTGCATTTCACCCGATTCTCAACACCTTTTCCTGTACGAAGGGACAGAGGGAGTACGGCGTATGATGAACCAAACTCTTCGGAGCCAGTGCTTCATCGGGCGGCTGGGATTGGGGAAATCCCTCGATCTTACGACGCGGGACCGCAGCTTCCAGGAGCTTAAGCTGTCGCGGATGGCAGCAAAGCGCTCTATCACTTCGTCTATAGTGGGGCGCTTTGCAGGATCCTCGCCAACCATATCATCTGCCAGGGCCTTCATAAATTCGAACCCGTGCTTATGGTTGTCTCTACCGATACCGGAGTAACCCTAGGCGAAGCAGTGAGAGAGTGAGTCTCTCAGAGTTTATGTTACGGTACCTCAATGAAACCGCCGAGAATCAATCTCCCGAGGTAGTAGATATCGGTAGGAAATGGATCGCATGATTCGGGGGGCAGGCGGCCATTCGCGCGGAATCGAAATTCAGGCGCGTTTGGGTCACCACCCTCGATTGGTGGTTCAAGCGGAGGGGGATCCCTTGTCTCGTACCTACGAGAGAGCCCGAAGTCGATCAGGTAATATTTCGGCGGGCGTTGAGTGCGAGTGTAGAACTTTGCTGTCCCAGACAGATCCTGCTTTTTTTTGTACCGAACAGGATGAAATCCGTCAGGAAACGTCTTTGAGCCATCCATCATGATGTTGTTCCCAATACAGTCCCTGCAGTAGTGTGAGTATAACGCACAAACACGAGATCCTCAGCTTACCGATGAGTGATATTGTGGTCGTGCATGAATTTCACCCCCTAGGACCAGAGTTCATCAGTACCCAAGCGCAAGTATTAGTGCGACGCTCCAACCTCAAATATCTGATCAAAAAAGTCTATCGTTTCGCCAAAGGTGTCGAACCGTGGCTGCTCATATCTGCGCAGCAAGGGCATGACAAGGATCCTCAATTCACTCCTATTGGGCACTTGGAGTGTCTCAAGAATTGGCACGCAGTGGTTCCGAGGATCACTTGCGAGAGGTTCAGAAGAGAGGTAGGTGCCTATATCCTGCTCGTGCGGGAATATTTCCACATCAATCCTCTTCAAGCAGACATCCATATTGTCGCGAATGCGCCGGGCGTCCATAAGGTTTGCCATCTGTATATGTTTTTATCAAATCCGAATAGAATCACGCATTGGCCCACTTACTTCTAGACGCAGGCCGTCCTCGCATTCGAGTGGTTCTTTGTCGGTTCCTTGCCACGACGGTACCCAGCCAGGCCTGAAACGAGGTCGGAGCATATAACCGCGCTCCTTCAACCATGGTTGGTGGGCCTGCCAGAACCTCTCAGCCGACGTGAGGTCTGCGAGCGACTTTGCGGGTATGAACGACCATGACTCTTCCACGTAGGGTATATCCATGGGTGTGCAGATGAAGTGGGTCCCAGGTGGCAACATTGGTCCTGTTTGCCTGATTTTTCGAGACAACGCTGTGGCTGTGACGCCCCTGTCAGCCGCCGGACGGTTCAAAAAGCGCACCAAACGTGTCAGCCACTCATCGCTCTTTCCTCCGCACCACAACACCCACTACATACACCACACTCAATAGCACGCAAACATGCTCCTGCACATCACGCTCCTTGCCTTCGCCCTGCCCGCCGGCCACGCCTCCATCTCCGGCGCAGCGCACGCCTTCGCGCCCGCGGCCGCCGCCCTCCTCGCCTTGTTTATCCTCGCGCTCGTCGCGCTGCCAAAGATTGCTGCGCGCAAGCCCACCAGTTCTTTCGAGATGGTCACGGTGCGTATTCAGCTGTGAGGCTGCACTAGTACTTGCGCTGAATGCCGACACATCCAGATGGGCAGCGTGGCCCCCGCGCCTGCCGAGCCTGCCTGCGAGCAGCCCCAAGCCAGTGAGCCGGTATCGACGCCTGCCGAGCCTGCTCGCGCCGATCAACCCCAAGCCCACCATGACGAGCCGGCAGCCCCACCTCCGCACAATCCCCGTCTGAATCTGCGTCGCGCCACCCGCGCCCTCGCAGCCGCAGTTGCCGCTGGCCCGCCCCTCCGGAAGTCCGCCGTCCCGCCCCTCCCGAAGTCCGCCGTCCCGCTCCGCCAGAAGAACGTGCCGCAGGCGTTGGCCCCGGTCTGGGTGCGCAGGGCCTACCAGCCGTGCGACGTCGTCCCGTATCTCGACGGATGGGTGCACGCGGAGGACATCGTTGTGGTTGATGATGCTGCCGAGAAGATTCAGAACTTGAAGAAGAGGGCTGCGAGGAACAAGGCGGGGCACGCTGGGAAGGAGAACGAGAATGCGCGCAAGAACAACACCGGGGGGTGCAAGAACACGAAGGTCCCGGTGTGATATGTTGAGTCGCTTGTGTCCCCGATGCCATCGCGTGCTCGTCTTGTAAGTTGTCTGTCTATGCGATTCGTCTTCGTGTTGAATGTATGGCCTTTGTCTGTGATCTCTCTCCTTCCAGCGTGTACTTGAATGTGAGCGCGGAAATCCGTTCCACTTCCCTACCAAATTCTTCAACGTAGAAACAGCCTCACGCAAAGCGCGGGTACCTAGTCTAGTCCGAGGCCAGTAAACATATTCGTGCCTTTTTACTCGCACGCGCGATGTTTCCTCGACCTGCTAGTGACCTCCGAGTCAGGATTTCCTTTCTTTCTCGAACTGCAACTCATCATTGACGCACATCTTCTGCTCGTCTATCATTGACAGATAGTTCTTAGGTGTTCAATTGGATAGATCATACTCTTGACAAACCGAAATTCTTGCGATGCGGGCTCTGTGGCCCTCATATTATCATACCATGTACATTGCATGTCAATGGCAAAACACCGTGCGTGTGAGTAACAAAAGCAGTATGACCATCGAAGAGCCCGAGCACAACCTGAAGGGTGGGTTCTAAATAGAGGGATAGAAAAGTAGTACGGCTCCAGGGATAAGGCGGCCCTATGTAATCGTGAACCGCACATAGTTGCATTCCCTAACCTTGCCGCCACGAGTTACGATGCCCTTGATGACCTTCGCTAGGTCAGAGTGCTTGAAAGCTTCCACAGCAAACAGCTGCGCGGGCCGTTCCGACTTCTTGTGAATACACACCACGGGAAACATGTACTTCCCGATGGTGGTCTTCGTTGTTGACGTCCCGATAATGCCCATGAACGGCGGTCCTTGGGCGCTGTCATCCGCGTCCATTCTCAACGCCCTGTGCCTGCATATCAGTCTTATTCTTGTATGGCGGAGGAGCACACCACGCACACCACCTTGGCGCCCATCGGAACAAACTCAGCCGAGGCTAACCGCAGAGGCACGTACGAGCCGATGGGTCTTGAGTTTAGCTTGACAACCCCTCCCGATGTTTTACTGTCGTAGTAGAAGACACGATTGTCATACGACCCCGCCGTTGCTTTGGTATCTGAGAGATTGCTTGACCCGACGAACAACCGGTTGATGAGATATCTGCTATCTCCAGCTTCCCCGAGCGGAGGGAGGGCATAGAGGTTGTTGTCGGGTACGGGTAGCCAAATCAGCTGCAGGGATTTCCCTCCCTGAAATTGGGCGGTAATAAACCGATTGACCTGGCCCGGATAATACGCATCCAGAATTGGCAGGGGCACATCCGGAACAAGTTTGTTCATGGTCTTTGCTATCGAGAGCCTGGGTACCGGTCAGGGACTGTGATGATCCGATACAGTTGAAGCTCGTACTGGACACAGTCGTCGACTATGGGGAGCTCGATCGGTGGGATAATGTCGTACCGTTTTAACGTGACGGAGCTGGCTTCCAACAGCACATAAATCTCGATCTTCGTTTTGAGTGTCACATTGAACCCTTGGCATCCCACGAATTGAGTGTCCATCCCGGTCCCAGCCTGAATAGCGGCCGATATCCCGACAGGGAGGGATGCCTTGACTTCGAGTCCGGCCGCAACCGTCAGCTTTCCGTTGAGAATATCTACACCGAATTTGAGGCCTGCAGCAACAAAAGGGCCGATCGACGCAGACCCCTCGAGCTCAAGGCTGACGACTGGCACAGGTGTTGTAGGTTTCCATTCTCCTATGAAAGAATTCGCGCCGTTGAGCATGTCGATCTTGGCCGTCATTTCTGACCATCCAATGTTGTTACGCGCTAGAAATTTCCCCTTTGCGTTGAGCTGGTATCCGATACCCGCTGTTACTTGGATCAATGGCCCAACGGTGATGACCCCAGGGATTGTGAGGGGGCTGAATGAGCGGGAAAAATTGGTGGTTTAGACATCGAGGGACGGTCCTGCTAACCTCAGAGGTATGGTTGGAAAGTTCTTCTCTGCTAATGTGCCCGAGAACGACACTTTCATACAGTTCAGTCGGGGAAAGGCGGAGTTGAGAGGCCACTTACGGTCGAAGAGGATACCAATGCCAGCGGAAAAGTCCAACCGGCCGTCGACCAGCTGGACCTCGGCATCTGTGAAGCCGTTGCTTAACGTGAAGCGAAACTTGGATTCATATTTGAAGAACTGGTGACATAAAATGAGTGCTGTTTCAAGGGACCACGGAAGTCGAATTTACTCCGTCTATCAGCATGAATCAGAGACAGGGAATCGTAGGGTGAGAAACCCCCACCTATGCGACATCCAACACAGTAAGCCGCTAAAATAAGCATCAGCGCCGATGATGAGGAATGGACCGCAGAATGAACTTAGGTTGCCGGAAACACTATGGTCACCCTTGCTGTATCCGACGCCAGACAGCGGGCCTGTTCCGGCCACAAAGTATGCATATCCGAAGTCTTGCGTTTGTTCCATCGGAAGCGTGATATTCGTGTCAAATGCGACCTCTCCTGAGGGAGTATAACCGCTCTCGGAGAGCAGCGCTGCAACGATTGTGATCGCTGCTTTGAGCAATTTGTATACAGCCACTATGTCTGTGGACGTGGAGTCAGGCTGGCACACATGGTTTCGATGAAGAGCCAACTCAAGGTGACTAGTGTCTTGATTACTGATGCTATAGTGTTAATAAAACTTACCACAGTTTGCACGACAATTTTAACGACCTAGTATATCACGTCGGTATTAGTGACTGGTCTCCACCCAATCAAGTACCACGACCTACCGGGAGCAGGATGCAGTTCCTCAGCATGGCAAAGGGATTCCAACTAAGTTTACATCCCCCTCGCCTTCCAACATTGCTCTTGTCGGTACTATACAAGACTTCTAGGGGATCGAACCCCGGAATATCTTGATCAATTTCGTCGAAGCCATCGTCTGGGTCGAAGTGTTCGTACGCCGAAACATCAACAGTCCCGTCCAGGTTGGAGGTGCTGTACCACGATTGGGATAATTGCGCGATCACCTCGTAGTCGATGTGTCCATCTGAATCATAAATTGAGGCGTAGATGTCCGAGTCGTCGTCGTCGTCCCCAGAAGGTGCAGTGTAATCGTCCACGAGTGAATCATCTGTGTCGTCGCTTTGTTGCTCCCCGATGCTCTGCGCCGCACCTGAAAGGCTGAGAAAGTATGTAGGTGGATTGTGTAAAGATACCCACCGGATTCCATCGGCGCGGCTGGTCCTCCGTCAGCGCTACCTGCATGCTAATCAGAGAGATGCCCAGCAGTGCGACGTTACAGGTACCGTCCGTATCCTGTTGGGCACCGCTTTGATCGGGCTGAGCGCCGGGTGGAGGTTGTCCATCGCCTTCTGGGTCATTTCCACGCCTCGTCGCATCACGGCGGCGAAGACGCGATCGGTCGTTCGTCACACCTGGACGCGGGTCGTGCACCTCGAAAGTGTTGATCACGATTTCAACATCCCGGTCTGGATGTATGGCATCCTTGAGCGGTGTCTCCGTCATGTCGAACGTTATCTCCATCTTTCCCCACGACGTGGTCATATTGCGGACCCGGTGGATGCTCCGTTCGCTCGACTCGCGGCCGAGGCCGCAGGAATCCGAAAACGCCAGGAGAAACGCGCTGGGGTGCGTCTTCCAGTCGTCCTTCGCGACGGCCCACGCGTCGCGATTCCGGAACTGGACCGTGATAGTGCTGGCGTTGGAGTCGCAGATGGTCTCGACGATGTGCGCAGAGTGCTCGAGCGCGACGGCGGGATGCATGAACTCCGAAATGTGTACGGACGCGAAACTGCGGATGCGAGGGAAAGCCGCTGGTACGTTTCGTCAGTTGAAGTGGCAGATACGAAGGAGGATATCCACCATGGGGATCGTGGTAATGGAGCGATAGTCCGGTCGTGGCTCTCAGATGTTGAGGGTCGCTTCTATCGATAGCCGGATGGACGGTGGGATGCAGAACATGCGGGCGGGAA